>OY757011.1:74104671-74834671 GCA_963580285.1 Lucinisca nassula | reverse complement strand
TTCGACATAAAAACCTTGTGAACAGGATAGAAGACAAAACTATTTGTCACATCCGTTGTTAATGTCAGTTCTTGCACTAGGTGTCTGGAATGCCAATTAATGGTGATTTCTACAGCGCCTATAGCACGGGGAACAATGTCATCTGTTGGAGTGCTTGCTGGCAGGACCCTTTAGACCTTTGTATACTGTCTCTTCTCGTATTCTTGAGAGACTCCCATCATAGTATTCCTAGTATTCCAGTCATACTCTCAGAATCAAAGCAATAATTTCTTGTTACAAATGTAGCAGCTCCATTGGTGACTTCTTCAATTTCTTATCGAGGATCACTCCCTTGGGGTCCCATATTCAACTACCATATTCCAATATTGGGCGAACAAGTCCTTTACCTGCTGCCCCATTTACATCCTGAGGACAATGGTGAAGATTTCGCCCCAGGAAACCAAGCGTTTTATCTGCCTTAGTATACATATCGCATATGTGTGTAGTCCGTCTCAAAACGTATGTGATTGTCACACAAAGGTATTTAATGGAATCCACATTCTCGAGGACCGTTCCCTCTTAGGTGTAAGACGCCTAAATTTTATTGGCTCTCTTCCTAGCTATCCGAATACACATGCATTAACGGGCTAAAATTTCATGCCCCATGTTCGTGCTGACATCTATCATTCTGAAGTTTCAGTGAGTCATCTGTATTTCTAATCTCCCGGTAGCAAACACAGTCGTCGGTCACAATGATATTTCTACGTCAGTGTCTGTGGAAATATCACTAATAGACAGGGAAACTTAACAGTGGACCAAGAACAGTCCCTTGTAGTACCCCAGACAAATCTTCCAGGATTCACCCAGTAACCACAACTCCCTTTTTACTGTAGCAAAGAAAGGAATCTATCCATTTGAGTCTCTTCCCCACAATACCGTAATCAGATAATTTGAATTTCAGTCCCTGTCCCCTTTGTCCAAGATTTTTACCCAGTCATTAATAAACGTGCTCAACTCAGATTCACAAATATACCCATTTTTTAAATGCATGCTGCCAGTGGTTTGATTTATTTACTCTTTAACCTTTCATCCCTGAGTTTCCGGAGTGGACTCTAGCACCACTGACTTTTGGCACGCCCATTCTACTAAATATAGTTTAAAAGCGTCATCAGGATGGCAAGTAATATATCCTGATAAAAAGGCTTATTATAAGCAATCTGATCAGGATCTACGTTGTTTGCATAAGTATCTGTGCCGGATTTCAGGGTTGAAAGGGTTAACCTTTGCTGTAGCAACAGGCTCAATTATTACGCAGTAGACGATCATTGGAATCGAAAGGGATAATTTTAAACCTTAGATTTACCATTCTGTGTAGGAACACTCTCATCTGTTTCAAACACACATGGACATACCGTCATCTATTTCAAACATTGAATTTTAATTTTGGGACAATTCAACAATGGAATGGCAGGAGTATATCCAGGATTGTACTGATTGAAACTAAAACAATAATCAAAACCGAATACCCTTTCGACGATTAAAACGAAAAACATAGTCCGCTATTAAAAATCCAGAATGTATCAAAAATAGAATGCGAATGGCAAAAAAATCAGATTATAAATGTATAATTGAATGTATTCGCAAATTATGATTGTAAAAATAGTGCTTTAATTTTATCTATAACGCGAATTTCAGTAATTGACAATTCGCTTACATCAATGAAAAGTCAAGTTTCATGAATACACAGTCCGTGTCTCAAACCCATTACAAATGGCGCTGCGTTGGTACGCAGCGCAATAAAGTGGCTTATAAGAGTGGCTTATAAGAATGCTCATTCCACAGACTTGCTACAAAGTGAAATATATCATATTCCAGATGAATAACAGCGTACATGGGGACAGCAGGTTCCAGTTATTCAAAGCACCGTTAGCTTAACGAGCTCGTTAGTGGTCAAATTGTTAACTGTTCTAGTAAGTACAATATCTAAAATTCTGGCATTTTTCTGCAAATATATGTGTTTATTTGTTATATTAAATGATTAAACATCACGCAAACATGCCTATATAGTTTTGACCCATTGAACCCCACTTTTATAAAGCAAAACTGGGTTTTACAGGGGTAAACCTTATTTTTCTTATTTCTGCTCTAAAATAAAGATAGTGGGTACTCGTTAGAACCGCCTCGCCGAGGCGGTTCTAACGAGTACCCATAATTTATGTTTTGAGCAGTAATATGAAAAATATCAGGATTTTTATCTGAAAAAAAAAATCCTTTTTGGTGGTAAAATTTTACCAGTATATTTGAATAGGCGTGTTCTCGAAATGGTTTTGACAATACGTTAACAAACGGCATCGATAGTTTTGAACATCTGAAGTGGACGGTGAACCCTCATGCGCAGAATTAATATATAGAATATGGGTGTTCATTAAATGTAGAACTACCGTTATGAGGGGGTTCACAACGCACCCACTTGGAATTAACGGTCTATAATAAGAGCAAACTAAGTAACAAGGAGTACATGAACGCTTGAAAACAGCACTTTTCTTTTTTATAAAGAGGGTTGTTTTCCTCAGTTTTATGACCAGGGGCCAGTTGTTCAAAGCATAGATAGCTTAACGAGCTCGTTAGTGGTCATATTGTTAACTCTTCTAGCAAGTACAATATTCAAAAGTTTGGTATTTTTGCTGAAAAAAATGTGAGCAGCTTTTGCAAATGCAAAAGCTGCTCACATTTTTCAGCAAAAATATTAGCATATTTGCCATATTAAATGATCAAATATTTCACGATACGTTAAGTAACGACGCCGTTAGTTTTGAACAAATGGCCCCTGGTCTTAAATTTCAACGCAATGAAACAAACACTACTTTGTATTCTGGGCATTTTCTGCCAATCAGCAAATACTTAATGATAAATCACTGTTGACAAAAACGTTAAAAAACGCTGGTTTAACGTTTATTCAACGTTTAGTCAACGTTGTTCGCCAGCGGAGTAGTGTTGCGTGATCAATCAAAATCAAATAAAGTCAATTAGTATTTGATAATTTCTACAGATCCACAAAAGACCCTTAGATCTGTTATTTTGTAAATCTGTTATGGTCTTTTTTTTTCGTGTTACAAATGGCATGATAAAATGGTATGATATAAAATAACAACATAAAAAACACAAACATAGCAACCTTGACCTTTGCTGTATAATATTTCTTCGCATTTGCTACATAACATTGATATACAATTCGTTTTGGTAATTTGATTTCAGATATTTATTATCTGCGAAAAATTACATTGTATAAATAGAAAAACACAGGTTTCAAAGCAATATTCAAACATACCTACATCTCGTTTATAACATGCATTACGTACATCCGTTCTTCGATCGATCGTGTGGGCGACTATTTCCTGCCATAGTCAAAGAGAAGCAATTCAAAAATGTTTTCACGACTATCACAGCCGTAGTTGCGTCTATTCTAGCCGTTACCGCCTTTAATAAATAACTTATAGACAGACAGACAAACAGACAGACAGGCTCGCAACTCACTCACTCACTTAACTGCCTTCTAACGATTACCCACAACCTATTTCTTGGAGCAGAAATAAGCAAAATAACGTATGCCCCATTAAATCCCAGTTTTCTCTATATAAAGTGCATGGGGGCTATATGGGTATTCATTTCACGGATTTGTTAACCTGTCGTTAAACCTTTTGTTCTTATCATAAGGACGGCGAATCCTCATGCGCAGAATAAATATAGAATATGGGTGTTCATTAAATTAAATGTAGAAGTACCGTTATGAGGGGGTTCACAACGCACCCACGTTGTGCGTATCAACCATTATACAAAATTATACAGTAAAGGTTGTGAACCCCCTCATAACGGTACTTCTAATGTTCGGAGAATAGGCGGGGTGCGGTATTAGCTCGTACCCATTCCCTTCAACCGCATCCATTGCAATTTTGTCAGTGTGGACTCTTGCATTATCCGTTGAGCGGAATCTCTTTGGAGAGTTTACCTCGGCGTTTTTCACGGATCGCAGTTCTCAGTTGGTCGAGCCAAGCCCGCGCCCATAGGGGCTTGACGAAATATATGGGCTGCATGATGCTTCCACGCAGAGCTGAATCCGGCCCGCACACTAGTACTGGTAAACCGCTTAGAGGATCTAAGCCTGTCCAGGAACCGGGGTGCGAGACGGACCGTCCATGCTAATAAACCCTATTGGTTTCATTGGGCGACAGGGCTTGAGATGTCATTTCATCTCAATGGCGGGTAAAAGTCCCACAAAATTGGAAGCAACGTCTCCAAAATGACCTTTACAGTGTTGACGGGGACGTTAAACCTCAAATCAAACAAATAGTTGGTCGAGCAAATTTGCATAATACGCTCCTGTTATTGTTCTTGCTAGAAAGTCCAACATAATAACGCATTGTGCGTCCTAAAATACAGCTGGCAGAGAGTTGCGTTTCTATCGATGTTTCATGCAGGTCAGAGCTATTTATAGAGTTTTGCATGGTTTGGCAAACACCGAATACCCAGATCTGACGCCGTGGAATGTGGAGTCTGCTCAGCCGGTTGCACAGGGACTTCACTGTTTGCTTAAATAATGGCATTTAAGGGTTGAATGAAATAGTATAAGAATGCCAGGTTGCTCACGTAATGAAAGAAAAACAATAACAATATCTTATCGACTTTCGGAACATTCCATTCATAAAATTGTTAGAGGCGATGGTACAACTTTTTGCACTTCTGCTAAGAACTTAAATTTGTTTAAGAACAAAAAAGCAGTCCAGACTTTTAAAGGTCGTATTGTTATTAGACATACAGCGTAGACCCACATCGGATAGACAGTACATTTCTTCTGATCAGGATCGGCAATGTTCGCTATATATACAGCAAGTTTTGAGCATGATTCAGGCCGTACGCAGACTCTGAAAAAGGGGGGAGGGTTGCGAATTTCAGGTATTTTGCATAGGGTGAAAAACTGTCTGAGTTTGAGAGTTTTCAAAAAAGGGTGGGGTGGGCGCGTTTGCACCCCTCCCCACCCTGTGTGCGGGCCTGCATCAACAGGTAGAATGAACTTTTTTTTAAACATATCGCTGAAGGGGGTCTGTTTCTGATCACTATTATTCAGGAGCTGGGATGCAGTGGTACCGGAATTTAAGTTTGATAAGATAATAAAAATACTGGAATTTAAGGTTAAAACGAACAGTTCGAGTCTCAGTTCAGGACTATTTTCGCAACCTACACTCAGAGACGATCGACTCACCACTACCCTCAGTGCTTTGATTTTATGTACTGTGGGTCAAAAATAGTTGTTCATTTAGCAATCAGCCCTTGATTAGAGCTGCATTTTGCACCAGTACTCTCAGTGCTTTGATTCCACATGGGTTTTGATACTGTATTGGTTTCAATGATATGAAAGGAATTTTAGCAATGGTTCATCTTTTTATCAAGTAGCTCGTTAGGGCCTTTTATCTCACAAATTATCAAGCAAGGCCCTTTCAAATATATCAGAGATTTCCTTTCAAAAAAAAAAAAAAAAAAAAAAAAGATTAAACAAGTTAAATTGAATTGGCCACTCAAGTCCAGTCGTCAATAAACCCTTATACCAAATGTGTTTGTTTGTTTGATTTGAGGTTTAACGTCCCCGTCAACACTGTAAAGGTCATTTTAGAGATGTGCTTCCAATTTTGTGGGACTTTTACCCGACATTGAGATGAAATGACTTCACTAGCCCTGCCGCCAATGAAACAGATAGGGCTTATAAGCATGGACGGGCCGACTCGCACTGCTTTGCCTGGGCAGGCTTAGATCCTCTAAGCGGTTTACCAGTACCAATGTGCGGGTCGGTTTCAGCTCTATGTGGAAGCATCATGCAGCCCATCTATTTCTTCAAGCCCCGATGGGCGGGGGCGATCCCAAATACCAAAACTTATATAATGTGGTCAATTAAATGGTGATGGTGGTGGCAGCAGCAGCTTTAGCAGCAGCAGCAGATCCGTTGCAGTTTTGTTTGTTTGAGTTGAGGTTTTACGTCCCCGTCAACACTATTTAGGTCATTTTGGAGACGTTGCTTCCGATTTGGTGGGGCAATTACCTAACACATCACGAAAACACGCCAATATAATTTTAACCCCCTTGAAACCCACTTTTATATAGTAAAACTGGCGTTTACAAGTGTAAACCTTATCCTTCTTATTTCTGCTGTAAAATATAGATTGTGGGTACTCGTTAGAACCGCCTCGCTGAGGCGGTTCTAACGAGTTCCCACAATCTATATTTTGAGCAGAAATATACAAAATATCACAATTTTTCATCTTAAAATTTTCCTTTTTTATCTCGGCGGTAAAGTTTACAATGTTTTTCCATAGGCGTGTGTTCGCAATTGCTTAAACTCTACCGCCCATAGAAACCGCTATGGTTTAAGGAGCGGTCCGACTCGCATTGCCTTTCCTAGGCAGGCTTAGACCGTTCTCAAGTTCGCCGGTTTCAGCTCTGCGTGGAAGCACCATGCAGCCCAATCCATTTCCCCAAGCCTCGATGAGTGGGGGTGTGGTTCGTTGCAGAAGTTGCAGCTGTATATGTAGTACTAGCAGTTCGCTGGTAGAAGTAGCCTCTGTATGAGTAGTCTGGTAGTACATGTAGCAGTGTTGGTAGTAGTTATCATCATCATCATCATCATCATCATCATCATCATCATCATCATCATCTTCTTCTTCTTCTTTTTCTTCTTCTTCTTATTCTCCTTCTTCTTCTTCTTCTTTCTCCTCCTCCTCCTCCCCTTCTTAGCCTCGGTAGCTCATCTGACTGGTGATCAGGAGGACGCGGGTTTGATACCTATATACCGGAGTCGGAAACATAATTTCGTGGAGCTAGATCATGAAATCTTTTCTAAGGTCACTCTCTCCCGTTTCTGGCGAAAGAATGTGCACTGTACTGGTTAACCGCCTACGTATAAGCCTGCCCAGGGAAACTGACCAGCTCAAAAATGACCTAAAATATTGTTGTCTGGGCCGTTACACTCCAATACAAACAAACAAATCTTCTTCTTCTTCTTCTTAGCAGTAGAAGTAGAGTATTTATTTTTTTATTTATTTTGCACAAACTGCGAAATACGACGTATGACCGTTGCAAAGTAAATCGATAGCAGACTGGATCGATCAGATAAATTACATAACAAAGCCCTAGCCATAGATATTGTCTTTGATATTGATCAATCACTGACCTGCTTTGATTGATTTTAGATTATTCTCCCGGCCGACCGACACTAAAATAGTTCTTAATTTCTCATAAAGTACGTAATCCGATAGCCAATCTCACGTGGGGTAAAATATTTTTTATGTTTACACTTTGAGGAAAAAAATGACAAAAGCAAACTAGAATTTCTACGGAATCGTGTCGACAAATCCGCACACAGAAGGACTTCAAGATGGCTCGTTTACCGCCGATGAGTCGAACCAGTTTTTCGGCCCGCAGGGAATGTCTCCAAATACGATATAGATTGTTTGTATTGGAGTTTAACGACCCATTCAACACTATTTTAAGTCATTTTGAGCCGGTCAGTTTAACTATCCGCACTTTTCCTTGGCAGGCTTATACGTAAGCGGTTAACCAGTACAGTGCACATTCTTTCACCAGAAACCGACAACTGCCCTTCTTGAATCGGCGGAAGCAACGTCTCCAAAATGACCTATGCAGTGTTGACGGGGACGTTAAACCTCAAATCAATCAAACAAACAAACAAACCTCCTGGCATAATACCAATAGTAACCCTCAGTGGCTCGAACTACCGCTGTCTCGAACAAATTTTCATGGTCTCCTAGGGTTCGATTTTGTTTGTTTGATTTGAGGTTTAACGTCCCCGTCTGCACTTTATGGGTCATTTTGGAGACGTTGCTTCCAATTTTGTGGGACTAAAAATTACCAAAGGAAAGACTGCGCAAATGCCCAAAATGACCCTTGTCTGATTATCCGCGATTAACAGGTCAAAACGCTTAATGTATATTTATTTGGTCTTTTAAAATGCTGATCCCTGTTGAGAAAAAGATTAAAATATTAAACTACAAGAACTTCGAATACTTTGTATTATCAGAGCCACAATCGGCGAAGAGGTGTCTTAAGACATGGTCGCACAACGAAGACTCTGATCAGCCTGCGCATTGCGCAGGCTGATCAGAGTCTTCGATTTGCGTGGTACGAATTTTAGCTGACCTAAACATTGTTCATATAGACAGAGAAGTCTGCATTCTGAGTGAATACGCAGGCCGATAGAGTCTTCTATGAGCACATATGCCCTGAGAACCAATTTCGCTTAGCACGACTCAATTGTATGCCTTAAGCTTTTCATTTTACCTCGCTGCAGCTGGTTTTAAGTGCCGTATGGCGGACGTAAAAAGTCTCATCATACATAGTGCAGATTATATTTTCTTTTCCTTTGGGATGATTGAGCCCATTCTGGTTACTTTGAAAATCGAATATCGCTTAAGCCGGTGCTAGGAGGCGTATGCAGCCGTGCAAACTATATTGCTCGGTATGAAGGGACTCAATAAAACCGAGTCTCCGATTTTCGTCCTTTTATGTGTTCTTTGTTTCCAAAGGCAGCCTTTTAGCTTTCTATTTGTTTAAAGGGTACGTATAGCACAGTCGAAGAAATACTGGCTTGCTGCTGCGGTCCGACTCGCACTGCTTTACCTGGGCATGCTTCGATCCTCTAAGCGGTTTACCAGTACTCGTGTGCGGTCGGTGTCAGCTCTGCGTGGAAGCATCATGCAGCCCATTTATTTCTTCAAGCCCCAGTGGGCGGGGGCAATGCTGCTGCGTCATTCAAAAGTGGTTCGTACGGCTCACAGTATTCATAAAAAACCTTTTATACACTTCAAAGTTTAAAAAATAACATTTTATTGCATAAAAGATATACAAATTTATTAATATTTGCACAGAAGCCTCCGTGGTGCAGTGGTTACGCTACTCGCCTTGTAAACCAGGGATCGCAGGATCGATCCCGGGCTTCTCCAGACTTTCGGATGAGTCTTTAAACCGAGGTCCCGTCTCCGTATGACCTTAGCTGTTGGTGGGACGTAAAACTAAAACTCACTCACTCACTCAATATTTGCACTTGCGTATTGCTAATACAATGCATTTTTTTTTTGCTTGGCGCTGTAAGCATTATTTACGTCATTTGTTTTGTCTGTTTGAATTAAGGTTTAACGTCCCCGTCAACACTGTAAAGGTCATTTTGGAGGCGCTGCTTCCAATTTTTTGGGACTTGTACCCGACATTGAGATGAAATTACATTTCATGCCCTGTCGCCCAGTGAAACCATTAGGGTTTATAAGCATGGACTCGCACCGCTATGCCTGAGCAGGATTAGATCCTCTAAGCTGTTTACCAGTACTCGTGTGCGTGTCGGTTTCAGCTCTGCCTGGTAGCATCATGCAGCCCATATATTTCCTCAAGCCCCGATGGGCGGGGGCTGACATAAAAGATATACAAATTTATCCGAATTTGCACTTGCGTATTGGATAAATGAAACTGCTGAACTAATATAATGCATTTATTTTTATTTATTTATTTTATTTTATGTTTATTTTATTTTATTTTATTTATTTATTTTTTTTTTTTTTTGCTTGGCGCTGTAAACATTTTTTACGTCATTTGTTTTCGATCCCGGGCTTCTCCAGATTTTCGGATGAGTCTTTAAACCGAGGTCCCGTCTCCGTATGACCTAAGCTGTCGGCGGGACGTAAAACACAAACACTCACTCACTCACGTCATTTGTTTTGTTTGTTTGATTTAAGGTTTCACGTCCCCGTCGACACTGTAAAGGTCATTTTGGAGACGTTGGTTCCAAGTTTGAGGACTTGTACCCGACATTGAGATGAAATGACATCTCATGCCTTGTCGCCCAATGAAACCAATAGGGTTTATAAGTATGGGCGGACCTACTCGCGCCGCTTTACCTTGGCAGGCTTAGATCCTCTAAGCGGTTTGCCAGTACTCGTGTGCGATCGGTTTCAGCTCTGCGTGGAAGCATCATGCAGCCCATCTATTTCTTAAAGCTTATTCACGTGATTTTTTTCTGGGGACGTTTTTTTTTTTTGGAGGGGGGGGGGGTACGGCCCTTTCAAGATTATTTCACTCATATCGAGCCGATCGTTAATCAGAGGTGGGCGAAAACCGGAGTACCCGGAGAAAAACCACCTGACCTTCCGTTGTAGAACTTGGCGTCTCACACGTGGCCCGAGCGAGGCTCGAACCTACGGCAGTGAGAGACCTAATGACTAAGAGTCAACGCTCTTATCCACTAGGCCACGGAGGCCCGTTTTCTGGGGACGTGGTTAATCCATATATGACAATGAAATCTCCCACCTAATACCTTTGGAGTGGTCCACTTCCAATCCTTGGGTTGTCAGGTTTGTTTACTTATTGTAAAGTTTTGTAAAAATGTGTGTACTTTCAGCAAATAGTGTAGACCCCGTTCTGCGGCGTCCAGGGGCGTAGCTAGGCAAATGCTGAAGTTGAAGCCCACACCGAAGGTGTGGGTCGAGTGCCGAAGGCACGAGTGGGGGGAGAGCACGAGAGGGGGGTCACCCCCTCTCTTTGGTGGGGGTCCGGGGGGCCTCCCCCGGGAAAATTTTGAAATTTTAATACAATTTGGTGGCCACTGGTGTCATCTGGAGGGGTATTTTTACTTGTCTCTTTATCCGACTTTTTCGCCATTTTCGTTGGATTTTTCGGTTACTTTTACGCTTGTATGGAAGTCACACTTCAATAAAGCCAACAGTCTGATTAAGGCCTTTTTTTGTGGTTTACTTTTGTGGTTTCGTGCATCTGAGTTGTTGGAGTAGTTGGTGGTCGCAATATGACCCCCTTTTACGGGAAAGGAGTTGGTTGTTTGCTGTTCAGTTTTTGGGTTTTGGTGATTCATTTATGAAGAAGAGCGCCACGATACGGACGGAACATTTGCTGGTTAGATGAGCTGCATCAGAACCACAACGAGGGTCAGGTATAAAGATCTTTTAAGGCAGCCCTCAAATGATTTTGTTGCTCACCCTTCCAATGTGTGTTCTCCCATCCCGTTGTTGGCTTGGATGGTTTGTGTCCTTGATTGTAGCATGTCTAAGTGTTCATTTCGTATTCATTCACCCTCCTGATACATCAGATGAGCTGTGTTCTTTGACTGTGGCTGTTTCTTGGTTTTTCTTATTATCATTGACAGACTGTTTGAGTTTTCCACTCAAGGCTTTGCACGCTTTGCAAATAAGTAATTTTAACTGTATACATGAAGTGCATTTATTTCATTAACATGCTCGTTGTGACGCGATGACACAATGAGCATGTTTATGATATAAATGGACTGTATATAAAGCAGACTAAGGACCTGCTGGACTGAGGGCTAATGACAAAAAATACACGTTGAGGAATTTATTTCATGTGGTTATTCTAAAGGCCATTTCATTGAAATGTTGCTGTAATCTAATGTTTTATATGCAACATCCTTTGTCTGCCTAGGTGCAAAAGCCAAATTACGTCTAAGGAATCCTAAGGTCCTAGTTGCTTTAGATGTTATTTCAGAGATATGTTGACCCCAATCGAGATCGTGAGTGATGGTGATACGAGTACCAAGATATTTGGCGGAATGAACTTGCTCCAAAGTTTGCTGGTGTAATGTGTAATCATACTTAATTTGCTTGTCCTGAAGCTGTCGTGACACCCTCATTGAATGGCATTTGGCTACATTGAACTTCATCTGCCAATCTGCTTCCCATTGTGCAAATCGATCCAGGTCATCTTGTAAAATGCGACAGCCAGAAGGAGAATATATGTCCCTATACAGGACACAATCATCAGCAAACAAACGGACAGATGACCTGATATTATCAGGGAGGTCATTGATGAATACCAAGAAAAGGACCGGTCCAAGAACCGAAGCTTGTGGGACACCGGATAGAACAGGGACTGGATCAGACGCTTGGCCATCAAGTATATCTTGTTTAGAGCGCCCGGAGAGCCATGAGCTAATCCAATTATGTGTGGATCCTCTTATCCCATAGTAGTCCAATTTGTACAATAGCCTTCTGTAGCCTTGTCAAAGGCCTTGGCGAAATCCATGATGATCAAGTCAGTCTGTTTGTGGCCACGATTTATGGCCCCATCCAGATTACTCACAATGTCATGGAAGAATTGAACTAGTTGAGTTTCGCAAGACCTTTGTCTTCGGAAACCATGTTGACAGTCAGCAAGAATGCTCTCAAAGGCTAAGTGCTTGTTAATGTTGCTGACTAATATATGCTCCAGGGTTTTGTAACAGATGCATATTAGCGACACTGGTCTATAATTTGCTGCATCGTATTTTTCACCTTTTTATAGACCGGGGTAACGTTTGCTTGTCGCTAATCATCTGGTACAGTGCCCTGGGCAAGTGATGCATTGGAAATAATCATGCAGTGCAGACAAATATTGTACACTAAAGATTCCCGACACTTAAAGATAAACTGCAAACTCGAAACACCTTACAATAGCCAGTTTCGATTATATGCTGGAGTTTATTCAGGTTTCATGATGTAGTCGTAGGTGCCTCTGAAAATGTGACATATTTTTTTTGTAAATTCTTATGTAAAGGCATACTTGGCAAAATATTGTTGAAGCCCGGGCTTCCGGGCTTCCGCCTGGCTACGCGCCTGGCGTCTGATCTGGGTCTGCACTGTTTGCATATATGGGTTAACCATAACAGTTCACATTCCTTCGCAAGAAACAGAGAAAGTATGGCCGTAGAAAAGATTTCGTGATCAATCTCCGCGAAATAGTGTTGCCGACCCGTCAGGTTTCGAACCCGCGCCCTCCAGATCACTAGTCAGACGTGCAGTAGTCCGAGCTACCTGAGCTACCTGGGCAGTTGCTGTTGGGAACAAATATATGAAAGGTGCTATTGAGAACAATTTATATTACACATGCTGTCCAAATTTTTTCCAACAATGCCCTCTAGAGAAAGCTAATAAAGCTCGAAATGTCTTTTGAAATACATGTACTATCAGTTGATCTACATATACACGGGTGGTAATCAGGGGAACTAGCTCGAAAATGTGTCAATGGAAATTTGTTCCCTCGACACATCCGGGAGCTCTCGAGCTAGCTCCATCACCAGAAAACTTGAAAACAAAGGTAGGTCTCGAGGAGTTTTATCACCATTTTTTTCTTTGTAAACTATTTATAAAAAAATCCGGCAATGCAGTTCCACATAGAAATGATTAAACTTTGTACCTCGCTAGAATTTGCCATGGAAATTTGCAGCACTGGAGTATGAATGAAACTAAACTTTTTATCACGGACCTGAAAAATTGTCAATTTATGTCAACACGGAGATTTTGGCCAACGATTTTTTCATTTTCCGTCAAAAGTACGCCCTTCACACCCCCCAGAAGTAACAGTCCTAGTGAAATGAAACATGGAACGTTTGAAATAAGCAAAATATTTTGGCCGTGATTACGTTACTTGCCACTTATGACGAAATTACTGTCCGAGCTAGTCTTCTCGACTATCGAGCTAGTTCACTCGACATGGAGATAGTGCCCTCAAAGATGAAACATTCATCAGATGACTGGGGCCTGATTCGATGTCTTTCTATGGTCCCACTCCAACTGGTTTCTTAACCTCTGGCTAGTGGGCCTGGTGGTTAAGTGCGCAGTCTGTCTGGTTTAACCATTTAGCTGCAAACTCAAATTGAGATTTGACATAATACATTTTTATATTGAATGTTCGATTTTCTTTTCAGATGGACGCTTTCCAAGGAAAAAGTTCCAAAGGACCATTCCTGAAATACCGGACATGTAACAAAATGTATATATATTCGGGCGCCTCTTTACTTTTTATTCCCTAGATTATTATAGTTATTCATGAATCATTTGATTAAGTATCATCCCTACATTTTGAGTATTATATCCGATAGAGGCTTTTGTCTGTCTGTCTGTCTGTCTGTCTGTCCATCCGTCTGTACGTTTGTTCGTTCGTTCATTCGTCTTCCAATGGACCCATCCATCTAAATACCCACTCACCTACCCCTCTCTGTAGTGTACCCATCCATCAAACCAACATCCATCCATCCATTGATCCGTTCTAAATTGGAAGCAACTAGGTGGGCGAAATGACTCAGGGGGCAAAAGACCAGGTTTGTGGACGAAACAGCTATGGGTGCAAAATGGGGCGAAACTACCAGGGAGGAACGACTGAGGGCCGTCTTGTGGGCATAGTATCTTGTTACTCCACTAGCCAGAGGTAAAGAAACCAGTTGGATAAATTGCCTGGAAAGACATCGAATCAGGCCCCAGTCATCTGATGGATGTTTCATCTTCATTTTTTTGAGGGCAATATCTACACGTCGAGTGAATTGGAAGGAGGCGAAGCAACTAGGTGGGCGAAATGACTCAGGGTACGAAAAGACCAGGCTTTGTGGAAGAAACAGCTATGGGTGCAAAATGGGGCGAAACGACCAGGGAGAAACGACTGAGGGGCCGTCTTGTGGGCATAGTATCTTGTTACCCCACTAGCCAGAGGTAAAGAAACCAGTTGGATAAACTACCAAAGAAAGACATCGAATCAGGCCCCAGTCATCTGATGGATGTTTCATCTTCATTTTGAGGGCAATATCTCCATGTCGAGTGAACTAGCTCCTTGTCGAGAAGACTAGCTCGGACAGTAATTTCGTCATAAGTCGCAAGTAACGTAATCACGGCCAAAATATTTTGCTTATTTCAAACGTTCCATGTTTCATTTCACTAGGGATGTTGCTTCTGCGGGTTGTGAAGGGCGTACTTTTGGCGGAAAATGAAAAATCGTCGCCCAAAATCTCCGTGTTGACATAAATTGACAATTGTTCAGGTCCGTGATAAAAAGTTTAGTTTCATTCATACTCCAGCGCTGCAAATTTGCATGGCAAATTCTAGCGGGGTACAAAGTTAAATCATTTCTATGTGGAACTGCATTGCCGGATTTTTTAATAAATAGCTTACAAAGGAGAAAATGGTGATAAAACTCTTCAACACCTACCTTTGTTTACAAGTTTCGTGGCGATGGAGCTAGCTCGAGAATTCCCGGATGTGTCGAGGGAACAAATTTCCATTGACTCATTTTCGAGCTAGTTCCCCTGATTACCACCCGTGATATATCTTTCATGTTAACAAGGGTTTTCAATGAATACCCTTGTTAACCCAAGCTTATAAAGTAAAATTCCTCTATTAAGACCACCTTTGGGACTGTTCAAAAGTGGTCTTAAAGACCACTTTTGAACAGTCACAAGCGTGGTCTCTGACCAGAGGACATTGTTTGAAGAAAACACAACAAACGAAAAACTGAAACATTCTAAATAAGCTATTTGAAGCAGAATTAATCTCAAATTTTGATGGTCTTAATGGCGGAATTTTACTGTATAGAGAAAAGTGGGCTTTACAACGGTACACATATTTAAACTTATTTCTGGTCAAAAACGTAGATTGTGTGTTCAAAGCCAACTTTTTTTCATTGAACCCTTTTTGTACCAAATGGAATCTCCCACCTTATATATAGCAGGAGTCCAGTCAAAATTTAGGGGTGTCAGGTTGTGTTTTCTTTAAAAAAACTATACTTGGAAAATGGCTGAACTTTTTGCAAACAGCGTAGGCGCTGATCAGACGCTGCGTTCTGTGGCGTCTGATCTGGGCCTGCACTGTTTGCCAACTACCCGTTTTGGGGTTTCTGGTACTCAATGGGTCAATACGATTAACCCCTTTTAGACCACTACAAAATACAGTAATCAAACCATTTGTTTCTTTTTTTTCTGATTTTTATTTTGAATCTCTTTACCCGATTTACAGCGCACATATGTGAACTGTATTCCCATTGTCAAAGATGAATGGAAACAATATACAATTGTAGGAAACATTTAATAGTATGTTAACAAGCCATTAAAATACCAATATTTCATTGCCTTTTTTTTACTGATGTTAAGTTTTGTTTGTTGGTTTGGTTTAACGACCCCTTTAACACTATTTAGGTCATTTTGTATACAGTAAAACCTGTCTTAGTTGACTCCTCCAGTAAGCAAGCAACCTGTCTTAAGCAAGCATGTATTTGGTTCCCGAACAAGGAAGCTGCATTATAACCGACCTCAGATGCTTGCTTAATACAGGCCAGTTTTATGGGAATTTTATCCGACCGTGACCGAGATGAAATGATATCTCAGGCCCTGTCGCCCAATGGAACTAATAGGGTTTATAGGCATGGACGGTCTGACTCGCATCACTTTGCCTGGGTAGGCTCAGACCTTCTTAGCGGTTTAACAGTTCTCGTGTGCGGTTCATCTCGAAAACCTGGAAGCAACGTCTCCAAAATGACCTTTACGGTGTTGAGGGGGACGTTAAACTTCAAATCAAACAAACAAAAACGAAAACACACCTATATTATTTTGACCCCCTTTCACTCCACTTTTATATCGTAAAGCTGGGGTTTACAGGGGTACATGTATACAATAATATTTTTCTTATTTCTGTTCTAAATCATAGATTGTGGGTACTCGTTAGAACCGCCTCGGCGAGGCGGTTCTAACGTGTAACCACAATCTATCTTTTTAGCAGAAATAAGAAAATATATTTCTTATTTCTGTTCTAAATCATAGATTGTGGGTACTCGTAAAAACGAGTACCCACAATCTATCTTTTTAGCAGAAATAAGAAAATATCACAATCTTTCGTCTTAAAATTTGCTTTTTTTTTGGCGGTAAAATTTACGATGTAATTGTATAGGAGTGTTTTCGTAATGTTTGCGGTTTAACAGTACTCGTGTCTGATTGGTTTCAGCTCTGCATGGAAGCATCGGGATGGGCAGGGGCCTATGGTAATTTGTTAAAAATTCTCACATTAACGTGGAAACCCGTGGAGGGAAATCACCCAGATCAAACACAGCCTAATGCGACGTCTGATCAGTGTCTACACTGTTTGCTTTCAGCTTTTTTTTGTCAAAAATAGAATAAAAACAAAAGCAACACTCTCCGATTTATAGCAATTTATGTTGCATGAGTTCAGTTTTCCATGAAAAGAGCAGTACAGACCCGGATCAGCACAACTGATCTGGAGCTATACTGTTTTCAAAAAATAAAAATAAAAAATCTGGGTTCAGCATGGCGAGAGTTCACTAAAAAATACCATTTAGAACACATAAATCAACATCACATTGGTGGATAATGAAACAATAACATTGAAATGTAATCTATGTTTACAAATAGTCACTAAAAGATTATTTTGATGTCTTTGTTTATAAATAATTTGATAAAGCTTCAAAACAAGTATTCGATTGTCATCGATTTTGCAGCACATAGCAGCCATACCGACTATGTACATGTAACTGCACCGCCGTAGGTGGCTTTGTTTCAGTTGATGTTGAACGTCCCCGTCAACACTGTAAAGGCCCTTTTGGAGACGTTGCTTCCAATTTTGTGGGACTTTTACCCGACATTGAGATGAAATGACTTCGCAAGCCCTGTCGCCCAATGAAACCAATACGGTTTATAAGCATGGACGGGCCGACTCGCACCGCTTTGCCTGGGCAGGCTTAGATCCTCTAAGCGGTTTACCAGTACTGGTGTGCGGGTCGGTTTCAGCTCTGCGAGGAAGCATCATGCAGCCCATCTATTTCTTCAATTCGTGAAAGGTGGCAATGCTTCCGATTGAGATAGAAAAAAAACCCACAACAGTGCAGTAGCATGTTTATGTATACACGGGCCTCCGTGACCTAGTGGATAAGAGCGCTGACTCTTAATCATTAGGTCTCTCACTGCTGTGGGTTCGAGCCTCGCTCGGGTCACATGTGAGACGCCAAGTTCTGCAATGGAAGGTTAGGTGGTTTTTCTCCGGGTACTCCGTTTTTCGCCCACCTCTGATTAACGATAGACTCGATATGAGTGAAATAATCTTGAAAGGGCCGTAAAACCAAAACCAAAAAAAAAAAAAAACAAAATGTTTATGTATACAAAAAGTAAACAAAATGTCGTTTATGTGAGATTAAGTATGACAGGCAAAACTTCCTCCGATAAATTTCAACGTCGATCAACGTTTTGAATCAATATCACGTGAACAAGTTTGTGAAATGAACACCCCCTAAACCCCATTTTATATGAAGAAAAGAGGGGTTTACGGGGATATACATTATTTTTCTTATTTCTGCTCCAAGACATTGGTTGTGGGTACTCGTTAGAACCGCCTCAATGAGGCGGTTCTAACCAGCACCGGCAACCTATGTTTGCAGTATAAATACATGGCCAACTTTATCTGACATTTAATCTATTCATCTGTTCCCTGATAGTCACACTACAGGTCAATATTGATTTGTCTCCCTTTGACTGAGGCCTATAATATGAACCTGTTGTGTAATCTCAACTGTGTTATAAGCCGGCTGTGTGTGAAATCAGTTTCGCTTTTATGACCCCGGGGGATACTGAACGAGAATCGCTCATGTCAATTGATGTCTAGTTAATTTCGGACTGGCTGTTTTGGTGTGGCCTGAGTTTATCTCCAAGCAAAGTTCTGTTCTGTCGTTACTAAAAAAATACTCTTTTTAAAGTGAGCCTTTTTGTGCTTAACACAAAATATTATTGGTTCTCAAAAATCGTATTTTTGTGTGTGCTGGAATGAAATATTCTTTTTTATATATTAGAAAAAAAAGAAGAAGGAAACAAACTTAATAGTTTATGGTGGGTGTCAGTTGAATTAGATTAATTGACATTGTTTAGAAATGCCACATATTCACAAGTCCATGTAATGAAAACCCCTTTAAACCCCACTTTACATAGAGAAAACCTATATTACAATTTCTAATATCTGCACCAAGACATAGTAGATAACCGTTTGTGAGATATGAATTGCCATTTTGGAGATACGAAAAAAAAAAAAAACTATTTCACGCGGATTTACTATCTTAATGGGGCCTGTCTAATACGCTGAAAAACCTGCTGAATTTAGCAGGCTGTGGATCAGCAGAAAGTGACTAAAACGCTGATCTGCTGAAATGTAAACGTTACTTTATTTTGTTGTTTTGGCCACAATACTGGCCGTGCATATTGATAATATATTTATTTATAACATTTAATAATTATTAAATTTGTTTTACGCCACAGACATTAATATTGTTGGAATATCGAGTATCGGGTTGTATGTCAAAAATACAGACAGTGCTTTGCTGAAGATTTCGAATTAAAAGTTTTCCAGACATATTACTGGTCGCATATTTTAAAGCAGTCACATAGAAGTATATATTTTCTATTGTTGTCTGCAAGGTTTACGTACCGGCCTGTGAAATAAGTTATATCGAGCTACATCACGAAAGCATGGCGATATAAATTTGACCCCTTAAACCCCACTTTCGTATAATAAAACTGGGGTTTGGAGGGGTATAAATTATTTTTCTTATTTCTGCTCAAAACATAGATTTTGGGCACGCGACAGAACCGCCTCGCCGAGGCGGTTCTAACGAGCACCCACAATCTATGTTTTGAGCAGAAATATGAAAAATAACACAATTTTTCATCTGAAAATTTTCATTGTTTGGTAGTTAAATGTACAATGTTTTTGTATAGGTGTGTTTTCGTAATGTATCCGTTAAGACGAGAACCTTGAGTCTGAGTTGTAAGCATAGAAATACAAAGGAGATAATCTTACTGATTTTAATGCGGATGAATCCGTCTTGACACAATAATGGCCGATTATCTATCTGTCTATTAAATAACTCAGTAAGCCTTATCGTGCCATCATTGATAAACAACAGCGCATAATACAATTCTAGTTTTTAGTTGTTCACAAATAATATTCATCTTTATTTATTTATTTATTTATTTATTTGAAAATACAAATGAAATATTGTTATATTCTCATTTATGCTGATAACACAGAGTTTGAGCACACGTAAGAACGCCTCGTCGAGGCGATTCTAATAAGGT
Source organism: Lucinisca nassula (assembly GCA_963580285.1). Taxonomy (NCBI): domain Eukaryota; kingdom Metazoa; phylum Mollusca; class Bivalvia; order Lucinida; family Lucinidae; genus Lucinisca; species Lucinisca nassula. The sequence goes on along the minus strand of OY757011.1, from coordinate 74,814,744 downwards.
CCAACTGTCTATATTTTAAACAAGCAACAAACAATAAGAATACTTTATTATTCTATTTCCCGTGAAGAGGTAATTGTGGCGGCCTGTGCTGCAAATGTCTGTTTGCTAGCTTATATGTTTCTCTTCCTTATTATTATTATTTTTTTTTTTTTTTTTGGTGCAAAACGAGTAAATCTTTCTTTTTTTCTTAACTGACGATACATCTTTGACGATAACTTCATCATAGGCGCTCTTTCTTACTTTCTGCTCGGGTAGATGACGCTCGTCAATATAATCGTTCATGATGGATTGTTATTCGATCAATACATTGAGTAAGCACACTTCCGACTACCTGTCGATAATCGAATTATCACCAAGTATCGTGACGCGCGCTGTTAAACACAGTAGTCACTAGACCAGTAAGTGGCAACTTGACCTGTAGTTGTATTTAAAAAGTAATATCATATACCTAGAATAATGCAGCTAAAATGAACAATTAAGACTCCGGGTCTCATCCGAGATTACACTTCTTGCTTAAATAATCACCGATTTATCATCACGATAGCAAGTTTTTTTTTTTTTTTTTTTCAAGTCCGTGTAATGAAAACCCTCTAATCCCCACTTATATAGAGAAAAGTGGGGCTTCGGTGGTATACATTGTTTTCTTTATTTCTGCACCAAGACATAGGTTGTGGGTACTAGTTAGAACCAATCGCCTCAGTGAGGCTGCTGAAATGCTGAATATTACTTTTTTTTGTTTTTGTTGTTGTTGTTTTGGGCCACAATACTGGCCGTGCATTTAGATAATATAATTATTTACAACATTTTTTTATTTAATTTGTTCTACGCCGCAGACATAGAATGATTTTGTTGTCATATCGAGTTGTACGCAAAAAATACTGAATAAAGACAATGCGTTTCTGAAGGTTTAGAAAGTAAAAGGATTTCCTAGACTTATTACTGGTCGCACGTTTTAAGCAATTACTGAGTTTCATACGGGCAGATCTTCATTGACACAATAATCTATCTATCTATCTATCTATCTATCTATCTATCTATCTATCTATCTATCTATCTATCTATCTATCTATCTATCTATCTATCTATCTATCCATCCATCCATCCATCCATCCATCCATCCATCCATCTATCCATCTATCTATCTATCTATCTATCTATCTATCTATCTATCTATCTATCTATGCGAGTTGGATCGTTCATGCATATAAACCATATTAGTGTAATTAGGTGGCAGGGCTTGAGATGTCATTTCATCTCGATGTCGGGTAAAAGTCCCACCAAATTGGAAGCAACGTCTCCAAAATGACCTATACAGTGTTGATTGGGGCAAAATAAAGACGTATGTTGTCAATGAAGCGTTTCCAGCAATCACCCCAAACCTTTTCTTCTGTACAAGACATAGGTTGTGGGTAAATCTTGGATAATATGTACGAGTATTTGTCCGTTGAAGTAATTAAAATAAATTTCAAAGCAACGGTTCTAGCAAAAACCCACAACCTATAAGAAGGTACAATGTCAAACGGATGTATTCTCGTAACTTGGACCCAGTATACATGTATAATTCACGGCCCCCGCCCATCGGGGCTTGAAGAAATAGATGGCTTCCGCGCAGAGCTGAAACTGACCGCACACCAGTACTGGTAAACCGCTTAGAGGATCTAAGCCTACCCAGGCAAAGCGTGTGAGCCGGACCGTCCATGCTTATAAACCCTATTGGTTTCATTGGGTGACAGGGTTTGAAAACATGGCCCAGAAAACATGTACACTCCATATTTTTCACTTCTGTGGTGTATTCCTTGCTTCCAAAGGATAACCCTTTTATAGAACATATTTGAGATGTCATTTCATCTCATTGTCGGGTAAAAGTCCCACAAAATTGGAAGCAATGTCTCCAAAATGACCTATACAGTGTTGACGGGGTCGTTAAACCTCAAATCAAACAAACAAAACAAACATGTATTTTGGATCCGAGATATAATAATAATAATAATAAAAATATATACTCATTATCCAAATAATACCGATTCTGCTTAGAACTTAATGCATATAAATAAAGTCATTCGATAAATTTTAATCTCTCCGGAAAGACGGTAATACAGTATACATTGCGCGCGCGTCCATTAATCGTCAGGCTTCCTGACGGTCAGTAGCCGGTATACAATACACATTACGTGTGTCATAAAAAGCGATAATTGTCTTCAGTCATGTTTCCCCTTCGCCCCCACCCCCTCCACGAGTGAGCTGAAATAATATATGGGCACAGAACCGCCAAACTGATATGGTTCTTTCACGTACTGTCTACCTATGTTTTTGTGTAAAATCATACTGATTCCTGATTACCTGACCGTTTTGTATAAAGTTTGGTTTACATGCATATTCTTTTTCAAAGCATCATAGAACACCAGAAAAAGGGTACACACCTTATCTTAAATCATTTAACAGTTGAAATAAATAAATAAGAAAATTTTCTAATAATCATTAGGTTATACATAAATGAATAATAATAATATTAATAATTAAAATAATAATCACATTACGATAATACATCCGTGCGGCATAGTGCATTATCTCAAAAACAATTAATTCGTCAAAGTAAACTTAACAATACTTAAAACATAGTTAGAACCGTCTCAATGAGGTACCCACAACCCATGTTTTGGACAAGAAATGAAAACAAAAATGAATACCACAGTAAACCCCAGTTTTCTCTATATAAAGCAGTTTTAAATGAGGTGTTCATTACAACCAAGATGATAATAAGGAATACAAAACAATTAACATAGGCATTAATGGCATCTTAACGGATTTTTTTTATATTTACCAGACTGAATTCACAATAACATTTAAATAATCAAACAGTGTTACAAAAAGGGAAAAAAAAGTAATATAAAACAAGCATTCCTCTGGTATTCCAGCAAAACAATGTGCGAACATCGAAATGTCAGATTAGCCTGTATCAGAGTAATGGGAATAAGATATAAATTATTACAAAGATAAATTTTTAACTTTTTAGAAATTTAGTGACGAATTCACATGGGCTTCTTTCTTTCTTTCTTTCTTTCTTTCTTTCTTTCTTTCTTTCTTTCTTTCTTTCTTTCTTTCTTTCTTTCTTTCTTTCTTTCAGCTGTAATCATACAAACATACAAAACAAACAAATGTAATCATAAATCTTATTACTAGCAATGTTTATTTAAATTTTCGTAGTAAGTATAAAGAATGTGCGAAAATCTAATTAGGTCATGGAAATAAAAAAAGAACTGCGTGAATAAATAAAAAAATAATAAAGATGTCGATCAGACACCGCATTCTGAGATTGATTTACATTCCAAGGAGATGCCCAGGCGAAGATGTGTTGATTTTACAGTCGATTGAAAATGACCCGCTTTGGGATTACACGCGTGTGTAGACGATAAAGTTTTTTTCTGAATAAGCTCCAAGTTTAATCGCAAAATGCCGTTATTAAATATTATCTTGAAATATTATAATTGCTATCAGAATGCACAATATTGTAAACACATTGCGTCTGATACGAGCGCTTTTTCATAATATTAACAGAAAGTGCAAATTTAGGCCGTTAAAGTAGGGTACTGTCGTTGTTTTTCCACAGTTTTGTGTGATTCAAGTAAGGATTAAGGGTTATTAATTTGAAAATAAAAAAGCCGGTAGCTAATTAAATAAAAGTTCCACTTATTTGATATCGTTTTAAAGGAATTTAAATGGACAATTAGATTAAATCGGAACATGTTTGTCAAATTGTAAAATAAAAAAGTTATATTTGTTTAAAAATTGTTTTCCATTAAAGCGCCTGCTATTTCCAACAAGAGATTCTGTACAGGTAAGCCGAGAAGGTAAGCGCACGGTAAAAGGCTTAATCCTTTGCGCCAAAGGTATAAATGTCAATAATAGTTGCGGATGAGAAAAAATATCAGTGATTTTCATCAGAAAAATAGCCTTTTGGAGATGTGAAAAATACACTATGTCGCGCGGGTGTGTTATCAGTAGCTGCGTTGAGGCAGAGCGCGTTGTCATAATATGACTCATAATATAAACCCTGTTTTACCAATAAAATTAAAAAAAATCAACATGATTTAATATGATATATTATTTAAAATAGGAACATTTGGTAACAAGAGGCCCATGGGTCACTATGCTCACCAGAGCTCACGGGTCACAGCCCCTTGGCAGCCATTCAATTTAATAAACCATGGAGGCCCTGAGCCCAAGCATGCTACAGATAATGTTTTGACCTAGTCAGTACTGTGGCTTCAGAAGAGATGTCGCTTGAGTGCGTTGATGCAAGACAACAGATTACAACTGACAACTGCCCATCTGCGGCAACCAATAGGCCTAAAACCATATGGCAGATAAAAAAAACAATTAAGGAACTTTGATAATGAGACAATTTTCATGAAAAAAAAAATCAATCTCCTAGTCCAAGGATGCTACAGATGAAATTTGAGCTCATTCAGTCCAGTGGCTTCACTTGAAGTGTTGACGGACGACGACGGACGACGACGGACGACGACGGACGACTGTCTATTCTATAAGCTCCCCCGGAGCCTTCGGCTCTGGTGAGCTTGATTTAATGAAGAAATCACGTGACTCCAGCAAGCACTCACTGGTGAATCAATATTGGAACAACATACGTTGTTTCAATTGAGAAATGAATTTTATTTATTTAACATATATATTGACATTTAAAATACATTGAAGATTGAATAACACTGGCAGGAAAGTATTTTGAGATAATTGGAGGATAGTTTTTATCCATTCTCTAATAGAGTAATGAGGAAAACTATCATGCAATTACATTACGAAAACAGGCCTATCAAAATATATTGAAAATTTTACCTAAAAAAAATGAAAATTTTCTGATGAAACATTGCGATTTTCTTCTTATTTCTGCTCGAAACATAGATTGTGGGCACTCGTTAGAACCGCCTCGGCGAGGCGGTTCTAACGAGTACCCAAAACCTATGTCTTAGAGCAGGAATAAGGAAAATAATGTATACCCCTGTAAACCCTAGTTTTACTATATAAAATTGGGGTTATAGGGGGTCAAAATTATATAGGCGTGTTTTCGTGATGATCACAAAATACTTACCTACCGGGTCACGAGTGAAGGGTTCACTTAAACTATGATCGTGACCCGATGTTATTCACATATCACTGCACGTTTAATAAATTACCTGTATCACTTATATTTACTAATATATACATCATTTTCCATGCGTTAAGCGGCCCCCGCCCATCGGGGCATGAAGAAATATATGGGCTGCATGATGCTTCCACGCAGAGCTGAAACCGAACCGCACACGGGCCAGTACTGGTATACCGCTTAGAGGATCTAAGCTTGTCCAGGCAAAGCGGTGCGAGGCGGACCGTCCATGCTAATGAACCCTATCGGTTTCATTGGGCGGCAGGGCTTGAGATGTCATTTCATCTCAATGTCGGGTAAAAGTCCCACAAAGTTGGAAGCAACGTCTCCAAAATGACCTTTACAGTGTTGACTAAGACGTTAAACCTCAAATCAAACAAACAAATATTTACATTATTTTCCATACGTTAAGGGGAATGGGAACACCTTCAGGGGAGGCAACTCTTTCAAAAGTATTTTTGTCTCCCATGTCAATAGGGGTCAACTCTTAAAGGGAAGAATTTGCTCCTAAGGAGCAAATTCTTTCCTTTAAGAGTTGACACCCTTTTTCCGTGGGCAAGAGCTTATAGAAAAGCGAACAGGAAGTTCCAAAAGTTCTCTCCCTTTGAAAAATGGCGGACAAAATGTGCCACGTGTTCCCATTCCCCTTAAATGGCGAAAAAATTCTGGTTTGAGAACTAAAATTGAAACAAGAAATCAATTACAAGCATCATTTATGGACAACGGAAGACCTTAATGGACGTCATAACGTCGTTATCGTCCAATCATATTGGGGAGAATCACGGTTTATTTTGATGTCGTGTACTGATCATATGACGTCGCTCGAGTCAAATGTATTAAGTGAGATATGAACATTGGTTTTTGTTTTTGTGTACATGCACTTAGAATGTAAATGTTATTAATTAAACGTTGACTCAACTTTGGTACGGAACCCTGGAATGGACGTATAATTTATTTTAATATCTTGTGCGAACAAGATAATATCTTGTGCGCACAAGGTATGATCTTGTACGAACAACCTAACATCTTGTGAGCACAAATTATTATTCTGTGCGCACAATATACTATCTCGTTCGCACAACTTAATATCTTGTGTGCACAAAACATTATCTTGTGAAGATAGTATCTTGTTTGCACAACATGGAACTTGTTCGAACAACATATTATCTTGTTCGCACAACATATATCTTGTTTGCACAACATAGCTATGGTGCAGACAACATAATATCTTTGGTGCACAAGATATTATATTGCCTGCACAACGTAATATCTTGTGCGCAAAACATAATATCTTATGTGCACACGATCTTATCTTGTGCGCACAATTTAATATATTGTTCGCACATCATATTACCTGGTTCGCACAATTTAATATGCCGCATAAGATATTGTGTTGTCCGCACAAGCTCAATGTTGTGCAAACAAGATAATATGTTGTGTGAATATGTTCTTCACCCAGTATATTAAGTTGTGCGCACAATATAGTGTTGTCCGCACAAGATATATTATGTTGTGCGCACAAGCTAATATCATGTGCGCACAACATACTATCTTGTGCGTATAAGATATTATCTTCTTCGCACAACATATTAAAACTTCCCGGCATCCGTAGCTGGGATCATCTTGAATGACATTTTTTTCAAGGGACAGTAGAAAGCATGCGCAAGATGAGAAAATGCGAGACCTTTATGATACAAACTACTTTTCCTGCAAAATCTAACTTTTATTTGACACTGATACGATTGTCAAACTTTGATATGAGTGACAAAACAATGCATAACTTGTCAATTGATCCATTTTGACCAGTGCAGGCCCAGATCAGACGCCGCAGAACAGGGCCTACACTGTTTGCAAAACGTTCAGCCAGTTTCCAAATAAATTTTGAAGAAAACACAACCTGACACCCCTAAATTTTGAAATGGACTCCTGCTATATATAAGAAGGAAGATTCCATTTGGTGCAAAAAGGGTTAAATACAGTTTCATTACATATTCAAAACCTGGGATGACATTGGTTTGAATGACATAGATTTGATATATGCATATCAATTCAGATAAATGCAGTTGTATATATACATGGAATTCATCATCTATAATGAAATGATGTTGGCGTGGGACACACATTTGATATATGCAGATATATGCTAATTCAATGCAGTTGCATATGTACAAGTTGCCGCAATGTGGAGGGCAATGTTACTTTGATTTGTTCTTCAGATGCAGTTGCATATATACATAATACTCATAACCCTAAGGCATCAGGGGACAGTTAATCGCAGCACTTTTTTGTCCGCGTCACACCAAGTTTTTGAATCGTTATCGACAACTGGAGAAAGCGATAACTTCTGTTTTGGTTTTAAATTGCTCCACACATGCATGAAATCAAAACAGAATACCAAAGAAACACTTCTCTGTTTGCATAGCCTGACAGTAGCAGCATTTCACTTACCCCACCCACTAATTTTTACATACAAAAAATCATGACTCCACCTCACTTTGACAGATCCTGTGAATTTACTCCCAAAACACCAGTACTTGGCACCTGTTGAAATGTCATGTACACTCAGTCACATGCAAAGAAATAGACAGAAAAGTATACCATAACCAGTAAACTTTTTCAGGAATCCTCTTTGAAAAACAGCCACTTTTTAGTGCCAAAGTTACCTTCGTGAATTCAGATATGCCGCTGCACCTTGAACTTGCACAGCATCCAGACAGCCGGGGTTTTAGTTTCGTATTCCATTTCATAAAAGTACAGATACTCAGCAAATAAGCCCACATTGGCAAAAAATATCCACATATCACAATTTCTATGAGCAACCATGCCATTATTGACCCTCCTACTATAATATTTTGAAAAACGTCCACCCTCAAATGCGAAACTGTCCCCTGATGCCTAATTAGATGCGATGATGCGACATTGAAACTTCAAACACGGATCCCTGCAGGCACACAACGTTGACTCAACGTTGAACCAACGTTGAAACAACGTTTTCAACGTTGATTCAACGTTGAGTGCCTGCTGGGATAGCTCATTTACCTCCACTAATTCGAACTGGCTCTTGAGACCTTGAAAAGTTCATCAGAAGCTCCGGGTATCCATATATAGAGGATCTTACATTAGTGCTCATGTATTATTGTTTTATTTATTTTATTTTATTTATACAATATTCAAAATTGAATTTATTAGACTAAATAATTCATGAGCACGAGTGCAAGATTCTATTTATCATATGACATTTAAAACGCATTTTTCATGATTTCTCGACAAAACTGGCAATATTCCGCCATTATTAAACGCGACGTCGTTAAGGACGTCGTACGTGTAATGCTACGGGGCTTATCTAACTAATTTGCATAGTGGATTATATTTAATCCACTAGTAGATTAAAGAATGTATTACACGGCGTCTTTACACTCTCAGACGCGACGTCATTTGATAAAATTGAATATTTTATGGCGAAATTGAATATTTTATGGCGGTTTCCCGATTTATCTTTAAAAGGTATGTATCGTGGCCATATTAGAATCGACTCAATGAGGCAATTCAAACTGAGGCGATTCTAATGAGGCCACACAACATATCGTTTTCATACAGGGTCGTAAAGATATCCTTAAGTGATCTCATGCCTTGGCGCTATGATTAAGGGGAATGGGAATACCTTCAGGGAAGACAACTCCTGCAAACGTATTTTTGTTCCCCATGTCAATTGGGGTCAACTCTTAAAGGAAAAAATTCTTATAGAGAAGGGAACAGGAAGTTGTCTCCCTTTGAAAATTGTCGGGAAAATCTGCCAGTGTTCCCATTCCCCTTAAACCTCAGTAGTTCGAACTATCCCTACCTCGATCAAATTTTCATGATCCTAAAGGAATTCGCTTCATTAAAGTTCGACTATGAATTTCATGTCAATTAAATGCAGTTGTGTATATACATAATACTCATACATGCAACACATTTTCGACGCATCATGATATAAGATACAAGGATGCGATCCAGCTGAGGTAATGTAATGGTTGGTTTACGATTGAGGTAATGGTCATACTAATATATATAAGATGACGGACTTAATACCTAAACAGATAAATAGAATTTGATTTGATTTTATGCATACTCGCCATTAAATGCAGTTGCATACATACATGATACTCATAGTCCCCAATAAAATGCATTTAAACGATGTGGGGTATACCCGCAATATTTAAGTGGAATGGGAACACCTGACAGATTTTTCCGCCATTTTTCAAAGGGAGACAAGAAGCCTCCGTGGTGTAGTGGTTATGCTACTCGCCTTGTAAATCTGGGGTCGCAGGATCGATCCCGGTCTTCTCCAGACTTTCGGATGAGTCTTTAAACCGAGGTCCCGTCCCCGTATGACCTTAGCTGTTGGCGAGACGTTAAACTCAAACACTCACTGACTCAAAGGGAGACAACTTTCGGGGCTTCCTGTTTGCTTGTCTATAAGCCCTGTCCCACTGATAAAGGGGTTTACTCTTAAAGGAAACAATTTGTTCCTGAGGAGCAAATTCTTTCCTTTAAGAGTTGACCCCAATTGATGTGGGACACAAAATACTTTTGCAGGAGTTGCCTGCCCTGAAGGTGTTCCCATTCCCCTTAATGCATAATACATTAATCCGCTAACAACAATGTGGAATATCAACAATAAAGCTTTTAACCTTTCCGCTAATATCTTTAACCAACAAATCCGATCGCCAATTTAAAGACTGTACGGTACTTCAACATATTTAGGTCTTTGTCTAGAAGGCACTGGTTTAATGTACCTATTGTGTATTGTTTTAAAATTAAGCGAATTGGTCACCCGTCTACCTGTCTTAACCGTTATCCTGCTGTAGGCGACAAGCACTATCTTTGCAAACAGTGTAGATCCAGATCAGATGGCTTCTGAAGAAGCCATCTGATCAGGATCTACTCTGTTTGACATTCAGTTTATGAATATGTATAAATAAATTGTATGAAGTAATATGATTGGTTCAAAGTCAGAAATGGGTGTGGCTTAATTGAATATTCAGCAGGTTAAAGGTTAAACATTCTTAAACATCCTGTGAACAGTGAAGAGACCAAGTATATATACATGTAATCCTACGTTTTGAGCAAAAATAAGGAAAATAATGTTTATCCTAGTAAAGTTACTTTCCTGGTAGAAAAAAGTGTCTTTTTCCTTGTATCTGCTCAAAAAAAAAAACATTTCTTGTGGCTGCTCGTTGTGACCGCTTCATTGAGGCCAACCAATCTGGCAAATGACATTTACACGTCAGATACGCGTCCACGTTGCATCGACATTGATACAGCGTTCTCTATACGTTGTGTGCCCGCTGGGAACAAACCATTTGTGCCGGGGCACATTATTTCCTACAATTAACATGTGCGCCCAGCGAAGACTCAGATCAGCTTGCGCATCCGCGCAGTCTGATTAGAGTCTACGTTGACCGCTCTAAGGATAGCTAAGGGCCCAATGCTCCTTCATGCAGCAAGGCAAAGTCTCTGTTCAGGCTATATGGATATGCAGGCTGATCTGATTCTTCACTGGGCCGATATATAAATTGTAGGAAATGCTGTGACCCGGTTCATTTTAACAAAAATAAATACAGAACATTTGTTAACATGACGTTGGATTGTTTGGGTTTATAGCTCATTAGGAAAAAACTTGCCTATTCAAGTATATGGAAAATTGTACCACCAGAAAAAAAGAAAGAAAAAAAAAACAGATAAAAATTGTGATACTTTTCACATTTCTTCTCAAAACATATGTTGTGGGTACTCGTTAGAACCGCCTCGACGAGGCGGCTCTAATGAGTACCCACAACTTATGTTTTTTAGCAGAGATAAAAAACTAATTTATACCCCTGCAAACTCCAGTTTTACAATAAGAAAGTGGGGTTTTAGACAAGCGGGCATATGACGTTTAAGCAACGTTGCATCAACGTCGGTGCAACGTCATGTCGTTGCATCGACGTTGATACGACGTTGCACACACGTTGTATGCCGGTTAGGCGGGGATCAAAAATATATAGGCGTGTTTTCATAATGTGCTAAACACCGACATTTCTAATTCCTGGTAAAAATATTGAGGTATTTTATCAAACAACTAATCTCCTTCATCAACAAATCCGACGTGTGTTTTTGATCTTCGCTCCTTCAATGCCTGTGGTGCCTCCGTCGGCTCAGGGTTTTCCCGACGGTGTAGAGTTTTGGGTTTACCCTGCAACACCGGCTTAAAGTCCACACTACCTTTCGGAAACGTCACCTGCCTAGCACTCAATCTTAACTTTTTTACAGTATAATAATCACTGTGCACTTCGCTTTGAGGGTCATAGCTGCCGTTTACAGGGGTTGTACCCTGATCGTCGGTGCGAAAACTGATCGAAAACACGTCCGTTTTGTCTACCTCCGATATCTGTCCGTTTATCGGTTTACGAGAAATCAACAGTTTATCATTCGACATGGCTGATGTAGCCGATCTACCACTAACTGTCGATCTGCCACTAACGGTTGATTTTCCCGAGAACGACCATGGTCGAGTTATCTCAGTTGCCTTACAGACAGACCCCTTTATGATACCGGAATTCCGGTGCCCGTACGAGGTCGAAGATTTCGGAGTTCGAGAGCTCGAGCCCCTAGAATTCGGAGGATTTCTCGGTGAATACACTCTATAATGCGGAGTTATTGTTCTCGGGCGAGCACTCATAGAATCGCTCATAGACTTGCTATGAATTGACATCTCATCGCCGCTCGATGGCGGTTTGGGAAAGAACCTTCCCGGTACGTGCGAGCTTCTCTGGAACACGGGCCTCGAAGGCAGGGCGTCATATTTCCCCACCCTGGGAACAGATTTAGCTGCACTTAGTCCATTTTCACTAGAAAAAGAATTTATAAGAACAGTATTCCCAGGAAAATTCACAGGTCTAGGAACTGTTATATCCCTCATTTCACTTTCAGCTTTATGAGTATCGCTTGCAGCATTGGCTGTGTAATAATCCAGTTCATTTGTGACGCGCCGACTAACAATATAGGTATTAAGAACTTTTTGTGGTCCAAATAACTTAAGTAAAAGTGGTAGCGGCAACGGTTTTATACCTCGTTCCAGTTTGGATATAGAAATTTTATTATAGCCGTCTCGTAGCTTTCTCCAGTCTAAATTATTTCTTCGGAAGCCCTCGACCTCGTGGTCGATATTAAAAATATCTGTCATTTTCAACAAATGCTCAATTAATAATCATAATATGTGTTACTTTCATAATGGCACTAAACCACCGTGATTAATATCCAGTTCTTTGAGGACCATTATAATCCCGCTCTTATTCGCCGGTGTGGATTACACCCTTGAATGTTATTCGTATATTCAATGAAATACAAATAATAAAAATCATAACAATTGCCTCAATAAGTGTAACAGACATAAAAATGCATTCATTTCTTACGAAACTGTCGATCAGATAAAATGATTTGGGAGCGTTTCGATTTTTCAGCGTTCAAACCTCTCTTCAGAATCAATAGCGGACATAAGGAAACAGGTTTTATTTGCCAATCACATGAATAAAACAGCAAATAGTGTTCACAGGTCACAGACATGTATGAATGCTTTACAAATTGCCATTTGGGCTTTCCACACTGTCTGGGTTAAGTGGGCTAGCATTATCTATTTTAGGAAAATGGGTGCACTTCTAAGGGAAGCAACTGCGTCAACAGACATTCTTCTCTCCCTTCCATTAGAAGTCTTCCCTTAAGGAAAGAATTTGCTCCGACCAGTCTGAGCAAATTCTTTCCTTTAAGAGAAGACCTTTTTGCAAGTGGGATCTTTTTGCAGGAGAGAGAACACAAATGACTAAATCTTGTCCCCCTTTAAAACTAGTCCAAAATCTGCAAGGTTTGTCTAAACCACTTAATCGGAATGGTTGCCAATTAGATGAAAATATGAAGATATTGCCCTTCAAATTTTCATCGGAGCGAAGCTATGATCACCTATAGATCAAATTAACATGATTTGAACTATTCGGTAATCTATATATATTACCTTATGAAAATATAATTATATTCAAAACGTCTCGGTTGTGTTTGAACAACTTAAGATGATTATCGCTGTACACACATATATTTGGCATTAAATGCAGTTGAACGATTAAAGATAGCTTACATTCTAGCCAAGGTTACGGTACATACAATGGCTTCGTACAAGGCAAGGTTTTATACGGGTTATGAGTAAAAGATCCTATAAAGTTGGTGGTGAATAGCGTTGCAGTGCCCTGGCGAATTATAAAATCATTAAAATTATTAAAAAGAATCATAACATATTCAGGGGCGGCAACGCTTTCAGACATAATTGTCTCCGCTATCACCAGGCGACTACTCCTAAAGGATAAAAATCTTTAAGAGTAATGACCCCTTTTTGGGTCGATTGTTTGTCATTCAACCCAAAGTAACTAAGCACAGTAGCTTTTCATCGTTTATGTCCACGTGACTATCACTGTTTTGTAGGAAACCCAGGTGACGAAAATAGCGGCGTTATTCTTAGCGCTGTTAGGTCAGAGTGTTGCGTAAGTGGGTTACTATAGAATCTGGACTGAAATTTGGCAAACAGTGCAGACCAAAAAACGCGCCGTCTGATCAGGGTAAAAGGTCCTTGCTTCAAAGTACATATATTTGACAGTTAAACGGAACAGTCTTCGTTCAGGACCATTTTTTCGGCCCATCACGCAAACACGCCTATATAATTTTGACCCCCCTTGAACCCAACCTTTATATAGTAAAACTGGGATTTACAGGGGTAAAATTCTGTTCTAAAATATAGATTTTGGGTATGAGGCGGTTTAACGAGTACCCACAATCTATATTTTGAGCAGAAATAAGAAAAACCAGTGCTTCAGCTGAAGTGCACGACCCGCCGGATGCTTTTAGCTTTATGAGTGTTACCATATATGGGTATGGCGGCCATTTTGGTCATGTGACCTGGACCTAAAACGGTTCCCCCAATAAATGCGCCTTATCGTAAGGAGCAAAAATATATCTTATACTTTAGTACTGCATTCTGAATCGTTTGCAGGATAAAATGCATTCTCACTTTTCCAATACAAAAGCATATGTGTCAAAGTTTGACCTAGGCACAAAGAAGGTCAAGGTCAACCCAGGGTCAAATTTTAGCAATTTATGATGGGCGTACGTCCCAGATGCTATTTATCAAGTTTCGTGGAAATCTGCCCAGTGGTTCTGGAGAAGACTATTTTGAAGGGTTTTTACCATATATGGCTTGGCGGCCATTTTGGTCATGTGACCTGGACCCCATGAGCAAATTTTGGTTTCCCCCATCCCATAGAGGCTCCATATGAAATTTGACTTCAATCGGCCCAACGGTTTCCGAGGAGAAGCAGTTCGAAAATTTTTACATTTTTCGCCTCGGCAAGGCTATACTAAATGGAATGTAATATTTCGCAAGTTCATTGGTTAGATCTCATTGATATCTATCAGTGTGCCAAAACTTGTTTAAATATTCCAAGCGGTTAAGTCACTATCACCAATTTTCACAAACGGGTTACGGACGGACAGACAGACAGACCATATATGGCTTGGCGGCCATTTTGGTCATGTGACCTGGACCCCATGAGCAAATTTTGGTTTCCCCCATCCCATAGAGGCTCCATATGAAATTTGACTTCAATCGGCCCAACGGTTTCCGAGGAGAAGCAGTTCGAAAATTTTCACATTTTTCGCCTCGGCGAGGCTATACTAAATGGAATGTAATATTTCGCAAGTTCATTAGTTAGATCTCATTGATATCTATCAGTATGCCAAAAATTGTTTAAATATTCTAAGCGGTTAAATCACTATCACCAATTTTCACAAACGGGTTACGGAAGGACAGACAGACTGACAGACTGACAGAATGACCGAATGACAGAATGACACGGTGATTTTAGGGCACTCTTAGAAAGTCAACCGACTTCAGTCGGTCGCTTTTTCTGCAGGTCGTGCAATATCATACTTTTTCATCATAAACTTTTTCGGCGGTAGTGTTTAATATAATGCATTTGTATATGCGTGTTACTCAGAGACAATCTGCCATACCGTACTGTCCATCATGTTAACAAGTCCGTGAAATGAACACCCATCTAAACCCCACATTATATAGGAATAACTGGGGACAGTGATCCCGAGGGACGGATTTGTCCATCAACCCCTCACACCCATATTGGATTCTTGCATACCTTCCATTACTTAGCGCGGATTTTTAATGCTGCAGTGACTTCGGTTACCAACATCCGCCATATTGTTTTGACACTGCAGGATTTTTAGTGATATCACGCACAGGAGCTTGAAGTTCTGTCCATAAGTATACTAGTTCATAAGGTTGGTTTAAACATATTTTATTCGTATTCTACAAGTACAATACAAAGCAAATATGACTGAAATCATACAAAAAGGGATTCAGAAGAAAGTCAGAGACTTATTTGAATCTGTTTCCCTAAACATTTGCGATAATACCATTGAATTAAATCTATATAATTGTCGATGCAAAACAGTAACTATTGTAAGTACAGAATTAGCGACTATGTTCAAAGCTATTTTGTAGCATTTTTACATACTAAAAATGGTTAAGGTGAAGGTAGCGTTGGAGGGAGGGGGGGGGGGGTCTCCACGGGGAATCCATCAGGGTAAAAAATAACAAAGAAAAAACAATACAGCTTTTGCCGCTCTCATGTAAAAGGTCTGAGACATTCAAATCAAAGGTGTTTTATTAAGTACCAATAAAACTATTTCTTCAAAGGCGGAACGTATAGGTTTGTCGTTCTGAAGGTTGGATATAACTTAGGTTAAGGTCGTATGGTTAACTTTGCGAGGTAGTTCTCTAAAAACAAAATAAGAGTAACAAACCAAAATATTTAGGTGTATTTGTTGGAGAATTACCGGTTCGGGAGATTATCACAGAAAAGAGCCTGGTTAGACAAGTAAACTTGCCGTAGATTTAAAAAAGACATATTCTAGCCCCACACTCTGTTCTCGGACTAACATCAAAAAAGGAAAAAAAAAAAAGAGAAGTGAAAGTGTGTCTAATACGGTAGGAAATGATACGTGCATTCATCGCCTAATTATGGTTGGTTTGGAATCTTTTAGTTTTTAAAATAAAGTTATGGACAAGGAGGACGATTTGTTTGTTCTCGTTGTAATTTAGTGTTTGGTCACCATAAAGTAGAGTATCGAGAGTTGGTTGACAAAACTGATAAACTGATCTTAACGTTTCTTCTCTAAGGTTCGCATATCGTGGACAGTGAAGAAGAAAATGTTCGGTGTCTTCGACGAGACCACATACACATAAAGCACTTGGGACAATGTTTCTTGAGAAGAGGTGTTCGTTTAAGGAGCTGCATTTGGTTCTAAGCCGGCTGTGATAAATTTGTCCGAGACGTTTCCCTGCGTTGAAATGACGAGGCGTAGGGATTAAGTTAGTATTGAGTTGACGTTTAAGTGATGCTAAACTGGAGCTGTTTCTGATCTCCTCAGACAGAGAGTTCCAAGTTCTTATCGCACTTAGAAGAAATGAATTAAAGTAGAGCTGTGAGTGACTGTGAATAGTTTGAATGTTGGTAGAATTACGAAGGCTATACGAAACATTTTCTCCCACTGTAGCTGGTAAGAGTGAAGATAGATATGCTGGAGAAATGCCATGATACATTTTGTAAAGCATAGCAATTTTATGTTTATTTCTTCGTGAGGCCAACGTATCCCATCCAGTTTCAGAGTAAAGAAGATTTAGAGAAACCAGTCTGGTTGCCCCAGTAACTATACGTGCTGCCTCAATCTGTATTTTTTCAAGTTCATATGCTTCATACTGGGTGCAATTGTCCCATACCACGTCGGCATATTCTAGAAGAGGTCTAATGAACGAACAATAAATAGTCTGAAGTGATTTTCTATCAAGTAGAAATTTTAGTTTACGCATGATATTAATCCGATTCCATGCTTTTGATTTGATTTCGGCTAGGTGTTCATGCCACGTGCAATCACTAGAAAATATAAGGCCTAGGTGTTTATGAGTACTGACCTCAGATATTTCTTGAGTGTCCATGAAAATTGGTGGGTGGTAAGGTTTATTGATTTTACGAGAGAGCAAGAGAGATTCAGACTTTGTAGGGTTGAAGCTGACTAGCCACTTTTTTGCCCATTGCTGTATCCTTTCTAGATCATCATTTAAGAGGTGAGCAGCTTCAACCGGGTTTTCAACAATTATGTAAAGACTCGTGTCGTCTGCAAACAGACGTATCGTGCAATGGATATCTTCAACAATATCATTAATGTATACTAAAAACAAGAGAGGACCAAGGATAGAGCCTTGTGGGACACCAGCTTTAATTGGTTGCCAACTGGACGTGGTCCCAGGAAGAACGACTCTTTGTAATCTATCGCTTAAGTAACTGTTAAACCATGAGAGAAGAGAACCAGTTATGCCAACGCTATTCAACTTGTGAAGAAGTCCTTTATGCCATACACGATCGAAGGCTTTGCTTACATCACAAAAGACGGCTCTTACTTCTTTGCCCTTTCATAAGGTTCATAATCAAGTGACACTAAACCATTTCGTAATGGCTTAGCCAAAGTTAGTGTAACTTTATATTTTGTACCTTATGAATTACTAATGGAAATAACTTCAAGCTCCTGTGCATCACGTAACGTGCATGACGTCAACCTTAACGACGGCGCATACGATGTCGTAATCATCCAGTGCATTTACATGTATCAAACACGCGATTATATTCGATTTTGGGTCGAACACCAGGGTCAGAACATAAATTTCTATCCCAGAGTAAAATCACGCATTTCCTTGTCTGGTGTGCAAGAAATTATTTTCCTTATTTCTGATAAAAGACATAGGTTGTGGGTACTTTTCACTGAGGCGGTAAAAACGAGCACCCACAACCTATATTTGAAGTGTAACATCAGAAAAGTAACCATTTTGAAGATAGGAAAGTTTTGTTTGTTTGATTTGAGGTTTAACGTCCCCGTCAACACTGTAAAGGTCATTTCGGAGACATTGCTTCCAATTTTGTGGGACTTTTACCCGACATTGAGATGAAATGACATCTCAAGCCCTGTCGCCCAATGAGACCAATAGGGTTTATTAGCATGGACGGTCCGCCTCGCAACGCGGTTCCTGGACAGGCTTAGATCCTCTAAGCGGTTTACCAGTACTAGTGTGCGGGCCGGATTCAGCTCTGCGTGGAAGTATCATGCAGCCCATATATTTCTTCAAGCCCCTATGGGCGGGGGCCAAGATAGGAAAGAATGTACTATGTATCGTAATGAGTGGTTTAGGAAATACAGTTAGAGGAGAGCAAATTGGAAGTCTTATGCACTTAAGTATTTAACGCGACGTTTGATTGGACAGTATATCGCAGTTTCGACAGTATATTGCAGTTTCGACAGTATATCGCAGGATAAAGTGTTGGAACTGAGATATACTGTCGGAAACCCCACGTCATTGTGTAACGTCGCTTTAAATTAGCTGGTATATTTTGGTTTTACGCAGCTCACAACGCTTGTCGCTTTGTGCAAAATAGTGCAGACTTCCAGTTAGAATTGGAATAAATGTATTGAAAAATGTCATCTGGGGGTATAACTTGTCGGTTTAACGGTTGCAAATTACATTTTACGGTTCCGCTGACGCGTCGCCGCATAACGTTATTTCCGACCGTCAAGCCTCCAATTAACCAATTTACCCCCCCCCCCCCCCCAACACACACACACACACACCCAACGCCCACCCACCCATGACACTATTGAATACAGTTATTCCCTAAATCCCAAAAGTTGTCTCCCGTGTAAAATAATAGAAAGATTGCCAAGTGTATCGATTCCCATTAAACAAAGTAATTGGCAATTAAAATAATCCCGGCGCTATTATAGCGATCTATGTCAAAACATTTTATGAATGCCATGTTACATCCCAATTAACCCAGTAAAACACCACGGTCATGTTGGGAGAACCTTAGTAAACCCCGCTATACATATAAATACAAGTGAGGTTTGGGGCAGGGGGGAGGGTGGAGGGGGGGGGGGGGGGTGGGGGGGTAAAGTAAATTATTATTTCTTATGGGAAACGTAGACTGGGTTCTGGTTTGGATCGCATCAGCCTCATTACAGAATTGGAGCAAGCAAAATAAAGAATCACGATCGATAACAAGTAAATGAAACGAAGGCCCCTCTAAACCTCACTTTATATAGAAAAAGTGGGGTTTACGGGGGTATACATTATTTGCTTTATAATTAGTTAAGCTCAAAACATAGATTGTGGGTACTCGTTAGAACCGGCTCTCTGAGGCGGTTCTAACGAGCACCCACAATCTACGTAGAAAGGAAAACTAAGAAAGACATTACAATTTCTACCATTACAATTTCTGTCATTTCTGACACCATGTTGGACACCATTATTTCGTGACATGGGCATGTTTCGCAATAGAAAAAACACACAATTTCTTCTTAAAATGGCCATGACCTGACAAAAATTGCAGTGAACGTCATAAAGATGTTACCCTAAATCTGAATCAAAGCACTGAGCGCACTGGAGGGTCGATTGTCTCTGAGTGAGGGATGGATGGAAAAATCCACCCCGAGGGTCACTGTCCGGCATCACGAGGCTTGCCGGGTGATGCCGGGCAGTGATCACGAGGGACGTACATTACATGGACTTGCTAACCTGGTGGGAACGGTACAATGCTTTTTAGGTAGCTCGCTCTGGAGATGGCATTTTCGCCTACACACTCGCGGGCATTTCAGTAGGTGTATAATAATTTAAATAAATTCTAATAAATAAATTAATCAGGGGTGTCCATTTTTTTTCGAATGGTGTGCAGAAAACTGCGAATGCTGTTTCCACGACATGAAAGCGAATTTGCGGAAAAAAAAATGCAAATTCCCTGTCTGGCCTCAACATATTTTAACCTGTAGAGCGCTTCTCACTTATAGTGAGTAAAAATACTACTACTAATAATAATAATAATAACAATAATAATAATAATAATAATAATAAAATCATACTGGCACTGTAAAGCTACAATTCAGACAGGGTAACAAATAATACGCCGAGCTGGGCCGATTTTTACTCTCACTGACCATTTCATTTTGCAGAAATTGGCTAAAATGCTAAGTTTCGCTGGTGGGAATCAAAAGAAAACTCGATTGCTGCCTAAATTGTAATATACAAATGCCCAACTGTAAGTTTAGTCAAGTATCATACATTTGATTGTCCCGTAATTGATCCAATTAATAGAAATGAAGGCAATGATCAGGAATCCATACAATTAACCCACACCTTCCATCAGAGACACCAAATGGAAAGAAACACGAACATGAAATAACTAGACCCTAATGGAAACATCACTAGTGGAAAGCCAAAAGGACAGTTGCTTTCCCACAAAATGGCCAATTGGCTATCCAAAACAAAAAGATGTACACTATACATACATTCAAAGACGAACTACAACAAAAACAAACCGCGACCGAAGAAAGAACCGCCTTGGAACGATCAGTGAAAAGTATAACACTAGGGGTGGGTAGGCGGGGTGGGGGGGGGGGGCTTAAATCAATTTTACGAGGCGACAATCCTCGCTCCTTACTTCTGTCGGAAGCGTGACAGAATTTAGAAATTAGAAAGCATTGCTAAACGAGTAGATTGTGGTTTCCGAATTAGTCAACCGCTAGATTGTTGTAATTCGTCTGTAGAAAATGGACAGGAAAGGGCGGAACATGGAAGGAGCCAGGATTGAAATCAAAGTCGCTTTTGTCGTCTGTGATAATTCGGCAGAAGTTTATTTTACTGACTGGGAAGACTGTTGTTGAGGCTTGCTGCAGCAAAGTGCATGATATGAAACTAGTAATGCTTTTTTATCGCGCCTGCTATTAGCATGGCGCGATATAGGCGTCCGGTTTTCCGTCCGTTCGTCTGTCCGTTTGTCAAGGCGTCAACATTTACGATCACCATAGCGTTCACCCTAATGGTCAAGTTAATTTCTCAAGGATTATAAGAGCTTCAATAATGATACTTGGTACAAACTTTTATCTGGGGATGGCAACTTAAATACAAGCATCCATATTTGACCTTGACCTATATTTCATTGTTCACTGACTTTGCAAAATATTGCGACCACCCTGGCGTTCACTCTAATACTCAAGTTAATTTCTCAAGAACTATAAGAGCTTCATTAATGATACTTGGTACAAACTTGTATTCGGGGATGGCAACTTGAATCCAAGCATCAATATTTGACCATAACCATTATTTCATGGTTCAATGACTTTGTAAAATATTGCGACCACCCCAGTGTTCACCCCAATGATCAAGCTAATTTCTCAAGATCTAAAAGAGTTTCATTACTGATACTTGGTACAAACTTGTATCTGGCGATGGCAACTTAAATCCAAGCATCCGTATTTGACCTTGACCTACCTTTCATGGTTCACTGACTTTGTAAAATATTGCGATCATCCTAGCGTTCACCCTAATGGTCAAGTTCATTTCTCAAGAACTATAAGAGCTTCATTATTGATACTTGGTACAAACTTGTATCTAGGGATGGCAATTTTAATGCAAGCATCCATATTTCAACCTGACCGACATTTTATGGTTCACTGACTTCGTGAAATATTGCGACCACCATAGCCTTCACCCAAATGGTCAAGTTTATTTCAAAAGAACTATAAGAGCTTTAATGATACTTAGTACATACTTGTATCTAGGGATGACAACTATAATGCAAGCATCCATCCTTGACCTAAATTTCATGGTTCACTGACTTAGTGAACTATTGCATCAACCCTAGTGTTCAACTTAATGTTTAAGTCCATTTCTCAAGAACTATAAGAGCTTCAATAGTGGTACTATCTAGGAATGGGAACTTTTATGCAAGCATCAGTGTTTGACCTTGGCCTAGATTTCATGGTTTGGTGACTTTTCGCCCCCACAGGCCCGACATAGCCTTCGGCGGAATACTTGTTTCTTTCTTTCAAACATGCCTTTGACCGCCTGGGGAGTCCTTCTGTACTGCAACACATCCATCCGAGGACTATGTTTAGAAAGATCCGGCATAGCTAGGTTGTCAGCGGCCCAGAATTTCAAGACAGATTTTAAAAATTCATGATGAATGATTGGGTAAAGTTCTATTGGTATCGCGTTATTTAAAATTCCTTTGCAATAAAGAACTCCCTAACCGCGATTTAAAAAACTGTTTGGGCTTACAGGGATAGGCTTATACATTGTTTACAAGTCTGAATGAATGAAAATGGTTTTGAGGTTTAAATAACTTTGCTTTCTATTTGCGGTTGCAGGTATGACTAAATCTGTGGCGATTTCAGCGATCGGCCCGGCCCGGCCCGGCCCGGCGCGGCCTTGGCTTTAGAATCAGAATCAGAATTGTTACTGGTGACACGTCAACTGACATTCATACACCACAGAAATCGCCGCAGATTGCATTATAGTGCTTTTATTATAGTTGTCATCCCTATAACCCGACCCTGTATCACCTGTGTCATACGCCTATACACATTTCTGAGTTCAGCAGAAACAAGTATAATTAAGCGAGATATGACATGCAAAATACAAAGATTTAATTAGTTTTCCCAATAAATAATGTTGTTGTTTTTGTTTTTTTTTTTTTGGCACAAAAATAGGTTATTCGAGGTGATTTCGGTAATTTATAAATTTCGGTGATTTCACTTTTTATGTTGTTGTTGTATATCTATAAGGCATTTTATCGCTGCCTTTTTAAACGTCTGACCGACTAAATTGCAGCAGTTGCAGGTATAACATAATTCAGCCAGAGTTGTCTCGCTCTCTATGCATCTTGCAGGATAGGCGATTGAATTTTATCTATCTATCTATCTATCTATCTTCTTATACTGAGTCGGTCATATTTGGCCATTACCTCAGTTGGGTGCGTAGCTAAATTTAGAATTTAGCTGAAAAAAAAAAAAAAAAAAAAAAAAGAGGAGTCACTGGATGAGTCCTTAAAACTATTTACAATCTGAATAACAGAGGTATACTAAAACGCATACCTCTGAGTCTCAATCTTACACTGTATGGGCTTTGAACTCCTCTGCAGTCTTAGCATTCACCACAGAAGAGGGAAGACTATTCCACTGGGGAATAGTCCTAGGGAAGAAGGAATTTTTCAGGGCATCACTGTGCATGCGCGCGGTTGTGCTGTTCCTGTTTTTCCGGGAAACTTTTTGGATTATTTTGGAGTTTTAAGGAATACCCTGGATGAGTTCTTTAACTTTTTACTCATAACTTTGTTAACTTCTCCAGTAACTTGTTTTATTTCAGCTTTTGTTTTGTTTTTGTTGATTTGCATTTCAAACGAATCCCGGATAATTTGGCATAGGTATTTTTTAGTTTTGCACCGAAACGTAACTGGTTCCGGTTTCGCGGCGGATTGAACCACAAAGGTAAACATTAAATTTCATTAAGTTTTTGTGTGATTTTTGCAGATATTGCCCAGCAGAGAAAATTTTCCTAGACACCACTTAGTATAAATTGCCCTTCAACTACCATAAAGTCACCATACAACCTATGAAATATGAGTCATTTTGTGTTTGACCTCCTATTTGGAGTTTGTTGCCTGCTGTTGGCAACACGTTTAGCATCCTTTTCCATCTATAGCGGACAGGATCAACAGGAAATCCCCGTTGACTTTTTCCCAGTGTATATGGATACATGTGGTACAACAGCAAACGAGTATAACTTTGCACATCATTTGCCCCACATTTGCACGGTATCTATCTTAAAAAAATCGGTAAGGATGAAGGGATTTCCTGGTTCAAACAAACTTTTTTACCTGTATATATTTACAGTTATAATAGGTAATGCTTGGGATGTGGAATCAAATCCTGGTCCAATTTCCCTAAATGACAGCTCACATTTTCCCTGTGGACTTTGTCAAAGAAGTGTTGGTTGGGAAGACCGAGGAATTTGTTGTGACACTTGCAATATCTGGTATCACATAGACTGTCAAGGCATGTCATCAACTATGTATAGTCTATATAACAGATCAGCGAATATGAACGTAGCATGGGAATGCATGAAATGTGGAATGCCAAACTTTTCCACATCTCTGTTTGACACTTTATCTTCTATTGACACCCATAACCAATTTGAACCGTTATCAACCCTGTCCGAGCCTGACAGTCCGATACCAGACAATATTGGCCCGCCCACGGCAGCTTCTTCGCCCATTGTGCAGCAGTCAAAAGAAGCTAAAATGAAGACCAAAAAGGCGGTCCTTAACCACCCCCTCAGAATATTGATTATGAATTGTCAGTCAATAAAGAACAAAAGGGCTGAACTTCATATTTGAGTTTGGTGAGATGAATAACCCATGTAAACCCCATTTAAACAGAGAACAAGCGTAGAACTTAAACATTCAATCAAAGTATTCATTATTTCCTTATTTTTTGCCCAAAACATAGATTGGTTACTCATTACATGTATAACTATCTCAATGTCATCACGTGAACGAACACCCCACTAAACCCCATTTTATCTATCTATCTATCTTCTGATACTGCCTCGGTCACATCTGACCATTACCGCAGGTGTATATTACATACACTCCAGGATTTGCAGAATGAAAGCCTACACAGTAATCATGTAATTACGGTAGGGATCTTTAACCTGCACAGGGGATGGTTCTCCCTGCACAGGGGGCCTCCAGTTAACGTCCCGATCCGAAGGACGGTGCACTTTATGACATTCATCCCTGCAAATGATGCCAATGGAGCGTGTTCGGACACCGAAATTTTATCGCCGCTGCCGGGGATCGAACCCGGGACCTCTAGCATCAGAGGCAAGTACACTAACCACTGAGCTATCACGCTCCATTTTACAGGGGCGTAGCCAGGCAAATGCTGAATTTGCTGAGTGGTGGGAGAGCACGCGAGGGGGGCTACCCCCTCTCGTTAGTGGGGGTCTGGGGGCCTCCCCCAAGTGAAAATTTTGAAATTTTAATACGATTTGGTGGCCAGTGATGTCATATGGTGTGGTATTTTTACTTTTCTCTTATCCGACTTTTTCGCCAATTTGTTTGATTTTTTCGGTTACTTTTACGTGTGTATGGAAGTCACACTTCAATAAAGCCAACACTCTGATTAAGGCCTTTTTGTAATTAACTTTTGTGGTTTCGTGCATCTGAGTTGTTGGAGTAGTTGGTTGTCACACTATGATCCCCTGTTACAGGGAAGGAGTTGGTCATTTGTTGTTAAGTTTTGGGGTTTTGGTGGTTCATTTTTGAAGAAGGGGGCCACAAACATTTGCTGGTTAGATGAGCTGCATCAGAACCACAACGAGGGTCAGGTACTAAGATCTTTTAAGGCAGTCCTCAAATGATTTTGTTGCTCACCCTTCCAATGTGTGTTCTCCCATCCCGTTGTTCGGCCCCCGCCCATTGGGGCTGGAAGAAATAAATGGGCTG
Organism: Lucinisca nassula; assembly: GCA_963580285.1. Lineage (NCBI taxonomy): Eukaryota > Metazoa > Mollusca > Bivalvia > Lucinida > Lucinidae > Lucinisca > Lucinisca nassula. The sequence continues at coordinate 74,789,121 of OY757011.1, read as the reverse complement.
CATGATGCTTCCACGCAGAGCTGAATCCGGCCCACACACGAGTACTGGTAAACCACTTAGAGGTTCTAAGCCTGCCCGGGATATGTGGTGTGAGTCGGACCGTCCATGCTTATAAAACCTATTGGTTTCATTGGGCGACAGTGCTTGAGATGTCATTTCATCTCAGTGTCGAGTAAAAGTCCCACAAAATTGGAAGCTACATCTCCAAAATGACCTACATAGTGTTGACGGGGATGTTAAACATCAAATCAAACAAATAAACAAGCATCCCGTTGTTAGCTTGGATGGTTTGTGTCCTTGATTGTGGCATGTCCTGGGTATCTTCATTTTTTAATTTTAAGTGTTAATTTCGTATTCATTCTTCCTCCTGATACATGAGATGAGCTGTGTTCTTTGACTTCGGCTGTTTCTTGGACTTTCTTATTATCATTGACAGACTGTTTGAGTTTTCCACGCTTTACAAATAAGTAATTTTAACCAGATCAGAATGGTTACTAGTGACACGCCAAATGACATTCATACACCAGGACCTGTGATGTGGGAAGTTAGTCCCTAGCTCTAACCAAAGAGGTAAATTTAGCTACACAATCATCAGCACCTTCAGCTGTCGAAATAATCAAATCGGGAAGGGCATTCCAATCTCTGATGGTTCTGGGGAAAAACGACTCTTTATAAATGTCAGTTCTTGCAGTAAGGGTCTGAACCGCCAACAAATGGTGATTTCTGCAGTGTCTAGCTGGGGGAACTGGGTCATCTGTTGGAATGCTTGCAGCACCCTTTAGACCTTTGTATAAAATTAACTGTATGCATGAAGTGCATTTGTTTCATTAACATGCTCGTTGAGACGTGATGACACAATGAGCATGTTCAAGATATAAATGGACTGTATATAAAGCAGACTAAGGACCTGCTGGACTGAGGGCTAATGACAAAAAATACACTTTAAGGAATTTATTTCATGTGGTTATTCTAAAGGCCATTTCATTAAAATGTTGCTGAAATCATGCAGTGCAGACAAATATTGTACACTAAAGATTCCCGACACTTCAAGATAAACAGCAAATTGAAAGACCTTTTAGAATCGTCTCTGACAATAGCCATTTTCGATTATATACAGGAGTTTATTCAGATTTCATGATGTAGTCCCAGGTGCCTCTGAAAATGTGACATATTTTTGTAAATTCTTATGTAAAGGCATGCTTGGCAAAATATTGATGAAGCCCGGGCTTCCGTCTGGCTATGCGCCTGCTTTATATCTATATAGAGAAACCTGGGGTGCACGGGGGTTGACATTATTTTTCTTATTTCTGCTACAAGACATAGGTTGTGGGAATTGGTTAGAACCGCCTCAATGCAATATAAATAAGAAATCGTCGATTTTCATAAGTTGGTGTTTGTATTGGTGTTTAACGGCCCAGTCAACACTATTTTAGGTCATTTTTTAGCCGGTCAGTTTACCTATCCAGTACAGTGCACATTCTTTTGCCAAAAAACTGACAACTGCCCTTCTTGAATCAGCGGAAGGGAGAGAATGACCGTAGAAAAGATGTCATGATCAGTCTCCGCGAAAAAATTTTGCCGACCCTGGCAGCCGGCAGGTATCGAGCCAGCGTCCTTCTGATCACCAGTCAGACGTACATCCGACTGAGCTACCGAGGCCAGCTGATTTTCATAAGAAAAATAGCCATTTTGGAGTTGTGAAAAAGAAATGCACTATGTCACTCAAGTGTGAAATGGACAGTACTAACGAGCAACCTCAGTTTATGTTGCAGCAAAAATTTGAAAAATAATATGAAATTCAAATTACTATTAGGCCTAGACATGTCATGTTTGTTTTAACAGTAATCAACCATGGTTAGTACTGTTAACCGTTACCTGGCTGAATAATTAGTTTAGCCACAGCCTTGTCTGACTTTGAACCGATCAGATTACTTGATGTAATTTATTCCTGCAAATTCATAAACTGAATGTAAAACAGTGTAGATCCTGATCGGATGGCTTCTTCAGATCGGGATCTACACTGTTTGCAATGGTAGGGGTTGCCCTGAACAGCAGGATAAGGGTTAATATAGAAATGTGGGATGATAGTAACCGACCTTTCTTGGTCAGAAGCTGGGTTTTCCTTTTGTTTAATAGCTCTCTATTGTAATTGATAATTAATCAAAACTTCTTGTCTGATTACTTTCGATGATCGATCATAATAAAATCCTATAGATAATCAAACAAAACCACCTTAATGTCTATTTTACGGTTCTGACCATAGTTTGACTGACTGTTGAAACAGACATAACAATAACCATGCCTATGTCTAGGACCTCTACATAGTGCATAATTTTACATTATTTATTCAAGAATACCTCATTGGTCATTCCACCCTAAAACATTGACGAGGCCGGCCTCAGTAGCTCAGTCTGATGCGCGTCTGGTGATCAGGAGGATGCAGGTTCGTTGCCTGCCGGGGTTGGCAACATTCTTTCGTGGAGCTTGATCATGAAATCTTTTCTATGGTCATTCTCTCCCTTCCACTGATTCAAGAAGGGCAGTTGTCAGTTTCTGTCAAAACTGATTAACTGCTTACGTAGAAGCCTGCCCAGGAAAAGTGTGGATTGGTAAACTGACCAGCTAAAAATGACCTAAAATAGTGTTAACTGGGCCATTAAACTCAAATACAAACAAACAAAACATTGACAAATAGCACTTTCCCTTTATTTTCATAGCCCGTTCTGGTATTTTGGTTTCATTCCTGTATTTTGGTTTCATTGTCAAATGATAAATCTAGGCCACATATTTGGATTATTTGCTGGCTCCCAGCTTGCACATTATCAATATTGGAAAAACAGGTAACCACACCCCCACCTCTCAAGGTCAGGGGTGTCTGTTTACCTGTTTTTCCAACACTGATAACCGTCAGACTAGGAACCAGCAGATAATGCAAATAAGGTGAATTGCTTCTACAGCCCTTGTGTAGGAAAGTGCAGTAAATACCTTGATTGGTGACCATGTTGCTTGACTTTGTGGATGACTTGACATCTGCTACATTGATGACAGACAGCATCGTAGCTATTAACCCATTATTTTTCGCAAGCCTTTGGCTTCACATGTATGACATAGCAATCGGTCTCGCACGATCGAATTCGGCGCTCTTTCAAGCACAAAGGTCAAGGTAAATAAAAATCAGCTGACGGAAGTGTCCTCGCACATGCGTATATAAACCGGATATTTCACGTGGAGAAACTCATATTCGTTCTTGCGGTCGAAGCGCTCAGATCTATTTACGTGGTAAGTCTACTATCTACGAACTGTTTTAGTGAAATTTCATTATTCTGTGTATTATTTAGCCAGCTTCGGTCGTCGACCAAGCTTAATTTACCAGTAATTATGGCTGAAAGAGGGGACGACGTCCTCTCACTTTCGGACCGAGACGGTTCAGCCTTGTCAGATTTTTCTGGATTTGACCCTGAAGAGGTCGGTCGTTCGGCAGGAAATGCCAATAAAAGTGACGCTGTCACAGTTGAAAATCACAGGGGCAAGAAAGGTAACAAGGGACCTGGGAAAACTAAGCCCGGTGAGTCCAAAAAAGGGAAAAATAAAGCCCCGAAAAATAAAGAGAAATTGCCAGCCAAAAACGTCAATTCTAATGGCAAAAGCACAGGTAAGCAGCCTGAAAACAGTGTGTTTGGGGTTAATAATTTAACCCAGCAGGAGATTCTGCGGCTGAGGGAAATTCTAGGGTTCAACAATCGGGATGAAGAACCCAGTGTCTTTGACTTGTACGGTGATAAACCACCCAATTTGATTATTGAAACTGAATATGAAGGTCCGTCCAGTGATGTGGAAATTATCCCAAATCAACCAGTTAGGTCATTAGATAAACAATTAAAAGATGCTCTTTTTAATAATGAGTCTGTTGATGGAGATAATGAGCCTGCAGATTTGGCTTATGACCTCGCTTGGCAGTTGCCCAAGTTAAAAACTCCAAAGAAGGGTGATGCTGTATCCCCATCCTTAGCGTCATTGATCGATACAGCCTGTACATCACAGTGTGAGATTGATGATATCATCTCAAAATACAAGATCCCTCGAACTGCGAAAAAATGGGAGCCCCTTCTGTAAATCCTGAAATTTGGTCAGATATTGTCAGGAAAGCTCAGACCTCTGATAAAGCATTCCAGGATATCCAGACTTTGATCGCCATAGGCATGGTCCCTATTTTAAAGTTTGTTAAGCTTATGAAATCTCACATGTCAGAGGAGGCACAGACTAGCATTTCTGATGCCATTACATTATTGGGGCAGGCTCAATTTAAAATGTCTATTAGAAGAAGATATATGATCAGACCTTTTTTTAAAGAAAAAATATCCAGCTTTGTGCAACATGCAAACCTCAATCACAAGTCAGTTGTTTGGTGATGATTTGAACAAAGAAATAAAAAGGTGTGACACAAGTATTTCTGTGGCCAGAGAACATTATGGTTCATTTTCTGGATATAGAGGGCAAAGTAGAGGCCGTGCCCGTGGTAGAGGTTTTGTATATAGAGGTTATAGTAACGTTAATCAGGGTTACAGTCAGTTTCCTGGATATCAGTATGGTGGACGTGGTTATGCTCGGTTCCATCCATACAGTAGACAACAGCCTCAGTATCGACATGCGCCTCAGTTTCCTGTACCTAAAAGGGGAGCAAAATCTGTGACCGTGTCTTCCCCAAACGAAGCAACATAGAGTCCACAAAGGTAAGCGGAAGGCTTAGGTTTTTTATTGACGTCTGGAAGTCTTTTACAAATGACCCTTATATATTATCTGCTGTTGAAGGGTATTGTCTGGAATTCGAGTCTGAACCTAAACAAGTCCGTGTTCCAAATGAAATTCCTTTCAGTTCAGAAGAACAAATTATTATTTCTGATGAAATAAAAAAATTATTGTCTAAAGGAGCTATTGTGCCATCTGATGATGAGCCAGGACAGTTTATATCTACTCTTTTTATTGTGCCAAAACCAAATGGAAAATTAAGGCCAGTTATTAATTTGAAACATTTAAATCAGTTTGTATATTATGAACATTTCAAGCAAGAAACTTTTACTGTGGTATTAGATCTTGTACAGAAAAATGATTATTTTACATCATTGGACTTATGTGATGCTTATTTTTCAATTTTTGTTAACGAAAATTTTCAGCGTTTCCTCAAATTTTCTTGGCAGGGAAAGTTATACAAATTCATTTGCGTTCCCTTTGGCTATTCAATGGCACCAAGGTTATTCACTAAGCTCCTTAAGCTAATTTTTGCCTGGTTTAGACATCAAGGATTTCGTTGCTCTTACTATATTGATGATTCCCTGAACATGGACCATGATAGAAATATGTGTCGTCAAAATATGTTAACAATGGCAAAAACAATGGAATCCCTTGGGTTTATTTTAAATAAAGAGAAGTCCGTATTAGAACCAACCCAAAGAATTACCTATTTTGGTTATATCTTAGATTCTGTATTGTTCAAAGTGTTTCTTCCTGATAAGAAAATACAAAAAAATTAAAAATCTTGCAACTGTTTTGCTGTCAGCAGAAATGGTCACTTTAAGGTCGCTAGCTTCTTTTATTGGTATGATTATTAATGCGTTTCATGCAATTTTAGAAGCCCCTTTATATTATAGAAGTTTGGAGAGAGAAAAAATCTCCGGCGTGGGGTCATTGAAAGATTTTGAACAGAAAATAAGGCTTTCTGAGCATAGCAAATTTCACTTGAAGTGGTGGATTGAAAATGTAGAGGCTAGAAATGGGAAGTCAATAAGACCACGAAAGCCCACGGTTTTCTTGCAGACTGATGCCTCTCTCATGGGCTGGGGCTGTTACAACACTAGGTCTGGTGTTTCTATTGGTGGAAGGTGGAATAAAAGTGAAGATAATTTTCCCATAAATTATCTTGAGCTGTTAGCCATTTTCCATTCTGTTCGTGCCTTTTGTTCGGACTTGAGTAATGTTCATGTTTCAGTCCAGTCAGATTCCACTAATGCTATAGCATATGTTAATAATATGGGTGGAATAGCCTCCATTTCATTGGATCAATTAGCCTTGGAACTGTGGCAGTGGTGTCTTGAGAGGGAGATCTATATTTCTGCCTCTTTCATCCCAGGCGTTCTTAACGGAAACGCTGATTATTCTTCGCGGAACTTTTCCGATTCTACTGAATGGATGCTTAAAAAGGAGCTTTTTGAAAGACTATGTGATCACTTTTTTCAACCTGATGTTGATCTTTTTGCATCCAGAAACAATCATCAGATTGAAAGATTTGTGTCATGGTTTCCACAGCCAGGCGCATGGCATTATGATGCTTTTTCTTTTCCCTGGAAATGTTTAAAACCATATATATTTGCTCCTTTTTCTCTCATCAGTAGAGTCTTAAATAAAATTGTGGAGGACAAGGTGGAAAAAGCACTATTAGTGATTCCACATTGGACATCTCAGTCTTGGTTTCCAGTTTTGTTATCCTTAATGATTTCTTTTCCTGTTAGGATACCCAGACACAAGGATGCATTAACGTTACCTCACAGTGGTCAGAGTCACCCTCTGGGACGTTCTCTCTCACTAGTTGGAGTCTTAGTCTCAGGAGATGTATGCAGATGCAAGGATTTTCATCAGACGTTATCAACACTGTCAGGCAATCATGGAGAGCCGGTACCGAGAAACAGTATTCTTTGGCCTGGCGGAAATGGTGTTTTTGGGCTTTACAAAGGAAGATCAATCCGGTTTGTATTGATGAAGTGAGTGTACTAAACTATCTTGAGTATTTAAAGAGACTAGGTAAGTCTTATAGTGTTGTAAATACTCAGAAGTCCATGTTGTTACAAACTCTGAAGTTACTTGGAAATTCATGGTGTGATACTCCTGTGTATGTTTCTAGATTTATGAAAGGATTGTTTAACTCCAATCCTCCCACTCCGAGATACTCTTCTTGTTGGGACGTATCAGTAGTAGTTGAACATTTGCGTACTTTATATCCTTTGCAGGATCTTGATTTAAAGAGTTTGACTCTAAAATGTGTGGCGTTAATTTCATTGTCTATTGCACCCCGTGCTCAAACTCTGGTTGCATTAAGCCTAGACGATATGAATATTTTTGATGATAGAATAATCTTTTCAGTGAGTAAACTGCTTAAGACTTCCAAACCAGGTAAACCTTTCCGTGTCAGTATTTGCCACTTTGAGAAAGAAGAATTGTGTGCTATGCATACCCTTTTACACTATATTGACAGAACTAAAGGTTTGCGCAAATGCCGTCAACTTTTAGTTTCATATATAACTCATAAATCAGTGTCGACTAAGACTGTTGCGAGATGGCTGAAAGAGGTTTTAGAGACCTCTGGAATAGATACTTCAGTTTTTAAGGCCCATTCTTTCAGAGGAGCAGCAACCTCTGCTGCTTTTAGTCGTGGTTGCTCGTTAAATGAAATATTAAAGACAGGGGATTGGTCCTCAGTGAGGAATTTCAAGAAATATTATTTACGAGAAGAACCTGAAATTCATAAAGTAAATAATTTTGCTTCTGCTGTGCTATCATAATTATTAATAAAGTAATGTATTTTGGTTATTCTCCATTGTGTTGATCTTTAAAGATGCTATGTCATACATGTGAAGCCAAAGGCTTGCGAAAAATAATGGAACCCTCATCCGAGTGTTATGATGGATGAGGGGCATTATTTAAGCAAGCCGGAGGCAAGCATGTATGATCCCTCCCCTGTCTTGTTACCCTCCTGTTTGGGGGTTTTCTCAACAAAATGGTGATCTTTAAATTATGAGTTTCTCCACGTGAAATATCCGGTTTATATACGCATGTGCGAGGACACTTCCGTCAGCTGATTTTTATTTACCTTGACCTTTGTGCTTGAAAGAGCGCCGAATTCGATCGTGCGAGACCGATTGCTATGTCATACATGCTCGCCTCCGGCTTGCTTAAATAATGCCCCTCATCCATCATAACACTCGGATGAGGGTTCCATTTTGTACCAAATAGAATCTCACCATTACGATAACACACCCTTGCAACATATTGCATTTTTTCCACAACTCCAAAATGGCTACTTTTCTGATGAAAATCTGAGATATTTGTCTTATTTATACTGCAAAAATAGGTTGTGGGTACTCGTTAGAACCTCCTCATTGAGGTGGTTCTAACGAGTAACCACAACCTTTGTCATGGAGCAGAAATAAGAAAAATATTATATACCCCATAAACTCCACAGTTTTCTACCTATAAAATGGGGTTTAGTGGGTGTTCGTTTTATGGACGTGTTCACGTGATATACATATTCATATACAGCAGGAGTCCATTTCATAATTTAGGGGTGTCGGGTTGATTGGTTTTTTCAAACTTTATTTGGAAAATGCTTGAACTTTTGGCAAACACTGTAGGCCCTGATCAGACAGCACATTCTGCGACATCTTATCTGGGCCAGCACTGTTTGACAATTATCCGTTTTGGTTACAAAATGGATTAAAGTGTGTTGCATAGACTCTGCCCTCGGTTCTGTGGCTTCTGCCTTCTGAGGCATGTGTGACTTTGAGGATGAGAAGGGCCACACCCATTGGGGCTTGAGGAACTAGATGGGCTGCATGATGCTTCCACGCAGAGCTGAAACCGACCGCACATAACTACTGGTAAACCGCTTAGAGGATCTAAGCCAGCCCAGGCGAAGCAGTGCGAGTCTGATCATCCATGCTTATAAACCCAATTGGTTTCATTGGACGACAGGGCTTTTTGTTGAGTCATTTCTATCTTCTCATACTGAGTCGGTCATATTTGGCCATTACCTCAGTTGTATTATATCTCAATGTCGGGTAAAAGTCCCACAAAATTGGAAGCAAAGTCTCCAAAATGACCAATACAGTGTTGACAGGGACGATAAACCTCAATTTAAACAAACAAACAAGAGATGAGAAGAAATAAAACATTCCGTTGTTGATATACATGTACCACTTCTACAGGCTTGCTGTAGGAGCTAGCTCTGTAAGGGACACTGGTAGATTGGTTTGCTTTTCCTTGAAATTAAGCAATGGAGGGAGTAGTTTATACCTGTATGGGTGATCATGTTGCTTGAATTCAATGGGCTAGGTAGAATTCCAACATTTTGAATAGAGTCCCTCTTCTACTTCAGTGAAAATTTTGAAATTTTATAGCTGTATCAGTTTTTCTAGACTATTTGCATAGATAATAATATATTTTGTTATCTTAAAATATCCAAATAGCCACCTTAATGTATTTCTATAACAACATGTTGATTTTTCTTTAATATACATTCAGGAAATGACTGTCAGCCTCGATCATATGCAGAAGAAAGTCCATAGATGAATCTGGGATGGAGTCTCAGTTTGATAAGCAGAAAGTGTCTAGCCTAACTGCTGTTGACCTAAGCAGAAAAGGATCCATTGATGCACCAATAGAAGAACTGATTCACTTTATCAACTCACAGAGTGATTTCTTTACCACTAGTTCCTGTTCAGGAAGAATTATTGTTGTTGACAATGTAAGTTCATTACGAAAACACGCCTATACAAATATATTGTAACTTTACCGTCGAAAAAACGAAAATTTTAAAATGAAAAATTGCGATATTTTTCTTGGTTCTGCTCAAAATATAGATTGTGGGTACTCGTGAGAACCACCTCGATGAGGCGGTTCTAACGGGTACCCACAATCTATATTTTAGAGAAGAAATAAGAAAAATAAGGTTTACCCCTATAAAGCCCAGTTTTACTATATAAAAGTTGGGTTCAAGGGGGTCAAAATTATATAGGCGTGTTTTCGTGATGTTAAAATGCTTTCTTGCCATAACATCACAAAAACATCCCTACATGTATATCATTTTGATCCACTTAATAGAAACCCCACTTTTGCTTATTTCTCCACAAAAACAAAGTTAAAATTTGTTGTGAATATTTTGGGGTATTCATTAGAAACACCTCACCATGGCAGTTCTAATGAATATCCACAACACAATGGTTACAATAACCTCTTTAAACATTTTGCATGTTTTAACCCATTAAGTACTGGAAACCCCAAAATGGGTACCCTGGCAAACAGTGCAGGCCCAGATCAGACATCGCAGAACGTGGCGTCTGATCAGGGCCTACATTGTTTGCAAAAAGTTCAGTCATTTTCCAAATGAATTTTGAAGAAAACACAACCTGACACCCCTAAATTTTGAAATGGACTCCTGCTATATATAAGGAGGAAGATTCCATTTGGTACAAAAAGGGTAAATGAATACCGACAACATAGGTCTTTTTAATGGAGAAATGATAAAACCTATCCTTCAATTAATATAAAAGAATACCAACCTTATCTGTAGCTATGGCCATTTAATACCTACATTAGGATGTGTGTTTCAGTAAAGCCTGCTATAATAATTTACATCCCGTGAACTAGTCCGTGAAATGAAGATCGCCTGATACCCCACTTTATATTGAAAAATAATTAGGTTTACAGGGGTATACATTATTATGCTCCCCGAAGAATTTCGGGGGAGCATATAGTCGCCGCTGCGTCCGTCCCGCTCTTGTCTACGCGAATTCTCAGTAACTACTGGGCAGATTTCAATGAAACTTCATGGGACTATTAAGTATCGAAGGTGGATGCGCATATCACCTGCGTGTTTTGGTTCGATGATTTTTCCAACAGTAATGGCCCTTTGATGAATTCTGCATGAATATATAGGGTACTGTTCGTGTCTACGCGAATTCTCAGCAACTACTTGCAGAAATTCAAGGAAACTTCAATTGAACCTTAAGCAGCAATAGGGGATGCGCATATTATCTGTGCTATCTGCTTAGATGATTCGTCACAGATTTATGGTACTTTGTTTAAAGCTGCAGTGTAAGGTCACTGTGGCTACTTTTAGAAAAACTTTGTCATCACTCTGGTGCCTACATTTATTGATAGATTTTAATATAACTTCACACGAATGTTGGGTATGATAATATCTTGAGCATGTTCGACTTTCAGGTCCTGGGCTCAAGGTCAAGGTCACTGTGGCTATTTTTAGAAAGACTTTGTTTTCGCTCTAGTGCCTACATTTATCGATGGATTTTGATCTAATTTCACACAAATGTTGAGTATGATAATATCTCGAGCAAGTTCAACTTTCTGGGTCCTGGGCTCAAGGTCAAGGTCACTGTAGCTATTTTTAGAAAAAAACTTGTCATCACTCTAGCGTCGTCATTTGCTGATGAATTTTAATATAACTTCACACAAATGTTGGGTATAATAATATCTCGAGCAAATTCAACTTTCATGATTCTGGGGTCAAGGTCACTGTGGTTATTTTTAGAAAAAAAAAAAAACTTTGTCAACGCTCTAGTGCCTACATTTATTGATGGATTTTAATATAATTTCACACAAATGTTGAGTATGATAGATTAAACATATTTTATTGTATTCCTTTAAACAATGGGATTGGACACAAGTTATACTGTGGCTATTTTTAGAAAGACTTTGTTTTCGCTCTAGTGCCTACATTTATCGATGGATTTTAATATAATTTCACACAAAGTTGAGTATGATATCTCGAGCAAGTTCAACTTTCAGGGTCCTGGGCTCAAGGTCAAGGTCACTGTGGCTATTTTTAGAAAAAACTTTGTCATCGCTCTAGCGTCGTCATTTGCTGATGTATTTTAATATAACTTCACACAAATGTTGGGTATAATAATATCTCGAGCAAGTTCAAACAAATGTTGGGTATGAAAATATCTCGAGCAAGTTTAACTTTCAGGGTCCTTGGCTCAAGGTCAAGGTCACTGCGGCTATTTTTAGAAAAAAACTTTGTCATCGCTCTAGCGTCGTCATTTGCTGATGGATTTTAATATAACTTCACACAAATGTTGGGTATGATAATATCTCAAGCAAGTTTGACTTTCAGGGTCCTGGGCTGAAGGTCAAGATCACTTAGAAAAACTATGTCATTGCTCTAGTATCTACATTAGCTGATGGATTTTAATATAATTTTCGAACCCGTCTGATATTTTATATGCATGTAAAGGCACCCAATACGGAACCATACCTGGAGACAGTCCTATGAGGATTGCCTCTGTGTATGAGGGTAAGTTTTCAATAATTTGTATTAAACAGTTTTACCCAATTAATATAGCTAAACTACCATCCAGGATCTTGGGGTATGGTATCGTACCTGAAGACACTTCCTTTCATTTATTCTGACTTTTGTGTTTCTGATGTTTGTATGACAGTGCCATCAGGCAAGCTAATCTGTCCACAGACAGGTTTTATTATACTCCGTTTTGAAGTACAGTGAGTATACACAGTATACTGCTCTTTAACTGGGATAATGTTTCCTGTTCAGACTATTGCACATTCGGGGAGCATCCATTGGTTTCACCGATATTCTTGTTTTTCTTATTTTTACTCCTAGACATAAGTTGTGGGTACTCGTTAGAACCGTCTCAACGAGGCAGTTCTAATGAACCGCCTCAATGAGGTGCTTCTAACGAGCACCCACGACCTATGTTTGCAGTATTAATAAGAAAAATAACAGGGATTTTTATCAGAAAAGTAGCCATTTGCGAGATGAGAAATATGCACTATGTTGCATGGGTGTGTTATCTAGGGCTGGCTAATCGGAGGTGAAAAGATAATCGATTATCACTCCTGCCATTGCGATCGATAATCGATTAGTAATCGGTAAGATTTTTTGTCATTATTTCACCTGTCTGACTTTCTGTCTGAGCATGACTCTTACCATATGTTGCACTTTACCATATGTATATTTGAACGGACAGACCTGAGCAAACAGTGATCCAGATGAGACGCCGCATAATGCCGCGTCTCATCAGGGTCTGCACTGTTTGCAACTCATCCAGCTATTTTAGGCATAACTTTGGGTAGTAAATTGTACCTATCAAGTAATCGATTAAAAGCAAATCAGAAACGATAATCATTTTTGTGGAATTTATCGATCAATTAATCGATTATACGATTAATTGTGGCAGCCGTAGTGTTATCGTAATGCAAAATAAAGCTTACCATAGTACATTTAAAGGAATGTAAAGGTAAAGAATTAAAGGAGAGCATCAAAAATAATTAGGGGATAACTGTACTCAGAATTATCTTTCCAATGACAATTTACCAGCCCAAAATGTGGCCCCACCCATAGGGGCCTGAAGAAATAGATGGGCTGCATGATGCTTCCATGCAGAGCTGAAACCGACCAGCACACGAATACTGGTAAACCGCTTAGAGGAGCTAAGCCTGCCCAGGCAAAGCAGTGCGAGTCGGCCCGTCCATGCTTATGAACCCTATTGATTTCATTGGGCGGCACGGCTTGAGATGTTATTTCATCTCAATGTCGGGTAAAATTCCCACAAAATTGGAAGCAACGTCTCCAAAATGACCTTTACAGTGTTGACAGGGACGTTAAACCTCAAATCAAACAATTAAACAAAACCACCCCAAAATGATGTTTTACAATACCCTTATTCACTTGTTTTGTTTAAAAATTGCTCTTTGCACAAAATGGTTAGTGTGTTCAGCTGAGTAATATCAAATCTCAGCCAGTGAAAGGCGATTTTACATAATGATGTCAGATTTCTGGCAAATATATGACGTCAAAAAAGGACAGCATATTTTGAGATATACTGATTCCTGAAGTAATTTGATAAAAAGTGGTTTTATTGTTTTCATACAAACGATAGGGTATATACACATATTTTCGCTCAGACAATGAATGCAAAATAGTATTAAAAAGCTCTTGTCAGTAGTTTTCATGATTTTGTTTGTTTGTATGGGAGTCTAGAAGCCTCCGTGGTGTAGTGGTTACGCTACTCGCCTTGTAAACCAGGGATCGCAGGATCGATCCCGGGCTTCTCCAGACTTTCGGATGAGTCTTTAAACCGAGGTCCCATCTCTGTATGACCTTAGCTGTTGGTGGGACATAAAACTCGAACACTCTTGTATTGGAGTTTAACAGCCCAGTCAACACTATTTTTGGTCATTTTTGAGCCGGTCAGTTTACCTATCCACACTTTTCCTGGAAAGGCTTATATGTAAGCGGTTAACCAGTACAGTGCATATTCTTTCGCCAGCAACTGCCCACCTTGAATCAGCAGAAGGGAGAGAATGAATATAGAAAAGATTATATAATTATGATCAATCTCCACGAAAGAATGTTGCGCCTACGCATTACGAAAACACCCCTATATAATTTTGACCCCCTTGAACCCCACTTATATATAGTAAAACTGGGATTTCCTGGGGTAATCCTTATTTTTCTTATTTCTGCTCTAAAATATAGATTGTGGGTACTTGTTAGAACCGCCTCGATGAGGCGGTTCTAACGAGTGCCCACAATCTATATTTGGAGCAGAATTAAGAAAAATATCTCAATTTTTCATCTTAAAATTTTCATTTTTTCGGCGATAAAGGTGGCAATGTATTTGTATAGGCGTGTTTGCGTAATGGCAGGTATCGGACCCGCGTCCTCCTGATCATCACTCAGACTAGAGTTTTCATGAATGGCTAGCTGATGAATACATGCACATACAGTGTATACCAGATTGTTTATTCATGTAATTGAATCTCACCTGTTGAACATTAACAAACATACCTTTTGACAAAAGTAGGGGGTGGGGGGGTTGGGTCGGTGCTTTATTGCCTTGGTTTTCCAGTCAAAACAGTTCACAGACTCTCAGTCCTGGGGCGTTCTATTCTACTTCTTTGCTTCAGTAAGGTTAGGGCTTGTTGAGCTTGCAGCAGGTGCGGGATGCAGGACAGTTTTTTGTTTGCTTTTTTCTTCAAGATCCTTTCTTTCCTTTTTCTTTTGTCCCATCTCTAGGGGACGGCTTGAGATGGACGGTTGCTTCAGGACTCGGCTGTTGAGCTTGCAGCAGGTGTTTTCAGTTACTTTGTGGGTGATCACACTTTAAATAGTACTGATAAATCGCTTAGAGGGTCAAAGCCTATTCAGGAACAGTGAAGGTAACTTACCCACCCAACATGACCTTAACTATTGTCCAGGCCATAAAATGACAACAACAACCTTTATGCAAAAACATAACCAATCACTGAATAAAATACAATAATGTAACGTTTTCCTTTTAATTGAGCCTGGGCACAGCATTTCCTACAATTTACATGTGCATCCAGCGAAGACTCAGATCAGCCTGTGCATCCATGCAGTCAGATCAGAGTCTTTGTTGTGCACCCATAGGATAGCTAAGAGCTCAATGTTTCTCCATGCAGCAAGAGAAGTCTCTGGTCAGACTATATGGAATCACAGGCTGATCTGATTCTTTGCTGGTCACACCGAGACATGCTGTGCCTTGGCTCATTTCTTCCCAGGATCCAAGAGTTTTTCTTGAGATGAGTTTGTTTGTATATACGAGGTTTAACGTCCCCGTCGACTCTTAAAAGGTCATTTTGGAGACGTTGCCTCCCATTTTTTCGGACTTAAACCCAACATTGAGATGAAATGGCATCTCAAGCCCTGTCGCCCATTGAAACTAATATAATTTATAAGCATGGACGGTCTGACTCGCACCGCTTTGCCTGGGCAAGCTTAGATCCTCTAAGCGGCTTGCCAGTACTCGTTTGCAGTCTGTTTCGGCTCTGCGTGAAGCATTATGCAATCCATCTATTTCTTCAAGCCCCAACGGGTGCGGGCGCATTTTCCTGAGATACAGCCTCACTCAAAATGGTTTACAAATGTTTAGCTTCTAACAGGAGACCGTCCCCGCTATTCGGGGCTTGAAGAAATAGACTGGGCTGCATGGTGCTTCCACGCAGAGCTGAAACTGACCGCACATAAGTACTGGTAAGACAATCAGAGGTTCCAAGCCTGCCCGAGAAAAGTTGTGTGAGTCGGGTCATCCATGCACATAAACTCTATTGATGTCATTTCATCTCATTGTCGGGTAAAAGTCTTACAAAATTGGATGCAATATTTCAGGAGTATTCTTTCTAGAAATGGTATCAGCTGCCTAAACCATTAGCAATGTAGCTTGCAGTTATGTAAATGTGTCATTTCTATATGGGCCCCATCAAGCGATTTTGGTACTTATCGCCTATGCGAGCAGCGAAGGTTCAGGCGAGCCTGCGCATCCGCGCAGTCTCGCCAGAACCTTCGCTGCTCGCTCATACAAGCAGTGAATCAAGAGGAACCTTCAGACAGAAAGCCATACCCCTGGCCCCTCTGAATGGCTGGGCATG
This sequence comes from Lucinisca nassula, assembly GCA_963580285.1. Lineage (NCBI taxonomy): Eukaryota > Metazoa > Mollusca > Bivalvia > Lucinida > Lucinidae > Lucinisca > Lucinisca nassula. The sequence continues at coordinate 74,772,921 of OY757011.1, read as the reverse complement.
CGCAGTTAAAATTTGTCATGACGGAATGCTCGAAGACACAAATTCGCTTGGCGGGGCTCATTTGATTATCAACTGAAACGAGGGTATACCTAAAAGCCTACTTCTCTGCCTCGAGACTTGAAATAGAGGATCTTACATGATTTCTCATGTATTATTGGATTTATTAAACGAGTTGAGAAAAAGGGATAAAATGCGAGGCTTTGCAGTGCATTTTATCCCTTTTCCTCAACGAGTTTAATAAATTCAATAATACATGAGCACGAATGCAAGATTCTATTTATCATATGACATTTAAAACGCATTTTATTCCCGATGGATTATAAAAATGTCAATATTCCGCTCTTAGTTAACGCGACGACGTTAAGTACGTTGTACATGTAACGTTACGGGACGTATCTAGCTAACTTGCATATTTAATCCACTAGTGGATTATCGAAAATATTACATGGCGTTATTGCACTCTCAGACGCGACGTCATATGATAAAAGTGCGTTTCTGTCAGGGGAGAATACTTCATATGGATGAAGTAAACGAAATGTGAATGCGATTACAAAGCGTCCTGTAGAACCCCAATGACAACATTAAATGAACGCACCTTGTGAAAGTATCTTATTAGGGCCCCGCACTGAAAGTGTGGGTGCCCTATAGTAATCACTCTGTCCGTCCGTCTGTCTGTCTGTCCGTCCGTCCGTCTGTCCGTCCACAAATTTTTTTATCCTCCATAACTTTTTATTATTCCTGGATGGATTTAAATATTACTTGGCATCATTCTGTCCGTCCGTCTGTCTGTCTGTCTGTCTGTCCGTCTGTCCGTCCACAAATTTTTTTATCCTCCATAACTTTCTTATTCCTGGATGGATTTAAATATTACTTGGCAGAAATGTTAACCATAATGTGATGGAGTGTTGCGCGCAAAACTCAGGTCCGTACCTCAAAGGTCAAGGTCATACTTAGAGGTTAAAGGTCAAAAAAGGGTCTTTCCTGTGTCCAATTAATAACTTTGTTATTATTCCTGGATGGATTTTAATATTACTTGGCAGAAATGTTAACCATAATGTGACGAAGTGTCACACGCAAGACCCACAGCCGTACCTCAAAGGTCAAGGTCATACTTAGAGATAAAAGGTCAAAAAAGGTCAAAAAAGCGTCTTTTTCATTGTGTCCAATCTATAACTTTCTTATACCTGGATGGATTTAAATATTACTTAGCAGAAATATTAACCATAATGTGACAGTGTGTCACGCGCAAGACCCAGGTCCGTACCTCAAAGGTCAATGTCATACTTAGAGGTGAAAGGAAAAAAAAACGTCTTTTTTAACATCAACATTTTCCTACTCCTCTGATAGCGCTGCCGGGGCCCTAGTCAGTTTCACTGACAGCTCTAGTTACATTCAATATTTAAATGATGCACTTAAACAAAAATGTTCCATGTACTCTGTTAATCACAGGAAGAAGATGGCAACATAAAGAAGAAAGGTTGTAAATGGATATTAACATCACATGAAGACGTTGATAAACTTTCCGTGGTATGTAAAACCTGCGCAACCAAACATCATGTCCGTGCAAACCCCACTCTGTATGGAGGAACAATATGTTTACATAATGTATCGCTGGTGCAATTTGACATGAGACTGACCTTTATGCAAAGAATAAATTAAGCAGTGTTATCGCATGACATGTGGGTTTTCGTAAACTTCTTTGCAGTATAAATAAGAAAAATATTACTTAATATATTTAATGTTGTCATTGGGGTTCTACAGGACGCTTTGTATAATTTGTGAATGGCGACCCATTTACCGACCTCTTTATATTGATAACCATATCAACCTCTTTTGAAACCGGCAAAGATAAATATATGCATTCAGTCGGTTGTTAAATTATGGTAATAGAGGTCACCATTCTCATGTCAAATTGAATTAGCTATACATCATTTTGTATCAAAATATAGATTATGGGTACTCGTCATGACATGCGCAATAAGGCAGATTTTACGACGACTCATCAATCTGTATAAGGAACTAAAATGAGAAAAATAATACAACTTGTCAACTGAAAAATGCTAGTTTTTTTATCAAAATATAGATTGTGGGAACTCGTCAGAACTGGGGCAGTTTCAGCAATCATCCACAATCTGTATAAGGAGAATGTTGCAAATTTTAACAGATAAATGCTAACAGATTTTAACAGATAAATGCTAATAGCAATAGTTCTTAAAATATGAAACACACCATTAGATAACGTGGGTGTGTTATCGTTATAATGAACCTTTGGCATCAATGTAAAAATCTGGCAACAAACTGAGATGGAAATGAATCTGTCCACCAATGATTTTCTCCAGATCATCACCCTTTGGATATGCAAGGATCTGAAGAAGACTCAGACGTCCCACATAGACTGACCTGACTGCCCCATTGAAGTACCTTTTACATTACTTAAACGCACCTGTGCAACACAGTGCATTCTTTCATATCTACGAAATGGTTACTTTTCTAATGAAAAAGAACCACTTTATTAATGCGATTCTAACAAGTACCCACAGCCTATGCCTTAGAGAGAAGAGATAAAAAAAAATAAGGTATACCCACGTAAATCCAAGTTTTCTCTATATAATATAGAGTGGGCTCTAAAGGGTTGTTCATTACACGGACTTGTTAACGTGAACTGGCTCACCTGAGCCTTTGCTTGTTGCAACACAGCAACAAGAAGGATAAGGAATGAAAATTCCTTAAAATACTGATTATTTAAAAGATACTTTTTTAAATACATGTAAACACATGTTTGTTTCTGTTTTCAACTGACAGCTTTTTAGAAGCCTGCTTGGTGTAGTGGTTATGCTACTCGCCTTCTAAACCAGGGATCGCAGGATTGATTCCGGGCTTCTCCAGACTTTCGGATGAGTCTTTAAACCGAGGTCCCATCTTCGTATAACCGTAGCTGTTGGTGAGACGTAAAACTCAAAACCCATATATAACTGACAGCGTCAGTTCATAGTTGTGTGAAATCTTTATATTTGGTTTAACAATTTGCATATGCAGTAAGCCAATCAGGCGTGTTCTCTTTCTGTACATAAAGATGTTTAGTTTCACCATATATAATAGAACAAACTTAAAAGCATAATATAGACCAGACCATCATGTTAACAAATCCGTGAAATGAAGACCCCTCCAAAACCCACTATTTTCAGAGAAAACTGGGGTTAACAGGGGTATATATTTATTTTTATCCCCCGACCGAATAGGTTCGGGGGATATAGCGATCAGCCTGGCGTCCATACATCTGTCTGTCCATCCGGTTGTCCCCCCGTCCATCCATAGATGCAACCTTGTGATGGCCATAGCTCCAATAGCCTGTAAGATTCATTGATGGTCCTTGGCACAATTGTTCACAAGGCTCAAACAGCGTGAACAGCGCAAAAACTAGAACTCTAGCTGCCATAGTTTTTGAGTTATCTCCCCTTTTACTAAAAATGACTACCTTGTGATGGCCATAACTCCAATACTCTTTGAGATATATTGATGGTACTTGGCTCAATTGTCCACAAGGCTGAGACGGCGTATCATGCGCAAGAACCACAACTCTTGCTGCCATGGTTTTTTAGTTATATCCCCTTCCAATAAAAAAGAGTGACTATCTTGTGTTGGCCATAACTCCGCTAACCTGAGATATATTGATGGTACCTGGTTCAGTTGTTCACAAGGCTGAGACGGCGTTTCATGCTCAAGAACCACAACTCTGGATGCCATGGTTTTTTAGTTAACTCCCCTTCCAATTAAATATAATCACTGTCTTGTGATGGCGATATCTCCAATACTCTTTGAGATATATTGATGGTACTTGGTACAGGTGTACATGACGTTAAGCAGGCGTGTCGTGTGCAAGAATCACGAGTCTGGGTGCCGTGGTTTTTAGCTCAGCTGGACCGAAGGCTCCAGGGGAGCTTATAGTATAGTGGGTCGTCCGTCGTCCGTCCGTCCGTCGTCCGTCCGTCCACACTTTTGAGCAGCTATATCTCTGTATCCTGCAGGCTGATCTCAATCATTTCTCATCTGTAGCATGCCTCTGGTGGTGCATTGATGACATAAACTTTTTTTTGAAATCGCTCTAAAACTTTGGTTCCTATGGCAACCACAAGGTCCCATAGACTTACTATGGGAAAATGCTTGTCATCACCGTAGCGCCTTCAGTTTTGATCGGATCTTTCTGAAACTTATATGTAAGGTGGCTGTGGATAAAATCTCGGATGAGTTCGAAAACCGGCCAAGTCGGCCCATTTATCATAGAGTTACGTCCCTTTGATTGCTGAAAAATGCCCATTTTCAACCTTGTTATCACCGTAGCCCCTTCAGTTTTGATCGGATCTTTCTAAAACTTATATGTATTGTGGCTGGGGATAAAACCTCGGATGAGTTCGAAAACCGGCCAAGTCCGCCGATTTATCATAGAGTTACGTCCTTTGATTGCTGAAAATGCCGATTTTTGACCTTGTCATCACCGTAGCCCCTTCAGTTTTGATCGGATCTTTCTGAAACTTATATGTAAGGTGGCTGTGGATAAAATCTCAGATGAGTTCGAAAACCGACCAAGTCGCCCCTTTCATCGTAGAGTAACGTCCCTTTGATTGCTGAAAATGCTGATATTTGACCTTGTCATCACTGTAATCCTTTCACTTTTGATCGAATCTTTCTGAAACTTATATGTAAAGTGGCTGGGGATAACACCTGGTATGAGTTCGAATACCGGCCAAGTTGGTCCATTTATCACAGAGTAACGTCCCTTTGATTGCTGAAAATCCGATTTTTGACCTTGTTTTTGAAATCGCATGAAAACTTTGGTTGCTATGGCAATCACAAGGTCCCATATACTTACAATGGGAAAATGCTTGTCATCACCGTAGCCCCTTCAGTTTTGATCGGATCTTTCTGAAACTTATATGTAAGGTGGCTGGGGATAAAATCTCGGATGAGTTCGAAAACCGGCCAAGTCGGCCAATTTATCATAGAGTTACGTCCCTTTGATTGCTGAAAATGCCATTTTTATACCTTGTAATCACCGTAGCCCCTTCAGTTTTGATCGGATCTTTCTGAAACTTACATGTAAGGTGGCTGGGGATAAAATCTCGGATGAGTTCGAAAACCAGCCAAGTTGGCCCATTTATCATAGTGTAACTTCCCTTTGATTGCTGAAAATGCCGATTTTTGACCTTGTCATCACCGTAGCCCTTTCAGTTTTGATCAGATCTTTCTGAAACTTATATGTAAGGTGGCTGGGTATAAAATCTCGGATGAGTTCGAAAACCAGCCAAGTCGGCCCATTTATCATAGAGTAACGTCGCTTTGATTGCTGAAAATGCCGATTTTTGACCGTGTCATCACCATAGCTCTTTCAGTTTTGATCGGATCTTTCTGAAACTTATATGTAAGGTGGCTTGGGATAACACCTGGTATGAGTTCGAATACCGGCCAAGGTGGCCCTTTTATCATAGAGTTACGTCCCTTTGATTGCTGAAAATATCAATTTTTGACCTTGTCATCACTGTAGCCCCTTCAGTTTTGATCGGATCTTTCTGAAACTTATATGTAAGGTGGTAGGGGATAAAGCCTCGGATGAATTCGAAAACCGGCCAAGTCGGCCAATTGATCGTAGAGTTATGTCCCTTTTATGGCTGAAAATATCGATTTTTGACATTGTCATCACCGAAGCCCCTTCAGTTTTGATCAGATCTTTCTGAAACTTATATGTTAGGTGGCTGGGGATAAAACCTGGGATGAGTTCAAATACCGGCCAAGTTGGCCCATTTATCATAGAGTAACGTCCCTTTGATTGCTGAAAATGCCGATTTTTGACCGTGTCATCACCATAGCTCTTTCAGTTTTGATCGGATCTTTCTGAAACTTATATGTAAGGTGGCTTGGGATAACACCTGGTATGAGTTCGAATACCGGCCAAGGTGGCCCTTTTATCATAGAGTTACGTCCCTTTGATTGCTGAAAATGTCGATTTTTGACCTTGTCATCACCATAGCCCCTTCAGTTTTGATTGGATCTTTCTGAAACTTATATTTAAGGTGGCTGGGGATAAAATCTCAGATGAGTTCGAAAACCAGCCAAGTCAGCCCATTTATCATAGAGTTATGTCCCTTTGATTGCTGAAAATGGTGATTTTTGACCTTGTCATCACGGTAGCCCCTTCAGATTTGATCAGATTTTTCTGAAACTTATATGTAAGGTGGCTGGGAATAAAATCTCGGATGAGTTCGAAAACTCGCCAAGTCGGCCCATTTTTTTAACTTGTCCTCACCATAGCCACTTCAGTTTAGATCGGATCTTCTTAACAAGTCAGGAATAAAAGCTTGAATGAGTTTGAAAACCGGTTAGGTCAGCCTGTTTATCATAAAGTTACATTCTACTTGATTTGCAGAAAATGCTTACCCTGTCATCATCATGTCCTCCCATAAAGCCTTCAGTAAAGGTTGGCACTTCCTTAAACTTTGAATCTTTTAGCTCAGGTGAGCGATACAGGACCAAGCTAGCTTGGTCCTCTTGTTTTAATTATCTCCCCTGACAATATAACCTTGTGATGGCCATAACTCCAATACCCTTTGAGATGTATTGCTGGTACTTGGCACCATTGTGTTCAAGATGAAGACGGCGTGTCATGCCTAAGAAACAAAACTCTGGGTGCTAGGGTATTTGAGTTATCTCCCCTTCCAACATAATCGTACGACCACCTTGTGATCCAACACCAATACCCTATATATGAACAGATATATTGAAGGAACTTGTCTAAATTGAATACAATGTATAGAAGGCATGTCATGTGCAAGAATCACAACTCTTGGTGCTGTGGTATTTGAGTTATTTTCGCTTTCATTATAACAGTACGACCATCTTGTGATCACCATATCTCGAATACACTTTGAGACATATTGATGGTACTTGGTACAGGTGTACTTGAGGTTAAGCAGGCATGCACAAGAACCACAATTCTGAGTGCGTTGGTTTAAGAGTTATCTCCCCTGACAGTATAATCGTGTGATGACTATGACTCCAATACCTTTGAGATATATTGCTGGCACTTGCCACAATCGTACATATATATACAAGGATGAAAAGGCATTTCATGTGCAAGAACCACAACTCAGTATACCTGTACTTTGTGCATTGGAAATCTTGGATCTTCATCATATTGAGAAGCGATCCTTTGTATCATTAGGCGAAGATAGTCTCAATAAACTTTACATATACAAACTATACTATGGGCTTACCAGTATGTTTTAATTCTGGTGCACTTTCTATTTGTGAACGGTCTTCTGATGACCATACTGGCTTTTGTTCGGGGCACTTGCCATCTCCTCTGATGGCTATTTTTTTCTTATTTCTGCTCCAAAACAATGTGGCTGATCTAACGAGCATCCACAACCTATGATCGGAATATAAATAAAAAACAAATGACAAATTTTCATCGGAAAAGTAGCCAGTTTGGAGAATTGAAAGAATGCACTATGTCATATGTGCATACAGGTTTGTTATCGTAATGCTTAAAAAGTGCTTGGTAACTCCATAAATGTTGACAGGGACGTTAAACCTCAAATCAGACAAAATACAATATAAGTGAAGGCAGTGATTATTACAAGACATGCACAGTAAAAAACTTGCAGCGGCTTACTTTACATTAAATGCAAACATTTGTGATAAGCTGTGGTAATCAGGATCTCTGTTTTCTGTTCATACAGGGTGTGTGTTTAAGAGATATTGAAGGAAATGCTGTTTTCAAGTTTGAACCTTTTGTTCTACATGTGCAATGCCGTACCCTTGCTGATGCTCAGCTAATGGTAAGATCAAATTTTCATCACTTTAACATTGGCATACTATTTAAAAAAATTTGCATTTTATATTTATGTAAACGTCCACACAAGAGATTTTGGAGTCTAACTGTTGGTTTTCTTTTGCTCCAGCAATTCTGTTGTTGTATGCTATCGAGTCTTCAACCTTGTTTCATCTCTGTAGTTTTTTTTATTTGTATGTTCTCGGAGATGTTACACTGAGGAGTTAGGAAGCCTTCATGCGGACTGAACAAAAATAGTGTATACCACGACAGAGGTAAGGGCGAGGATAATGGCCATGTAAAATCGATTTAAGCCCCCCGCCCCCAGTGGAATTCTTTTCACTGACCATTCCAAGGCGGATCTTCTGTGGCGTTTTATTCATGTTGTTGTTTGTTACTTACTGTGTGTATCACTTGTATATTTTTATTTTGGATGGCCATTTGGCCATTTTGTGGGAAAGTAACTGTCCTTGTGGCCTTCCTCTGTTTAGGTTTCCATTATGGTCTGGTCGCTCCATGTTTGTGTTTCTTTCCCTTTGGTGTCTTTGATGGGTGGAGTAAGTTAATTGTATCGATTCCTGATCTTTGTTTTACTTCTACTTTGGATCTTCATTACTCAACAACAGATTTAACTGCCCAAATCAAGGTTACAAAAATGCCGGCAAATATCCATATTTTCCATGCACCTGGCATTTACCGGCATTTATGGCAAATATGTCATCATTTGTTATGGCAAAAAATTGTTTTAAAAGCAATATTATTAAGCTGATTTTGATTTAGAACTGGTTTTAGTTATTTATTTGTTAATTAAATAAATAAAAAAGCGATTTCATTTTTAGCTGGGCTGTTTTCAAAGAAAACAACGAGGTATTGTCATAGCTCTGACGTCGTCGTCATGCAAAAACTCGGACATTTTGTAATATCTCTGTCATTACTGAACATATCTACTTGAAACTCGGACTAGTTGTTCATTATGAAAAGGGGAACTCATACCAAAAGGTGAGGTAACCCTCAAAATATTTGTTGCACAGTTATGCCCCTTTTTCGACTTAGAATTTTGTGTCGTCGTGCAAAAACTTGGACATTTTGTAATATCTCTGTCATTATTGAACATATTTACTTGAAACTCGGACTAGTTGTTTATTATTAAAAAGGGGACTCATACCTATAGGTGAGGTAACCCTCAAAATATTTTGGCACAGTAATTGCCCTTTTTCGACTTAGAATTTTTGTTTAAAAATTGTTTTAAAAACTTGGACATTATGTAATATCTCTGTCATTACTGAACATATTTAGGCACTTAGCTCGGCTGTTTTCGAAGAAAACGACGAGGTATTGTCATAGCTCTGGCGTCGTCGTCGTGCAAAAACTTGGACATTTTGTCTGCGTCGTCGTCGTGCAAAAACTTGGACATTTTTGTAATATCTCTGTCATTACTGAACGTATTTAATTAAAACTCGGACTAGTTGTTCATTATGAAAAGGGGCTGCAGCCAAGCGTTGGCACCCGCATGCAGTGTTCTTGTTTCTATTTGGTCTGGGTCCCAAATAGACCATAACGAAATCTCCTGTTTCGTACCCGCAAAAGTACTCATCAGGTGGCTTGAGGCTACCACTACACTACGAAGTCGTAGAGCTTTAGCACTGACAACTGCTTTGCAGTCAGTGCAGCTGACGCTGGTTTTGTTGTCTTGTTCAACAACAGCAAAGAAGTTCCAGATTGGATCTTTTAGCTTCACCATGGTGACTAGTAGTTGTAGTTTGCTTTAGATGTGTTTATACTAAATTTCAGGACATATAATGAACAGTAATGTTCTAACTTGGTTTAAACATTATTTGTTTTGATTTGTCAAACATTTAGAAGTTCATCATGTTCATACATAGACAGAATACAATAGTACATGCATACAGGATTTGAAAACAAGCATTCATGCTTTTTTTAATCATCTTCTAACTTCTAGGGTATACAAGGCTTGAAGCCATACAATTACTCAATTCACACCTAAGACACCTTTTATCAATTCCACCCAGACAAATTGTCTAAGTTATATAAACAAAGAACTAAATTATGACATCTTCTTGTTTTCATCTTTGCCTCTGGCTATGCTCTACCTTCTTAAATAAACGTTTTCTTATATTTGTTGTTTTACTAATTTTGTATCATAAAGTCAAGTCAATTAATGTAAAACTCCTTGAAACTAAGGATACTGTAAAACTTTAAAAGGCCTGTCTAGTGTCTATCCAAAAACTAAGGATCATTATAGCAAGTGTCACTGGCACAGCTAAATAAACATGTTCTTAATTTTGTTGTAAAGTCATGTCAATTTATGTAAAACTCCTTGCAACTTCGGATAGTGTAAAACTGGTATAACTTTCCTAAAATTTGAACATAATTGGGTGTTTAAAGCATGTTGTTGAGAAAGTAAACAGACAAATCAGTCAAGGACCTGATCAGACTGCTCTGATCTTAACATTCTTTAAGAGGCCTGTCTAGTGTCTGGCCCAAAATATAGGATCAATATATTTAGTGTCAATGGCATAGCTAAATGCATACCTGTGATTTTAATATTTCAATTTCTAATTGACTTGGTCGAGGTTTCTACAAATTTCAGACCAACATAATATTTGCCATATTTGCCGCTTTGGGCATATTTTCCAGGCCGGAAAATTCCGGCAAATTCCACTGGAAAATACCGGGGGTTGAATTTGTCACCCAACCTTGGCCCCAACAAAAGATTTTTGATGTTCATTTGACCCGCCTCAGTTCTATGTATCACACACAGCCCTCTCAGAGAAATGTGTTGACCAATGGGGTCCTCAAAGAGGTAAGAGACCAGCCAGTGGAAAGATATGGGCTGAAGATAATAGCATGCTGGATGGATAAGAAAGCGTGGCTGAAGAAAACAGCAGGCTGAATGTATAAGAAAGCATTTCTTGAATTAGGAAAAGCATTTCAAAAGTTTGAAGAAGTTGAAAATATAACTTTATATAGATCCTTAAACATCACAAAAACACGCCTATATAATTCTGACCCCCCTTGAACACCAATTTTATATAGTAAAACTGAAGTTTACGGGGATAAATCTTATATTTACTTATTTCTGCTCTAAAATAAAAATTGTGGGTACTCCTTAGAACCGCCTCAATGAGACAGTTCTAGCGTATACCCACAATCAATATTTTGAACAGAAATAAGAAAATATCACAATTTTTCATCTGAAAATTTTCGATTTTCAGCGTTAAAATTTATAGTATATTTGTATATGTGTGTTTTGATAATGTAAGATTGCAATTTACAAGGGTAAAAAATGTTTTCCTAATTCTTGCTCAATATTAACATAAATTAAATGTACCCATAAGAACCGTCCAAATCTGATGGTATTTGCAAGCACTCATCATGAAAACATGCCTTTTGCAAGCACTCATCATGAAAACGTGCCTATACAATTTTGACCCCTTCAAACCCACTTTTATATAATAAAATTGGGGTTTACAGGGGTGTACATTATTTTTCTTATTTCTGCTCAAAAACATAGATTGTGGGTACTCGTTAGAACCGCCTTGTCGAGGCGGTTGTAACGAGTACCCACAATCTATGTTTTGAGCAGAGATATGAAAAATATTACGATTTTTACCTGGAAAATTTTATTTTTTGGTGGTAAAATTTTACCAATATATTTGAATAGGCGTGTTTTCGTAATGACAATCCATCTTTATATCAGACGTAGAAATATCTTACTTTTTTTTTTGTTTAGAATAGGTAATTTTTTCACATATAAAGAACGTTTATGATGCTGGTGTGTTATTTTAACGGGTTGTTTTTATGACAACTGTTGAAGCTGAATAAATGTGATCGAGTCCAAATGAGGTCCGTGAGCGAAGATGAGTTTCAATAAATACAGAAAAAGAAACAGAAAATAAGTAAAATGGAACTGTCAAAATTAAGTCAAAATAAATTGTAATGAAGTATCTTTCATCAGCATCACATTTATTTATTGTGTGTGTGTGTGTGTGTGTGTGTGTGTGTGTGTGTGTGTGTGTGTGTATGTTGTTAAAAAGGAATAAAAAATAAGAATAACATGTGTCTTTATTGTAATTGCTGAAGAGAAATTGAAATATTATTTATTCAATTTCCCCATTCCCCATTCTGACCCTTAGACAGTCATAATCTCCTCATAACGGCCATCCGTAATCTGTAGGGTAAGGGCGTAGTTTCTTAATTATAAGGTCTCTCATCGCTGTGCGCTGGAGCCTCGTTCAGAAAACATATCTTACACCAAGCTTTGCAACGGAAGGTCCAGTAGTTTTTCTCCCAAAATATCGTGAAATAATATTTAAAGTGACTCAGAAAAATGTTTAAAAACTCTCCTCATATTCACATCGGTAATACTATTTTTAAGTAAGCCCTTTCTATCAACAACATTTGGCCGAACCCCACGAATGGTGCTAAAAAACTATATCCCTTTTAAGCTAACGATGCTTTGAGCAACTTGGCCATGGTTTACTGTTTTACTATCAGCCCATTTTGGCCATACGTCTGATTTAAAAGATCACTGCAAGCAGTGAAGACATCATGCACAATAGAATCTGGTCCTGATCTACACGGTCCTTATATAAAATGCAATGGATTCCATAGAATAAGAATTTAAAATTATAAAAATGAGAAACGTGATACGTTGCTTATAGCCGGAATGGACTAGTTGCAAACTACAATATATATGGGAGAATAAAGGGAGATATGTCAGTTTTAGGAAAATGCTATTCAGAACATCATTTGTATTTCTATCATATACACGTTTAATAAATTCCTTTCTAAGTATCCATTCTGATGCTTCATATGAGATTGGCCTGTCATAGCTTGAACATCTTTGGGACAATGGATATTTGCCTCAGATACGAGTAGTTCAAGTCAATGAGGATCTATTTGGCCGAAACTAGCTAGTTTGGCCCAGAAAAATCTGGTACACTCCATAATTGTCAGTTCTGTGCTATACTTCTTGCTTCAAAATGATTACCCTTTTCTCGGAACATTTAACTGACATGATGGGGATGGTTCAGGGATATCTTTTTTAACTCTACTTGTATATAATAAAAATTATATATTATGATAATCATTACACATGTAGATCTCCATACTTTATTCCCAAATAGTTATCTGGATTCCTTCATTGTGTGAAAGGGGGTTTAACGACCCACAACCATTGTGCATTATTTAATGTCGTCTCCGAGAGAAAGGGAGGAAAGAGATAGAAGGGAAAATACACGAGATGAAAGAGATTGACAGGGGGAATAGGAAAATGAATGAAATAGAAGGAACAGATGAAGGGACAGCTCTTCCCCCTCTTCTCTTACCTGCTGTAATAACAGTAAGCCATGCTCATCTGTACGAGGACTGTTCAAATATGAATGCAAGTAGAACGTTTTCTCATGCACTAATGCGAAAATCACCTGGAAATAAATATCACAGCGTAGAAAAACATTTTACCTATACATTGATACCAAACCTGTTTAAATCAGTGCACTTTTGCCATGTATATGTTTTGATAAACACTGTCTACTCTTGTATACTAATACAAAACACGGTTGGAAGAAGGTCAGAGTACGCCGTTGAAATACGGTCCTATATTAAGAATCGTTGTATTCTTGGCATACGGTGCAAAGACATTTTCGATGAAATATGTTCGGTTTATGGGCATAATGAAATGTCTTTTCCGACAGTTTTTCGTTGGTGTAAGAAATTCAGCTGTGGGCTAGGCTCAACAGAAGATGCACCACATGATCGTCGGCCGAAAAGAGCAACATCTGCCAAGATGGTTGCTAGAGTGAAAGAAATAGTTGCTACCGATGAACGATACACCACTAGGCAAATAGCTAGTATTGTTGGCATCTCATTAGGAGCAGCTCATACAATTCTGAAACGGGATTTGAAAATGAGAAAGATCTCTGCTAGATGGATTCCCCAGCTGTTGACAGATGAGCAGAAAAAGACACGCGTTCAGTGTGCCAAGAAGCTGCTTAAAAAAGTTTCCAAATTACAATGCACGGTCTTTCGCTAATGTCGTCACAGGTGACGAGACATGGGTTCACTTTTTGAGCCAAAACGAAAGATTCAGAACAGAATATGGGCAACAAAGTATTGCAAAAGACCATGCATTGCAAAGCGGACCATGAGCGTCAAGAAGGTAAGGTATGCCGTATTCTTTTCAAATCAGGGCCCTGCTATTCAGTTTGCTGTGCCTAAAGGCAAATCTGTAAATGCGAAGTTTTACAAGAATAAAGTTCTTCGAAAATTGAAGAAATATTTCAAAGAACGAAGACCCGCAACTGGTTTGGCCAATGTCAGATTGCTACATGACAATGTGTCATCGCACAAGGCGTTCATTGTGCAAGACTATCGGAAGCAGGAAAAGGTTGTTGAACTCCCTCACCCCCCGTATTCCCCTGACCTTGCCACGTGTGACTATTTTTTTGTTCCATACCTTTCTGGTCGAAAATTTGTACAGCGCAAACACCTCGGTTCTGCAATATTCCAGTGCCTTCATAGTATACCTCGAAAAGACTACCAAAATGCATTCAATGATTGGATCAGAAGACTGAAAGTTTGTATATCTGTTAAAGGGGAATACTTTGAGGGGACAAAATAAATTTTTCAAAAATCGAAATCTATCACGGAATCATTTTTATGTGCTTAGTTGCATTCATAGTTGAACAGTCCTCGTATGCCACAGTCAGTATGCCATGGTGACGCAAGATACACGACACCTTCACTTACCCAACCACCCCCAAAATATTTATCTGGAACTTTGGGGAGACATCCCAGCTTTTTGCGGACTTTTCTAAGGCGGTCTTTCTGTTGTGTTTTAATCCCATTGTTTTTCATTGCATGTGTGCACTGGTGAAACCTTAAATTTAAATAGTTATTTTTAGCTTTCTACTTGTAATGATTTATTTACGGTACTGTTGCTTTATGTTTGTGCTTCTTTCTCTTTGGTGTCTTGGATGGAAGGTGTAAGTTAATTGCATCGATTCCTGATCAGTAACTTCACTTCTATTTCCCAAGGGTCTCAAACACAATATAAAATCAGCCATTATCAATGAGACATTGTTGGTCAAATTATTGAAGTTCCACTTATTTTGTTTCAGTTGAGCTGTGGAGTTGCCTCAGGATTCAGAAACTCTGGCATTAGTCTAGGAAACAAAGGCAAATTTATCACAGTAAGTTCGTGTTTTGGATAAATGTTTATGTGAAAATAATGATATTTTATAATATGATGGACATTTAAATATGACTGAAATGAAAACAAAAAGACACTGTCGGGGGAAAAAGCTACATTCTACGCAATTAATTGTTTAGTGAACGTGAATGAAAACGTGATGAATGATGTATATCATTCAATGTTCATACCTCATACAGTTGTATAAGGCCAAATAGGAAAGTAAATAATTAACAAAGGTCAGTGCATGCATACCAAATAAGTTTTAGCTCCTCTTACCCAATACGTTTTAGCTCCTCTTATCCACATACTAGATTGGGAACAACATAGATGTTATACGGCAGATTGCGTGCATAGTATACTTGTCATTGTTCATAACTTTGCTCCCCTCTTTAATTGCATCCCGCAGGGTTGGATCTCAGACTCTATGACGACGCAACCCTCAACACTTTTAAGTAAGTCGGTTGGTGTTTTATGTTTTATCTCTTGTCGGGCGTGTCAGATTCATAATATTGGTTTTCTTTTACTTCAGGATTTCAGTTATTTAATGCTGTAAGTTTATCTTTGAATTGGTAAGATGTTTATGTTCTCGGAGATGTTGTACTGTTGCATTAGAAACCCTTCGCGGACTGAACAGATTATTTGATTAAAGTGCATCCTTCTTACTCTTTGGTTTCCTGGACGGAAAGTGTTTGGAAGTCGATCAATTGCTAATTATTGCCTTCCTTTCTCTGTGAACAATTAATCAGATCCCAGCCATACTTCATAGGGTAGCAGGATTATTATGATTATGGTTACTGGGTTTATTGTTCTAATGAACACCTTAGTTTGTTTTTCTTAAGATTAATGAAACACTCTAATCCATTAGTTATTTTTAGTTTAAACTCATGACAGATTACAGTAACTTGCACTGGCTAAACTATATTTGAAAACAGGACCAATGTATGTTGTTTCAGGCCATCAGAAGCACACATTCTCTGGAAGTGCCTCTGTCACACAATGGAAAACTGTTAGTAAGCAGCGAGGTAAGCTAAAAAATTCAGTTAAGTGCATTTGGTAACGAAGGTAATGTCTCTCTCTAATTTCCTTTTTAAACGACCTTTCGTATGTCATTACTTTACTGAATAGTCTATACTTTGTGTTTAAAAGATGTTTGCTAAATATTCAAACTACTTATAAAACCTATTTTAATATTGAGATCTGGAAAGGAGCAACATGATTGCTTACAGAAAAATCACTTTCTGAACCTACTGCATCAAACATTACCTTGTTTTGATTTACGTTTTGTTAGTTAGATTATACTGGTTGACATGTAATTTCTTAATATATTGTTGACTTTTGCCGTTGTTAAATAGGAGCTCACTGGTTGCTTATGAAATCCCAATAAAATCGAGACATCTATTTTCCAGTTGCTAAATGTTTTTAACAAAGCCATGCGATATAGACAATCTTACATGAGTGTTCATGTATCATTGAATTTATTAAACTGGTTGAGTTAAAAGGATAAAATGCGAGGCTTCTTTGCCGAGCATTTTATCCCTTTTCCACAACGAATCACAAACGCAAGCTTCTATTTATTATATGAAATTAAACCCGTATTTAATTCACGATTTTTATACAAAAATGTCAATAGTCAGCCATTAGTAAACAAGACGTTGTTAAAGACAACGTACGTGTAAAGTTATGGGCCATACCTGACTTATTTGCATATTTAATCCATTAGTGATCATCGATTAGATGGCGTTATTACATGTTCGGACGCGACGTCATATGATAAATGGTTGTAATTCACTTCACTGCTGCTGATGCAAAACGCGATGTTATGGTGCTTGAACGCCTCCATGTGTTCTTCACAGTGCAGTTTAATTCTCTATGTACTTTGTTATTAGCCAGCCCATTTTGCTATTTTTGAAAAAAGGATACTGTTCCTTGCTGAACACGACAGCCCCTTCCATTGCTAAAATTGTAGATTCAAATCAGAATGCTTCTAATCTGATCAGGATCTACACTGTCGTGCAGTTTATGAATTATATGAATACATAATATCAAGTAAATAGGTTGGTTGATAACCAAAAGGGTTGTGGCTAAATTAATATATCTGCAGGATAAGGGTAAAGCAGTCATGCAAGTACTGTACTGCTTATAAAATGTATTGGTTAAACCTAGACAGCTATTTTCTATAAAGACTGTGTTCTTTGTTTTCAAGAAAAACATTTAAACTTTATTTTGATCTCATTGGTCAGTCCTGCTAGAGCCCCATACATAGGACTGATCTATATGTCACATCTAGAATTTCATTGTATGAAGGAAAGAAAAGAAAATCTGACCTTGACAGTTGTTCTTAGGATGCTTGTCCTTTTTCTTTTTCAGTATGTTGCATATATCGTTGACATTGCTAACAAAAAGATGTCAGAAAATGTTGATAGAATCAACAGGTAATTTTACTTTAAGAAGTTAAGCAAAGATATCAATTATGGATTTAAACTCTGAGAAATTCAGTAAAAAATGTTTTATGATTGTTTTTATGAATGGATATACTTGCGTTTCGAAAAGACTCGCCATACTGAGATAGTAAGGTTCATACCTAATGTTTTGACATGCCCTTGGAATACTTTCTGGGAAGTACCACAGTCAAAAATTGTTAAAATATAATCTTCATTTAATACTGAGGATAGATAGAATACGCGTGAACAGATGCTTTGGGAAGGTAAGCAGTAAAAGTACTGGGAACTTCAAGCCGAGAGTTTAGAAATATCTGTCCTCGCCCTCAGTTCCAGTACTAATAAAGCAACTAGCTTGCTCTTCTTCAACTGGGTTGATAACCAGTTTTTCAATCAAACCTTAATCAAAGTTGGTAGTCTGGTTATCTAGACTTATGATCACTTTAATAGTATCAGGGCACCAGATTATATTTTTCATGATCATTCTTTTGCAATGCTCATAATCAGACGATGCATCTTTCCTGCTCAGATCAGCAGAGGCTATTATTTGTTTTAAAATTCCAATAATTGTTATAATTAAAAAAGTTATACTTAATTTAAAGTTTTATAAATCATTTTCACCTCATCCTTTCAGATTCTTCGTAACTCTTCAGGAAGCTTTAAGAGTACAACGTTCATCCAGTGAAGGTTCAAGTCCTCGTAAGAAAGGATCGAATAGATTAAGAAAGGAAAAAGGGGTGCCCTCAGGGACTGAGAATAAAACATCTGGTGCAGCAGTGCCTAATGAGGATACAAAGGATATTGAAGATGACATGAATTTAGAAACATGTTGCTTGTTTGGTGATGCAATCACTTGAATGCCAGCGTTTCCAACCAATGTCTTGTTTTGGCGATCTCTATACAATTCATCTTATTATGGCCTAAGTACGGCTCATTGTCTCGGTATTCCTGCTGCACAGTATGGCATAGTTTCTTTTTATGCAGGATTTGATTTATCTTACCTGGATAAATGTGATAAGACGTGTAGAAATTAATTATTTCATTTTCTAAAGAAACCTGGAATGGTGACTGATTGTATAACTGTATGAAAAAATACATCTAAACCCTATTTTACCTTTCTATTTCTTCCAAGGAATTTTTCTTTGGTTTGGCGTCATGTGGCGAAATGTTTGTTATTCTTTCTTGGCTCGCATCTCTTCTTACCCAAAATATCATAAGCATACGGTTAAAAGAAATCTTCTTTTGGTAAATATGGTATCAGTGACTTCGAGCGCCAAGTATTGATACATGTAGCAGGTCAGTCAAGCAACAGATGAGAAAAACATACGGCTATGAACTGAATATACCGAGAGTGAAATTAAGAACTTAAGTATGATGCCCTAGTGAAATGACTTTAATGATGCCCAGTTTTCAGTGAATACGAATAAAAGCAAAAATCTGTTCTAAAAGGGACAAAAAATTACTAAGCATGAACACTGAAGTCTTTTTTTAGCTCACCGTCACGTAGTGACGAGGTGAGCTTTTGGGATCACTTTTTGTCCGTCGTGCGTCCGTGCGTCCGTGCGTGCGTAAACAATTTCTTTAAACGACATCTCCTCCTAAACCACTGATCGGATTTTGACCAAACTTCACAGGAATGATCCTTAGGTGGTCCCCTTTCAAAGTTGTTCAAATGGTTCCGGTCCGTTGCACATCTAGGTCACAGGAGCCAAAAATAGATTTTTTTCACCAAAAACTTAAAAAATCTTCTTCTCTGAAACCACAAGGCCCAGGTCTTTGATATTTGGTATGAAGCTTCATCTAGTGGACCACTACCAAGATTGTTCAAATTATAGTGCTGGGACAAAAAAATGCCCCCGCCACAGGGCCCTTTGGTTTTACATTGGCTTGTATAGGGAAAATCTTTAAAAATCTTCTTCTCTGAAACCACAAGGCCCAGGTCTTTGATATTTGGTATGAAGCTTCATCTAGTGGACCCCTACCAAGATTGTTCAAATTATAGTGCTGGGGCCAAAAATGCCCCCGCCCCGGGGCCCTTTGGTTTTACATAGGCTTATATAGGGAAAAAATCTTTAAAAAATTTTCTTCTCTGAAACCACAAGGCCCAGGACATTGATATTTGGTATGAAGCTTCATCTAGTGGACCCCTACCAAGATTGTTCAAATTTAAGTACTGGAACAAAAAATGCCCCCGCCACGGGGCCCTTTGGTTTTACATTGGCTTATATAGGGAAAATATTTAAAAATCTTCTTCTCTGAAACCACAAGGCCCAGGTCTTTGATATTTGGTATGAAGCTTCATCTAGTGGACCCCTACCAAGATTGTTCAAATTATAGTGCTGGGGCCAAAAATGCCCCCGCCCCGGGGCCCTTTGGTTTTACATAGGCTTATATAGGGAAAAAATCTTTAAAAAATTTTCTTCTCTGAAACCACAAGGCCCAGGACATTGATATTTGGTATGAAGCTTCATCTAGTGGACCCCTACCAAGATTGTTCAAATTTAAGTACTGGAACAAAAAATGCCCCCGCCACGGGGCCCTTTGGTTTTACATTGGCTTATATAGGGAAAATATTTAAAAATCTTCTTCTCTGAAACCACAAGGCCCAGGTCTTTGATATTTGGTATGAAGCTTCATCTAGTGGACCCCTACCAAGATTGTTCAAATTATAGTGCTGGGGCCAAAAATGCCCCCGCCCCGGGGCCCTTTGGTTTTACATAGGCTTATATAGGGAAAATCTTTAAAATTCTTCTTCTCTGAAACCACAAGGCCCAGCACTTTGATATTTGGTATGAAGCTTCATCTAGTGGACCCCTACCAAGATTGTTCAAATTATAGTGCTGGGACAAAAAATGCCCCCGCCACAGGGCCCTTTGGTTTTACATTGGCTTATATAGGGAAAATCTTTAAAAATCTTCTTCTCTGAAACCACAAGGCCCAGGTCTTTGATATTTGGTATGAAGCTTCATCTAGTGGACCCCTACCAAGATTGTTCAAATTATAGTGCTGGGGCCAAAAATGCCCCCGCCCCGGGGCCCTTTGGTTTTACATAGGCTTATATAGGGAAAATCTTTAAAAAAATTTCTTCTCTGAAGCAGCAAGGCCCAGGTCTTTGATATTTGGTACGAAGCTTCATCTAGTGGACCCCTACCAAGATTGTTCAAATTATAGTGCTGGGGCAAAAAATGCCCCCGTCCCGGGGCCCTTTGGTTTTACATAGGCTTATATAGGCAAAATCTTTAAAAATCTTCTCTGAAACCGCTAGGCCCAGGTCTTTGATATTTGATGTGTAGCTTCATCTAGTGGACCTTTGCCAAGATTGTTCAAATTATAGCCTTTGTTGATGTTTGGTATGAAGCTTCACCTTTAAGACCTCCCTCAACATTATGCATTAAAGCCCTGGGGCCAATAATGGCCCTCTCTGGGGCCCACTTGTTACACTATGGATCAGGTGAGCGATCCAGGGCCATCATGGCCCTCTTGTATGTTTACCCCAAAAGGGATTTTATTGTTTTACAACAATTACTCTTTCTATTTGAAATAATAGAAGCCTCCGTGGTCGAGTGGTTACGCTACTCGCCTTGTAAACCAGGGGTCGCAGGTTCGATCCCGGGCTTCTCCAGACTTTCGGATGAGTCTTTAAACCGAGGTCCCGTCTCCGTATGACCTTAGCTGTTGGTGGGACGTAAAACTGAAACACTCACTCACTCTATTTGAAATAAAGAGTCACTTGTGTAGAAATAGTGCTTAAAGACTAAAATGTGTCCACCTTTTGTAGCATTCGATCCATATATATCGTACAATGGGGGAAAACAAGATAGGGGTCTTTGTCTATGGCAGAATCGCCATATACAATGATAACTCAATGCTTTTTATTGATGAAGAAACTCTCCTTGTAATAGTAAATTATGAACCCGTTACTTTTCATAACTACAGTGAAACTTTGATACATCAAACAAGGGTGGTTCCCTTACTATTGCTAATTCGAACAAATTCGGGATTCACTTGCAAATTGTTTCCATGGCTCCCGATTTCAATATATTTAGGATAATTTATGGAGTTTTTTTCTTATTTTATCTTGTAAAGGTATGATGACCTAAACCGTGTTGACGGGGATGTTAAATCTCAATTCATACAAAACGAGTATGTTGTGTGTACTCATTAAATTTGCCTTAATGAATACATACAGCATACCTTTATTTTTCAGAAGACCAAACAAAAAGACTTTCTTATGTCATTCTTATTCTGCCTCATGGCCTGGTGTTATGATTTAATCTCCGTAGTTTGAACAACCGCTATCTCGAACAAATATTTTGACCCAAAACTATTCCAGTTATTGAGGTTTGACTACGCCATACTGTTTGAAATGCTTTGATGATATTTTTGCAGGTATGTTGAACAGTTCGTGGGTAGGTATGTCACATGTCAAATACAGAAATAGTGGCTCTCATCACGTGAACAAGTCCGTGAAATGAACACCCCCGCTAAACCCCACTTTATAGAGAGAAATCATGAGTTTATTGGGGTATGCATAATTTTTCTTATTTCTGCTCCAAGACATAGGTTGTGAGTACTCGTTAGAACGTTCTAACGAGCTCCCACAATCTATGTTAGCAGTATAAATAAGAAATATTTCACAGATTTTCATCACAAAAGTAGCCATTTTGGAGATGTGAAAAAATGCACTATGTCGCCCGGATGTGTTATAGTAATGTTCTGCCATGGTTAGAGTAATCAGTTTCTTCTCCTCTTAATATTTTGATTTAGCATCTTATGCATGTAGAATCTTCCATACTTACGAGGTATATTGATGATAGGAATGTAGAGCAGGTCAAGTAGGCATACCATCTCAAACATTATTTACTCTGTCTGCGTCTGAGTGATCTCTCATTTGTATTTTATAAAATCCTTTACATTGTTGACGGGGACGTTAAACCTCAAATCAAACAAACAAAACATTCTAATATTGCCACACTTTTTGAGATACTCGAGTTATTTAAAGTAGAGTTTGCCAGGAAGCTGTTTCATAAACATGAACAATGTGACCTCTTCATTTCCTTTCTTACCAATACTGCTTTCAGTCAAATTGAATGGGCAACGTTTTTAAGTAAGATCTAGTAACGATGTTTAAAATCTCAGAATTCTAGTGCCTTTTTGAAAAGTTGATGTTATTGATATTGGTAGAGGTTAATTACTCTAAACATATGTAATGATTGTGTATGAAATTTTATGTGTGTTATTCAAACCAAATGGTGTGACCAACATTCCATAGATTTGTTTTCGTTGAAACTATCACGAAGTGAATCTAACTTTGTCACCATGCATTTCACTTTATACAATGACAATTTGGATTAAAGATATCTCCTGCTGAATGATTTGTAGAAAAATGAGCAAATAGTTCCCCGAAATGGGTAAAGCTACATACATACGACCCTCCGTGGCCGAGTTGGTAAAAGAAACGTCTCTTAGTCATTAGGTCTGTCGTCGTTGTGGCTCTATAAATAACGAGTCTTACGTGAAAGTGCAATTGCAGTGACTTTCATTCTGTATTACTCTGAATAAATGTTTCGAAACATATTCGATGGTTGTATTTATGCTATTAATATAGCATCCATATTGCAAATTAAATTGATTCTGTTGGTGTTCTTGTTCTTGTTATGCTCACAACTACGAAGAAGTTGGGGGAGGGGCATATTGCTTCTGGGGCGTTTGTGGGTCCGTCCGTGCGTGCATGTGTGCGTTCGTCCGTCGGTTGCGCTTTTGGTGCATTGTATTACTTCTGAACTGCGCATTCAAGGGTTTTAAAATTTCATATAAGGATTTCTCCTAAAAAATAACTGACAGGTATTTTTTTCCTGTCAGAACTAGGCCCCTTTCCTGAGTTATGGTCCTTTGAGAAACATTGGATTGAATTTTGTCACGAGGATCTCTCAAAACGTATTGAAGCTAGAGCCTTGAAACCTGTTGAATTGATTGGTATTAATGAGAAGAAAACCTGAATAACTTTATAATAATTTCTGAAAAATACTTAATGAGTTACGGCCCTTTGTAACTTAGGGAATTTGTACAATGCGTGCTTTTTGATGCATAGCATAACTTTTGAACTGTGCATGTTAGGGTTTTGAAATTTCATGTATCGGTTCCTCATAAAAAATAACTGACATATATTTATTTCCGTCTGGATTATGCCCCTTTCCTGAGTCATGGCCCTTTGAAAAAATTCGGATGAAATCTTGTCAGCAAATTTTATCAAAAAAAAAAAAACATTGAAGCTAGAGCCTTGAAATCTTTTAAATACATTCATCAAGATTATTTCCCTTTCCTGATTTGTGACCGTTTGAAAAATATGATGGAATCTTTGCAGCAAAATTCATCAGAAATTGTTGAAGCTAGAGCCTTGAAACCTGGCGAATAGATTGTTATCAATGAGTAGATGACCTGAATAACTTTTTATTTATGAAAAGAAAAAAAAAACATTTTATGAATTATGGCCCTTTGTAACTTTGGGCATTTGGACTCTGCATGCTTTTGGATGCCTAGCATAACTTTTGAGCAGTGCATGCTAGGGTTTTGAGAATTCAAATACGGATTCCTCCTAAAAAAATACACATTTTTCTTATCAGGATTATGCCCCCTTCCTGAGTTATCGCCCTTTGAAAGAATATGGATGAAATCTTGTCAGCAAAATTTCTCAAAAACTATTAATGGCAGAGAAATGAAACCTTGTAAATACATTGGAATTTATGAATAGATGATTAACTTTTGAAAAATTTCTAAAAAATATACTTAGTCAAAAAAGTAACTGTACCAACTTCCGGATGAAACTCACTAGATATATGGCAGCTATTGAGCTAAATTTGGCTGTAGGCATGTAAATCGGACGTTTAGCTAGAGTATGCTCAAACTTGCATTTGCCCATAACTTTCTGCTCCAGAGTTGTCTTGCAATATGTGCCTACAAAGATTTTGGTAGAAAATGGACATTGCGCATGCGCAAAAATCTCTTTCTGTCTAATATGGAAGACAATATCCTCTGAACATTGGATAACAGTTTACTTTTACAATTTCTCATGATCTCGCATTATAAGCGAGGTTTTAATTTGTGAAATTCTCAAATTATCTCCCTTGCAATTAAAAATATAGCAATTTTCGAGCTGCTGTAATTTTTATTTCTCTCAATCCATGTGTGCCCTCTTTTTTTTTTTAAAACACTCTTTTTCCACCATTGCTGTCCATCATGATGGTAAAAAATGCAGAAAAATTATTTAGCATGTAGCACTATGGATTGCGATTTTCTATGGATTTCCCATTGAAAGCAGCATTTGCACACAACTTCTAAGAATTGGAGGTCAATATGGAGAGCCTATTTCTCGTAGCTGATGCAACTTAAGTTCCAAATATTTTGTGAATAGACGCAAATGGTATCTAAAGAAATGTAAGATGTATCACATTTTAGAAATTTAGGGTACAGGGAAATTTTGTAATGTTAAATCATAGCATGTTTTAATGATTTTCTCTGCGAAAATGACACCGTGACCCCTTGGGTGTTTAAAGCAATAGTCTACGATAATCTGTATATGAAAAAAAAAAACGAATGGGGCTTTTGCACGAAAAAATGAGTCTTCTTACCAAAACATAACAAACTTTGTGTAGTTTTTATCTGTAGTAGCTATAGTAATAGAAGCAATTGTACGTATAGGAACTTTTTTGACTGAGTATACTTTTATTTATGGCCATTTGTACCTTTGGGTATGGGTACATTGTATACTTTTTGATGCAAAGTGTAATTTTTAACCATGCATGCTGGTGTTTTGAAATTTGATATGTGGATTCCTCATTTAAAAATAATTATCCCCCAACTTAGAAGAAGTTTTGCGGGCATATTGGCGCGCGCCTCTGTCTGTCCTTCCTCGAATGCATCTGTCTATTATGCCTTTTATGCCCCGCCATTCAAAAAATGGCGGGGTATTATGTTTTGAGTGTCCATCCGTCCGTACATCTGTCCGTCCATCTGTCAGCGCCTCTTAGTTTAGTGTCCACTCCATAACACTGATACCGTTGGAGATATTTTCACGAAACTCCACAGATATGTAGAGCAGAACGTATGAACCATAACTCTGATTTTTCTACTTTTGGAGTTGTTGCCCTTTGAACATTAAACATTGCCATTTCTATCATAGTTTCGTGTCCGCTCCATAATTCCAATACCGTTTGAGATATTTCATTGAAACTTCACAGATGTGTTAATCACCATCAGACAACTTGCAGAACCTATGAACCGTAACTCTGATTTTCCTACTTTTGGATTTATTTCTCTTTGAACTTTGAATATAGCTGTTGCTATCAGTTTCCTGTCCGCTCAGAACCCTGATAAGATTTGAGATATTATCACGAAACTTCCCAGATCTGTAGAGCACCATGAAATGACCTGCAGAACATATGAACCATAACTCTGATTTTCCTACTTTTGGAGGTATCGCCCCTGGAACATTGAACATTATAGTCTGTTTGAAGCACTATATCTCCTGAACCAATGATTGATTCTGACCAAACACGGTTAAAAGTTTTGCAGTTTAACATTACTGGGTGAGACCAGAGTGTGTTGAATAGAGCCCTTTAAAAAACTTTGTTCAGTGTTTTATGACGGGCCTTCGTGGGTGCTCTTAATCACTAGTAATATCACCACTGTGGGTTGGAGCCTTTGCTTTGTTTGTTTGAATTGTGGTTTAACGTCCCCGTCAACACTGTATAGGTCATTTTGGAGACGTTGCTTCCAATTCTGTGGGACTTTTACCCGACATTGAGATGAAATGACATCTCAAGCCCTGCCGCCCAATGAAACCAGTAGGATTTATAAGCATGGACGGTCCGACTCACACCGCTTTGCCGGGTCAGGCTTAGATCCTCTAAGCGGTTTACCAGCACTCGTGTGCAGTCGGTTTCAGCTCTGTTAGGAAGCATCATGCAGCCCATCTATTTCTTCAAGCCCCGATAGGCGGGGGCCGTGGGTTGGAGCCTAACATGAGTCACATGTAAGATGACAAGTTCTGTAAGGGAAGGTCTTTGAGGCGGTTCTAACGAGTACCCCCAACCTATATTTTGGAACAGAAAGAAGAAAAAGAAACAGAAATAAGAAAAAAATAATGTATACCCCCGCAAACCCCAGTTTACTCTATACAAAGTTGGCTTAAGTGGGGTGTTCATTTCACGAATATGTTCGCATGATGTGTCTCTTAAAATACTGATGTGATTTTGACCTTATATACCTACAACATAGCTTTAAGTGCCGCCCTGAGGCGGTACTAACGAAAACCCACGATGTATATTGTCAGCAAAATTAAAAGACAATAATAATGTTCCTTTGTTAAATCCACCTTTTGGCTCACTTGAGCGCGAAGTGCTCAAGGTGAGCTATTGTGATGTCCATGTCCGTCGTCCATGCATACATGTGTGCGTTAGTCGTCAAGATTTGTTTCAAACGACTTCTTCTCCAAAACTGCTGGAGAGATTTGAGAATGACTTCACAGGAATGTTCCTTCGGGGACCCTCTGACAAAAAGTGCTCAAACCGTTCTGCTCGGGTGGAAAAGATGGCCGCCAGAGCTAAATATAGGAAGAAAAAAAATAAACGACGTCTCCTCCTTAACCAGTGAATGAAACTCGAAATTATTTTTTTACAGACTATTCCTTGGTTGACCCTCGACCAAAATTGCTCAAATTGTTCCGCTCGGATGAACAAGATGGCCGCCAGTGCTATGAAGAAAATGAAAATGAAAACCCTTTAAACGACTTATGCTTAACCAGTAGATGGGTTTCGAAATAACTTCAGAGGAATGTTCCTTGGGTAACCCTTTGCCAAAAATGCTCAAACGCTTCCGTTTTGATGAACAAGATTGGTGCCAGAGCTAAAATAATAAAAACAAGAGGCCAAAGGGCCACTATGCTCACCAGAGCTCAGGGAGGACTGCCCACTGACAGCCATGTATTTTAATATTCCATGGAAGCCGATGAAATTTTAGTGGCTTCAGAGGACTGTTGTTGCTTGAATGTGCTGTTGCAAGACAATTGACAACTGCCCATCTGTAGCAACCAATAGGCCTAAAATTATATGGTAGATAGACCATTGTTTAAGGAATATTTCCATAAAAGTTTGACAAAATATCTTGAAAGGCATAAATGTCATTTTTCAATTTTTCAACATTATATGTTTATGGGAACGCTTAAGTTGCCACAGTAATCAAACTAAAAAGCCAAATTTCATTTAAAAAACACAAAACCTGTAAAGGCAAATATGGTAAATATTTGCATATATTTTTTTTTAATTTATTTTTGGAAACCAATAAAAATGAGGAGTAGGCCTTTTAAAAATCATAAGGCAGATAGGAGATTGCTTAAAGAATATTTCTATGAAAGTTTTGCCAAAGTATCTTGGCAGTAAATGCACATTTTCAATTTGCCCAATTTTAAGTCTATGGAAACTCTAAGTTGCCATAGCAACCAAACTTAAGAACGGAATTTCATAAAAAAAAACTCAATACCTGTTCAGGAAAATATGGTGAATATGTCCATAAAGTCTCAGCCTCATAGAGTATATGGTTTCTGAGATGATTTTTAAGTGTTTTTTTTTTTTTTTTTTTTTTTGTGGCATTTTGGTTTCCATGGCAACCAATAAAAGTGAGCAGGTAGCTTAAAATCACATGGAAGATAGATGATAGCTTAAAGAAAATTACTATGGAGGTTTTGTCAAAATATCTGCAAAGGCTTGGTGGTAAATACCATTTTCCAATTTTCCCCATTATACCTCAATGGAATCTCTAAGTTGCCATAGCAACCAAATTATAGAACCGAATTTCAATAAAAAAAACCTAAAGAGCCAAATTTCATAAAAAACAACAACACAAAACCTGTAAAGGCAAATATGGTGAATATTTCCAAGAACTCTTAGCCTCATAGAGCATACAAACTTCGTAAGTCTATGGGAGATTATGGCCCCGGGGCGTGGCCAATTTGGACTCATATCTAAGCTTTGGGCCTTGTGGTTTCAGAGAAGAAGATTTTTTTAAGTTTTTTTCCATTGTCAGTCTATGGGGGCTATATGTTGCCATAGCAACCAAACTAATGAGCTGATTTTCATTAAAAACAAACTTTCAGTCTCCGGGCCCAAAGATGCTTAAGATGACATTAAGCTGAATCGACCCAGTTGCTTCAGAGGAGATGTCGTTTGAAAGTGTTGACGCCAGACGACGACGCAGACGACGACGACGGACAACTGCCTATCCTATAAGCTCTCCAGGAGCCTTCGGCTCTGGTGAGCTAAAAACCTTTCAAGGGCTTCTCGTTATTTCGAAGTTATTTTGCAGGAATGTTGCTTGGGTGACCGTCTACCAAAATTGCTCAAACCATTCCCTCGGATGAGCAAGGATGGCCACCAGAGCTAAAAATAGAAAAGCTTCGATGGATTTTGAAATGGTATCACAGGAAAGCCATCTACCAAAATTGCTCAAACTGTTCCACTCGGATGAACAAGATGGCCACCAGAACTAGAAATAGAGAAATTCATTGAACGACTTCTTCTCCTTAACCAGTGGATAGAGTCATGAAACAATTTCAAAGGAATGTTCCTTTGGCGACCCTGTACCATAACTGCTTAAAGCGTTCCGCTCTGATAAATGATTTCACAGGAATGTTTTTTTTGGGTGACCATCTGTCAAAATTGTTCAAATTTGTTTCCGCTCTGCGGAACAAGATGGTCGCAAGAACTTAAAATAGAAAAAAAAAACTTTAAAATACTTTTTATCTCTAAATGAAAACAATTGTATAGGAACGTTCCATGCGTCACACTGACCCTTCAACAAAATTGCTCAAAATTTTTGCTCCACTGAACATGATGGCCACCAGAGTAGATTCTGAAATAATTTCACAGGAATGTTCTTTTGGCCACCGTAAACCAAAATTGCTCAAACCCTCTACTCCACCATATATTACATATATTTGTACAATATGGATCAGGTGGCAAACCAGGGCCATCATGGCACTCTTGTTTCTATGTAAAGTGAGGTTTCCAAAGGTGTTTAAGTTGTTGAAGTGGTGGTAAACCTGTGAATCATTAAAGCACAGCATGTTAACAATCTCTTGCAATATATACCTAATATATCTACTTTATACAGAGAAAAGTGGAGTTTACAGGTGTATATATTCTGTGTTTTATTTCAGGTCCATAACGAAAACACGCCTATAAAATGTTAACTCCCTTGAACCCCACTTTTAGTCAAACTGGGGTTTCCAGGGGTAAACCTTATTTTTCTTATTTCTGCTCTAAAATATAGATTGTGGATACTTGTTAGAACCGCCTCGATGAGGCGGTTCTAACGAGTACTGACAATCTATATTTTGAGCAGAAGAAAAATATCACAATTTTTCATCCTAAAAGTTGCATTTTTTTGGCGATAAAGGTTACAATATATTTGTATAGGCGTGTTTTCGTAGTGAAAACATAGATTGTGGGTACTTGTTAGAACCGCCTTAATGAGGCGGTTCTCACAAGCACTCACAAGCTATGTCTAAAGCTCATATTAGAAAAATGTCACAGATATTTATCAGAAAAATGTCTGTTCTGGGAGATATAAAAGTGTGCACTTTTTGTCACACGAGTGTTATCTCAGTGAGGTTTGGGTACACTCAAACTTTGGTAGCAAACAGATGAGATAAAAAAAATGCGGGTTTTAGCTTGAACCTTTAGAGTACAAGCCACTTCATGATAAAAGATCCTGTACGTTTATGAATTTGCAGTTTTAGCCATTATGTCCATGTAATATTGTTTAGTTTTCCCTGGCAGTAAACTCAGATTGTTTAGGAATTAACAAGTTCAGTAGAACTTCGATGGCTCGAACACCGATGGCTCGCGTTTGCCATGGCCGAGTCGAACCCATTCTTGAGTCCCTTGGGATTTCTCTACAGAAGTGTGTGTGTGTGTGTGTGTGTGTGTGTGTGTGTGTGTGTGTGTGTGTGTGTGTGTGTGTGTGTGAATTCGGGTTTAACGTCGCTTTCAGCAATTTTTCAGTCATATCCCGACGGTGCCTGGTTGCGACAGGGAGCTCAATGTTCACTTTTATTGTGCTGCCTTACTGAAGTATCATGTCCCAGACACATTACATGATAGCACACCCAGTCACATTATCCTGACACTGGGTCGACCAGTCCTAGCTCTACCCCGTAAATCTGAGTGCCAAGCGAGGAGCAGCTAGTACCATTGTTAACGACTTTGGTATGTAGCGGCCCGGGATCTAACCCGCGACCTCCCGTTCCCCGGAGCGGACACTCTACCAAATGAGCTATCGGGGCCGGTCTCTACAGAAGAAATAGTTTAGGGGAAAATTTTGGATTTTGGATATTTTCGTCTTTTATCTTGCAAATGTATGCATTGTGTAATAATAATAATAATAGACCTTATTTATAGAGGGTAACACATATAGTACTAGTACTTATCTTCCATGTGGTCCTCTTTTCCTGGGTAGGAACCAGTACTCAGCAATGTGGATAAAGTCTCTTGCTCAAGGAAACAACACCTGGCGCTTGCGAGGATCGAACCGGGAACCTCTCGATCTAAAATCCGATGCTTTACCACTGCACCACAGCGCTCCATTGTACATTGTACGCAAATGTATGCTGTGTGTACACATTAGAATCGATTATAATGAGTACACACAGCATACTTCTATATAATAGGACACCGAAAAGAAGTCCCAAAGCCACCTAGCAGTAGCCCTTAGTGACCCGAACTACCCCTGTCTCGAACAGATTTTCGTGGTCTCAAAGGTGTTCGAGCTATTGAAGTTCAACTGTACCGACCATTATGAAAACACGCCTATACAAATATATTGTCAATTTTACCGCCGAAAATACGACAATTTTAAGATGAAAAATTGTGATGTTTTCTTAATTTTGCTCAAAATATAGATTGTGGACACACGTTAGAACCGCCTCATATCTTTTAGCAGAAATAGAAAAATCAGGTTTACCCCTCTAAACCCCAGTTTGACTATATAAAAGTGGGATTAAAGGGGGTCAGAATTATGTCGGCACGTTTTCGTGATGATTCTACGGTTCGCGTCACTGGCCTTACTCTTGTGTGAGGTTTGCTGTCCTTGCAGCAGGTGAAGGAGAGGAGGAATGCTGTTATTTCTTTTTTTCTACAGTTCTATTCATTTACACCCTTTCCCCCTGACCCTCACTTTCATCTATTAACACTTCTTTCTCTTTATCCTTTTGTCTGGGAGACTGCTTGCAAAAAGTTCAGCCCATTTCCAAATAAATTTTGAAGAAAACACATTCTGACACCCCTTAATTTTGAAATGGACTTATGCTATATAGTATGACAAAATGGGTGAACAGTAAAAGTACTAGTAAGATTGCATGGATACTTAGTGAATCCATCGAGCGAACGCATGAGAAATGTAAATTTGTGTTTTCTTCTTAATTCTGTTTGATCCCCTTGAACCGGATTTTCACGTTGTAAAACTGGGGTTTACAGAGGTAAACCTTATATTTCTTATTTCTGCTCGAAAATATAGATTGTGGCTACTCGTTAGAACCGCCTCGATGAGGCGGTTCTAACGTGTAACAACAATCTGTATTTTGAGCAGAAATAAGAGAAATATCACAGCTTCTCATCTTACTCGTAAAAAATTCTTCTTTTTTTTTTTCGGAATGTACTTTCGTAATGTGTGAGGTGTTGCTGTGTCGCGGCTCTCGGGGTACAGTAAAGATCGTATCTCAAGATAAAATGACTATCATAGGACACCAACATCAGTTCAGGGGCTTTATCAGATAACATTTGTTTACAGTGGTTACATAAGTATCATGGGACTGATAACTTGGTTTAAGGGAGAAAAGAGAGAGAGAGAAAAATCTTCAGGGGAGAAACCTCTGTCGAAAATAGCTTTAATCAATAAGGGTCTAGAAGCCTCCGTGGTGTAGTGGTTGTGCTACTCGCCTTGTAAACCTGGGGTCGCAGGATCGATCCCGGGCTTCTCTAGACTTTCGGATGAGTCTTTAAACCGAGGCCCCGTCTCTGTATGACCTTAACTGTTGGCGAGATGTAAAACTCAAACACTCACTCACTCACTCAATTAGGGTCTACTTTTAGGTGAAAATAAATTGCCCAAAAACGTGGTCTACTCTTAGAGCAAAAGAAAAAAAAATCTTTCCTCTGAGACTAGACCCAATTTATTAGAGGAGATTCATTTACATAAAAGCCAGCCTCAGGGACTAAGTCGGATTAGCGTCTGACTGATGGACAGACGGTCATATGATTCATCCCTGCTGAGTCCGGCAAGTTTTCCATGGAGATTGATCAAGAAATTTCTAGGGCCATTCTTTTCCATCCGCTGATTCAAGAAGGGCAGTTATCAGCTTCTGGCGAAAGAATGTACACTAGTCAGCCTGCCCAGGGCAAGAGTGGTGACATACTCAACATGACCTTGTCTGGGCCGTTAAAACTCTAAACCAAACAAGACTATGTATAGGAAAGCACTGATATTTGTCATCCTTTTAAAACCAAAACACTGGCAGCACTGGTGGGTAGTTTGTCTCTGAGTGTAAGCTTGAAAAGCTGTCCTGAACGAGGACTAAGACTGATTCGTTTAACCCTTAAATTCCTGGGGCCAGTTATTCTTTTTTTTTTTTTTTGGGTTTTGGTTTACGGCCCTTTCAAGATTATTTCACTCATATCGAGCCGATCGTTAATCAGAGGTGGGCGAAAACCGGAGTACCCGGAGAAAAACCACCTGACCTTCCGTTGCAGAACTTGGCGTCTCACATATGACCCGAGCGAGGCTCGAACCACAGCGGTGAGAGACCTAATGATCAAGAGTCAGCGCTCTTAACCACTAGGCCACGGAGGCCCGTCGGGGCCAGTTATTCAAAACTAACGACGTCGTTAGTTAACATATCGTTAAATCTTTGGCCACTAAATATGGCAAAATTGCTAATTTTTTTGCTAAAGAAATGTGAGCAGCTTTTGCAAATGCAAAAGCTGTTCTCATTTTTTCAGCAAAAATCACACTATATTAGATATTGTACTTGCTAGAACAGTCAACAATTCCATCACTCACGAGATTGTTAAGCTAAAGATGCTTTGAGCAACTGGACCCTGTACTCACGGTAAGCAAACAATGTAGACCCGTGTCAAAATCCGTGTTCTACGGAGTCTGAATTTGTCTACACTGTTTGCCAAACCCAACACATGATTCCAATCCAGAGTCAATAGAAGATCCTCTTACGCAACACTCTAACATCACAATGGTAAGCATAGCGCGAATAATCATTCCCTGGAGTTCATACAACGTGGAGTTTACTACAGGAATGGTTTTCATTTTTTGTGGATTTTATCGATGTGTTAATTCCGGCGAATCACTCACAAACTAGCGAATCACTCGCAAACTTAAGTTTGTGGGTGATTAGCCGAAGTTTATACTTCAATAAAAGCCACAAAAATGATAACTCATTCCTTATAATTCCAACTTTCTCATCGAAACGTTACACATGCCACCAAAATTGGAATGTTTTTCAGGACTTTTTTCGAACGCGTAAGAATGCATTTACCAACGGCCACAGTGGAATAATTATTCAATTGGAAGCTGCCATCTTTGAAAGAAACCCAAGCGAAAAAAAAAATCAAATCTTTAAATTCAGTTTCATTTGTCTTTACAATTCACGTTTTCAATAGTTTCCCATCTTTTAATCGAACGCTGTTGTAATCGCTTCATAAACAAGGACGTAACGCGCGGGTTCTATACGTGCTCTTTGATGTCACGTTACCATTACTACCGGTCGCTATGTGAAACAGATCTGAGATTCTTGCTCATGGAATTTATCGAAGTACAGTAAAATTCCACTATTAAGATCACCTAAAATTAAGACTGAATCTGCCTTTAAAAGCTTATTTTAAAACAAGGTTCCCATTATTCTTTTTTGTATTTTCTACACTCAGTGCCTCCTAATAAGAGACCACTTTGGGACAGTTCAAAAGTGGTCTTTAAGACCACTTTTGAACAGTCCCAAAGGTGGTCTTAATATACGAATTTCACTGTATAAAACTTTTATTTTAACCAATCAAATCGCTTGAAATGCGCTTAATGATGTAGAATTGGAATTATTGTACTTATTAACTTTGGGTCGACTGATAAACAGACGACACACAAAGGTGACTATATTTCAGGTGTAATCATTCTCCTTAAAGGTTTAAGTACGACATCTATTCAATCATTTCTGAAGTGACCATCAACGGGTTAACATCAGAAATGGCTGTCCGACCGGGACAGCTCCTTGTAGGGGCCCTCTTGCTGTGCTTTGGGTCCACGTATGGACAGAAGATCACATGTGAGCCGGTTGCGCCGGGAGCGAAGAAAGTGTACGAGTTTAGTGCGATGGACTTGGCAGAAAAACAGAACATTTCATTTTCACGTTATATGGGTCAAGTTTTGGCTGTCATGAACGTGGCGACCTTCTGAGGTTTAACCCGGACCCGTTATCCGGGCATGAACGCACTTAAAGAGGAATTCCCCGCTGGGTTTGAGGTCCTCGGTTTTCCTTGTAATGAATTTAATATGGCGAGTATAAGTTTAGTTATTAAAATCTTCCAAACTCCTACTCTTCTTCTTCTTCTTCTTCTTCTTCTTCTTCTTCTTCCTTTTCTTCTTCTAACAGCTAAATGTATGTTTGATCTATTTTGGTGGCTGTCTTCTAAGTGATAGTTTCTTAAATTAGTATCCAAATTGTAATGAATTTAATATGGTTTATCATATGACGTCGCGTCTGAGAGTGTTATAACGCCATGTATTATTTTCGATAATCCACTAGTGGAATAAATATGCAAATTAGCTAGATACGTTCCGTAACGTTACATGTACGACGTCCTTAACGACGTCACGTTAATACATGGCGGAATATTGACATTTTTGTAAACAAACGTGAATAAAATGCGTTATAAATGTCATATGATAAATAGAATCTTGCATTCGTGCTCATCTATTATTGAATTTATTGAACTCGTTGAGGAAAAGGGATAAAATGCTCGGCGAAGCCTCACATTTTATCCCTTTTCTTCAACTCGTTTAATAAACTCAGTAATACATGGACACTCATGTAAGATCCTCTATATAATTTTAGTTATTAAAATCTAACTTCCTTTTCTTGAAAATGTAAAAACTCAGTTTTCGCTTATACAGGAGTGTTTACTTTTACATGCCGTGAATACAATGCCGGCCTCGGTAGCTGAGTCGGATGCGCGTCTGAATGATGATCATGTGGACACGGGTTCGATACCTGCCGGGCTCGGCAACGTTCTTTAGTGGATATTTATCATTGAAATCTTTTCTACGGTCATTCTGTCCCTTCTGCTGATTCAAGAAGGGCAGTTGTCAGTTTCAGACCAAAGAATGTGAGCTGTACTGGTTAACCGCTTACGTACATGTATAAGCCTGATAGAAGCCTCCGTGGTTACGCTACTCGCCTTGTAAATCAGGGGTCGCAGGATCGATACCGGGCTTCTCCAGACTTTCGGATGAGTCTTTAAACCGAGGTCCCGTCTCCGTATGACCTAAGTTGTTGATGGGACGTAAAACTCAAACACTCACGTATAAGCTTGCCCAGGAAAAAGTGTGGATAGGTAAACTGACCGGCACAAAAATGACCTTAAATAGTGTTGACTGGGCCGTTAAACTCCAGTACAAACAAACAAAACAATACACGAATACAACAGTATTTTACAATATGCTAAATAGCTTTTAAGTTTTTATTTTGATATAAAACTTAATAGGATTGCAGCTTGTAAATGTTGAGTAGGAACCATTTGGGCCCCGTCAAGCGATTTTGGTACTTATCGCCTATGCGAACAGCGAAGGTTCAGGCGAGCCTGCGCATCCGCGCAGTCTCGCCAGAACCTTCGCTGCTCGCTCATACAAGCAGTGGATCAAGAGGAATCTTCAGACAGAAAGCCATATCCCTGGCCCCTCTGAATGGCTGGTCATGCGCAGTTAAAATTTGTCATGACGGAATGCTCGAAGACACAAATTCGCTTGGCGGGGCTCATTTAAGAAATAACCATGGCCCCAAGGTGTAGTTTATCTTACTGAGTATCACGAAAACACGCCTATATTATATTGTCCCCCTTGAACCACACTTTTATGTGATAAAACTGGGGTTTACAGGGGTAAACCTTATTTTTCTTATTTCTGCTCTAAAATAGTTGTGGGTTATCGTTAGAACCACCTCGACGAAGCGGTTCTAACGAGTATCCGCAATCTATATTTTGAGTAGAAATAAGAAAAATATCACAATTTTTCATCTTAACATTTTTTTTTTCGGCGGTAAAGTTTACAATGCATTTTATATGCGTGTTTTCGAAATGGTATTTCTTTTCACAGTTGGAACCTGAACACAACGGCACTGAGATCTTAAATGCTTTAGAGTATGTAAGACCAGGCGGTGGCTTCGTTCCTAACTTTCAAATGTTTAAGATGGTTGACGTCAATGGAAATAATGAAATTCCTTTGTACACCTATCTGAAGGTAAGTGATCGTTTTGGCCCAGCTGTATTAACGTTCAGAAGATTTTCAATTTAATATGAGCATAGCAACAGATAAGGTATGTATTTTGCGATAATTAAAGGCTAGTTTTCCTTATTTTCCATATAAATCTATGTTGTGGGTACTCACTAAATGCATACCCACAACATAGTTTTTTGTCAGTTATCCATAAAAAACTATCCTTCAATTATCACAAAATACATCTGACGCGACATGGCCCCCGCCCATCGGGGCTTGAAGAAATAGATTGGGCTGCATGATTCTTCCACGCAGAGCTGACACCGACCGCAAGCGAGTACTGGTAAATCGCTTTGAGGTTCTAAGCCTGCCCAGGAAAAGTGGTGTGAGTCGGACCGCCCATTCATTGGGTGACAGGGCTTGAGATGCCATTTCATCTCAATGTCGTGTAAAAGTCCCACAAATTTGGAAGCGGCGTGTCCAAAATGACCTATACATTGTTGACGGGGGCGTTAAACCTTAAATTCAACAAACTGACACGCGAAAATGTGTCTGTTAAAGCAATATGAGAATAGTAAATATTAACATCAGCCAACGTATCCGGCCAATCTGATGAAGGCCTACATTGTAAAACGGACCATGGCAGGAAATACTCTTATTCATTACGAAAACACACCCGTGGTCATAGTGCATTCTTTCATACCACCAAAACATTTTTTTTAAAGAAAAATTTTGATATTTTTCTTATTTGGGCCCCGTCAAGCGATTTTGGTACTTAACGCCTATGCGAGCAGCGAAGGTTCAGGCGAGCCTGCGCATCCGCGCAGCCTCGCCAGAACCTTCGCTGCTCGCTCATACAAGCAGGGAATCAAGAGGAACCTTCAGACAGAAAGCCATATCCCTGGTCCCTCTGAATGACTGGGCATGCGCAGTTAAAATTTTTCATGACGGAATGCTCGAAGACACAAATTCGCTTGGCGGGGCTCATTTATACTCCGTACTCGTTAGAACCGACTTAATGAGACGGTTCTAACGAGTATCCACAATCTTATCTTGGAGCAGATGATAACCCCGTAAACCACAGTTTTCTCTTCATAAAGTGGGGTTTAGAGGGGTGCTAATATCTCAGACTTGTTAACAAATGACTTTTGGTTTGATTGAATTGGTGCCCCAGCCCTTGATGGCCGGCATTGTAGTTTGTCGGATGCGCGTCTGACTGGTGATCAGGAGGTCGCGAGTTCGACCCGCGCCGGGCCGGCAACATTAATCATGAACTCTTTCAAGTTACGGTCATTTTCGACTTCCGTTGATTCTAGAGGGGCATTCGTCAATTTCCGGCGAAGTAATTTGCACTGTACTGGTTTACCGCTTGTCTATAAGCTTGCCCGGGAAAAATGAAAACCTGAGCTTGTAAAAGACTCCGTTCGACGTAGAATTTTAACCCTTATCGTGCTGTTCACGACAGCCCCTGTCTTTGTAAACAGTTTAGATCCAGATCAGATGGCTTGCTTATTTGCCATTCAGTTTGCAAATTTAAATGTATAAATTACATTAAGTAATTTGATTGGTTGAAACTGAGCAAATAGGTGTGAATAAATTAATGTATGCAGCGGGATAAGGGTTACGTAGACTAATTTTAGATGTGTATAAAATCAAAGCACTTACAGCACTAGTAGTTCGATTGACTCTGAGAGTTTGTATGTTTGA
The DNA here is from genome assembly GCA_963580285.1 of Lucinisca nassula. Lineage (NCBI taxonomy): Eukaryota > Metazoa > Mollusca > Bivalvia > Lucinida > Lucinidae > Lucinisca > Lucinisca nassula. The sequence goes on along the minus strand of OY757011.1, from coordinate 74,734,193 downwards.
TTTGAGGTTTAATGTCTCCGTCAACACTAATTAGGTCATTTTGGAGACGTTGCTTCCTATTTTGTGAGGCTTTTACCCGGCGTTGAGATGAAATGACATCTCCAGCCCTGCTGTCCAACAATTAAAACCAATAGGGCTTATATGCACTGGACGGTTCAATTCGTACTACTTTGCCTGGGCAGGTTTAGACCTTCTAAGCGATTTACCAGTACTCGTGTGCGGTAGGTTCAGCTCTGGAAAATAGTCCGGGACTGAGACGTAGACTGTTTCAGCAAACGGTGAAGACCCTGATTAGACGGCATCTTATCTATGTCGTCACTGTTTGCCAAACCAAACACATGAATCCAGTCTAGATCGATTCTACAGGTAACCATCTTAACACAACACTGACGACACAGCGATAAGAAAAGTGCGTTCATAAATAAGTTAAAATAACTGATACCTGGATTTCCTTCATATCAAGAACGTAAAGCTAATGCGCTTAGTAATTTTGAGTCAATTAAAAAACAATCGACCCAAACTGACTAACTTTTGGACCATTACGATAACACACTCGTGCGACATAGTGAATTTTTTCACAGCTCCAAAATGGCTACTTTTCTGATGAAAATCGGTGATATTTTTTATGCCCCCAACTTCGAAGAAGTTGTGGGGGCATATTGGTTTTGCCCTGTTCGTCCGTCCGTCCTTCCGTCCTTCCATCCTTCCGGCCGTCCCGCTTTTTTACTGCATAGCATAACTTAAGAACCATGGGTGCTAGGTTTTTTAAATTTCATATATGGATTCCTTATGAAAAAATAATTGACCCGTGTTTTTTTCTCGTCAGGATTATGCCCCTTTCTTGAGTTATGCCCCTTTGCAAAAATACATTGAAATCTTGTAAGCAAGATATCTCAATAACTGTTTGAGCTTTAGCGCTGAAACTTTACAGACTGGTTTGGGATGATGAGTAGATGAACTGATTAACTCTTGAAAAAAATCCGAAATTTTTTTTCTTGAGTTATGTCCCTTTGATTTTGTTTTGCGTTTTAAGCTTGTAAGCAAGATAACTAAAAAAACTGTTTGAGCTATTGCCCTGAAACTTGACAGAATCGTTGGGGATGATGAGAAGATGGACTGATAATTTTTTTTTACAAAAATCCTTTTTTTTCTTGAGTTATGCCCCTTTGAAATTTTGCGCGTTTTAAGCTTGTAAGCAAGATATCTCAAAAACTGTTTGAGTTATTGCCCTGAAACTTTACCGGCTGGTTCAAGATGATGAGTAGATGAACTGATTCACTTTTGAATAAAAATCCGAATTTTATTTCTTCAGTTATGGCCCTTTGAATTTTTTGTGTTTTAAGCTTGTAAGCAAGATAACAAGATAACTAAAAAACTGTTTGAGCTATTGTCCTGAAACTTTACAGAATGGTTGGGGATGATGAGAAGATGGACTGATAATTTTTTTTTACAAAAATTCTTTTTTTTTTATTGAGTTATGCCCCTTTGAAATTTTGCGCGTTTGAAGCTTGTAAGCAAGGTATCTCAAAAACTGTACGAGCTTTTGCCCTGAAACTTTACAGGCTGATTCAGGATGATGAGTAAATGAACTGATTAACTTTTGAAAAAAAAAATCCGAACTTTTGTTTTCTTCAGTTATGGCCCTTTGATTTTTTTTGCGTTTTAAGCTTGTAAGCAAGATAAATAAAAAACTGTTCGAACTATTGCCCTGAAACTTTACAGAATTGTTGGGGATGATGAGAAGATGAACTGATTAACTTTCAACGAAAATCCAATTTTTTTTTCTTGAGTTATGCCCCTTTGCAAAAAATACTTTGAAATCTTGTGAGCAAGATATCTAAAAAACTGTTCGAGCTTTTGCCCTGAAACTTTACAGACTGGTTTGGGATGATGAGTAGATGAACTGATTAACTTTTGAAAAAAATCTGATTTTTTTTTTATTTGGTTATTATTTTACGTTTGTAAGCAAGATAACTGAAAAGAACTGTTTGAGCTATTGCCCTAAAACTTAACAGAATGGTTGGGGACGATGAGGAGATGAACTGACTAACTTTTGACAAAAATCCTTTTTTTTCTTGAGTTTTGCCCCTTTGAAATTTTGCGCGTTTTAAGCTTGTAAGCAAGATATCTGAAAAATTGTTCGAGCTATAGCCCTGAAACTTTATAGGCTGGTTCAGGATGATGAGTAGATGAACTGGTTAACTTCTGAAAAAATCCGATTTTTTTTCTTCAGTTATGGCCCTTTGAAATTTTTGTGTTTTGAGCTTGTAAGCAAGATATCTAAAAAACTGTTTGAGCTATTGCTCTGAAACTTTACAGAATGGTTGGGGATGATGAGAAGATAAACTGATAAACTTTTGACTAAAAATCCAATAATTTTTTCTTGAGTTGTGCCCCTTTGAAATTTTGCGCGTTTGAAGCTTGTAAGCAAGATATCTCAAAAACCGTATGAGCTATTGCCCATGAAACTTTACAGGCAGGTTCAGGATGATGAGTAGATGAACTGATTAGCTTTTGAAAAAAATCCGAAATTTTTTCCTTCAGTTATGGCCCTTTGAAATTGTTTTTGCGTTTTAAGCTTGTAAGCAAGATAACTAAAAAACTGTTGGAGCTATTGCACTGAAACTTTACAGAATGGTTGGGGATGATGAGAAGATGAACTGATTAACTTTCGACAAAAATCCATTTTTTTTCATGTCAGGATTATGCCCCTTTCTTGAGTTATGCCCCTTTCCAAAAAAAAAAAAATACTTTGAAATCTTGTAAGCAAGATATCTCAAAAACTGTTCGAGCTTTTGCCCTGAAACTTTACAGACTGGTTTGAGATTATGAGTAGATGAACTGATTAACTTTTGAAAAAAAATCCGATTTTTTTTTCTTGAGTTATGGCCATTTGAAATTTTTTGCGTTTTAAGCTTGTAAGCAAGATAACTAAAAAACTGTTTCAGCTATTGGCCTGAAACTTAACAGAATGGTTGGGGATGATGAGAAGATGAACTGATTAACTTTTGACAAAAATCCAATTTTTTTTCTTGGGTTATGCCCTTTGAAATTTTGCGTGTTTTAAGATGGTAAGCAAGATATCTCAAAAACTGTTTGAACTATTGCCCTGAAACTTTACAGGCTGGTTCAGGATGATGAATAGATGAACTGATTAACTCTTGAAAAAAATCCGAAATTTTTTTCTTCTGTTATGGCCCTTTGAAATGTTTGTTTTAAGCTTGTAAGCAAGTTAACTAAAAAACTGTTTGAGCTATTGCCCTGAAACTTTTCAGAATGGTTAGGGATAATGAGAAGATGACTGATTAACTTTCAACAAAAAATCCAATTTGTTTTTCTTGAGTTATGCCCCTTTGCAATTTTGCGCGTTTTAAGCTTGTTATCAAGATATCTCAAAAAACTGTTTGAGCTATTGCCCTGAAACTTCACAGGCTGGTTCAGGATGATGGGTAGATGGACTGATTAGATGAATTTTAATGCATTTGCATTTTTGGGGAACTAAATGCATGCTCGCTTAAGACAGGTTGCTCGCTTATTAGAGGTGGACAATGAGACAGGTTTGACTGTATCTCTAAAACTGTATGAGCTATTGTCCTGTAACTTAAACCACTGGTATGGGGTGATAAATAAATGACCTGATTAACTTCAGTTGTCCTTGTGTTATGTTCCTTCTAGAATTTCAGTATTGCAGCCAAATAAAAAAAGATATCGCAAACACTGTTAGGGACAAGCAGTGTTAGGGGCAAGCAGTGTTAGGGTCAAGCAGTTTGGGGCATTTTGTCTCATAAACACCGGCTCTAGTTCTTATTTATTCTGCAAACATAGGTTGTGGGTGCTCCTTAGGCGGTTCTAACGAGTGCCCACTACCTCTGTCTTGGAGCAGAAATAAGGGAAATCATGTTTATCTCTGTGAACCCCAGTTTTCTCTATATAAAGTGGGGTTTAGTGGGGCACTCATTTCACGGACTTGTTCACGTGATGCTCCCCTCATGACTGGTCGCACTTGCCTGCTTACCCAAGGCTAAAACAACTGCTTATTTTCACCTGTTTTCTTCTAGGAAAGGTGTGGTCCGACAAGGGACGAGTTTATGGACAGCTTATTCTACGACCCTCTGCGAGTGAGCGATGTACGATGGAACTATGAAGTTTTCCTCATCAACAAGGCGGGCTATCCAGTGTACAGATTCGATCACAAGGCACCCAACAGTGACATTGAAGACGCTGTCAGAGGTCTCATGCAAGTACCAATCGTTGAAAGGTAGGTGATAAACGACCAAACGAAGGAATAAATACACGTGGCAGATTGTTACGCCATTTTTCAAAGGGAGACAACTTTCGGGACTTTCTGTTCACTTTTCTATAAACTCTGTCCCACGCAAAAAGAGCTCTACTCTAAAAGGAAAGAATTTGCTCTTGAGGAGCAAATTTTTTCCTTTAAGAGTTGACCCCTTTTGACATGAGAGACAAATCCACTTAAGCAGGAGTTTCCTCCCCTGAGGGTTTATCCGTTCCCCTTAACAGCTTTGGACGGGTCCATTTCGATTTTAAGGGGTTTCTGACTTGTTTTATACATTGTTAGTTTTACACTAATTTCCGTTCTTTAAAGATAGACTTCAGATTCTACCCTTTACGGCAGTGGACATTTTTGAATGATTTTTACTCCGCTACTACTTTGTGTAATATTTCATTATCTTTGTAAAAAAATAAAAAATAAATAAATAAATACAGGTACAGTTTCATAAGGCTTTTTGGATGTTTATTTGTTTCAGTGATATTTTATCATAACGGAAAAACAAATTTCGGCAAAGTTTTTGCTTCAGTTTTTCTTCTGTTTTTTTTTTTCTTAGGCAGCTCGAAAGGACCCATTTTCTCAGAAAAAAATCAACAACATATCAGGCCCCTTGTAATGTATCAGGGATTTTTTTTTCAAAACCAAATCTCTATTATGAAAGATGTAACAAATTTAATGAACACAAGTAATTAATTGGACGCACTGAACAAAATGTTCATTAAAACAAGTAGAAAAGCATGACCCTGTGAAATAATGGCGTCCAACATGGTGTCAGAAATAATGACAAATGTTAAGGTAAAAATTCTTAAATCTTTCTTATTTCTGTTTTCAACATAGATTATGGAGGCTCGTCACAACCGCTTCAATCAGGCGGTTCTAACGATTACCCACAATTTATGTTTTCGAACAGAAATAAGAAAATAAATTTACGAGGGTAGGCTGAAAAGTTCTGAGCCTGACCAAGATCCAATGGTTTGTCCATGCTGAAAGTGCCTTATTTTTCAACATAGTCTCGCTTCCTGTCCACACACTTCCTCCAGCGATGCTGGAGTCCTTGGATCCCAGTGGTATAGAAGGTCTCATCTTGGTCCCTGTAAAACTCCTCCACAGCAGCTAACACCTCCTCGTGTGACCGATAATGCTGCCCAGCCAAGTGCTTTTTCATGTTTGGAAACAGGAAATAATCTGATGGAGCTAGATCAGGTGAATACGGAGGGTGATCGACAAGTGTGAAGCCACAGTCATGCACATCAGCCATTGCGACAACCGATTTATTAGCAGGCGCATTGTCCTGATGGTCGTTTAGCCTTAATTGCTTTTCGCAATTGTTTTAGCAGATCTGCATAATACTCCCCATTACTTGTTCTGCCCTTTTGAAGGTAATCCAAGAATATTATGCCCTTGGCATCCCAGAACACTGATGCCATCACCTTCCCTGCAGAGGAGACGACCTTTGCCTTCTTTGGAGGGGGTGAGCCAGGGTGCTTCTATTGCATGGATTGTCTTTTGGTCTCTGGCTCAAAGTGATGAACCCAACACCCATCCTGAGTGACAAAACGGTTAAGAAAACCATCTTGGTCTGCTTCAAAAATAGCCAAGTTGGCTTGTGACAGGTTCAGTCTGGTCAGGCGTCAAAAGCCGTGTCACCCATCTGGCGGAAACCTTCGACATTCCTAATTCACTGCGTAGAATGTTCTCTACTCGTTCACGGGAGATGCCAACAGTGTTAGCTAACTGATTCACAGTTAAACGCCTGTCATCCATCACGGCCCTGTGCACTTGGCTGATAGTTTCCTCAGTTGTTGCCGTTGTGGGTCGTCCACACCGGTCATCATCTTCAAGGCTGTCCTTGCCCATCTTAAAATTTGCTGCCCACCTTTTCACGGTTGCATACGAAGGAGCATCATCCCCTAATGTAGCAACCATATCGGCATGAATGCCCTTAGGAGCTAACCCCTTTTTATGGAGGTACTTGATGACACCACGATGCCAGATTTTGTCCATTTTCTCACAAACGTGCAAGTATCAATTTTCACGGTCTAGAATTTCTACGTTATTGCAGGTAAACTTGAACTCATTTGATCCAAATCAAGTAATAAAGGTTTGGATTTAATGAATACAAAATTTCATGGCTGTTCGATGCCTGCTTCTTGGTCAGGCTCAGAACTTTTCAGCCTATCCTCGTATACCCTGTAAACCCAGATTTTACTAAATAAAAGTGGGGTTTCAGGGAGGGGGGTCAATATTTTATAGGCGTGTTTTTGTGATGAGAACCAGACAAGATACTGAAAATCTGTGATACATTGGTCAAGACCAGTCTGAAGGAATCTATGTGCCAAAATTATATAAGTTGGCTGATAAATAAAGGGTCCGAATCCTTTCAAACATTCTGATTAACATCAAGTGTTCAGTTTCCAAGAATGTTGAAATTGTTATCAATAAATAAAAGTTGTTTTTTTTTTACTGAAGACAGGACCGATAAACAATGTGGATGCTTCCTTAATTTGCATTTTGGGTATATCCTAGTAAAACTGAACATGCATCTCAACCCAAGAAAGCATTCGGCCCCGCCCATCGGGGCTTGAAGAAATAGATGGGCTGCATTATGCTTCCACACAGAGCTGAAACCGACCGCACACGGGTACTGGTAAACTGCTTAGAGGATCTAAGCCTGCCAGGGCAAAGGAGTGCAAGTCGGACCGTCCATCCTTATAAACCCTATTGGTTTCATTAGGCGACAGGGTTTGAGATGTCATTTCATCTCAATGTCGGGTAAAAGTCCCACAAAATTGGAGGCAACGTCTCCAAAATGACCTATACAGTGTTGACGGGGACGTTCTCAAATCAAAGAAACAAAACCAAGAAAGCCCTTCAGAGCCGTCTTGCAACCTAGAGAGATAAAAAGACTTGCAATAATTGGTCGAGTCTATATTTTCTCTTGTGTGAGGAAGAACACCATACAAATCCCAGTTAGAGACGATTGTTGTTCTGAGAAATATGGTGGTGAGAGGAACCTTTATTGGCCATGGACATTACTTCTTTAATTGATAATGAAACATATCACACTCCTTTGCGTTTGAATGTATTTGTTTTTTCTTTAAAATATTTGGCCTTTTAATAACATTGTGCTGCCAGAAATGTGTGTAACACTCGGATGTTTAAATTGTCAATCAATATACATCACGAAAACACGCCTAAATAATTTTTACCCTTTTTAACCCCACTTTTATATAGTAAAACTGAAGTATACAGGGGTATGTCTTATTTTGCTTATTTCTACTCTAAAATAAAGATTGTTGGTACTCGTTAGAAGTGCCTCGATCAGGCGGTTCTAACGAGTATCTCAAACTATATTTTGAGCAGAAATAAGAAAAAATATCACAATTGTTCATCTCAAAATTTACTTTTTTCGTAATATTAATTCATGTTGACAACTCTTAGTGTACTCTATCCTTAATCCTTGTCCTGCTGAATAAATTAATTTTGTGCCACCCATTTCTGACAATCCACCAATCAAGTTACTTGATATAATGTAAACGTTCAATTCACAAACTGCATGACAGTGTAGATCCTGATCGGATGGCTTCTGATCTGGATCGGTGCTGTTTGCAAAGGTAGGGATTGTCGTGTGAACAGGTTAAGGGTTAAGCACACAATAAATACCCAGTCTGTTGGGACTGATATGAATATTCGCTGTAGGTCAATGCCTACTTTGGGAGGCTATGCATATATGGGCTAAGCTAAACATTTACAGTGAAATTCGGCTATTAACCCTTTCTGTACCAAATGGAATCTTCCACCTTATATATAGCAGGAGTTCATTTCAAAATTTGGGGGTGTCAGGTTGTGTTTTCATCAAAAATTATTTGGAAAATGACTGAACTTTTAGCAAACAGTGGAGGCCCTGATCAGATGCCGTATTCTGCGGAGTCTGATCTGGGGTTGCACTGTTTGCAAGGGTACCCTTTTTGGGGTTTCTGGTACTTAATGGGTTAAGACCAAAAATTAGGACTATTCCTGCTATAAAAAGTTTATTTAGTAGGTTACAGTTATTCAGCCTTTGTATTTTCTGCATACAGTGTCATCTGTTAAGAGACCACCTTTGGGACTGTTCAAAAGTGGTCTTATAGACCACTTTTGTACAGTCACAAAGGTGGTCTTAATATAGGAATTTTATTGTTTTTGTTCGTTCAGAATGTGATTGTTCATTTTTATCGTCATGAAAGTTTTTTTTTTAATTCTCATTTCAGCACCTACAGTAATGAGATACCCGTTTTCGAGCCCGGTCCAGAAATTGTTGAAAACCCTTCAGAAATGAATATAGTAGAAAAGCAATAAGGAAATAAAATGATAGACCATTATGAAAACACGCCTATACAAATACATTGTTACCTTAATCTCCGAAAAAAAATGAAAATTTTAAGAAGAAAAATTGTGATATTTTTTCTTATTTCTGCTCAAAATATAGATTGTGGGTATCCTTGTCGAGGCGGTTCTAACGAGTACCCACAATCTATATTTTAGAGCAGAAATAAGGAAAATAAGGTTTACCCATGCAAACCCTTAGTTTTACTATATAAAAGTGGGGTTCAAAATTATATAGGCGTGTTTTCGTGATGATTTCAACAGTGTTTTGATATTGACATATGTAGTTATCATTTCATTTTATATTAGATATTTCTGTTTGTGTGAATGGTACGAATTTGATGTGTGATATGTCTAATGTAAAATATTTTCAACAGCCTTTTCCTCAAATTACGAATATTTTCAACATCAACACAGTGATAAGTTAGCTGTAAACAACGCTGTTGTTGGTTAACTTTGATGTTGACAAAACCCATGAAGATATTGTGCGTTCATCTTCATGGGGAAAGTCATAGTTGATGTAAAAATTATCTTCCTTTGCGGAAAAGGCTTTCTTAAGAGTTGTGTGATGTGTGTGCAATATTTGATTGATTAAAATACTTGAAAAATTGTTGTAATGTGTTCTTTCATAGGCTAAAATGTGCTAAAAAACTCAGAAACCCAAATTCATGCTCAAAAAATTTTAATTCATTTTAGCATACATACATAGTCATGCATTATAACATATAGTGCATTCTTTCATATCCCCAAAATGGCTACTTTTCTGATGAAAATTTGTGATTTTTTTTCTTATTTAATTCCATAACATAGATTGTGGGTGCTCTTTAGATCCGCCTCATTGAAGTACCCACAACCTATGCAGAAATAAGAAAAGTAATGTATACCCCCGTAAAATAGAAGTGGAGGCAATGAACAGGAATCGATGCAATCAACCCACAGCTCCAATCAGAGACACCAAAAGGAAAGAACAATTAAACATGAAACAGACCCTAATGGAAACATCAATAGCGGATGACAGTTACTTTCCCACAAAATGGCCAATAGGCTATCCAAAATAAAATAATATAAGCGACACAAACACCCAAAGACAAACTATTACAAAAATAAACCGCGACAGAAGAATCGCATTGGAACGGTCAGCGGAAACGAACTCCACTGGGGGGTTTAAATCGATTTCACGTGGCCACACCCTCGCCCTTACTTCCGTCGCGATTTAGACAAATAATTCGTTCAGTCCGCATGAAGGCCTCCTAACACATCAGTGCAACATCTCCGTGAACACAAATAATCAAACAACCACAGAGATGAAACAACGGTGGGGACTCGACTGCAAGAAACAACTGAAATGCTGGAGCAAAAGAAAACCAACAGTTAGACTCCGATGGGCCCGACCAGAGACAGAGCATCAGGCACCAACCAACATTACCTTGAATTAGATCTCTCTAATTCTCAATAAGCCCCAGTTTTCTGTATATAAAGCAGGATGCACGGGGGTTGTTCGTTTGACGAGCGTGTTAACATGATGTTATCTACTCAATCTGCGATACTAGTGACCTGAAGCATATATATTCGAGGCATGATGACGCGACCATTTTACATTTGTTTGTTAGATTTGATGTTTAACGCCCCCCCCCCCCCCCCCCCTTGCCCCCACTGTCAACACTATATAGGTCATTTAGGCTTCCAATTTTGCAGGACTTTTACCCGACATTGAGATGAAATGACTTCTCAAGCCCTGTCGCCCAATGAAACCAATAGGGTTTGTAAGCATTGACGGTCGGACTCACACCGCTTTGCGTGAGCAGGCTTAGATCCTCTAAGCGGTTTACTAGTACTCGTGTGCGGTAGGATTCAGCTCTGCGTGGAAGCATCATGCAGCCCATTTATTTCTTCAAGCCCCGATGGGCGGAGGCAGGCGCGTCCGTGTTACATAGTGCATTCTTTCTCCTCTCATAAATGGTAATTTTTCTGAAGAAAAATTGTGATATTAGTCTTAATTTTACTCAAAACATAGGTTGTAGGTGCTCGTTAGAACCGCCTCATTTATAATTCCTAAGTCTTGGAGCAGAAATAAGAAAAATAATTATTACCCACGTAACCCCAGTTTTCTCTGTATAAAGAGGGGTTTACAGGGGTATTCATTTCAAGGATATTTCATGTGATGTAAATGAGAAAAAATACTCATGTTCATCGAAAGTTGTTCCATGCGCCATCGGAAGTTAAGTATGCCTTCGAACCCATTTTAGCAGCGCAATTGTGTAGTGCTAACACATTATATCGGGCGACCAGTATATATTCATACCAGGAAGCATGTATCTGCGATCAGACCAGATTATTCGCCAGAAATCATATTAATCGCTGGTCAGTTCTGATTCTGCATGACATTAACACTTTTCGTGTAATGAACATCCTTAACACCCATTTAGTATAGAAAAATGGGATTTACAAGACTTAGTGTATTCACTTTACCTTATTTTTGCTAAAAACAAAGATAGCTGGTACTCGCTTGAAACGCCCCAACGACATGGTTCAAACGAACACTCGCACATTATTTTTGTTGCAGAAAAAATAGCTTATAGGAGAAAGTCATCACAAAAACAGGCCTATATGAGCCCCGCCAAGCGAATTTGTGTCTTCGAGCATTCCGTCATGACAAATTTTAACTGCGCATGCCCAGCCATTCAGCGGGGCAAGGGATATGGCTTTCTGTCTGAAGGTTCCTCTTGCTTCACTGCTTGTATGAGCGAGCCGCGAAGGTTCTGGCGAGACTGCGCGGATGCGCAGGCTCGCCTGAACCTTCGCTACTCGCATAGGCGATAAGTACCAAAATCGCTTGACGGGGCCCATATAATTTTGACCTCGCTCTTTAACACACCTTTTATACAGTAAAACTGGGGTTTACAGGGGTAAACCTTATTTTTCTTATTTCTGCTCAAAAATAGATATTGTGGGTACTCGTTAGAACCACCTCGACAAGGTGGTTCTTACGTGTACCCACAATCTGTATTTTGATTTGCTCGATATTAGCAAATGGTGTAAACGTTTTTAAAGTCGTTAAAGGGACATAAGTCCAAATTTAATAAAGTTAAAGTCGTTGCAATTTGCTTCACACGTGTTTATTGTCACTGTCAATAAGTACGAATTTCATTGAAATATTTATAACGATTGAGAAATTATGAGGAAAAAAGATGAAAACTTTTAATTTTATAAAGGGCCATCACTCTAACAATTTTGTTGCGACGCTGCTATGTTCTCACTACCACGATTCGCGCCACGATTGCAATCGTGCCACGATTGCAATCGTGTCCTTAATCGTTGACTAATCGTGGTGATCCTATCAGATCTTGAGGTCAGTCGTGGCAATCGTGTTAATCGTAGGAAATTTTTGAACGGTTCAAAATTTTTCCCCGATCAACACGATCGATTTCAAATCGGGATCATCGTATCACACTGTGTTGCATCGTAACAAAGCGCGACGGATCGCAACTAATCGTACTTCCAAATCGCGATGATCGGGCCCAATCTTGGACAAAACAAGCACCGCGTTCTGTTGAGATGTGTTGCGATCTCACAAGATCTGTCACGATTTGTTACGCTCTGTCGGGTCCCATTGCTCAAGACCTGTCACGAATGACTCGTGATCAGATACGAGATGAAACGATTAAATGCGATTAGATACGAGTAGGCTACGTTTTTATACGAACGTTCACGATCTATTACGAGTTCTCAAGATTTAATGTGACTCATTCAGCGATCTGCTCATGAGTGAGTGAGTGAGTGAGTGTATTTCAGTTTTACGCTCCACCAATAACTAAGGTCATACGGAGACGGAACCTCGGTTTTTTAGACTCATCCGAAAGTCTGGAGAAGCCCGGGATCGATCCTGCAATTCCTGGTTTATACAGGCCTTTGCTAGTATTTTTAAAGCCTATGAAAGATGCCACCCAAGGTAATGGAAGCTACGAATGGAAAATACAAGCCTGAACCATTCCAGCCAGAGAAATTGCCACATTGTCATCATCCGCAACTCCTACCATCATCAATGGTTGGAGGTCAGTGTTTATGCTGTAAAAAAATCAAGAAACAATTAAGTCCAAGGTCAGTCCGGCTGTATATATACCAGTCGGGGTCAAGTCGTAGCTCAGATCGTGATCGCCATCGATCATGATCGTGAAAAACATAGAGACGACAGTCGTATGCTATCGTAACGGAGCGCATCGGCTCGTGATGAGCGTATAAGAACGTATCTGCACGTATCAGATCGTCCCAATTCGGGGTCACTCGATCGTGATGATCGTTCCAGATCGAGACCAAGTCGTAGACTCGATCGCAACAATCCTATCGGAGCGCATTTGGTCGTATCTGAACGTGAGAGCAGACTGTGGCTGATCGTGATATCTGAAATTGACAAATCGTGATTGGATTGCATTCGAACGCAACGAATCGTACCAGAACGTATCGGCTCTCATCACCTCGTATCCAAACCTGAACTTTCAGAGAATATTCCGCGACTAGCTACGAATGGCCAATCGTGGCGTTCGTAACGGATCGCACGACAGTGGGAACCTAGCACATAAGTAACATAACTTGAAATAAAACTGTGTATTGCTGTTGTGACCTTATGTTTAAAGTTTGAAGTCGATGCGTTTCAGGGTTTGCAAGATATTGAGAAAAAAACATGAAAAAAACTGATGGAAAAGGGGGAAAAGGGGCATAAGTCAAAAGATTTTAAAGCTAGAGTTGTTGCTGTTTGCTACACAAGTGTGTGTTTTCACTGTCAATAACTACAGCGAGATTCATTCGAACATCTATATCGGGTTTGAAATTATGACCAAAACGAAAAAAAAAAAAAACAACATGAAAAATGCTGATTTTTTTATTTTTTCAAAGGGCCATATCTCTGACAATATTGTAGCTGGAAGCTACCTCACTTGCTATGAAATTGTATTTTGTTGCTGCGACCGTATGTTTAAAGTTTGAAGTTGAAGCGTTTGACGGTTTGTTAGTTATTAAGAAACCAGAGGACCAATGGTTCTGAGCAGCTCAGCTGAGAGTTTATGGAGCCAAATCATTTCTGAGAAGAAGATTTTTAAAGAGTTTTAACCGTAGTAGCCATCTTGGGCATGTGACCTGATAATGGGCGCAGGTGTTCCGGAGAAGATTTCTGGAGGGGTTTTACCTCATATGGGCATGGTGGCCCTATTGGTCATGCGACTAAACTCATATTGATAAATTTTCATTTGTTTGTTCCTAAAAGCTGTGACATTTGGTTGTAAATGGAGTGGTGGTTTCTGTGAAAAAAAAAAGTTTTAATTTTCATATCTGAACGACCATAGGCCAAGGTCAGCGAATGACTTTTACCTTTACCTTTACCACTCAAGTAGTTACTGCATAACTATCGACATCTCAAATACAAAGGCTTGTCTCACTTTACCCATTTTGAACTCTTAACATTCTTGTCAATGCTTCTCGTGATGTGTGGCGACATAGAAACCAATCCAGGACCCGTATTTGATTATCTTTCACCTTTACAAACATCACTTGATCTAATTATCATGTCATTGCTGTTAGTGCGCTCAGGTGACATTGAATTGAATCCAGGCCCAACGGATCTGCGGGACGATACTAGCGTTTCCTCCCATGGATCAGATAATATTGAAGAAGCAGCTATAATGAATAACTTTTCCATAGTTCATTATAATATTCAAAGTATTTCAAATAAAATAGATTTAATCGGGGCAGAATTAAAAAACTTTGACATTATTTGTCTAACAGAAACTTGGTTAAATCAGGGAGTGACAGATGATTTAGTCACTATAGAGGGATATAAACTTTATAGGCGTGACCGAGAAGGGGATAGTCATGGGGGTATATGTATTTACATAAAAAACAATGTATATTCACGCCGTAGATTAGACCTCGAAATTCCAGATATAGAATGCATTTGGATGGAACTCAACATTCATAACAGAAAATTTTTGTTGGGTACATTTTACAGACCTCCTAATTCTCCTGCTGCAACCCTGGCTTCCATAGAAGATTCTATTGGTCTTGCTTTTGACACAAACATTAGTAATATTTTTATAACAGGAGATTTTAACCTCGATATTTTGAAGCAAGCAACGGGTAATTAAATACGCGACATATGTCAACATTTCAACCTGGAGCAACTTATAACGGAACCGACACACAAAACGGAGAATTCGTCTTCCGCTATTGATCTGATATTTACTTCCGACAAAAATGCTGTACTCCTAAGCGGAGTTGGTGATCCCTTTCTCGACCAAAACATTAGATATCACTGTCCAGTTTTTTTTCGTTCTAAATTTTAAAAAATACATTACACGAGTCTTTCACCGGCATATTTGGCTCTTTGATCGTGGGGACTATCAATCTCTTTCGCAGGAGGTCGAAAATACTAACTGGAATGAGCTAAAGGACAATGACGTTGATACATATGCCAAAAACATTACTGAAAAAATTTCCAACCTGACTTCGAAACACATTCCTAACAAAACAGCAAAAATTCGTCAATCTGATCCTCCATGGCTAACTAATGAAATCAAGAAAATGATCCGTAAGAGAAAACGTATATACAACAAATTAAAAAAATCAAAAAGCACGGTTGATTTTGACAATTTCAAACAAATACGAAATAAAATTATAGGAGAAATTCGTAAATCTAAGCAATTACAAACAGAAAAATTGGCAAACAAATTAAAGAATGAAGAAATCAAACAGAAAGACTGGTGGAAAACACTAAAACAATTTATTAAAACCGATCAATCGTCAACACTCCCCCCCCCCCTTTTTACAAAGAAGATATTGTTTATTCAAAAGACGAAGACAAGGCTAATCTAATGAATGACTTCTTTATAGAACAAACAATGCTAAATGATGACAATGCCTCTCTACCCACTGATGTTCCTCAAGCTCAGAATTTTCTCAGCTTAATTTCAACCACTCCGACAGAAGTTGAATTAATATTAAAGTCGTTGCAATTAGGTAAAGCAGCTGGTCCTGACTCAATCAATAATCGCATTCTTAAAGAACTAGCTGTTCCTCTATCTGAACCACTCAGTGATCTTTTCAACTTCTCTCTAAGAAAGGGTAAAGTCCCAAATACATGGAAAGAGGCAAACGTGACTCCAATTTTCAAAAAGGACGACCCTTCAGTCATATCAAATTATAGACCAATTTCTCTCTTAAGTACTGTAGGCAAAGTCCTTGAAAAAATCGTTCATAAGCACCTTTTTAACTTTATTCGTGACTATAATATACTAACATCTCTTCAGTCAGGATTTTTTCCTGGAGACTCAACTGTTAATCAATTAGTTCATATCTACAATACATTTTGCAAAGCGCTCGACGAAGGTAAAGAAGTTCGTGCGGTCTTTTGCGACATTAGTAAAGCCTTTGACAGAGTATGGCATAAATGCCTTCTATTCAAACTACACAGCATTGGTATTTCTGGTTCGCTACTGCAATGGTGTACAGATTACTTGAATAATAGACAACAAAGAGTAGTGCTACCTGGAGCTGCATCGTCTTGGTCTGTTATCAAGGCAGGAGTCCCACAAGGCTCCATCCTTGGCCCGCTTCTGTTTCTGATTTATATTAATGACATAGTTGTACACATACATTCTTCTATCAGGCTCTTTGCAGATGATACTAGTCTGTACATAGTGGTGGAGAACCCCATGCAAGCGGCAGCCCAGATTAACTCTGACCTGGCTAAGATTAACTCATGGGCAATGAAATGGCTTTTTTTCTTTCAATCCTGCGAAATCCGAGTCAATGATTTTTTCGCGAAAAATAAATAAACCCTATCATCCTCCTATATCAATGAACCAGCAACACATTAACGAAGTACATTCTCACAAGCATTTAGGACTAACTTTTTCGACCGATTGCACCTGGCACGACCATATAGACAACATCAAAACGAAAGCATGGTTCCGGATTAATATAATGCGCAAACTTAAATTCACACTCGATAGAAAATCCCTACAAACAATATATACTTCTTTTATAAGGCCACTTCTTGAATATGCCGATGTTGTCTGGGACAATTGCACCCGATACGAGGCGAACGAATTAGAAAAAATTCAAAATGAAGCCGCACGAATCGTTACTGGAGCAACAAAATTTGTATCAATCAACTCTCTTCTCTATGATCTTGGATGGGGAACTCTGGAAGCAAAAACACAAACTTGTACTCTATTACAAAATGCAGAATTTTCTCACACCCGAATACCTATCTTCACTAGTACCACCCACGGTAGGCAGTAGCACAGTTTACGAATTGCGAAACAATGCCAATCTACAGACTGTCAGAGCCAACTCGCAACTTTATTATACATCCTTTCTCCCGTCGGCGACTCGCAACTGGAACGACTTGCCAGATGACAAGAAAAATGCACCCTCATTAGCAGCTTTCAAGCATAAACTACAGTCTAACGAAAGGAAACCACCATTATATTTTTGTGCAGGTAAAAGATTTGGGCAAGTACATCATGCCAGACTAAGACTTAATTGCAGCTCGTTACATGACCATCTCTTTCAAAAAAATATTCTTAATAACTCCTTATGTGCTTGTGGAGCCGTTGAGGACACGAATCACTACCTCATGGCCTGTGCACAGTACACTGACATAAGACAGGACATGTTAAACATTGTCTCCGCTATCTACCAACCTGCTTTAAACATCCTTCTATACGGCACTACTGATCTCTCTGTGAATGATAACATACAAATATTCTTAGCAGTACAAGATTTTATTATTAAGTCTAAACGATTTTGTACTTCAAATTTATAATCACAGATTTCAAATGCCTTGCCGGTACTTATCACAGATGTACCAATATATGTAGTCTTTCTACACGGGCGCACATACATACATAAATATATACATGCACGTTCATATAAAAAAAGGTTGTGAAACACATCTACTAACTCGAGCCAAAATTTAAAAGCTACAGCGTCCAATCCAACCGATCATCAGTCTTTGTCTCACATCACGATTCGAAGAGCGCTACTGAGTTTCCGTAATGTATTGTTTCTCTTGAGACAGCCCAAAATCACAAGACTTGATTCTTCAGTGCTAATTACCTTAAATCCATTCCCCGTGGAGCCATATGCTTTATTTTACTACTATTCATTTTGTAACCAAAATGAAATTCACTTACAATATCTTCACATTAACTTGCAAATTCTAGCAAATGTGACAATCACAGCTATAATTAGTACATTGATATTGTAATCGAGGGATACAGATTTGAATAAGTCATTTGACTTTTTTCTGAATCCCTTTGTATGATACTTGTATTCTTTGTCAACATTATCTGTGTAAAAGATGTATGTATTATACAAAGAAATAAAGTTTAAACCAAGTAGTTTCATCCACACGACAAGCTAACTGCATCTACTAATTTCAGATCGCATGCTGCAATAGATTCCGAAAAATACACGTTTTTTTTTCCATACAAATGTCTATGCGACCAAATTTGACGTTGGCTTAAATAGGTTATAGCCATCCAGGGGTCATCATTTGAAAAAAAAAAACTATAAAGAACCCAAGTCCCAAATGATACATACCAAGTTTAATGAAAATCGGCCCGTTGGTTCCGGAGAAGATTTCTGAAGTAGTTTTACCTTATATGGCCATAGTGGCCATATTGGTCATGCGACCAAACTCATATTGATAAATTTTCATTTTCTTGTTTCTATAAGCTACTATATAAAATTTGGTCCCAAACGGCCCAAAGGTTCCATTGGAAAATAGGTTTTATTTTTCATATCTGAAAGGCCAAGGCAAAGGAATGACCGTGGCCTAAAATAATCATATAGTTTCATCCACTTGTTTAGGTTACTGCATCTACCAATTTTCATATCAAAGCATGCAATAGTTTCCGAAAAATACATAGTTATAGCCCCGCTTTGAAAAAGTGGGAGCTACATTGGAATTGACTTGACCTTCTGTGATTCTGTAATTCAGTTATTCATGATAACTCAAAAACCGTTTGAGGTATTTTCATGAAACTTCACATAAATGTAAAGCAGTATGAGACGATGTGCAGAGCGCATGGATCATAACTCTTGATTGCCTACTTTTGGAGTTATTGCCTTTTGAACATTGAAAAATAGCAATTTTAACCTTGTCCGCTCCATAACTCAAAAAGCGTTTGAGATATTTTGATGAAACTTCACACAAATGTAAAGCTCTATGAGACGATGTGCAGAGCGCACGAATCATAACTCTGGATTACCTACTTCTGGAGTTATTGCCCTTTGAACATTGAAAAATGGCAACCGTAATGCCGTTATTCATGATAACTCTTAAACCGTTTGAGGTATTTTCATGAAACTTCACACAAATGTAAAGCAGTATGAGACGATGTGCAGAGCGCATGAATCATAACTCTGGATTGCCAAATTTTGGAGTTATTGCCTTTTGAAAATTGAAAAATGGCAATTTTAACCTTGTCCGCTCCATAACTCAAAAACCGTTTGAGGTATTTTGATGAAACTTCACACAATTGTAAAGCACTATGACACGATGTGCGGAGCGCATGAATCATAACTCTGGATTACCTACTTTTGGAGCTATTGGCCTTTGAGCATTGAAAAATGGCAATTTTAACCTTGTCCGCTCCATTACTCAAAATCCGTTTGAGGTATTTTCATGAAACTTCACACAAATGTAAAGCACTATAAGACGATGTGCAGAGCGCATGAACCATACCTCTGGATTGCCTACTTTTGGAGTAATTGGCCTTTGAACCTTGAAAAATGGCATTTGGAATAAACTTAGTACGGTAATAATTCGTTTCCGTTCCATAACTCTGAAACTATTTCAGATATTTTCACGCAATTGAAAAGCAAATGTAAAGCCCGATGAGTCGAGGTGCAGAGCAGAAGAACCGTTACTCTGGTTTGCTTACTTTTGGAGTTATTGCCCTTTGAACTTAGAATAAACCCAGTACAGTAATAATTCATGTCCGCTCTATAACTCAGAAGCTTACAGGCTGAAAGCTGAAAACATTTTTTCTTGTATTTTTCTTTTCTGATAGCGCTATAGCAGGGCTATTGTTAGATCCTCTGACAGTTCTAGTTCAGACTGTTTCCCATGCAAAAGTATATGTAACCAAATTTGACCTTGGCCTAAAATAGGTCAAGGTCATCCGAGGGTCATTATTTGAACAAACTATTATGAGAAAGTGTCGCCATTGCTACATACCAAGTTTCATGACAATCGGCCCTTAGGTTTGGAAGAGAAAGATTTTTGAAGGGTTTTTAACCAAAACGAAATGAACATGGCGGCCATCTTGGTCATGTGACCGAACTCATTTTAATCAGTTTTCATTTCCTTTTTCCTAAAGGTATTTATACGAAATTTGGTTACAAATGGCTTATTGGTTTCTGAGGAAAATAAGTTTTAATTTTCATATATGAATGACCTTGGGTCGTGGTTAAAGAATGACCTTGACCTCGAATACTCATGTAGTTAATCCACTCATTTAGCTAACTACATCTACCAATTTTCAGATAATTTCCGAAAAATACAACTCATTTAGCTAACTGCATCTACCAATTTTCAGATAATTTCCGAAAAATACACAATTTTGACTTTTTCCTATACAAAGTCAATGTGACCAAATTTGACCTCGGTGTAAAAAAAGGTCAAAGCCATCCGAGAGTCATCATTTTACCTCTAAATGACACACACCAAGTTACATTGCAATTGGCCCACTGGTTCCGGAGGAGAAAATGTTTGAAGGGGTTTTATCATATATCGACATGGCGGCCATCTTGGTCGTGTGACCTGGACTTTGCGAACAAACTTTCGTTCCCTCATCTCATGGATGTTCCATATGAAATTTGACTTCAAACGGCCCAGTGGTTTTGGGGGAGATGTTTGAAAATGTTGACAGATAACAGACGACAGCCAGACAATAGAGCCTTGCCATACTATAAGCTCAGCTGTGAGCCTTCGGCTCAGGTGAGCTAAAAACATGAAAAATGTGGACCGATGGACAGACATGGTGATTAATATAAGGATTAGCGCGGCCTTATTAATCTTGAAAGGACCTTAAAATCAAATGAAAAAGAACACTCTTTGTCTATCGCCAAAAACGTAGATTGTGAGACTGCATTCAAAGGAGCATTACGAAAACACGCCTATACAAACACAGTGTAAATTTTACCACCGAAAAATGAAAATTATCATATGAAATACTTCAAAATTTTTCTTATTTCTGCTCAAAAACATAGATTGTGGGTACTCGTTTGAACCGCCTCGTCGAGGCGGTTCAAACGAGTACCCACAATCTATGTTAACGAGGCGGTTCTAACGAGTACCCACAATCTATGTTTTGAGCAGAAATAAGAAAGATAATGTATACCCCTGCAAACCCCAGTTTTACTATATAAAAGTGGGGTTTGAGCGGGTCAAAATCATGTAGGCGTGTTTTCGTGATGGGCGTTTTTAAAGTGTGCCCATAGCCTAGCTTGGAGCATCTGTACGGCACTTTTTTCAAAGTTATGGTTAATGTTAAAACTTAATTTCACAGACAGTCTGATCTAAATAGTTGCTTATAATAATAAAATAATAAAAAATAATAAAATAATAAAAAAATTATAAAAATAATAATAAAATAATAATAATAATCGACCTTATTATTATTATTATTATTATAATAATCGACCTTATTATTTAAATAATCGACCTTATTTATAGAGGGTAACACATTTAGTAAACAAGTACTAATCTTCTTTACGTGGCCCTTCTTTTCCTGGGTAGAAACCAGTACTACGCAATGTAGATAAAGTTTCTTGCTCAAGGAAACAACACTTGCCGCTTATGGGGATCGAACCCGGTACCTCTCGATCCCGAGTCCGATACTTTACCACTGCACCACAGCGCTCCACGATCCTTATCGCATCTGCCTTTCAGAATAAGGTTTTGTTGTGTGATGTCAAACTCACATGACATTGGTAGAAAGTTACAGTAACAGACATAATAAGCCGGCGCACTGCAAAACAAACAACTAGACGTGTGCGACCAGCGAAGACTCAGAACAGGCTGCGCATGTGCGCAGTCTGATCAGAGTCTTTGCTGGTGTCGAGAGCATTTTTCATTCCCCGTGCTACTCAATGTAAGTTGAGCGAAAACTTTCACCATACTGAGTGGATGTGCAGGCAGATCTGAGTCTTTGTTGGTCGCACATGTCCTATTATAAGTTGGTCGCATGCACTGGCTCAAATGATATATAATCTGGAAAATGATCATTTTAATGAAATCTATCTAGTAAATGATACCTTGGTTGAAAGTCTTCGTATACATCATTCTAAATTCCTCACGTATAAGATTCCCTTTCATAGGGCGAGCGTCTTCATCAGGATGGCTGGCCCGAGAGGGCCTTTTATGTTAGGGGCACTCTGTCTGTGTTTTGGGGCCTCGTATGGAAGCAAAATTACCTGCGACAGGCCTTCCTCTAGCAAAAATGGCACAGTGTACCAGTTTAGTGCTATGGACATTAGTGAAACTAAGACTATCGAATTCAGTCGTTACAAAGGCCAAGTTTTGGCCATAATGAATGTTGGAACATTCTGAGGACTGACCAAGACCAAGTACCCGGGAATGAACGCACTGAAAAAAGAATTCCCGAGCGGTTTTGAAGTTCTTGGATTTCCCTGTAACCAGTTTCATTTAGTAAGTATTGCTTTGTTTATATTAGGATTCTTTCTTGATCAAACTATTTCTTCTCTGCTCAGGAGATCAGATATATCGGCCTCACTTACAGCCATTTTATGGAGTAAGTAATTTTTGCGACTTTCTGTAATTATGTCCTTCTGATAAAAGATCTTTCAGATGGAATGGATATACCTTCAGGGGTGGCAACTCCTGCAAAAGTATTTTGTATCCCATGTCAATGTAGGTCACCTTTAAAGGAAAGAATTCAACTCTAAAAGGAAAGAATTCGCTCCTGAGGATAAACTTCTTTTCTTTAAGAGTATATCCCTTTTTCAGTTGGACAAGGCTTATAGAAAAGCGAAAAGGAAGTTCCGAAAGTTGCCTCCCTTAAAAAAAAAAAAAAAAAAAAAAAAACGGCCAGCGTGCCCATTTCCTTTCAAGAAGCAAATTCTTTCATTATAAAGAGAAAACTCTTTCCTTAAAGGGAAGACCTCTATTGACAAAGAGAGCAAGTTGCCCCCTCTAAGCTGAATTTATTCCCTTTAAATATAGGAGTGGTGAGCAACAAACAGAGGAAAGAAATGACGTCAATAAGTCCGTGTAAAAGTCAGCTAACAAACCGAATTTTATATGCAGAAAAAATGGGGTTTACATGTATTCTGCATCATATTCTTTTCCTACTTTCCAGTGCAATACTTGCAACAAGTGCTAATAGGCATAACTGAGCCTTTGTTGGCTGCCTATGCAATAAATACTATTTCAGTTTTGAATAATGACCTGCATTTCAGAAACAGAATAATGACCTGCATTTCAGAAACAGAAGTGAATGAAAAATAAATGAATAAGCACTGCTAATTAGAGACACCATCCCCGCTTGATGATTCCCTTGCAACAAGAGCTTATCAGTATCAACATTTAAGCAAAATTTGGTAAGGTCCCTACAATCATTAAGCAAGGTAGACAGGAAAAAATGTGTTATGGATACTTCAGAACTTCAAAGGGGATTGACTATAACAGTATTGATCCCTTGATACTTCGTTTGCCGTATCAGCAAGATTTCATGAATTTCAACATTTATGTAAAATACGATAAGATTCCAACTTATTTATTAAGATTTGCAGAGAACAGAACACATTTTCAAGAACTGCAAAGGAGAATAACTATGCCAGTGTTGATAGCTGGACCCTGATTTTTCCTAAAACAATAAAATCTTACCAATATTAGCATTTATGCAAAATATAATAATATTTCTAAATCTGTTAAACGAGCTAGATAAGAAAAGAAAGGTTTTGCAGGCACAAAACATTCAGCTCTGGACCCTTATTTTCTGTAGCAGCAATATCACACGAATATTCGCTTGTATGCCAAATAAGACAAGCTTTCTAACATAATTAATCAGGATGAGCAGGAAAAAAATACCAGTTTTAAAGAACAACAAAAGGGGAATAACTATATAAGTATTTATCCCTGAACCCTGATTTTACCCTAGCAACAACATCTTATCTGCATCAATATATATGCAATTTATATGATTAGATACTTAAAATTATTAAACAAGATGAACAGGAAAAATAAGTGTTATGGACACCAAAGCTACGTTTCTAAGAATTATTATAAAAGGCAATGACTATAAGCGTATTGAGCCCTGTTTCCTAACTTTTCTGTACAGCAACGTCTAATGAATATCAACACGTATGCAAACTATGATAAGATTCCTGACATAACTAATCAAGATATGCTTGAAAACCCAGTTTTAAAGAACCACGAATAAGAAGAAGGCATTGATCCCTAGACCATGTTTGTTTCCCTAGGATCAACATCTTATCAACATCAATACCTATGAAATATATGACATGATTCCTAAGATTATTCAGCATGACAGACAAAAAAACAACTGTTATTGACACCAATGATATTTGTTTAAGAATAACAAAGGTGAATAACTGTAAGAGTATTGAGCTCTGTACCTTAATTGTTCTGTAGTAGCAACAGCTAATGAATATCAAATATGGTACGATTCCTAATATTATTTAACAAGACATGCTGAAAAAGCAAAGTGTTGCGGACAAACGTGTAACAGACAGCATTTAAAGGATAACAAAGTGGGGGAAACTATAAGCTTTGAGCCCTGGACTCTTTTTTTATTGTGGCAGCACTACCTTGTGAATATCAACAAGTATGCTAAATATGGTAAGATTCCTAATATTATTAATCAAGATATGATGGAAAACCAAAGTGTTATGAAACAAAAGTTTAAAGGAAAACTTTTAAAGAATTACAAAGGGGAATAACTATAAGAGCATTGTTTTTTTTTTCTGTGGCAGCAACATCTCCTTAATATCAACATTTATGCAAAATATGAGAAGATGCCTAAGATTACTAATCAATTGATGCAGGAAAAACCAAGGTGTCACGGACAAATGGACAACGTGAAAACAGTATATTGCGGGGTATATGTTTTCTTTTATGATATTCATGTATGTACTCACAATAACCGTATCATGTGACAACCACTTCAGATTTTTATTCCGATCTTACGTTCCTCACTTTTAAAACGCATGTTTGCTTTCTAAAGGCGGAACCCGAGGCTAGTGGAACAGAGATCTTAAATGCATTGAAGTATGTGAGACCAGGCAATGGCTTCGTTCCAAACTTTCAGATGTTTAAAAAGGTAGAAGTGAATGGTGCCAATGAGATTCCCCTCTATACGTATCTAAAGGTATGAACATTATTATTTGAATGTTTATTTTTCATAAGTAAGCCTACTTTCACTTATCTGTTGCTTCCAAAGACATGCAGATAGCCGTATATAGCCGAAGTAGAGGATTACTAAAAAAATTCACATTCGTGGCCTAAGTATTAATAGAAGATAATATATTCTAAATAGAATCGTTTGTTTCCGTGAAGACTTGATGTATGCCTTTTGGTACTAAACAGAAGTGAAGGCAATGATCAGGAATCGATACAATTAACCCACAGCTCCCATCAGAGACACCAAGATAAAGAAACCAAACTACAAACGAATATTTAGTGCGTTACTAGGCATCCGGATGGGAATATTGCCTTTGTAAATATTTTGCGCTTATTTTTTTCACCAATCTTTCATTTAAAATTGATTTTATGTATTATGACACTGAATCATTATTCAAACAGTCGCCTATGAACATTGACTCGTACAATTCATAGAATACTCTGGTTAAATTTTGAAGTATTTAAATTTTCCAAGCGTTATTTAAATATTAAATGGCCTTTTTAATATCAGTGGATCCTCCGTAGTCATTTTATCATCCATGATCAAACAGAGCGGATCCGAGCGTGTTCTTCTTTTAATACTAACATAAAGAATATTTTTACTGCGCCACTAGGGGTGTTCAAATTCAAATTAAATAGACCCATATTTCGAACAAAAATACTCAAACCATGACCGTAGTTGTTGACTGTCATTTTCAGAAGCACTGTGGCCCCACATCCGACACGTTTGCAGCAAAAGACAGGCTATACTACGAACCACTGCAGGTAAATGATGTTCGTTGGAATTTTGAAGTCTTTCTGGTTAATAAAAGTGGATATCCAGCCTTCCGGTTCCGTCAAAACACTCCTATGTCTGAAATAGAATGTGCCGTGCGAGATCTGATGAAAGCAGAATTTTAATCAAAGGTAATGGTAGTTTTCTTTTGCATTGTAAGACGTTGAACGTATGCAATGATCTTAACTTCTTTATTTGTTGCAATAAACGTTATAAATATTGAAGGTAATTAAACGAAAGTTTAGAGTCAAGCTCCGCCCCCGCCAAACGGGGCTTGAAGAAATAGATGGGATGCATGATGCTTCCACGCAGAGCTGAAACCGTCCGCACACTAGCACTGGTAAACCGCTTAGAGGACCTAAGCCTGTCCAGCAACCGCGGTGCGAGTCGGCCCGCCCATGCTTATAAACCTCCCCCTATTGGTTTCGTTAGGGCGACAGGGCATTGAGATGGTTTCATTCTACCAAAACAGAAAATACGTTTTGTTTTAACGTCTAGCATCCCGGTACAAGAAAGCAAGGTTATGAATTTTCGCCCCAAACCGTTTGGTGAATGTGCATATAAAAACGAAATGTAGTTTTTTATATCCCAAAGACTTTTTAATTAAATTGCACGACCCGCAGAAAAAGCGACCGACTGAAGTCGGTTGATTTCTAAGAGTGCCCTAAAATCACCGTGTCATTCTGTCATTCGGTCAGTCTGTCAGTCTGTCCGTCCGTAACCCGTTTGTAAAAAATGGTGATAGTGACTTAACCGCTTGGAATATTTAAACAATTTTTGGCATACTGATAGATATCAATGAGATCTAACCAATAAACTTGCGAAATATTACAATCCATTTAGTATAGCCTCGCCGAGGCGAAAAATGTGAAAATTTTCGAACTGCTTCTCCTCGGAAACCGTTGGGCCGATTGAAGTCAAATTTCATATGGAGCCTCTTTGGAATAGGGGAAACCAAAATTTGCTCATGGGGTCCAGGTCACATGACACAAATGGCCGCCAAGCCATATATGGTCTGTCTGTCTGTCCGTCCGTAACCCGTTTGTGAAAATTGGTGATAGTGACTTAACCGCTTCGAATATTTAAACAATTTTGGCATACTGATAGATGTCAATGAGATCTAACCAATAAACTTGAGAAATATTACATTCCATTTAGTATAGCCTCGCCGAGGCGAAAAATGTTAAAATTTTCGAACTGCTTCTTCTCGGAAACCGTTGGGCCGATTGAAGTCAAATTTCATATGGAGCCTCTATGGGATGGTGGAAACCAAAATTTGCTCATGGGGTCCAGGTCACATGACCAAAATGGCCGCCAAGCCATATATGGTAAAACCCCTTCAAAAATAGTCTTCTCCAGAACCACTGGGCAGATTTCCACGAAACTTGATAAATAGTATCTGGGAGGTAGGCCCATCATAAATTGCTAAAATGGTGACCCTGGGTTGACCTTGACCTTCTTTGTGCCTAGGTCAAACTTTGACACACATGCTTTTGTTGGAATATTTTAACAATTTTTGGCATACTGATAGATATCAATGAGATCTAAACAATGGGCTTGCGAAATATTACATTTCATTTAGTATAGCCTCGTCGAGGCGAAAAATGTGAAAATTTTCGAACTGCTTCTCTTCGGAAACCGTTGAGCCGATTGAAGTCAATTTTCATATGGAGCCTCTTTGGGATGGGGGAAACCAAAATGTGCTCATGGGGTCCAGGTCACAGGCCGCCAAGCCATATATGGTAAAACCCTTCAAAAATAGTCTTCTCCAGAACCACTGGGCAGATTTCCACGAAACTTGATAAATAGCATCTGGGACGTAGGCCCATCATAAATTGCTAAAATGGTGATCCTGGGTTGACCTTGACCTTCTTTGTGCCTAGGTCAAACTTTGACACATATGCTTATGTATTGGAAAAGTGAGAATGCATTTTATCCTGCAAACGATTCAGAATACAGTTCTAAAGTATAAGATATATTTTTGCTCCTTAAGACAAGACGCATTTATTGGGGGAACCGTTTTAGGTCCAGGTCACATGACCAAAATGGCCGCCATACCCGTATATGGTAACACTCATAAAGCTAAAAGCATCCGGGGGGTCGTGCACTTCAGCTGAAGCACTGGTTCAATTTTATATTTATGTCTTATAGGCCACCAAAAGAATACACACATATAAATGAATTAAAACAACAACAAAAACAGAAAGATCAATCAAAGATGAGTGCTCGTTGCAAACACGCCAAACGTTGACAGCAAGAGCTGAAGGAAACCAATAATAGAACCGAAAAGGCATAATTGGACGACCCGCAGAAAAAGCGACCGACTGAAGTCGGTTGATTTTCTAAGAGTGCCCTAAAATCACCGTGTCATTCTGTCAGTCTGTCTGTCCGTCCGTCCGTAACCCGTTTGTGAAAATTGGTGATAGTGACTTAACCGCTTGGAATATTTAAATAATTTTTGGCAGCTTGATAGATATCAATGAGATCTAACCAATGAACTTGCGAAATATTACATTTCATTTAGTATAGCCTCGCCGAGGCGAAAAATGTGAAAATTTTCGAACTGCTTCTCCTCGGAAACCGTTGGGCCGATTGAAGTCAAATTTCATATGGAGCCTCTATTGGATGGGGGAAACCAAAATTTGCTCATGGGGTCCAGGTCACATGACCAAAATGGCCGCCAAGCCATATATGGTAAAAACGCTTCAAAAATAGTCTTCTCCAGAACCACTGGGCAGATTTCCACGAATCTTGATATATAGCATCTGGGATGTAGGCCCATCATACATTGCTAAAATGATGACCCTGGGTTGACCTTGACCTTCTTTGTGCCTAGCTCAAACTTTGACACATATGCTTTTGTATTGGAAAAGTGAGAATGCATTTTATCCTGCAAACGATTCAGAATACAGTACTAAAGTATAAGATTTATTTTTGCTCCTTACGATAAGGCGCATTTATTGGGGGCCGTTTAAGGTCCAGATCACATGACCAAAATAGCCGCCATACCCTTATATGGTAACACTCATAAAGCTGAAAGCATCCGGCGGGTCGTGCACTTCAGCTGAAGCACTGGTTAGACATAACATTTGACTCAAAACAGAAGTCAAGGCACCAATCAGGAATCGCATCACTTACCTCACACCTACTATCAAAGAGAACAAAGGGAAGGAAGCACAAACATAAAACAACTTCAACTCAAAATGAAAAGGTCATTAGCGGAAACTCAAACGGTCATTTACTTTCCCTCAAAAAGGCCAAACGGCTATCCAAAACAAAAAGACACTAGAGCTGTCAGTGAAACTGACTATGGCCCTGGCAGGATTCGGATTTTTTCAAAGGGCCATAACTCTTAGAGTATTGTAGCTTGAGTTACGTAACTTGTAATGATATTGTGGCCTTATATCTACAGTTTGAAGTTGATGCATTGGACGGTTTGTAAGTTATGAATAAAAACGAAAGGGTATTACTATATGGCAACTGTCAATAACTTAAGCTTCATTTTCATTTGGATATCTATATTGGTTTTGATATTAAGATTAAACAAAAGACGAAAAAAAAGCTGATATTTTGTTTTTGTTTATCAAAGGCAATAACTCTCAGAGTATTATAGCTCTAGTTAAGTAACTTGCCATGAAATTATTTAATGTTGTTGTGATCTTACGTTGAAATGTTGAAAATGATGCGTTTGAAGATTCGTAAGTTATAAAGAAAAACATGAAAAATGTTGATGGACAGACGGTCAGATGGACGGACAGATGGGCGGACAGACGGACGGACAGACAGGGCATTACTATAGGGCAACTGTCAATAACAATAGGAAGTTTCATTTGAATATCTATAGGGGCTTTAAAATAAAGATTAAAAAAGACGAAAAAAGCTGATTTTTTAAGCTTTTCAAAGGGCCATAACTCTGAGAGTATTAATGCTACAGTTACGTACCTTGCCATAAAATTGTGCAATGATAATGGGACCATATATTTAAAGTTTGAAGTTGATAGGTTTGACGGGCTGTAAGTTATTAAAAACATATGGACGGACAGACGGACAGACAGGCTGATTTGCGGGACTCTAATTAATAATGCATACTTGCAAAGACGAACTCTAACAGTAATTAACCATAAAAGAAGAACCGCATTAGAATGGTCAGAAAAGTTTTTTTACTAAGTGTGTGTCGTGGGTGGTGGTGGCTTATATCGATTTCATGTGGCCACAGTCCTTGAATTGGTTCTGTCGTGATTTAGACAAATGATTCGTTCAGTCCGCTTTAAGGACTCATCAGTGCAACATCGATGAGGACCGACAGCATAAAATAACTGAAATGCTGGTGCAAAAGAAAACCAAGTGTTGGACTTCGGTTGGCCCGACCAGAGACAGACAAGCCCTACTGGATACACCAAACTTAATGTTAAATCACAGTTTGGATATTCCGATAACGCAATCTAGCGCGTAAGGCAATAATATTGTTTTGGATATGTGCGCACAGCCTGTTCAGTGTCTTCTTTGTGCAGTATATGGATTTCCATTGACCCAAAGCTTCTCAGTGCGCACTGGAAATACCGCGTTCTGACTGAGTGGTTAGGCACGCAGATTTGAGTGTTTGCTCAGTGCACATGCTTGAAGATATGATGAGCCGGCGTATGACAAAACCTAGAATAAGACCGGTGCGATCAGCAGAGGCTTAAATCAACCTGCGCACCCGTCCACTATACAAGAACTTTTGCTTATGTCTCTTTGAATAGATATTAGCCTATAGTAGGTACAAGCGATCAACGAAGACTCGGACCAGACTGCGCAAATGCGCAGGCTGATCTGAGTCTTCGCAGGTCGCTCAAGCCTTCTTGTAGATTTTGCCATGTGCTGGCTCATAAATTTTGCCTGCTGCACTTTAAATTATTATAAAAAATAAAGAGGAGATACTGTTTATAAAACAAGTATACATCATTAGGCCCTGTGTGACTAGAACAAAATAAATGCTTCTAAACCTTATATAGCCACTTCATTTTAGACACCGTCTATAGCAACTATTAATATTATTAGTATGTCCCTAATTTCGAAGAAGTTGGAGGGACATATTGCTTATGGGCCGTTCGCCCCTTCGACTGTCCGTCCGTAACGTTTTTTTCTTTTAAATGTGCTTCTGCGAGAGCACTTAATTCAGTTTGTTGTCCCTCAGTATGCTGGTGTCATTTATCATTTCTCTCGGACGTGATGTCACAGGAATCATGATTTTAGGTATTCGCGCCGCTCATATCTTATAAAATGTGATAGAAATGCGGTAACAGGGAGTTCTAAATTGATACGAGTTGCGGGAGCAGTACTCTTTGAAGGATTTTCTTTTTGTCATTATTTCAGAGCCGCATTAGAATATACAGTGGAACTTAGCTACGGGAGAGGCCATGTTGAGATCAGTGTTAGTGTCAGTGATTTAAAGCCATATACAAAACAGGACAGCATATTCAGGAAGCGAATAGATACATCTTCGATGGAGACAACTCTTTCAAATATAATGTGTATATCCCATGCGAACTGAAGTCTGCCCTTAAGAAAATAATTAAGTAGACATTTTGTTCAGAGGGACACGGTTGGTTTTACTGAAAACTGAAAAGGAACTTCTGAAATTTGCATTCCTTGTAATGGTGGGAAATTTGCCCTGTGTTATCCATTTCACTTAATAGCCAGTAGCATTTAGATTCGCAGTTACTAATTATTCATTGGAAAACACAAATATGTGAAATAGTACTCATGTAAAATACTGGGTACTGGGTAGTTTTAACCTCAACGATGTGATTGGTTAACCAGAAACAACACTGTTGTTGGTTAACTTTGATGATGACAAAACCTGTGAAGAAATTGTGCGTTCATCTTCATAGGAAAAGTCAAAGTTGTTGTTGCAATTATCCAGGACTGAGGAAAATCCCCTATGGAAGATGTGAATAAAAATATATTGAACTAATAAAAACGAGATACTAGTTTCTACTTTTATTTTTAATGACGAAAGGAGTTCAGATGAAAAGGTCATTCCACTAAAGAAAAAAAATAAGCCACTGACAACGTATAGCCATCGTAATAATTAGGAAAAAACATTATGAAAACACGCCTATACAAATACAGTGTAAATTTTACCGTCGAAAAAAATAAAAAAAAATTAAAGATGTAAAACTGCGATATTTTTCTTATTTCCGCTCAAAACTTAGATTGTGGGTACTCGTTAGAACCGTCTCGATGAGGTGGTTCTAACGAGTACCCAGAATCTATGCATTATTGTAGAAATATGAAAAATAAAGTTAACCCTTGTAAACTCAAGTTTTACCATGTAAAAGTGGGGTTCAAGGGGGTCAAAATTATATAGGCATGTTTTCGTGATGAGAAAGAGTTAATGACCTGAAGATACACGCAAAAACTCAAAGCAAGACATAAACCAACACACGTCGAATGTACAATACCAAAAGCACCTTAAATGGTAATTGTGACACAATTGCACATACAGACCTTTCAATGAGAATTACGTAAACTACAGCTTGATATCCTATACTTATTTCGACCCTAGTTATGTGATGAAAGCATGCGTCAACTGAAATTTTCTTTAGAAAAAGTATTTGTCCCTATTTCGTAAGTAAAGAATTTTCTTTAAAAGGTTATTTCTACAGTTCCGAGTTGTTGTAATACCGCTGGCAAAACAAAAAGAACCCGCATGAACAACTGAGATTAAATTTTTATAACGCATATTTTGAAAATGTACACAGAGATCTCTACAAATACTTTGCCTTATGAATTAATTTTGTTTCCTTTCCCACAAAAGCACAATGAAAACGTTTTTTTCACACATCATTTGTTTTCAATCTTTTTGTTTCGTTCCAAAATCAGGTGTAGAAAATACGACTCCGACAGTTTCAACACTATACTTGCATATATGACTGTATGACGTGTTGGGCCATTATTTTTACATAAACGTACTACCGCAACAGAAACAGGTTAAAAAGCAAACCAATACAACAATGTCTTATGATATGCAAAAATCTGCATATGAGTTATGTGAAATACATTGATTTGCAAATGTGTTCTATAAAAGAGTTATCCTTTGGAAGCAAGGAATACAGCACTGGAAAATATGGAGTGCACATGTTTTCTGAGCCCGACTAGCTAGTTTCGGCCAATTAGGCCTTATCAGTGACCCTCAAATATTTTCAAACTTCCACAATGAAATCAATGATCCCAAAGGACAAGAAAATAAAAACTACACTATGATATAGGGCAGGGAGAATTTTACGACCGCCACACATTCCCAAACAGCTGTAGTGACGTTAAATATGTTCTATAAAAGGGTTATCCTTTGGAAGCAAGGAATACACCACAGAACAGGAAAATATGGAATGTTGATTTTTTTCTGGGCCAGACTTGTTAGTTTCAGCCAATAAGGCCTCATCAGTGACCCTCAGATATTTTCAAAATTCCACAACGGAATCAATGATCCCAAAGGACAAGAAAATATAAACTACACTGTGATGTAGGGCAGGGATAATTTTACGGCCGCCAGACATTCCCAAACATCAGCTGTAGTGACGTTTACTATGTTCTATAAAAGGGTTATCTTCTGTTTACAGAGCCGAGAACGTAATGCTGCACTTGACGTCATTAATACTACCTTCCCGTGCGCATATATGCAGATGACGTAAAAATAGGCAGTAAAATCCAAATGCGAATTCTTTCAAGCAGCCTTATAATGATACGTAAAACTCTGTTTAAAGTAGAAGTATAACAAAGATCCGGAATCGATACAATTAACTTACTCCACCCATCAAAGACACATAAGGGAAAGAAACACAAACATGAAGCGACCAGACCATAATGGAAACATAAACAAATGAAGGCCATAAGGACAGTTACTTTCCCACAAAATGGCCAAATGGCCATCCAAATTAAAAAGACACAAGTGATACACACAGTAAGTAACAAACAACAACGTAAATAAACCGCCACAGAAGAACCGCCTTGGAACGGTCAGTGGAAAGAAACTGGTTGTCTGTCCATCAGAAAATAACTGTTAATACGTTTCTGTTATACATATAATATATACATGGGTCCTTCACCGATGCATCGTTTAGTATAGCAGTCTTCAGACGTGTCTAGTGAATTTCTGTCATAGCCCCAGGTAAAAAATAATTATGGAAAATTAAGGAACATTTTCTTATTTTATCTTGAAAATGTATGTTGCTTGTATTCATTAGAATCGTCTCGATGACTACACTTAATATGTTCATTTATGAAATGTATTTTATTTTTCTGTTGTACATGAAAGTATGAATGCAACGAGTCGCGTGCAAAAAAAAAGAAGGGGTGCAAGTAAACTTCGATAGCGACCCGCTGTCGGTCATACTTTCATGAAAAACAGAAAAAATAAGTTTTTTTATATTAGCATTCTTTGCCCCTCATCACTGAGCGAAAGAATGCTTAAGGGGCAAACTTTTAAAGCTGAAAAACATTTGCACACTGTTTTTGTCTACAAAGAGCGGATCAGCGTCGACGTCAACAACGCCCGTAGAGAACCATGGTTGAGATTGACGTCACTTGCCGTCACTGAAAACCATGTGACTCGATGTGTTCATGGAATTATGAACTACATCGTTTTCTATAGGTAGACATTAGACTTATGGCCCGGAAAACATGTACACTTAATATTTTCCAGTTCTTTATTGTATTCCTTGCTTCCAAAGGATAACCCTTTAACGTCACTACAGATGGTGTTTGGGAATGTGTGGCGGCCGTAAAATGTATCCCTGCCGTACATCATAGTGTAGTTTATATTTTCTTGTCTTTTGGGGTCATTCATTCCATTGTGGAATTTTGAAAATATTTGAGGGTCACTGATGAGGCCTAATTGGCTGAAACTAGCTAGTATGGCCCAGAAAACATGTCGATCGTTCAACGCAACACTGGGCTAACTCAGTTTTTTTAAATTTTACAGGAGACAGTTTTTTCTGTTTATTAAATTCATAAATAGCTCATCAAGGTATTAATGAAAGCTGATCTACAAGGTAAAATAAGGAGTTTGAAGTGAAGTATGTTGCAATTCATGTCATGTGACAGAAAAAAAGATATTAAACAAAGTTTGAGTTAGATCTGTTTTCCCATTAAAAATATCCAATTTTCGCAATTAAAGTTAATGCAACACTGGGCTAACTGGAATTAAATCAGTGTTTTTTTGTCATTTTCTATTTTCAAAAACAAAATTATTCATAATCAGCAGAAGCAATATCTAAAGTACAACGGGAAAACTAAACCTTCATGTATTTGAAGAATATTTATTGCTGCAAAGAAGTAAAATAACATTGTTCCCATTCTTTTTCTTGTAATCTAATACAATATGTCATGTAGAAACATAAATGTAAGACATGCAATTTAAAATTACTTTTGCATTTAACTGCATGTTATAAACTGTATCTTACAGCAGTAGCCATTATACATTTAATTCATGATTATATATTTAATTCATGAAACAAGTTGGAGAATTTACATTTTTTCGAGCCTTCACGAGCAAAATACTCAAAATGCCTAACTTAATCTACAAATTTCATTTGTCATAACTCTTTGGCTTCCCATGTTATTAAGACACATGCTACAGAAATACATGTATTTCATTTTCAGAATAAAATATTACCATATTTGCCATAATTAGAACTCGGAGCACTTAGATTTGTTTGATTTGAGGTTTAACATCCCCGTCAACACTGTATAAGTCATTTTGGAGACCTTGCTTCCAACTTTGTGGGACTCTTACCCAACCTTGAGTTGAAATGACATCTCAAGCCCTACAGGACATTGAGGTGAAATGAAATCTCAAGCCCTGCCACCCAATGAAACCAATATGGTTTATATGCATGGACAGTCCAATTTGCGCCACTTTTCCTGGGCAGGTTTGGAACCTCTTAGCAGTTTACCAGTACTTAAGTGCGGTCAGCATTATATAATTATGTTCTATAAAAGGATTATCCTTTGGAAGCAAGGAATACACCACAGAACTGGAAAATATGAAGTATACATATTTTCTGGGTCAAACTAGCCAGTTTTGGCCAATTAGGCCTCATCAGTGACCCTCAAATATTTTCAAAATTCCACAATGGAATCAACACTATGATGTGGTGCAGAGAAACTTTTTATGGCTGCCACACGTTCCTAGACAACAGCTGTAGTCATGTTAAATATGTTCTAGATAGGGTTATCCTTTGGAAGCAAGGAATACACCACAGAACTGGAAAATATGGAGTGTACATGTTTTCTGGGCCAGACTAGCTAATTTCGTCCATCAAGGTCTCATCAGTGACCCTCAAATATTTTCAAAATTCCACAATGGAATCAATGATCCCAAAGGACAAGAAATTATAAACTACACTATGATGTCGGGCAGGGTGACGTTTTACGGCCACCACACATTCCCAGACACCAGCTGTAATGATGTTAAATATGTTCTATAAAAGGGTCATCCTTTGGAAAGTAGAATGGAGGCAATGATCAGGAATCAATACAATTAACCCACAGCTCCCATCAGAGACACCAAAGGGAAAGAAACACAAACAAGAAACAACAGACCCTAATGGAAACATCAACAGCGGAAAGCCAAAAGGACAGTTACTTTCCCACAAAATGGCCAATAGTCTATCCAAAATAAAGTAATATAAGCGACACAAACACCCAAGGACAAACCATAACAAAAATAAACCGCGACAGAAGAACCGCCTTGGAACTGTCAGCGGAAACGAATTCCACTGGGGGGCTTAAATCGATTTTACGTGGCCACAATCCTCGCCCTTACTTCAGTCGCGATTAAGAAAAATAATTTATTCAGTCCGTATGATGGCCTCCTAACTCAACAGTGCAACCTCATCAGTGGAAGCATGGCTCTGCATGACATAAATAGTGATTACTTGACAAGGTACCCACTCTTTTTTGCTCAATTCTATTTTCTAGGCTTTAGGAGCCTACTGGGAATGCAAACATGCAAAAAGGTCAACTTTGAGTGCTGATTCATTGAAATCAGTTACTGAAAGTGAGTTTCATGCTCTGAGCTTACTTTTCTGATCAATGAGAGCTGACATCTGTCCTTCTTAACCCTTGTTCTGCTGAATAAATTAATTTTGCCACATCCTTTTTTGACTATCAAAAAATCTAATTACTTGATGTCATTTATTCCTTTAAACTCACAAACTGAATGACAAACAGTGAAGATCTAGGTCAGATGGTATCTGGAGAAGAATCTCATCTGAATCTTCACTGTTTGCAAAGATACAGCCTAGGCTAGTTAAGCAGGACAGTAGTTCAATCAGTGGAAGGGAGAGAATGACGGTAGAAAACATTTCATGATCAATCTCCACCAAAGAATGCTGCAGACCAAGGAGGATCTAACCTGCAAACTCCTGATCAGATGTGAATCCGACTGAGCCACTGATTTTGTTTTGTTTGTTTGTGTTTAACGGCCCAGTCAACACTATTTAGGTCATTTTTGAGCTGGTCAGCTTACCTATCCACACTTCTCCTGGGAAGGCTTACATGTAAGCGGTTAACCAGTACAGTGCACATTCCAAAAACCGACGACTGCCCTTCTTGAATCAGCAGAAGGGAGAGAATGACCATAGAAAGGATTTCATGATCAATCTCCACAAAAGAATGTTACCTACTCGAACCCCCATTCTCCTTATCACCAGTCAGATGCGCATCCGACTGAGCTACGGAGGCTGGCCTGAGCCACTGATACTAGGGTGAGGGGAAAAAAAAATATTGTGATTGAGACTGGTCATCAGTGCCCACTTGTTGTCAGCCTACTTTACATACAGGTATCTCCAGATACGATGGAGTAATGAACATATTAAGGGATTTTTTTTTCAGTAACATCGGTCATGTTGTGGGTACTAAAAGAATAATCCCATCAAGGTAATTCTAACAAGTACACACAACATAAGTTTTATCAAGAAGGAGCAAATATGTCCCTTAAGAAATAGCCTTATTCTGCCCCCATAAATGTCAGTTAGTAAAAATAAACATCCTGACAGAGGTTGATCATTGTCTACATTGTTTGCTTGTCTACAAGCTTTCTTCACTGGGTGGTTTGTTCAGATTTTCAGTCTTCTGAATAGTAGCACAGTGTGAGCTTTAATATTATATAGTCTTAGTTTTTACAACTTCCGTATTCGCCCTAATTACTGCACCGTGCGCTTAGTTTTTTCAAAATCGTGTCATAAAATCATGGTGAAAAATCTACCTAATTAGCGCACACTTGATATGAAAACAACAGCTTCCAAGATGATGCATACTGATATTTAATGGGACGGAAAAAGATACTTAAGCATTGCTTTCACTGTTGGAAGAAATAATGGTAAGTTTTTATAGATTTACTATGAGAGCTTCAAGGGGAGATTACTGTAAAGTGTGCGCTTATGCATTTCCTTTTCGAAAATAGCTTTGGTGTGCGCTTATAGGAGCATGTGCGGTAATTAGGGTGAATACGGTAATATTTATTTTTTAATTATTTGCCATTTGGGTTTAATTTAGCATATGTGAGCACCATTTAGGCCAATTTATTCTCCAAGCCCAGATTGGTGGGGCGCTTATTTTGTCCTGAACAGAATCGTTAGCCATGTATATAACAGGAATCCATTCAAAATAAAGGGGTGTCAGTATATGTCAGACCAAAACAAATATAGCTGGATTTTTAGTAAAAAGTGCAGACCCAGAACAGATCTCACAGAATGTGGTGTCTGATCTGGGCCTTCAATGTATATTGTCTATATTTTCGTTCTGCATTAAGGCCTGTCCTCGACTCTAGTTTTTGTCAAATTTGTTAGAGTCATGATCTTTTGGCTGTCCAATCCCTAGAGTATGCCCACCACACAACCTCAGGAGGAAACAATGATATATTATAGGTTATATTGCATGGATACTGCATACAGAAAAAAGAACAAATGACTTGCAGGTCTATATACACATGTATTTGGTTTTCGGTATAGTAAGAACCCTGTCCCATCCCCGACCCTCTGTAAAGGGCTCCCATAAAAAACTTTGCCAAGAAATGCATCAACTGTTATGATTA
Organism: Lucinisca nassula; assembly: GCA_963580285.1. NCBI lineage: Eukaryota > Metazoa > Mollusca > Bivalvia > Lucinida > Lucinidae > Lucinisca > Lucinisca nassula. The sequence continues at coordinate 74,695,234 of OY757011.1, read as the reverse complement.
TTAGTTGTTCTATCTACTATGCCTATGATCTCATCATGATATCACAAGATAATATTGATTAGCTTTCTTGAACTGTTTAACGTAACACTGGTCTAACTCGAGTTAGATCAGTGTTGCGTTAAACCAAATACCAAGAATGAGATAGATCAAAATGCCAAATGTCTTTTTTCAGGTTTATTTTTATAAGAATGGCTAAAATATTTTATGTGGATGTGTATCAGCATAGAATGGACCAAACCGCATAAAAAAGTCATTTTTGAAAAAAAATTGAGTTAGCCCAGTGTTGCGTTGAACGATCGATGTACACTTCACACTTTCCAGTTCTGTAGTGTATTCCTTGCTTCCAAAGGATAACACTTTTATAGAACATATATACACAGGAAATGGTAATATAATTAATTAAGCATCGAAAAATTTACATATTATTTTTTCATGACACTAGATATGGCATTATAAGCTCTAATTGTCCCTATTTTGAAAACATTACAGGTACCTAAGGAGGGCATTCGAGTCACTGAAGTTGGAACGTTTAGGCTTACATATTGTATAATATATTACAATAAAGAATTCGAAACTTCTGTCACGCCATTGCATAATGGGAGACATGTGAAAATGAAACAATATATATATAAACATGTGAATGCAAACATAATTTATATAACATAATCTTAAAATGAGATAGCATTATGCTCGTCGAAGACTTATTCCAACAGGTTCGCATAATTCTGAATCATCATCGTCCGAATCTGACCTATCTGTATCACTGTCACTTAGCATATCACTAGTTATCAGCTCATCTCTCTTGAAGCTCCTATTCTTTCGTATTAGGGTCCCCTCGTCTTCATCGTCTGTATCTGTCAAATCATTTCTGAAAAGTGCCGGTTTTCTTTCATGCAACTTTTTATGAAACTGGTAGCTGTAATCCAGTTCTGCGGAGTCAACTGAAGAACAAGATGACACAAAACTGTCGGTGTCTGAACTGGAATCATAATCGATATCTATATTTGATATTAAATCCTGACTATTTTCATTGTAGTCAAGCTCCAAAGTATTAAAACACAGACGATCATCTCGGACTTTTATTATTTGATATTTATTTTGATTAGTGTTGGTCGTTTGACCGTGCTGATGTGTTTTCCCACTCTCTTCACTACCTGCTGAGTCTTCAGTAGATTCATTATCAGGCTTATCAGACGGGCTATCCGGTTCGGATACCATTTGTTTAAAGCCTAGAAGAACTTTACTTGGCCTTCTAGCGTCTTGAATTTGTTGAATTCTCCATTCGCGGTATTCTCGCTGCATTGTCAGCTTTTGTTTTTCAATTTCATCGATGCTGGAATCCCTGCAAGAGAGCGATATGCCAAGATTTTAATTTAGTTGCAAAATTTATTCATATCTTGACGAAAACTGTAGTTAAACCAATCTCTATATCGGATCCAGCCGACAAACTGTTCAGAAGTGTATATGAAAAGTAACGTAGCTTTACAATATAGTCTATATTCAGCGAATAGCAATACAGTATAAACAAGACAATTCTTTTAATTTAACTGTAACCTAAAGCACCTCCATAAAACGCTCTTGCCTAGGGCACATTAAGTGACGTCTCACGAAATCGAATTTGTGTAAAATTCTGTTAAATGTTTTTTAATGTATTTGTCATCACTATGATACATGGAAGCTCGGTGCTGTCAAGGAGACAATAAAGGTTTGAAGACATTTACTGATTTCTAACAGTCTGCGATCGGTCACATTTGAACATTATTTAGGTGATAACTGGTAAGTCGGCGGTTATACGGCTGAAAATTTTGTTTAACTAATGTACTTTATCTCTTTTTTGTTCAAAATGCGTTGTGTTTGCAAAAAACGGCACGCCACATTAGCTGAGTATATCATATAGACAATCAATGAAAAACGACATTAAATAATTATATCGGATTTTCGGCAGAATTGCAGAGTAAATCCTCGCAACTTTTGCCATTATCCATTTAGACGTCGCGTTACATACGCAAGTGCATTAGAATCTCTGCGGAAATAGATGAAACCGACTGCACACGAGTACTGGTAAACCGCTATGAAGGTTTAAGCCTGTCCAGGCAAAGTGGTACGAGTCGGACCGTCCATGCATATAAACCATATTGGTTTCATTGAACAGGGACTGAGATGTCATTTTATCTCAATGTTGGGTAGAAGTCCCACAAAATTGGAAGCAACGTTGCAAAAATGACCTAAATAGTGTTGACGGGGATGTTTATCCTAAAAAACGAACAAAAATTTGCGATATATTTTTGACGTTAGCACCACATAATTTGATTTAATTTCTAAGCAAATATCATCTATTTGTCTGGTCATAAGGTACAGTCTGAGACATTCTGTCGCCTGTATGGATCAGGAAATGTATATTTGGGTACTTACTGCTCATCACTCCCATCGGAGCCTTTGTATTCAACAACATTAGAGCACACTGAACAGATATTCTTAAGATCCGCAAAACAATCAATACAATACACAGCTGAAATGAAAACGATAAAAACATGAGTGTTTACATAATCAGTATTTGTATGATTTGGGTTTAAGTCCCCATCAACACAACTTAGGTCATTTTGGAGAAGTTTCTTTCAATTTTGTGGGACTTTTACCCGACTTGAGATGAAATGACATCGCACGCCCTGCCGCCTAATGAAACCAAAAGATATGCATGGACGTTCCAACACGCACCAAATTGCCTGGTTCTCAGCGGTTTACCAGTACTCCTGTGCGCGGTCGGTTTCAGCTTTGCGTGGCAGCACCGTGCAGCCTAATCTATTTCTTCAAGCCCCGATGGGCATGGGCATGACTTAATCAGTAATGGATAAACAGAAATGGTTACAGAAAAACGCTATTTCATCAGATAATGAGATCTTAAGTACCAATGTCTAGCAAATTGTAAGCGTTATTGTGAGAGTCCTTTTTTTCTTACTTCGGAAAGTTTACATTGGAACGCGACCATACATACAAACATTGTACATACATACATACATACATAGAAATATACAGATTTCAAAACTATTTTCTTCATTTTTCTGTTCGGCTCTCGCCCATCGGGGTTTGGAGAAATAAATTGGGCCGGAAGAGCTTAACCCTTGTCCAGCTGAGCCCGGATATGCTTATTTTCCAAACAATGAAGATCCAGATCAGATGGCTTCTGACGAAGCCATCTGATCAGGATCTACATTGTTTACCATTCAGATTGTGAATTTGTTGCAATAATTAGAATCAAGTAATCTGATTGGTTGATAATCGGTAGTGGGTGTAGCAGATTAAAATATTAAGCAGGACAAGGGTTAAACTGACCAAACATGAGTACTGATAAACCGCTTAGAATGTCGAAGCCAGTGCATGTAAAGTGGGGCGAGTCAGACCGTCCATGCATATAAACCCTATTGGTTCAACTGGACAGCAGGACTTGAGATGTTATTTCATCTCAATGTCGGGTAAATGACCAACAAAATCGGAAGCAACGTCTCAAAATAACCTGAATATGTTGACGTGGATATTAAAACTCAACAATCAAACAAAGCATTATACATAATAAGAACAATATGAGGCTTCTTAGGTCAACAGCGAGATACAGCAACTTACTGTTGAGTAAAATATTGTATCATGTACGAATATGAATCATAACTCAGTATTTCCTTACACCTCATTAATGCAGGTAGTTGTTTGAGTTTTAAAATAGAATTGAAACAGTCATCACATCCCATCCAAGACACCGAAGGGAAAGAAACATCATTACAGCTTCACCATAATGAAAACGTCACAAGTAGAATGCTAAACGGGCAGTTACTTTTCCACACAAATGGCCAACGGCTATCCAAAGTAATAATATATTTGCAATACATGCATGCAAAGACGAACTATAACAACAATAATATTATTACGCAAACCCGCCTATACAAATACATTGCCACCTTGACCGCCGAAAAAATGAAAATTTTATGATGAAAAATTGAGATATTTTTCTTATTTCTGCTCAAAATATAGATTGTGGGCACTCGTTAGAACCGCCTCGATGAGGCGGTTCTCACGAGTGCCCACAATCTATATTTTAGAGCAGAAATAAGAAAAATAAGGTTTACCCCTGTAAAACCCAGTTTACAATATAAATGTGGGGTTCAAGGGGTCAGAATTGTATATGCGTGTTTTCGTGATGAGAATAACCGCCTTGGAAAGTTTTCCACTGATGGTAGTGTGTGTGGGGAGGGGTGTGTGCTAAAATCGATATTACGTGGCCACATTACCCGTCGATGATTCTGTCGTGGTTTTGTTTCAACATATATATTGAATGCTAATCCGGTTCTCAAATTCGATGGATCTTAGAAGACGACTGACAGGGTAATTTGAAGTTTAAGATTCGTTTGGTTTTTACAGTCTAATCGGATCTATACAGGTTATATCGAGTCGAACAAATTACCCCACCGCACTTCCCGTGCAGATCTAAAACCTGATTGGCCGAAACAAGCTAGTCTAGCCCAGAAAAAGGTACACTCTACGATATTCGCTTCTGTGTTGAAGTCCCTGCTTTCAAAGGATTACCCTTTAAAGGACATCTAACTTCACCACAGTTGATTTTAAGGGAATATGTGGCCGTCGGTAAAAGTTTCCCTGCGTCATAGTGTGGATTATAATATTTATACCTTTGGGATCATAGATTCTGATTCCATTGCAGATATTTGAAAATATTTGACGGTCACTTTGGAGGCCTGACTGGCCGAAACTAGCTAATCGTGTACAGAAAAAAAAGTTTACTGTATTCGGTTCTTTATGTTGTTGTCCCTGCTTCCAAAGGATATCAATTGGATAATGGTTGACCAGTACATTGCGTATTAAATTCTCTTCTAGGTCAGTCTGAAAACTAACCTTGATTCAGTGTACTGGAGCGTGTGTGTGTGAATTCGGGTTTAACGTCGCTTTCAACAATTTTTCAGTCATACACGACGGTGTCTGGTTGCGACAGGGAGCTCAATGCTCACTTTTATAGTGCTGCCTCACTGAAGTATCATGTCCCAGACACATTACATGATACCACACCCAGTCACATTATCCTGACACTGGGTCGACCAGTCCTAGCTCTACCCCGTAAATCTGAGTGCCAAGCGAGGAGCAGCTAGTACCATTTTTAACGACTTCGGTATGTCGCGGCCCGGGATCGAACCCGTGACCTCCCGTTCCCCGGAGCGGACACTCTACCAACTGAGCTATCGGGGCCGGTGTGTACTGGAGCGAATTGACCGTAGAAGCATTTCACGATCAGTCTTAACAAACGAATGTTGCCGATCCCAGCGGAGATCGGATCTATATTAAACGCGAATCTGACTGAGCCAGCGAGGCCAAAATAATTCTGTTACAGAGTTCCCTAACGTGATCATTAGCCCAAGAGGCCTAGATCATGTATACCCGGGTAAACTCACATTAATACTATTTGTCTCCTATTTATTATCTGTTAAGCAGTGTTTAACTTATAACCTATCCTTCGTGATATTGACAGAACATTTTAGCATTAATATACTTGATAACATTTTGTCGTTTTCTCACCACCGCAGTCGTAATATACACAGTGTATAAAGTTCATGTAGTCATCCGGCTTTCCTTCTCTACCACAATATAGACAACTCTTGACTTCCCAGCCGCACCACTTAAAAAGTCGCTCCAGTAGAGGAAAACTGCAGAAAGGAACATAATAATATAAATCTGTACCCGTAATTTTGAAGATATTCACTGCTGTAAAGACCTTTCGGAATTGTTCGTCTTTACCTTGATATCAATATTGATTCTACATCCAGCACAAACTTTATTACAGACATGTAATTGGATCAAACACACCTCGTTAGATATAAAGAAAAAAAAGAGAAATAAAGGGTATATAAGAAAATGGCCTTTCGCATACCCTAATCAACATTCTTCAAATGCGCATATGTCATAAATTCTGTTTCCATGGCCATGATGGTTTTGACATCACGTGCTTGTTTAATTTTCTCATGTTTTTTTTTCTTCAAAATATACATATGAAATCCAACGCCTTCTGGCGACCAATCTCATCAGAACAATGCAATATTCATTGCATACACGTACATTAATTTTTATCCGTATTTGGAGAGCACCGTCCCATCATACTGTTCAGTACCGTTGCTCATATCGAATTAACGTCACGTAACGGACACACGACGTTAATTATTCAAGGATAAACTAAATTGTTTTAAAAAGCTTAGGACTAGTATTTTTGTTCAACACTGTGAATGTAACCCATGCTTACTTGTAAAATAGTAAATACTTGTGGTCTTATAATTTAATTCGTTTAGTACTTTTTTGAAATAGTCAGGCGAGGCAGGACTGTAAAATAATACAGCATTCATAAAAACATTCATTTACCTTGCAGCAAGTTGACCCCTCCAGCTTATATGATGTACAGCAACATCACCAAACTTTATTCCCTTCATCCTTTTTCTGGCATTTTGAATAATACCACCTCTTGATTTTATAATATGGTTGTACAGCCAAGCTGCTCTTTGCTTCTCTCGTTTTGGGAAGTAACACCCCATGATCAGATGACGTAGACGAAGACCATAACATTCCAGTACAGTTAAAATGAGGCAATAGAGATATATAACTCCTGTAAAAAAATAGACTTCAAGTGAAAATTGGCAGTATTATTATTCTGATGCAAATGGCTTTGGTATTAAAATTCTAAGCGGACATGTACTTGGATGCAGATAGATCTAATACAACTTAAATCAATCCGAAATTTCTTTACGATGAAGTCTTTAATTGTGCATGCGGCCTTTTGGATTCCACAATCATTTAATTTACAGAAGTTTTACATGGTTTGGAAAACTGCCATATACCATATGCAAAGTATCGGACTTTCTAGGATTAATAAATGCGGACTACATTTTATCTTGTTTTGCTTTCGACAATGATTTCGCATTAAATCATTATTATCAAAACAGAAATCTGCGTCCTCTTTCCAGATAATGCTTGATTTTAAGTCCAGGGGACAGAAATGTTTGATTTGATGTAATAGTTATTTACAAAAGAAGGAGCTTAACTGTAGGTGACATGTCGAAAACTAAATCAAAACGCCGTAAATTGGGTTTGCTAAAGCAGTGGTTTGAGACGTACGTATTTGAGATAACTAACGTCACCGTATACAGACAAAACTATTAGCCATTTCTATTCATGTTCAACAAATACCGACCATGTCAGTTTAACAGACCCTGAGGTACATTTTATTTGTTGGATATGCATAGTTGGGGTTTGCATGTACTTTACAAACTCTTATGCATAACCATCAATTTAAATGCAGTATCTTACATAATTACAGTAACAGATCGATTCTTAGATCTCTCACCGCTGTGGTTCGAGCCTCGCTCGGGTCACATGTGAGACGCCAAGTTCTGCAACGGAAGGTCAGGTGGTTTTTCTCCGGGTACTCCGGTTTTCGTCCACCTCTTATTAACGATCGGCTCGATATGAGTGAAATAATCTTGAAAGGGCCGTAAAACCAAAAAAAAAAAAAAAACAGATCGTTTGGCAAGGAGGCTTTCTACCTCAAAAGTGAGTCAAAACACAGTTGCGTCAGACCAAACGAAAACAAGCGGTTAGCTCGGATGGTCAAGACCTGGCATTTATGTCAATTCCCCATGAAAAAGCCTTGTCAAGGCTATTCCTATGAGTCCCCACAATGTAGGTTTATATTAAGAAATAAGAAGGAGTATCCTTCAGTGATTACAAAATATCGACATTTTTGCCAGGGCATAAATATCTGATAGTCACTATCTATAAAAAAATTAGGATGGTTCAGTCATAGCATCCGAGGCCCAGTCCACCGCTGTGCAACTATAGAGCGAAAGAAAACAGATCAACAATCAAGCATGCGGCCTGTCGCACAAGGAATCTGAAGCAAATGGTGACATGCGAAAAGGTGCGTTAGAGCATTTGCACCCAGCTTACATCACGAAAACACGCCTATATAATTTTGACCCCCTCGAACCCCAATTTTATATAGTGAAACAGGGGTTTCCGGGGGTATACCTTATTTTTCTTATTTCTGCTCTAAAGTATAGATTATGGGTACTCGTTAGAACCGCCTCGATGAGGCGGTTCTAACGAGTGCCCACAATCTATATTTTGAGCAGAAATAAGAAAAATATCACAATTTTTCATCATAAAATTTTCATATTTTCGGCGATAAAGGTGGCAATCTATTTGTATAGGCGTGTTTGCGTAATGGATTATAAGATCAGTCTTAGCATCCGTCTTCGCTTTGCGTTATTTAAATACTTGGCGATCGAAAGCTTGGGGTAAATCGCGAAGGCTACTGAGTGGGTATGAAGTCTGCTTTGAGTCCTTGCTGGGCACACATTCTCCAAGATACTTTTATTATATGACGTCGAATTAGGCCCCCGCCCTTCGGGGCTTGAAGAAATAGATGGGCTGCATGATGCTTCAACGCAAAGCTAAAACCGACCGCACACGAGTACTGGTTAACTGCTTACAGGGGATCTAAGCCTGCCCAGGCAAAGCGGTGCGAGTCGGAACGTCCATTTTTATAAACCCAATTGGTTTCATTGAGCGACAGGGCTTAAGATGTCATTTAATCTCAATGTCGGGTAAAAGTCCCAAGCGTCTCCAAATTGACTATACAGTGTTGATGGGGACGTTAAACGTCGAATCAAACAAACAACACGTTGATAAGCAGTGGATAATGCCGTGTAATAAAAAATGGGACCACACGTGTAATAGTACTATGGCGGGATAAAATAACTTTATGACGACGTCCATGTCAACCTTTCATATTTTGTTTGTTTGTTTGTATTGGAATTTAACGGCCCAGTCAACACTTTTAGATCATTTTTGAGCCAGTCAGTTTACCTATCCACACTTTTCCTGGGCATGCTTACTACGTAAGCGGTTCACCGGTACTGACAACTGCCCTTCTTGAATCAACAGAAGGGAGAGAATGACTGTAGAAAAGATTTCATGACCAATCTCCACGAAAAAGTGTGGAAAACTTTGTCAAATTTAAGTTCGATGAAATCCAATTTAAAGTGGTCACATGATAAACAGAAATTTACTCTTGTGCTCATTCCATATAAAACTTATTAAAAGAGCCTTCGGAGGCTCGTATGAAATGACCACTCGTGTGAGATCCTCTACTTATCATATGACGTCGCGTCTGAGAATGTAATAACGCAATGTTCTGAATTCGGTAGTCCACTAGTGGATTAAATATGCAAATTAGTCTGCTACACCCCGCAACGTTACATGTACCGCGTCCTTAACCACGTCGCATCTACTAATGGCAGAATATAAAACAATAGTGAATAAAATGCGTTTTAAATGTCATTTGATATATAGAAACTTGCATTCGTGCTCGTTTATTATTGAGGGAAAGGGCATAAAATGCTCGACAAAGCCTCGGATTTCATCTCTTTTCCTCAACTCGTTTAATAAATTCAATAATTCATGAACACTCATGTTAGATCCTCTGTTTCGCTTATCGCGGCTCAAATGAAAATATTTACATTTCCAGTGTAAAGCCTAATGTAAACCTATAGAAAACAAAGTACTTAATACTTCCATGAACGCATCGAGTCACATGATTTTCAGTGACGTCAAGTAACCCTTAGTCTAAACCATGGTTCTCTACGATCAGATTGGGCGTTGGCGTTGGCGACGTCAATGCTGTTCCGATCTTTGTATAAAAACAGCGTTTAAAGGTTTTTAAGCTCACCTGTCACGTAGTGACAAGGTGAGCTTTTGTGATCACGTTTTGTCCGTCGTCCGTGCGTGCGTCCGTGCGTCCGTGCGTGCGTACGTGCGTGCGTGCGTGCGTGCGTAAACAATTTCTTGTCCGCACGATAGCATCTTCATTTATGATTTGATTTTAACCAGACTTGCACAAAACTTTTACCACCATGAGATCTAGGTTCCTTTCTTGAACCAGCCATATCCCATCATGCGTTACGGAGTTACGGCCCCTGAAAGGGCAAAAATTGCCTATTTTGGTCTTGTCCGCACGATAGCATCTTCATTTATGATCTGATTTCAACCAGACTTGCACACAACTTGTACAACCATGAGATCTGGGTTCCTTTCTTGAACCAGCCATATCCCATCATGTGTTATGGAGTTACGGCCCCTGAAAGGGCAAAAATTGCCTATTTTGGCCTTGTCCGCACGATAGCATCTTCATTTATGATTTGATTTCAACCAGACTTGCACACAACTTATACCACCATGAGATCTGGGTTTCTTCCTTGAACCAGCCATATCCCATCATGTGTTACGGAGTTACGGCCCCTGAAAGGGCAAAAATTGCCTATTTTGGTCATGTCTGCATGATAGATGTTTCATTTATGATTTGATTTTAACTAAACTTACACACAATTTGTACCACCACAAAATCTCGGTCAAGTTCGAATATGAGTCATGTCGGGTCAAAAAGTAGGTCAGTAGGTCAAATCAGAAAAAAAAACTTGTGAAGACACGGGAGGCCACAGTTTTGGTCTGATCATCACCAAACTTGCCCAGAATGATCATCTTGACAATATCTCAGTCAAGTTCGAATATGGGTGTTGTCGGGTCAAAAAGTAGGTCAGTAGGTCAAATCATAGAAAAACCTTCTGAACACACTAGAGGCCACAATTTATGTCCAATCATCATCAAACTTGCTCAGAATGATCATCTTGATAATATCTTGGTCACATTCGAATATGAGTCATGCCAGGTCAAAAAGTAGGTCAGTAGGTCAAATCATAGAAAAACCTTGTGAATACACTAGAGGCCGCATTTTTGGTCCAATCATTATCAAACCTGCCCAGAATGATCATCTTGACAATATCTCGGTCAAGTTTGAATACGGGTCATGTCGGGTCAAAAAGTAGGTCAGTAGGTCAAATCATAGAAAAACCTTCTGAACACACTAGAGGCCACAGTTTTGGTCCGATCGTCTTCAGACATGCCCAGAATGATCATTTTGACAATATCTCGGTCAAGTTCGAATATGGGTTATGTCGGGTCACAAAGTAGGTCAGTAGGTCAAATCATAGAAAAACCTTGTGAATACACTAGAGGCCACAGTTTTTGTCTGATCATCATGAAACTTGCTCCAAATGATTATCTTGACAATTTCTCGGGCAAGTTCGAATATGGGTCATGTAGGGTCAAAAAGTAGACCAGTAGGTCAAATCAGAGAAAAACCTTGTGAACACACTAGAGGCTACAGTTTTGGTCCGGTCACTTGCTCAGAATGATAGTCTTGACAATATCCGGGTCAAGTTTGAATACGGGTCATGTCGGGTCAAAAGTAGGTCAGTTGGTCAAAACATAGAAAAAGCTTGTGAACACACTAGAGGCCACAGTTTTGGTCCAATCATCATCAAACTTGCCCAGAATGATCATCTTGACAATATCTCAATCAAGTCCAAATATGGGTCATGTTGGGTCAAAAAGTAGGTCAGCAGGTCAAATCATAGAAAAACCCTCTGAACACACTGGCGGCTACAGTTTTGGTCCAATAATCATCAAACTTGCTCAAAATGATCATTTGACAATATCTCAGTCAATTTGGAATATGGGTCATGTCTGGTCAATATGTAGGTCAGATTGTTGAAAAACCTTGTGAACACACTAGAGGCCCAAGTTTTGGTCCGATCATCATCAAACTTGCTGAGAATGATCATCTTGACAATACCTGTGTCAAGTTTGAATATGGGTTATGTCGGGTCAAAAAATAGGTCAGCAGGTCAAATCATAGAAAAACGTTTTGAACACTCTTAGAGGCCACAGTTTCAGTCAAATCATCATAAAACTTGCTCAGAATGATCATCTGGACAATATCTCAGTTAAGTTCGAATATGGGTCATGTCAAATCAAAAAGTAGATCAGTAGGTTATTTTGTCATAACTTTTGAACCGTTTGAGATAGAGCCTTCAAATTTGACATATAGGTTCCTTCTGACAAGGGCTTCCCACTCATAAAGATTTGACCTGTGACCTTGACCTGTGACCTACTTTATCATACCTTTTGAACCATATGAGATAGAGCCGTCATATTTGGCATGCATGTTCCTTGTGACAAGGTTTTCTCAGCCATTCAAAACTTTTGACCCATGACCTTGACCTTTGACCTACTTTGTCATAACTTTTAAAGCATTTGAGATACAGCCTTCATATTTAGCAGGTAGGTTCCTTGCAACAATGTTGCTTAGATTATCCCCTACCAAAAAGGCTAAAACAATCCCACTCAGATGAACAAAATGGCCACCGAAGGTAAGAATAGAAAAATATTGTAAATTTGATTCAAACGGAAACTCCCCTTAAACCCTAAGGCCAATTAGATTCAAAGTTCCCAGGAATGTTGCCTAGGTTACTCCCTACCAAATAAGCTAAAATCACTCTGCTGATGAACAAGATGGCCACAAGAGCTAAAAATAGAATGCACTCGAGACAGTAACACACAGGTGAGCGAATCAGGGCCCTCTGGGCCCTCTTGTTCAGGTTTAAACGTTTGTCAGATAAGCATTTTTTCGGCCAGTGATGTTGAGCAAAGAATTTAATATAAGAAATTAATTTTATTTTCCTGTTGTTCATGAAAGCATGAACGACAGCGGGTCGCCTGCTATGTTTACATGAACCCCGAAACGACCGTGGATCACCTGCAAAGTTTACTTGAACCCCTGCTAACTTTGCTAGCGACCCACTATTGTTCATACTTTCATGAACAACAGGAAAATAAAATTTATTTCTTAAAACGCATACCGATTTGGTCATACATGACCCAGTTTGGCTCTATTGGTATAGGTGTGCATGCTCCTGCGTTGACTTTTATATTCGCATCTGCTATAGGATCGAACATACTAATAATGGACTTGTACATGTTAGCCATTGGTCCTGTTCCACTCACATGTAACTTTGTATGAGGCGGGGCTGAAAGAATATTATAAATGCAAGTGTATAATTAAGGAAAGTTCAAAAATCGACTATACTGGCGAGCAATGTCGTTACCTAACAATACCATTAAATATATATAGCAAATATATTACACAGCACGTTTCCAGTTCTGATGATTTCCCAGCAGGCATTTGACGGTGAAAACGTTGGTTCATTTTCGGTTCAATGTTAGGCACTCACCGTTGAATCTTCTTCATCTTTGTTTCAACAATAGTCTGTTGTGTGCCTGCAGAGGCATCATCATTTTGTAAATGCCTTTGAGTTCTGGGTTCATCCTTTGGCAGCTGAAGCTACAACCGTCAAATGCAGTAATCTTCATGTTTAACAGCCCTAGAGTCAGATAATGTCATAAGACAGAAGAGCTGGCCTGGACAGATGCTCTGGCCCCCGCCCATCGTGGCTTGAAGAAATAGATGGGCTGCATGATGCTTCCAGGCAGGGCTGAAACCGACCGCACACGAGTACTGGTAAACCGCTTAGAGAATCCAAGCCTGCCTAGGCAAAGCGGTGCGAATCGGTCCGTCCATGCTCATAAACCGTATTGGTTTCATTGGGCGACATGGCTTGAGATGTCATTTCATCTAAATGTCGGCTAAAAGTCCCATAAAAATTGGAAGCAACGTCTTCAAAATGACCTATACAGTGTTGACGGGGACGTTAAACCACAAATCAAACAAACAGATGCTTGCCAATTATAATGGAGAATTTTACCATGAACTGATGTGAGAATATAAGAATCTTACATTGGTGTTAGGGCTGGATCCGCCCTGTGGGTCACTGTCCGGCACCACGAAGCTTCCTGAGTGATGCCGGACAGTGATACGCCAGCCCTTAAGCTCATGTAAGATCTTTTTTCTTGTATACCTTTCATTTCTGAGCGTAGATTTTTATGTCCCCGATAGCGATAGCGGGAACATATTGTTTTGCTCTGTCTATTTGTTTGTTGGTTTGTACGTGGACAACTTTAACGTTGGTCATTTCTTTTGAACCAGTCGAGATAAAGCCTTCATATTTGGCATGTAGGTTACTTGTGACAAGAGCTTTCCACTGATACATAATGTTTTGACCTGTGACCTTGACCTGTGACCTACTTTAAAGGAAAAAAAAGTATTGGTCATAACTTTTGAACCGTTTGAGATAGAGCCTTTATATTTAGCATGTAGGTTTCTTGTGATCAGAGCTTTCCAGTCATAAAAAAACAAATTTGACATGTTGCCTTGACCTGTGACCTGCTTTAAAGAAAAACTTGACATTGGTCATAACTTGAACCGTTGAACCATTTGACATGGAGGTTTTGGCATGTAGGTTCTTTGTGACAGGGGCTTTCTACACAAACAAAATTTATTGACATGTGACCTTGACCTTGACCTGTGGCCTACTTTAAAGAAAAACATAACATTATTCATTTATTTTGAACCGTTTGAGATAGCTGCCTTGTTACAAGGGCTCCCCACTCATATAAAAAATACTGACCTTGACAGGGGTCCTACTTTGAAGAAGAAACTAACATTTGTCATAACTTGAACCATTGCAGATAGAGCCGAACTGTTGGAGATAGAGCATTTATATTTGGCATGTTGGTTCGTCATGACAAGGGCTTCCAAGTCATACCAAATTTTTGACCTGTGACCTTGACCTTGGCCTGTGACCTACTTTATCATAATTTTTACCATTTAAGATAGGACCTTCATATTTGGCATACATGTTCCTTGTACCAAGGGCTTCCTATTCATACAAAGATTTTGACTTTGGCCTGTGACCTTGACCTTGACTTGTGACCTATTTTATCATAACTTTTTAACCATTTGAGACACAGCCTTCATATTTGGCATGTAGGTCCCTTGTGACACAGGGCTTTCCACCCATTCAAATGGTTTTAACCTGTGACCTTGACTTATGACCTACTATTTGATGACTGATAGCATTTTTGGCATGTGGTTTTCTTGGGACAAGGGCTTCCCACTCATACAAAAAAAAATTGACATTGACCTGTGACCTACTTGAAAGAAAAAAATAACATTGATCTTAACTTGTGAACCGTTTGAGATAAAGTCTTCATACACTGCAAGTGGGTTTCTTGTGACGAGGGCTTCCCACTCATACAAATCACTTAGGACCCGTAACCTTGACCTACTTTGAAGAAAAATTAATCTCCGCCCGGGGACATGTTCGTGTTTCACAAACACATCTTGTTTTATAATGCAGTCACTTCGATTGTCAACGTCCGCCATAATTTGATGATAGTATTGCGGCGCTTTTGGCGTCACCATGTGCAGTGACGTTAAACTTATCGGTGGCGTTCGTGACTCCTATTCAACCAGTGTACATCAAACACGTGAAAATTCTTCATACTTATCCTATTCCTTGGTTGGATAAGAATTTCTGTCTCGGGTTAATCCAGGATTTCAAAATGTGGTTTCAACGAAAAATGCAGGGATACCTATTAGAAGAGTAGTTTTAAGGTGTGACTGGTCTACTTTGGTTAGGTGTAGAGAAATTCCAGGTATGCAGGAAACTTTAAAACAAATGCCCACCCTTAACCCGTGTCCTGCTGAGCCCGGATATGCCTTACCTTTCAAACAATGTAGATCCAGATCAGATGGCTTCTGAAGAAGCCATCTGATCAGGATCAACATTGTTTGTCATTCAGATTGTAAATTTGTTGCAATAATTTGCATCAAGTATTCTGATTGGTTGATAATCAGTAGTGGGTGTGGCATATTTGAATATTCAGCAGGACAAGGGTTAACACAGGTTAACCCATTTGTACAGGAAACCCCAAAAAGGGGTAATTGGCAAACAATGCAGGCCCAGATCAGACCAGGACCTTCACTGTTTGCAAAAAGTTCAGCCATTTTTCGAATAAATTTTGAAGAAAACACAACCTGCATCCCTTAATGTTGAAATTGACTCCCGCTATATATAAGGAGGAAAATTCCATTTGGTATAAAAAGGGTTAAAAACTCTATGTGCTTAGTGACAAAGGCCTTGATATCCAAATAAATCTGTTGAGTGAAGCATACAGGCATTCCTCTTAGAGGGGTACAGGCAAGATATAAAAGCGATACATCGTGTCAATAAATAAATGTATAGTTATTCCAAATATCATAGCTTGCAGGTAGTGTTTAACCACGAAATGCGGATGCCGACGCAGACAACGCCGACAACAGATGCTGGTGGATTGGCAATACCCACAAGAAGGAGCAGAAGTCTAAAAGGCCTCTTCTCAGAAGCCTGAAAGACATTACTATTTGACATCGAGTTATTGCCTTTACAGAAGCATATGCGTTGTTATTTATTGTTTCAATGGAGTCAGATTATAACTGTGAATATCTAGTAATCATTAACTTAAGTTATGCGCAAACAATGCATTCATTGTAGAAGCTTCTGTGGTGTGATGGCTATCAGGGGTTAATTGGGCGTAAAACTACACACCATAGACATGCACGCGCGTGCACACACACATACACACACACACACACAACACACACACACAAGAAAATCCCAGTAGATATAAAAACCGCACCACCCGAAAATAATTTCACACTCACTTACTTGGCATGCTTCCTGTATCGGCGGAAAAATGTTTGGCCACAATAAAGAGCACATAGTAGAGACCAACATCACAGAGAAGGTAGAATGCAGCGTTAAACAAGCTGATTAGGAAAAAGAAGAGTCCCAGCACGAGTTTCCTCTTCTCACTGCTTATCATGCTGGTGGAGTCTGAAACAGAATCATTTGGAAAACTAACCTACAACAAGAGGGCCCAGAGGGCCTTGAATCCCTCACCTGAGTATCAGTGCTTCTAGTATATTCTTGGCCCAAGGGCTATAATTTGAACAAACTTGGTAGCAGTCCACTAGATGAAGCTTTATACCAAATATCAAAGACCTGGGCCTTCTGGTTTCAGAAAAGAATATTTTTAAAGGTTTTCCCAATATAAGCCTATGTAAAACCAGCGGGCCCTGGCGGGAGACATTTTTAGCGTCAGAGATATAATTTGAACAATGTTATTAGAGGTCCACTAGATGAAGCTTCACGCCAAATATCAAGGACCTGGGCATTCTGGTTTCAGACAAAAGTATTTTTGTAAAATTTGTTGGTCCCGGTGTGGGAACATTTTTGGCCCCAAGGCTATTATTTGAACAATCTTGGTAGAGGTCCATTAGACGAAGCTTCATACCAAATATCAAAGACCTGGGCCTTCTGGTTTCAGACAAGAGTATTTTTAAATGTTTTCTCTATATAAGCTTATGTAAAACCAGTACACCCTGGCGCAGGGGCATTTTTTGGCGCCAGGGCTATAATTTGAACAATCTTGGCAGAAGTCCACTAGATGAAGTTTCACGCCAATTATCAAAGACCTTGACCTTGCGGTTTTAGAGAAGATTTTTTAAGTTTTCAATAAAAATCTATTTTTAGCTCCTGTGACCTAGATGTGCAACGGATCGGAACCATTTGAACAATTTTGAAAGGGTCATTCCTGTGGAGTTTGGTTAAAAATCCGATCAGTGGTTTAGGAGGAGATGTTGTTTGAAGAAATTGTTTACGGACGGACGCATGCACGCACGCACGGACGCACGACGGCGACGGACAAATAGTGATTCCAAAAGCTCACCTCGTCACTACGTGACAAAAAATGCATTGTAAACTTTACCTCCGATAAAATGAAAATTTTAAGATGAAAAATTGTGATATTTTTCTTATTTCTGCTCAAAATATAGATTGTACGCACAATCTATATTTTAGAGGAGAAATGAGAAAAATAAGGTTTACCCCCGTAAACCCAAGTTTTACTATATAAAAGTGGGGTTCAATTGGGTAAAAATTATATAGGCGTATTTCTGTGATGAAGGTGTCTTTATTATAATGGGCAAAGACAAATTAAAGTACGAAGTTCTTTAAAAAGAAAAGTCTGCCAGATTGTTGAATCGTCATTTTCTTTGGAAATCATAAAAAAGAGATCGTCTAATTTTGAAAAACGCCGACTTGCCGTGAATGTGTCTATTCATTTAAGATAATGGTAAATGTGTTTTGCGCTATTGTTGTTGGTGGAACTAATATATTCTTTTACAAATTTCAACAAGGCCTAAAAACAACAAAACATTAATATATGGGCCCCGTCAAGCGATTTTGGTACTTATCGCCTATGCGAGCAGCGAAGGTTCAGGCGAGCCTGCGCATTCGCGCAGTCTCGCCAGAACCTTCGCCGCTCGCTCATACAAGCAGTGAATCAAGAGGAACCTTCAGACAGAAAGCCATATCCCTGGCCCCTCTGAATGGCTAGGCATGCGCAGTTAAAATTTGTCATGACGGAATGCTCGAGGACACAAATTCGCTTGGCGGGGCTCATATGAAAAATACAGTAAAATTCTGCTATTAAAACAAGCTAAAACGAGGACTTCTTTTAATAGTATATCTAAAACGTTTCTGTTTTTCTGTAGAAACTTTGTTATCTAGTTAAAATCACCTTGTGTTGATACAGAAAGTTTACTGTTATTGCGGAAACACAACATATATATTCTTGGCCTTTGTATGGTAATTGCATGTAACATTAGATTCAATACTACCTATTACACAATACGCTTGTTTTGCGTAAATAAACCTGCTTTTTATGCTTTTTATATTATGACGCCACAAAAAAGACATATAGCTGATGTATTTTTGGACAAAAGTTTTGTCTAATGTTGTTATTTAGCACAAGGTCTCTTTTCTTTCTCAGAATATAACACCACTCCGGAGGTTAACTACTTGATCGCAAGGTTTTATGGATGCCCGTCGGTCTGTACACTAAACCACGTTTTAGAAGCCTCCGTGATGTAGTGGTCACGCTATTCGCGTTGTAAACCAGAGGTCGCTGAATCGATCCCGGGATTCTCCAGACTTTCGGATGAGTCTTAAACCGAGGTCCCGTCTCCGTATGACCTTAGCTGTTGGTGGGACATAAAACTCTAACACTCACTTACTCACCAAACCACGTTTCATTTCGTATCTTGTGTTCTGTGTATACAAAAACCGAATGTAAATATGTGTGCACCATTGTTTAGAACTTATCAGGGGTTCATACTTACTGCTCTGGACATATTTTCCGCATTCATCACTATTTAAGGGCAGTATCCCCTCTTTGCCCGCCTCTTTACGTTTCTCGTCCAAATCTCTGACTGCATATGTTATGTACACATTGTCATAGCGCTCGTCACACAGATATCTTGTTCGATAAACACATGCTCTGAAAATAAGGAACTCACATATCTTTAGCAGGTATACTGAATCATTAAGAGACTGAAATGCAAGACATGTCACTAAGAATTTCTCTTCTCGTCTTTTGGTCTGTGATTGCTGTGTTCTTTGTTTGTTGAAGCTCTTTTTTCTATTTTGTGCATTATTATCATTTCCTTGTATCCTCGGATGCTTTTAAACCAAATCTCCTTCAATCAAAATGTATCTACTAAATATCAGTGGTCTCCAAAGTGGCTGAACAGTTCAACGATATGACAATCAATCATCACGAAAAGACATCTATATGATTTTGATCCCCTTGAACCCCACTTTTATATAGTAAAACTGGGGTTTACAGGGGTAAACCTTATTCTTCTTATTTCTGCTCTAAAATATAGACTGTGGGTACTTGTTAGAACCGCCTCGATGAGGCGGTTCTAACAAGTACCCACAATCTATGTTTTGAGCAGAAATATGAAAAATATTACAATTCTTCATCTTAAAATTTTCGCTTTTAAGGCAGTAAAATTTACAATGTATTTGTATAGGCGTGTTTTTGTAATGGCTGGATATTTTCCTACTCTTCCTTCTTACACTTTTGGTACCAAAAGTTTGTCTGCCTGTCAATGTTTTTTAATAGTTTTATATCGCTTTCATGTCATATACAGTAAAATACCTTTACAAAGACCACCTTTTGCATGGTGTCAAAATTGGTCTTTGAAACAACATTTGAACAGTCACAGAGGAAGCCTCTGACCAGAGGACACTGCATGCAGGAAACACAAAGAAAGACTAACTGCGACCTGTCAAATAAGGTTTTTATAGCAGAATTTGTCTTTATTTAAAGTGGTCTAAATAGCGGAATTTCACTATATATGCACATATATCTATGCACATTGTCACAATACTTAATAAGATATGTCCAGTTAAAAAAAAACATATACTGTATACTAATCTCAATAATTTCATGGATTGACGATCTCACATCAGCAAGTGATCATTTTATATAAAATTTATGAAACGAGCCTTCGGCCTATTTCATTAATTTCTTATAAAATTATCTTGACTTAGATTCTTTTCATTATACGACCATATTTGGTCGATTGTTTATCAATAAACCAAGAGTTACTAAGCATAGAAACTATTCAGAAGAAAAACAAGAAGAAGAATGGAACAATCTTTCTATTATATCAAATTTAAAAAACAATTCTTTCATTCAAACATTATTTATTTATTATATATTTATCAGAAGAAGCTGTTTTCTATAGTGTCAACTAATAATTTTTCAACAAATTTGAAGCTTTAATTTTTTTATTATTTATTTATTTATTTATTTATTTATTTGGTATATTAGAACTAAATATGATATATAATTAACCTTTATGAAATATGTTTGTATTTTGTTTCTTTGTAATTTAAAAAAAAATAAATACATTAATCATGACTAAATTGTTTTGTTTGTCTATTGAAACCAATTATGGAGTGTGCCTGCTGTTACATAATTGAGATCACAAGGTCAGCTTCAAACAGAGCAGAGCTGTCAATCACTTATTATTAAAATTGGTTGGTTGGTTGGTTGATTTGAGGTTTAACGTCCCCGTCAACACTGTAAAGGTCATTTTGGAGACCTTGCTTCCAATTTTGTGGGACTCTTACCCGACATTGAGATGAAATGACAACTCAAGCCCTGTCGCCCAATGAAACCAATAGGGTTTATTAGCATGGACGGTCCGCCTCGCACCACTGTTCCTGGACAGGCTAAGATCCTCTAAGCGGTTTACCAGTACTAGTGTGCGGGCCGGATTCAGCTCTGCGTGGAAGCATCATGCAGCCCATATATTTCTTCAAGCCCCTATGGGCGGGGGCCCTTATTATTAAAATGTCAATCACTGTGATGTCACAGCAGGTCTCCATTTACAGCCAATCAGATAAATAGAATTTGATGTTTACCCTTCAGAGGTCAGACAAAGATGACTCAGGTGTTCCTGTGCTCCCTTAAATAGTCCAGTCCTGTCTTTATGTCTATGGACTACCACTGATTTGTAGGAAATCCAGGTAACTTATTTATAGAAAACAGCAGCGACAATTTTATCGGAGAGATGTCAGGGTGTTGCGTAACAGGGTTATCTATAGAATATGGGATGGAATCATGGGTTGGGCATAGCAAACAGTGAAGACCAGATCAGAAGCCACAAAACGCGGCGTCTGATCGGGGTCTACACAATTTGCTTACAGTACAGGAATTTAAGCCTCACACGCCGCAAACGCTCGTCTGCTCAGGGTCTACAGATTTTGCTTAAAAATCTGGATTTTAAGTGTTCAACAAAACAGTTTAAATCTATACAGGACTACTTTCGAAGCCTACCTAGAGACCATATATATCGACCCACCAGCACTCTCAGTGCTTTGATTTCTTTTTATTTATCCAACGTGACATACCTGCTACAGGGACATAACGTTGTACAGTCTGATAATGTTTTGCGACCTTGCAACGTGATATCACACGTCGCATAAGAGAAATATGTAATTTCATCAAGACACTGTCTGTGATATGTTAGTTATATAATAAATAGAGGACCTTCCTTACATGAGTTTTGATATATTATTGAATTTAATTATATTGTATTTATTAAACGAACTGAGCAAACGGAATAAAATGCGAGGCTTTGCCGAGCATTTTATGCCTTTTCCTCAACGAGTTTAATAAATTTAATTATAAAGGAGCACAAATGCGAGATTCAATTTATCATATGACATTTAAAACGCATTTTATTTACGTCTTTTTTCAATATTCCGCCTTTAGAAAACGCGGCGTCGTTAATAACACCGTACTTGTAATGTTACGGGGAGTATCTAACTAATTTGCACATTTAGTCCACTAATGGATTTCCGAATTTAATCCATGGCTATTATATTCTCAGACGTGACGTCATATGATGAATCACAGTTCCACTTACTTGATGACTATGAATAATACAGCCAGCATCATCACCAGCTCAGTAATTTTGACAAGGCGTATGAGGACGTTCAGTCTCGAAGAGATTTCTTTCTGAATATCTGCTTTGATTTGTTTATACGACTTAGACTGGACAACGGTGAAGTTAAAGTCATAGCTGATGTCAACGGTGAAATCAAACATCTTAGCAGCATCGTCCAATATACCGATAACAGCTAGAATAGTAAGAAAATACACAAAATGAAATAATTATGCGAACACACACACTCTCTCTCTCTCTCTCTCTCTCTCTCTCTCTCTCTCTCTCTCTCTCTCTCTCTCTCTCTCTCTCTCTTTAGAAGCCTCCGTGGTGTAGTGGTTACGCTACTCGCCTTGTAAACCAGGGGTCACAGGATCGATCCCGGGCTTCTCCAGACTTTCGGATGAGTCTTTAAACCGAGGTCCCGTCTCCGTATGACCTAAGCTGTTGGTGGGAGTAAAACTTAAAAACACTAACGCTCTCTCTCTATCTCTCTCTCTCTCTCTCTCTCTCTCTCTCTGACAAGTTTGTATGCTTAACACCTTCGAGTAGAAACATTATGATAACACACCCATGTAATAAAGTGCATTCTTTCATATCTCCTAAGACGGTCATTTTTCTTAGTTATTCTCGAAACATAGGTTGTGAGTGCTCGTAAGAACCGCCTCATCGAGGCGGTTCTTACGAGTACCCACAACTTATGTCTTGGAGCAGAAACAAGAAAAAATACTGTAAACTCCTTATATATAAAGTGGGGTTTAGAGTTATTGAGTACATGTCTTTGTTAATTGTGATGAGCAGGACAATGGCTAAAGTACTCACGTAAGTCAAACTGCGACTCGACGACCTTCTTGATTGCATCTGTTATCAGACATAAGAGTTCTCCAACTGTTAGAATATAAAACGTAGCTGTAATGTCAATGAAATATGGCATCTTGATATACATGAAATTTTCATTTGAATCCAAAATCCCATATAAAATACTACGTAGATACACTTATTCTCTTCATATCCCTGCCCTTTAAGAAAAGTACTCACAATCTATATTTTACAACAGAAATAAGAAAAATAAGGTTTACCCCTGTAAACTCCAGTTTTACCATACAAAAGTGGGGTTTAGGGTGGGGGGGGTCAATATTATATAGGCGTGTTTTCGTGATGATTTTCAGTAATATGACATCAAACCATTGACAGCACTGGTGGCTCGACTGACTCTGAGTGTACGATGGGAAAGTAGTCCTGAACTGGACTTAACCTGTTTTTTTTAACCCTTTAATTTATGTATTTTAAACAAACATTGCAGACCATGAATGCATCTTATCTGAGTCTACACTGTTTACCATTGAATCAGCGGGTCCAGTCTAGGTTTACAGATGCATTACGATGATACACCCATGTGACATAGTGCATTTTGTCACATCTCCAAAATGGCTACTTTTCTGATGAAAATCCGGGATATTTTTCTTATTAATGCTGCAAAGACGGGTTGTGGGTGCTCGTTAAAACGCCTCGTTGAGACGGTTCAAACGAATACCCACAACCTATGTCTTGGAGCAGAAATAAGAAAAAATAATGTATGACCCCGTAAACCCCAGTTTCCTCTATATAAGGTGGTTTTAAGAGGGTATTCGTTTCAAGGAATTGTTCACGTGATGACCCTCTTTAAACAACACTCTGACGTCTGGTTTCAGGCAAGAATATTTTAAAGGTTTTCCCTATATACATAAGTCTTGCACAGGCAGAGCCATTTTTGGCACCAGGGCTATAATTTGAACAATCTTGGTCGAGGTCCACCAGATGAAGTTTCTTGCTGTCGAGTCCTTACCGTTGTTTCATCTCTGTGGTTGTTCGATTTTTGTGTTCACGGAGATGTTGCACTGATGAGTTAGGAGGCCTTCATGCGGACTGAACAAATTATTTGTCTTAATCGTGACTGAAGTAAAGGCGAGGATTGTGGCCACGTAAAATCGATTTATAAGCCTCCCAGTGGAATTCGTTTCCACTGACCGTTCCAAGGCAGTTCTTCTGTCGCGGTTTATTTTTGTTATGGTTTGTCTTTGGGTGTTTGTGTCGCTTATATTATTTTATTTTAGATAGCCTATTGGCCATTTTGTGGGAAAGTAACTGTCCTTTTGGCTTTTCGCTATTGATGTTTCCATTAGGGTCTGTTGTTCCATGTTTGTCTTTCTTACCCTATGTTGTCTCCGATGGGAGCTGTGGGTTAATTGTATCGATTCCTGATCATTACCTCCACTTCTATTTTCATACCAAATATCAAAGAACTGAGTCTTATGGTTTCAGACAAGAAGATTTATAAATATGTTCCCTATATAAGTCTGTGTAAAACCAGTGGGCCTCCGGGGTGGGGGGGGGGGGGGGGGGGCATTTTGGACCCAGGGCTATCATTTGAATGATCTTGATAGAAGTCCACTAGACGAAGCTTCATATCAAATATCAAAGACCTGAGCCTTCTGGTTTCAGAGGAGAAGATTTTTAAGATTTTCCCTATTATAAGTCTGCGTCAAACCAAAGGGCCCTGGGGTGGGGGTATTTTTGACCGCAGGGCTATAATTTGAACAATCTTGATAGAGGTCCGCTAGATGAAGCTTCACACCAAATATCAAAGACCTGCGCCTTGCTGTTTCAGAGAAGAAGATTTTTAGAGATATTCCTTATATAAGTCTATGTAAAACCAAAGGGCCCAGTGGCGGGGGCATTTCTGGCCCCAGGGCTATAATTTGAACAGTCTTGATAGCGGTCCACTAGATGAAGCTTCACACCAAGTATCAAAGACCTGGGCCTTGCAGTTTCAGAGAAGAATATTTTTTAAGGTTTTTCCTATATATGCCAAATTGAATCAATGCAAAACGAAAGGGCCCTGGGGCGGAGCATTTTTGGTGCAAGGACTATAATTTGAATAATCTTGGTAGAGGTCCACTAGATGAAGCTACAAACCAAATATCAAAGATCTGGACCATGCCGTTTCAGAGGGGAATTTTTAAAGATTTTTCCTATGTATGTCAATGTAAAACCAAAGGGCCCTGGGGTGGGGCATTCTGGCCCTTGGGCTATAATTTGAACAGTCTTGATATTGGTCCAAACACAAAGCTTCATACTTAATTTCAAACACCTGAGCTATCAGGGTTCAGACAAGAAGATTTTTAAAGGTTTACCCTATATAAGTCTATGTAGAACAAAAGGGCCCCGGGGCGGGGGCATTTTTGGCCCCAGGGCTATAATTTGAACAATCTTCATAAAGGTCCACAAGACGAAGCTCCATACCAAATATCAAACTCCTG
Source organism: Lucinisca nassula (assembly GCA_963580285.1). Taxonomy (NCBI): domain Eukaryota; kingdom Metazoa; phylum Mollusca; class Bivalvia; order Lucinida; family Lucinidae; genus Lucinisca; species Lucinisca nassula. The sequence continues at coordinate 74,669,752 of OY757011.1, read as the reverse complement.
GGCCATCTGGTTTCAGACAAGAAGTTTTTAAATGCTTTCCCTATATAAGTCTATGTAAAACCATTTTTGGCCACAGGGCTATAATTGGAACAATCTTGATAGAGGTCCACAAGATGAAGCTTCATTCCAAATATCAAATATCTGAGCCTTCTGGTTTCAGACAAGAAGAGTTTTGAAGAGTTTCCCTATATAAGTCTGTGTAAAACCAGTGGGCCCCGGGGCGGGGGAATTTTTGGCCCAAGGGCTATAATTTGAGCAATCTTGATAGAGGTGCACAATACGAACCTTCATACCAAATATCAAAGACCTGAGTCTTCTGGTTTCAGAGAAGAAGACTTTTTTAAAGATTTTCCAAATATAAGTCTATGTAAAAGCAAAGGGCCCCGGGGCGGGGGCATTTTTGCCCCAGAGCTATAATTTGAACAATCTCGGTAGAGGTCGACTAGATGAAGCTTCACACTAAATATCAAAGAACTGAGCCTTGCGGTTTCAGAGAAGAAGATTTTTAAAGATTTTCCCTATATAAGTATGTGTAAAACCAAAGGGCCCCGGGGCGGGGGCATTTTTGGCCCACTAGATGAAGCTTCATGCCAAATATCAAAGACCTGGACCATGCGGTTTCAGAGGAGAAGATTTTTTAAGTTTTCAGTAAAAAAAAAAAATCTTTCTTTTGGCTCATGTGACCTAGACGTGTAACAGACCGGAACCATTTGAACAACTTTGAAAGGGGACCACCTAAGGATCATTCATGTGATGTTTGGTCAAAATGTCGTTTGAAGAAAAAAATTACGGACGCACGACAGACAAAAAGTGATCCCAAAAGCTCACCGCGTCACAACGTGACAGGTGACCTAAAAAGCTAGACAAGCAAGGAACAACAAAGGTGCTGGTCAGACTGCGCGGATGCGCAGGCTGATCTGCACCTTAGTTGGTTCAAAAATGACAAAAACAGTTTTTTGTCGTCCTGTGACTCGTATAAAATAATGATGAAAACCTACTTCTAGCAATGACACATATATTCCCTATAAGACCAACAACAGCACAGCCTTCGTTCAACGGCCAAAACAGTTCTTTCCTGAAAGAAAAATGAAGAGAAGTATAATTTGTTTGTTTGATTTGATATTTGACGTCCCCGTCAACACTAAATAGGTCATTTTGGAGACGTTGCTTTCAATTTTGTGGGACTTTTACCCGACATTGAAATTACATCTCAAGCCCTGTCGCCCAATGAAACCAATAGGGTTTATACGCATGGACGGTCCGACTCGAACCACTTTGCCTTGGCAGGCCTAGATCCTCTAAGCAGTTTACCAGTACTCGTGTGCGGTCGGATTCAGCTCTGCTTGGAAGCATCGTGCCGCCCATTTATTTCTTCAAGCCCCGATGAGAAGTGGGGCCGAAGAGAAGTATGTGAAACAACAAAAGTCTACAGGAGGTACTCGAAAGACGATGAGTATCGAATCAACCTTTACTTTGTCTATCAAAGATTACCTTGGGCTGTTCACATTACCATCTTAGTAATAGTAGCCGGCCTCTGTAGCTCAGTCGGCTGCGCGTCTGACTGGTGACCAGGAGGACGCGGGTTCGATGCCTGCCGGGGTCGGCAACATTCTGTCGTGGCGATTGATCATCAAATCTTTTCTACGGTCATTCTCCCTCTTCCGCTGTTTCAAGAAGGGCAGTTGTTATTTTCTGGCGAAGGAATGTGCACTGTACTGGTTAACCGCTTACGTATAAGCCTGCCCAGGAAAAGTGTGGATACATGTTCGTAAACTGACCCGCTCAAAAATGACCTAAAATAGTGTTGACTGGGACTTACTCCAAAACAAACAAACTTAGTAATAGTAAGGCTGTCATGTTCCTTCTTCTTCTTCTTCTTCTTTTTCTTCTTCTTCTTATTCTTCTTCTATTTCTTCTTCTTCTTTTTACTGCTGGCGTTGTTGAGAGCATTGGAGACTTCAGACAGGCAATAACAGGGCAGTCTCTTGAGTATATATAAGACTGACTAATCTGAACTTATATATACCAACAAATCCGATGTTTGCTATTATTTCTTTCTTTCTTATGGACAATTCATATTTTATATTTCTTTTTCTGTCATGGTCAGGTCAAGCCTCCTCATAAATATTGAAATTATGATTTAACTGTAGCGTTAGCAGGGTCGTCCGAGAAGTCAAGCAAAGCGGTCACCCACCCAGGTACAAACCGCGATATCCATTGCTTAGCTTTGTGAAAAAGCCAATCACTCTAGCCAAAAGCGCCGGTTTTTGAAGTGGTATATATCAACAACCCTTACATTTCTCCCTCGTCCCGACCTCAAAAATGCCTCACTAGGAAAACCCGGGGGCGGAGTCTATGCAACAAACCAGTTGCACCGTTTCCATCTCATCGTTGCCACCAATGTAGCGTTAGCCAGGTCGTCCATGAAGTCGAGGAACGCGGTCACCCATCCAGACACTAACCGCGATATTCGTTGTTTAACTTCGTGAGAAAACCAATCACTCTACCAGCGTAGTCAAAAGAGCCGGCTCCTACGGCTCTTAGAAGTGGTATATATAATGATAATCGACCTTATTTATAGGGGGTAACAAATTTAGTACTAGTACTTATCTTCCATGCGGCCCTCTTTTCCTAGGTAGGAACCAGTACTAAGCAATGTGGATAAAGTACAACACTTGGCGCTTGCGGGGATCGAACTAGCTACCTCTCGATCTCAAATCCGCTGCTTTACCACTGCACCACAGCGCTCCACAACAAATGCCTAATCTAACGTTTCAGTATCTGAACGAAGTACTACTGAGTCTTGACTTACTTGCATTCGCCTTCAGCATAATTGAAAGCGGCAACACATTTCTTGTAAGGCGCCCCCATCTCCTCGTTACATCTGTCCACAATACCAGTCAACCAGTCAGCAATACGCTTCAGTGCCGAACCTTATTTTGTATACGAAATGGATGCCTATATCATTATTTACATCAGTATATTAGAAAGCAGGCAATGCTACAGCATAGACACCGACATAAGCAATATAAATACCAAATATGAGGCCATATGACAACTGGTTCAAGCTTTATAGTTAGACCTGCAGGCCAAAGTATCTGCCAGTTACTCCATATGTCTCAGGTAGCGTATTATATGGAGTAACAGTTGATATTGATTGGTTGGTTTGGGTTTAACGATATGTCAACCCTTGTGAGTCATTTTGTGTCCTGGGAGAAAAGAGATAGAAGAGAGACTAGAGGAGGTGAAAGTGAGGGACAGGGGAGAAAGATGAAAATGAATGGAAGTGTAGAGACAGAAGAAGTAACATTCCCCCTCTACCCATTACCTGCTGCTAGGATAGCATGCCTTGTCCAACTGTAAGTCAATATCGTAACAGTTCACAGTCAAGGCGACAGTGGCGTGTACCTACAAAAATGACTTATCACCGGCAACGATAGGTCATATGACAACTGGTGCAAATGTTACAGTGAATGTCATTTTTTTTTATTTCTTTTTTGTTAATAAGGTTTAAAGTCACATTCAAAGTCATGGGATCAAAATATTCATCCAAGAAAAATGTCATAACCCGACCGATATATGCGCCTATTATAAAAGATGTACAACAACTAGTCCAATGGTTGTGGCCAGTGTTAAAGATTTTAAAAAAAGTAGGTCAATGGTCACAGTCAATGTCGCATGGTCAAAAATATTGGCATTAACATAAATGTCTTGTCAAGTGCAATACACCTAGCCAAAAAAACTGTATGGTAATTGGTCTTAAAGTATGGTTTGTGATAGAGTTTTTCTCATAGACCTGACAAACAGACAGATGAACTGACAGACATACAGGTCTAAAACAACATGCACCCGTATCTTTGATTCTTTGGACATTACAAGTATTTAAAATGAAAAGTAGACTTACACCCTTAATCATTTGATAATCAAAGGCAATTCCATAAACGAGCGTAATAGAAAAATGTCTAACCCGGTCAGCTTTGTGTAAAGAAAAAGCAGGAATAAATCATAACAACGCCCACGAATACCAGTAATATATTTTGGGGACAAACTTTATAATGAATTATCATATTTTTCACTGGCCGTTGAAAGGCGGTTTTTTTTGTCGTGGTTTATTTTCGTTATAGTTCGACTTTGAATTTGTGTATCGCTTATATCTTTTTGTTTTGGATAGCCGATTGGCCATTTTGTGCGAAAGTAATAGTCCTTTTGGCTTTCCGCTGTTGATGTTTCCATTGCCGAGGCGGTTCTAACGAGTATCAACAATCTATGTGGTAAAATTATACCAATATATTTGAATAGGCGTGTTTTCGTAATGAAGTCACACAAAATTGGAACATCTCTAAAATGACCTATACAGTGTTGACGGGGACGTTTAATTTCAAATTAAGCAAAACGAAAAAAAATGTTTCCTTGCATACAAGATACGAATATCGGACATTTGCACTGGTTATAGAAATTATTATCTCACCCTGTTTATACCCCCCCCCCTCCCCCTCTCGCTTAACCCTATATCTTGAGTAATATTTGCTAGTCGTGCTGTCTGTTGTCTGTTGGAGAGCGACAAAACCATGTAGGCGAAAATTAGCATTAAAAGCGCTAAAGATTCAACATAATTTTTATAGGTTTTATCTCATTTTCAAGAAGCACTATTTACATGTATACGTCATTGTTTCTCTTGGCAACAGAAAAACAAGCACGAGAACGAATGAAAAGAGTTAGTGAATCGACAAGGACAAAAAATAGAATGAATATGGATTCAATTACATCACGAAAACAAGCCTATGTAAGGTTGAACCTATGAAACCCCACTTTTATACAGTAAAACTGAGGTTTACAGGGGCATATAATATTTTTCTCATTTCTGCTCGAAAACACAGATTCAGGTCGAGGCGATTCTAACATATACCCACAATCTATGTTTTGAGCAGAAATAAGAAAAATATCAGAATTTTTTATGTGATTTTTTTTTTTTTCATTTTTTTTGGTGGTAAAATTTTTAATATATTTCCATAGACGTGTTTTCGTAACTAATGGTTGTTTTTAACCCACGGGATGCCCCGGCTTATCTAAACCTCGGCTTAGCCTCGATTCCGATGGGCCAGGGCATTCCTCGTGTTTGAAACTCCTGTATCGAATCCGTTTTTATTATGGTGTTATTAATCAAGTGAGTCCGTATGGGCACAGTAAAAGGTTCGAGGTCTGCTGTATTGGCCACGAGGACAAAGGCCGAGGGCCAGTAGGCCGAGGGCCAGTACAGCTGACCAAGGACCTGTAATTTGGCAAATACGAAATTACTTGATTAATGACAATTTTATTAATTGACGCAATTAAAAAAAACAACTGATTATTGATTTTTTACCTCAGCCTAATATCACTTGACCTCCGGTTTATATTTATATTTGTAATATTAAATGAGGTCAAAAAATCAATAATCTTGATTTTCAATTGTGTCAATTAATAAAATTGTCATTGATCAAGTAATTTCGCATTGACCCAGTTACAGGTCCTCGGTCAGATGCATTAGCCCCCGGCCTTCTGTCTCGGGCCAATGCAGCAGACCTCGGACCTGTACTTGGGCCAATACGAAATTACTTGATTAATAACATCATAATATTCCTGTTTCCTCGCAACGACCACTATTTATTCCCTAACAATCTCATCACGTGAACAAGTCCGTGAAATAAAGACCCCTTTTTTCTTTTATATAGAGAAAACTGGGGTTTACGGAGGTAAACATTATTTTCCTTATTTCTGCTCCAAGACATAGGTTGTGGGTACTAGTTAGAACCGCCTCAATGAGGCGGTTCTAACGAGCACCCAAAACCTATGTTTGGAGCAGAAATAAGGAAAATATGACAAATTTTCATTAGAAAAAAATACGTTTTTTTTAGGTTTGCAAAAATGCACTATATCACATGGATATGTTATCATAATGATCGATACTGCGATAGAGAATCCATAGTAGAATTTACCGCTATAAAGAATCACAATAAGTAGTATCATAGTAGTATCATATGTAACAAAGGGCCCATTACGAAAATACGCCTACACAAATACAGTGTAACCTTTATCGCCGAAAAAAATGAAAATTTTAAGATGAAAAATTGTAATATTTCTCTTACTTCTGCTTAAAATATAGATTGTGGGTACTCGTTAGAACCGCCTCGATGAGGCGGTTCTAACGAGTACCAACAATCTTTATTTTAGAGCAAAAATAAGGAAAAAAAGGTTTACCCCCGTAAACCTCAGTTTTACTATATAAAAGTGAGGTTCACGGGGGTCAAAATTATAAAGGCGTGTTTTCGTGATGCTTTTCGAGGCGATTCTAATAAATATCCAGAATATTTGTTTCTTGGAGTATTAAATAATAAGTATTAAATAATAAAAATATTCTTGAATATCTTTGCCACCTCGTAATAAGTACACAACATTTATTTTCAAGATGAAATAAAAATACCCCAAGCATATTTAATCCCTGCATTTTTCCTAGGGGCTTGAAGAGCGAATTCAAACGTGCAGTTGGTGTCCAAGCATATCGAAGTTCCACTGAATGTACTGCAGTCATGAAATCATTCTAGAAAATGCTTACCTATTTCCGTGACAACCTTCTTACAGTTGATATAAACTTGTTTCAGTGACTTTCCAAAACTTTCAACTTTTTTCAAAACTTTCTTAACACTCTTCATTATACCTGTAATGTTGAAAAAATAAATAAATTAATCTCCACAGGGCAAAGTTGTTGTATTTTGGTTTGTGAAACATCCATACATGAGGGTCATTTTGTTTTCTAATGCACTTGCGTGTGTAATGCGACGTCTGATTTGATATCGTCAAAACTTTGCGACAGTATATTTAAGAAATGAAATTTATTTTTCTGCAGTTCATGGAGGTATGAACGCAGTGGGTCGCGTGCAAAGTAAATTAACCCCGAAGGGGTTCATGTAAACTTTGCTAGCGACCCGCTGTCGTTCATACTTTCATGAAAAGCAGAAAAATTAAGTTTTTCTTTATATTCACATTATTTTGCCCTTATCACTGGACGAAAACATGCTTTTAGGCCAACCTTTTAAAGCTGAAAAACATTTACACGTTGTTTTTCTAGTAAGAGCGGACCAGCGTTGGCGTCATCAACGCCCATAAATAACAATGATTTAGAATGACGTTACTTGACGTCACTGAAAATCATGTGATTCGATACGTTCATGGAAGTATGAACTGCTTTGTTTTCTATAGGCTTACATTAGGCTTTACACTGGTGCGATATACTGTCGGAAACCCGACGTCATCATGTAACGTCGCTTTTCATTGGTTAGCATTTGGTTTTACGCAGCTCACAGCGCTATCCTCTTTGAGCAAAATAGTATAATCAAAACAGCTGATAAAGTGCATTAGAATTAGTATTGAAAATTGTCATTCGTGGAGTAAATCGTCGGTTTTACGGTCGCAAATTCCGTTTTAAGGCTCCGCTGACGCGTCGCTTTAAAACGAAATTTCCGACCGTAAAACCGCCGATTTACCTCCCCAAATACAGTTATCCCCTAACTGTCTGCCGGAACATTGTAAAGGGAGCAAAGACAACAGACAACAAAAGAAAACAAAAGGAATTTTGAAAAAGACAACAGAGGAGTTTAAAAGAAGGAAAAGTAGAATGCAGTGGAGAACAAGAAGAAATAAAAATATTCCAAACTTCTCAGGGTCTATCCACCACAAGGACATATATATGGCTTTGCCTAACTGTAAGCCAATATAATTTAAGTTCAGCAAAATTCCGCTATTAAGACCACCTAAAACTAAGACTAATTTTGCTTTAAAAAGCTTATTTTGAAGGCTTTGCGTGATTTTCCTCAACAGTGTCCGCTGGTCATGGACCACCTTTGAGACTGTTCAAAAGTGGTCTTAAAGACCACTTTTGAACTGTCCCAAAGGTGGTCTTAAATATAGGGATTTTACTGTAGTTAACGTTTGTCTTGTTGTGGAGCTATGAAGTTCTGTCCGCTTGACCATGGCAGACATGAAAAGCCTAAACCTGAACGAACGAACGAACGATAAGCCAATATAAGTTAGACACCCCGATGCCAACGTATGAACGAGTGACGATTGGATGGGACATGTATACATTCCCTTCTAGCCATATATTTGGAAATACATGTAAATCAAAATTATAAGACCTTTATGTAAATGGAGCGGGTGGGGCATGGCCCCGGCGCACCCCCGGGGACCTCCAGGTTAGTATCACTGAAAGCGTCTTATCATAAGGAACAACGGGCCTCCCTGGCCTAGTCGATAAGAGCGCTGACTCTTAATCATTAGGTCTCTCACCGCTGTGGGTTCGAGCCTGGCACGGGTCACATGTGAGACACAAAGTTCTGCAACGAAAGGTCAGTTGGTTTTTCTTCAGGTACCCCGGTTTTCGCCCACCTCTGATTAACGATCGGCTCGATATGAGAGAAATAATCTTTAAAGGGTCGTAAAACCAAAAACCAAAAAAAAAAAATCATAAGGAACAAGAATATATATGGGTAAGGGCTGGCGATCTTAACAGTTTCTCAGATATTAGGCTTGAAAGACTCAAAGTACAGACAACACTGAAAGGTCTAGGGACGTGGGTAATGCTGGCACGTTTAATCGGATTATCGATTAATTGATCGAAAGATTCCACAAAAAATAATTATCATAACTGATTTGCTTGTAATCGATTATTTGATAAGTACAATTTACTGCCAAAAGTTGTGCCTATAATTGCTGAATAAGTGACAACCAGTGTAGAACCCTGATGAGACGCCGCGTTCTGCGACGTCTCATTTGGTTCTACACTGTTTGCTCTAGCCCACGCCCATCGGGGCTTGAAGAAATAGATGGGCTTCATGATGCTTCCATGCAGGGCTGAAACCGACCCGCACTCGAGTAGTGATAAACAGCTTAGAGGATCTAAGCCTACCCAGGCAATGCGGTGCGAGTCGGCCCGTCCATCCTAATAAACCCTATTGGTCTCATTGGGCGGCAGGGCTTGAGATGTCATTTCATCTCAATGTCGGGTAAAAGTCCCACAAAATCGGAAGGAACGTCTCCAAAATGACCTTTACAGTGTTGACGGGGACGTTAAACTTCAAATCAAACAAGCAAAACACTGTTTGCTCAGGCCAGTCTGTTCAAATACATATGGTAATATACAACCTGTGGTAGGAGTCATGGTCAGACAGAAAGCCAGACAAGTATAATTATGGCCAACAAATCTTCAATTATTACAGATTGATTATCGATCAGAATGGTAGACTGATAATCGATTGTATTTTCAGCGCCGATTAGCCAGCCCTAGACGTGGGAACTAAATTTTAACTCCGAATCATATAGTAATTTGGGTCACATTACGAAAACATGCCTATTTAAATATACTGAAAAATTTGATCCAAAGAAGTGAAAATTTTTTAAATAAAAAATCTGAGTTTCCATATTTCTGCTTGAAACATAGATTTGAATACTCGTTAGAACCACATTAGAGCGGTTGTTCTAACGAGTATACAAAATCTGTGTTTTAATCAGAAATAAGAACAATAATGCATACCCCTCTTAGCCGAAGTTTAACCAGATAAAATTATATAAGCATGTTGTCGTGATGCTTAGAATAAACAGAACGCCGTTTCCCACCCATCACGAAAACATGCCTTTATAATTTTGACCCCCATGAACCCCACTTTATATAGTAAAAACTGGGGTTTACAGTGGTAAACTTTATTTTTCTTATTTCTGCTCTAAAATATAGATTGTGGGTACCCGTTAGAAGCGCCTCGATGAGGCGGTTCTAACAAGTTCCCGCAATATATATTTTGAGCAGAAATAAGAAAAAAAATATCACATTTTTTCATCTTAAAATTTTCGTTTTCCGGCGGTAAGGTTAACAGTGTATTTGTATAGGCGTTATAAAATGAACTTACTTTGCATAGGTGCTGCAGCAGCTTTTGCCAGTTCTTTAGTTTTGTTTAAAGCCATTTCTTGTCCGCAGGTGGCGCTCTCTGACATTACCATGATGTTTGCATTGAAGTTTTTCATTGGATGGTTCATAACCAGAAACAGAGCATACATCAATAGGAACATCCTTCCCTTTCCTGAAAAAAGAATGCCACAAGCATATACTGTAAAAGCCAAATGGGTCAGACACCAATGAGGTTGTTCTAACGAGTACCGTTAATGCTTGGAACTATAACATTTCTATCAAAAATATGTAATTTTCACGGCCGTATGGATGTGTTTTCCTTGAACCAGATGAGACAAACTGTCTTCATACCCCGATGAATAGCAGCTGATTATGTGTAGTGGATGCGCAGGCTGCTCTTAGACTTGCCACAAAGGTCTTCTAAAGGGGGATTTGCCGTGCGCCAGCTTATTTACTTAGAGAATGTTTGTCGGGTCACCAGCCCGAACGGGCTGATTTGAACTTTGCTTGTCACACGGTGATATTTTCAAGCTTGTTTTATGTTGTTGTTGTTTGTTGTTGTTGTTGTTGTTAAATTTTGTGTTATTTTTTGTAATTGTGCAGAAAATGTAAATATATATGTTATGTATATGCTTTGTTACTAAACATTACGTTATGTTATGTTACAAGTATGTTATTTTTTTTCTATACACATACAGTCAAACTTCAATGGCTCGAACACATTTGGGACCATGAAAATTTGTTCGAAACAGGGGTAGTTCGAGCCACCGAGTGTTGATCTTAGTGCAAGTTCAGGACGCATAATATAGACAACTTTCAATTTTCTTCAAAATAAATGTATGTTGTGTGTACTAATTAAAAACACTTCAACAAGGCGAACCTCCTCATCGAGGCGATTCTAATGAGTACATGCAACATTCATTTTCAAGATCAAATTCGACAATTATCCCAAATATATTTATATATGCAGTTATGGATTTTTATCTATAAAACTTGCATTTTTCAGGTGAAAATTTTGATATTTTTTCTTATTTTAAGTAAAAACATAGATTGTTGGTGCTCGTTAAAGCCGCTACGCTGATGCGGTTCTATTTTGTACCCACAATCTATGTTTTAGTAAAAATAAGGAAAATAATGTTTACCCCTGTAAACATCATTTTTGTCTATATAAAGTGAGGCCCCAGCCCATCTGCGCTTGGAGAAATCGATTGGGTTGCATGATGCTTCCGCGCAGAGCTAGAACCAACCACACATGGGCCATGGTAAAACGCTGATAAAGCGGTGCGAGATGGACTGTCCATGCATATAAACCCTATTGGATTCATTGGGTAAAAGGGACTGTCATTTCATCTCAATGTTGGGTAAAAGTCTCGCAAAATTGGAAGCGACGTCTCCAAAATGACCTAAATAGTGCTGACGGGGACGTTGAATCTCAAATCAAACAAACAAACAAAACAATATATAAAATAAGGTTTAGAGGGGTTTTGACCACAAGGTGCAACTAATGTTTTACCTGAGAAAAGTTGTGGTATCATAAGAAGAACAAAGCACCTCATGTTGACAGAGAAAGCCATAAATAAGGATAAAACTAGCCCTGTCACGGAACTGATACGGAAGGCATCCTTTGGTGATGATCCTATCTGGTATACCAGCAGCAGGTATATGACCACTGTGAGAAACGCTCCACCAAAGAACCCTGCAAAAAATAAAGAATTTGCATTACGCAAACACATCTATACAAATGCATTGTAAACATTACCTCCAAAAAATCGAATTTTTTAAGTGAAAAATTGTGATATATTTCTTATTTCTGCTCAAAATATAGATTGTGGGTACTCGTTAGAACCGCCTCATCGAGGCGGTTCTAACGAATACCCACAATGTATATTTCAGAGCAGAAATAAGAAAAATAAGGTTTACCCATGTAAACCCCAGTTTTACTATATAAAAATGGGGTTCAAGGGGGGCAAAACTATATAGGCGTGTTTTCGTGATGAAAACAAACCTGGGCCTAGACTAGCCTCTAGTCTGATAATAAAACTCATCACTTCTGGTAATTTTATTACATTAAAAACTTATCAAATTGTTAGTAATGGCAAGTCAATTTGGTAGAGTCTCCAAGCTTAGAATTAAAATTGAGCGAGAGAGACTAGACTGGCTAAACTTTTATGCACTGTTCATTTTAATGCAGAAGCTGATTTTCAATTCCATATTATTCATTTTAACGCCTAGTGGCTAGGCTAATCTGGTCCCATCTTGGAGCTTTGAAGAACATCTTCATGCCTTTGTGAAGGTCACCGGTCATTACGAAAACACGCCTTACAAATGCATTGTAAACTTTACCGCCGAAACAAGAAAATTTTCAAGACGAAAAATTGTGATATGTTTCTTATTAATGCGCAAAATATAGTTTGTGGGTACTCGTTAGAACCGCCTCTTCGAGGCGGTTCTAACGAGTACTCACAATTTATATTTTAGAGTAGAAGCAAGAAAAATATGCTTTACCCCTCCCAGTTTTACTATATAAAAGTGGGGTTCAAGGAGGTAAAAATTATATAGGTATGTTTTTTGTGATGGAGACGTGATTTTTGAATGACCAAATTATTGTCTGAACCATAAAACTTTAAATCTTCCGGTTTTTTTTATCTGGTATTTTCCTTGCTCGCATGGAACTTCACTAGATTTTGTTGGTGATGGGTGGCTTGCGGTTACCCAAAAAGACATCCCCATACCTCAATATATACTGTTCACAAAAAGTAGCGGATATTCGGGTTCCTTCGAGCCCATCAGCCTAAACATTAGGAATAATCAGATATCGGGTATACCATGTCAACTGACTATCATCTGTGTATTATCTATCGTTGAGCAGTGTGGTATTTATGCTCGAGTGGCGTAGCACAGGGGCATAAATTGTACTTGGGATAGCACGTGGATTTTAACATTAGTGACAAACCGGTTTATTGATGCGAGATTTCGATAAATTTTGTATGGAACGATTTCATAGACAAATTCGTTATTAGAACCATGATTCAGCTAACGGAGGGTCGACGTTGGAGAACCTTTGGTATGCTCCAGACCGAAGGTACGCAGTAACTGTTGCAGATGGCAAATTTTATGAATACGCCACAGTCAGTTGTCAGTCGACTACGGGCCCGCTATCGTAGGGCAGGAGCAGTAGCGGATTTGCAGAAAAGTGGACTCCAGAAGAGTACTAACGGATGCGACGACCGCCTTGTCAATCAAGCGTTACGCAACCGGAGACTCGGCAACAGATCTTCAACAATACCTGCGCCGAGGAAGAGGGGTTAATGTCTCTAGACAGACGATCCGAAATCGCCTTCACTCAAGTGACCTTACGGCACGGCGTCTGCAAGTTGTACTGCCGTTGAAAGCTAGGCACCGTATAGCACGTTTCTCGTGGTGTACACAGGAACATAAATCAGTGGTCTCACGTTAAGTTCAGTGACGAATCCAGGTTTAACTTGAACTTTCGTGATGGTCGTAGAAGAGTCTGGCGTCGTACTCAGACCCAGCTACAGTTGCTCGTGATGGATATGGAGCAGGGTCTGATATGGCATGGGAGGGATCACCATGACTGGAAAAAAACAGACTTACATGTGTGCCAAGACAGAGTTACATGACTGTACTATCGTGATAACGTGCTGGCTCCTCACGTGATACCATTTGTTCGGCGCCACGGTCCTGGTTCATCTTTCAGGACGATAACGCTAGGGCTCACCGGGCACGCGTTGTCAATGAGTACCTTCGACGGCCAAAATATTCGGACAATAACATGGCCTGCGGGAAATGAGTCCGAAGCCGCGAATCCGGGACCCTGGGCGAGCTTGTTGCAGCAGTTCAAGAAGAGTGGCGAAGGATCCCTCGGTTCACGATTCGTAGACTAATTGGAAGTATGCGACAACGATTCATTGACTGCTGTGACAATCATGGCGGTCCAACACGTTTTGGGGGCTTATGAAAAATGACCTTGACGCTTAGAAGATTGGTCGCCGTGTCGCTACATAATGACGTGGTCATTGGAATTAATGTGTGGTTCTGATACGAGTAGTTCTTTGAATTAAATGCATCTTGGCCAGGTAATGTTTTATTTATTTCCCAATATTCAGCCAGAAAGTAAAATAGCCCCTACTTTTTGTGAATAGTATATAATGGATATTTCTTTTCCTTAAAGATTCACGAGTCTATTGTAAAAGGGGGTCTTTCAAGGTATAGGAAATTTGCATTGGTTTCTGCCCACGCTTGGATTCTTATGAAACTATGCACAATAATTGCCTTGGGTATAACCATTATAATTACGATGCATTCACTTTTAAATTTGATTTCCATAGTAAATTTATTACATATTTTATGAAGACTCTATCACAATAGACAGTACTCTCATATAAACGTGTCTACAGTATTCAGAGTTTCATATAACTAATGCTGATATATTTTATGAATTAAAGCCATAATTGGTGAGTTAGTTGATACTATGAATTACATCATATGTCTAGTAATAGTGGCTGGGCATTCAGTTTTCTTTGATGGTGTCCCCATATTTCAGCTCCTATTTTTGTATTCATTAAAATTGTATATGCATTTTTACCATGTTCCAATTTTTTGTCAAGACACCATTTTGGCATAAAAACTACCCACATATCTTAGGAACATGTTGATGAATTTTGATGGAAATTGAGGACCGGTAACATTGTGTTTTAACAGACTGAATACTGATAGTCCTGATTCTGCAAAATGTTAAATTATTATGTTTTGGTCATGCTGTTTAATAATACTTTACTATTGCTTTCAATTTGGATGGCTATAGTATAGTATGGTTTGTGTAAGTAGTTCATAGCATAATTATAAGTATTATTTCTAAACATCCATTTCGGTAAATTTGCCCCCTACAGAACTATACCGCAAAGGTTTTGATGACAAACATCATCAAACGCACCCATGTAATCATGTGCACAGTTTTCTTTCTGTCTTTCTTGTCTGATTTGGCAATGGTGCTAGCGTGATGTTTAGATTTAACATCTAAATCAACAATATACCGTCACTTTAGATGTTGCTTCAGATTTTGTGAGATTTTTTATCCGACTCGAGATAAATGACTCTCAAGTCAAACTGTTGTTTGTTTATTTAACCCTAACTGTCCATTTAAAAAGAAAGGTTTACTCTAGGGAAAATCAATAACACTTGAGATTACTTTTACTGGACATTAAGTTTTCAGAATTTGTATCTGCATAGGCACTAGCCAATCTATCTAGTTTGTATAGCCCCTATGAACGAAATCAAACGGCTTCCTGAAGCTGTATTCCAAAGCCATTTGAATTTGCTTTTAGAATTCACATGGTCGTATATTTGTCAGTGTTCCACAACTTATGTGATCATGATTGTGTTGTCTATATATTTGTAAAGGTCTTTCACTTCAGTTACCTATCTCAGCAGTTGTTGCAGTAATTACAAAGCACATTATGTAAGATATCAAGAAGCATTTAAACTGTTGATAATAAGTATTCAATCTTTGAGTAGTTATCGCATTACTCAAAGGATTTTAGATTATTTTCAGTAAATACATTGTGATGCTTTTTTCTGTCCAAACACTGCAATGCTCTTTCTAAGCTGAGAGATACATTGCACAGAAATGTACTGGTAATTATTAATGAACAAAAAGCTAGAACAGTGCTTAAAAAACAGTGAACTTGCATTCAGCAGAAACATTCAAGAAGTGGTTGAAAGTTTTACAACCAGAAAAAAATACTAAAAGCTCACTTCCGATAAATTAACCACTATATTGACAAAGTAAATAGAAAAAATAAGACACTAAAGAAACGTCAATAGTTACAATACCAATGCAGAAAAGAGATATATTTATGCATGTGTACTATAAGGAAGGAAACTGTTTCTCTCCCTGCCTAATAGCAAAATTCTCTAGGTCATGGAACAGCTTTGTTTATACCAAATATTCTGCGCCTCTTCCATCAATGATATCTTTTGCAACAGAAACTCAATATCAGTGACATTTCGATTTTTGGAAAAGCTAACCAATAATTACTGTAACTTTTTTGTTAGGATAATAATCCAGTGTTCATAAAGACAGTATATCTAAGGCTTAATCTGGCCATGGATTTATCAACAGAACTATTTTTACTAGTAACAACAAACCACTGACCATTGCGTCCTTGCATACCAGCTTGGTAGGGAAATGAAAATAATGGATCTCCTTGCCTTACACCTATTTGAGTAGCATGACTTATGCAAAGTCATTAAATAAAGTTGCACGTGTTCACAATAATTTTGCTGCTAATAAAAAAGCAATATAAAGTTGTTAATAAAAATCAAAAATGAGTTCCTTTAAGAGCAATGAAAAGCCTAATTTGTTGATTAGAATACCTTTTGATTTAGTGTTTAACTATCTACTATTTTGGATAGATCATAGTGTATAAATGAAAGAAAAATATCATAAATTCATGATATTTTAATAGTTTCTAAGCTAGATCAGCTCAATATGTATTCATTTTGATTTGTATAATCTCATTTTTATTACGTAAGTGTTACGAATTGCTTTTTTGTAAGGTTCTTGGATGATTTCAATAAAACAGTAAATTTTGCAGAAACGACTTACATCCATTAAAGGTGTAAAACTACAGTGTTACCGGTTTCAGATTTTCATGAAATTTGGCATAGCTAAAGAAGATACATATGGCAAGTTTTCCTAGCAAAATGAAATCTTGACAAAGACTAGAACATATTTATCTTAGGGATTGAATTTTGATAATTTTTTAAATTTTTAATAAAGAAATGAGATTTTTGATAATTATTTTATCAGAAAATGTAAACTTTAATTAATTCAAAAGGTTTTTAGTATCAAAGGAATGCCTATTAAGTTCTGCATTCAATCCAGTTCACAGATCTTGAAACTAAATAAAACATAAGATTTAAGACGCACTTATTCAGAGGCAGACACCAGCTCATGGAGGGAGTCAGTTAGAGTGGCCTCCTGAGTCCTACTTTGATTTATATAATTTATTAAATACATTTTTATAGGTCGTATATGCTGAGTTATTAATATACAAAGTTTAAAGAAAAAACATGCATGGGCACAAATGAAAGACCCCCTTTTGCAAATAATAAGTGGAGGACTGAAAAGGTCAAATTTTCGAAAAACCAGTTACCGTGCCAAAACAAATGCTGTACAGTGTGTAGCTCGCGCAAAGCACCATACCCGTCATCATCTAATCAAAGCACTGACATCACTGATAGGTCGATTGCCCTCGGAGTAGGCTTGGAGAACAGTCCTGAACAGAGACTTAAACAGTTTCGTTTAAACCTCATTTTAAGCAGACAGTGTAGATCCTATCAGACGCTGTATTTTGTCGCGTCTGGTCTGGGTCTACGGTGGTTGCCAAGGTGCGATCTTTAGAGCCAGTCAATATTTTACTAATAACCCTACTTGCTTTACCCAGCTTTCTGACATACCGACAAGAATATCGCGGCTAAAATAACTAAGGCTGACACGATTAATCGTATGATAGATTAATCGATCGATTAATTCCACAAAAAATGATTATCATTGCTGATTTGCTCTTAACTGATTACTTGATAGGTACAATTTACTACCCAAAGTTATGCCGAAAATAGCTGGATGAGTGGCAAACAGTGCAGACCCTGATGAGACGCCGCATTATGCGGCGTCTCATTTGGGTCTACACTGTTTGCTCAGGCCTGTCTGTTCAAATATACATATGATAAAGTGCAACATATTTTAAGAGTCATGCTAAGAAGAAAGCCAGACAGGTAAAATTATGACAAACACCTTAGCGATTACTAATCGATTATCGATCGCAATGACATGACTGATAATCGATTATCTTTTCAGTTCCGATTAGCCAGCCCTAAAAACAACCGCTTACTTGGATTTTGTACAAATCAGTGAACCTCGCGCTACTGCATTTAATAACTTTTGTCAGTCGATCCCCCCCCCCCCCCCCCAAAAAAAAAAGAGCCGTCTGTTTTATTCATGGACGTATCTTGATCTCAATCCACATTACACATGTTTGTTTCTTTGATTTGAGGTTGAACGTCCCTGTCAACAC
Organism: Lucinisca nassula; assembly: GCA_963580285.1. NCBI lineage: Eukaryota > Metazoa > Mollusca > Bivalvia > Lucinida > Lucinidae > Lucinisca > Lucinisca nassula. The sequence goes on along the minus strand of OY757011.1, from coordinate 74,651,722 downwards.
TGAACAAGTCATTTTGGAGACGATGCTTCCAATTTTGTGGGACTTTTACAAGACATTGGGATGAAATGACATCTCAAGCCCTGTTGCCCAATGAAACCAATAGGGCTTATTTATTTATGCGCTGCTTTGTCTGGGCCGCTTAGATCCTTTAAGCGGTTTACCGGCACGCGTGTGCGGTCGGTTTCAGCTCAGCGTGGAAGCATCATGCAGCCTATCTATTTCTTCAAGCCCCGATGGGCGGGGCTCACATTATACTTGTAACGAAAGAAGACTTAAAATCAGTCTGCGCATAAGTCTGTAGGGATGACAGGTACCATAGATCTAGGGGATAACTGTATTCAAAATTGTCATTTGGGCAGGTAATTATGCGGTTTTACGGTCGGAAATTCGTTTTATGGCTCCGTTAACGCGTCGCCGTGTGTGTGTGTGTGTGTGTGTGTGTGTGTGTGTGTGTGTGTGTGTGTGTGTGTGTGTGTGTGTGTGTGTGTGTGTGTGTGTGTGTGTGTGTGTGTGTGTGAATTCGGGTTTAACGTCGCTTTCAACAATTTTTCAGTCATATCACGACGGTGTCTGGTTGCGACATGGAGCTCAATGCTCACGTTTATAGTGCTGCCTCACTGAAGTATCATGTCCCAGACACATTACATGATACAACACCCAGTCACATTATCCTGACACTGGATCGACCAGTCCTAGCTCTACCCCGTAAATCTGAATGCCAAGCGAGGAGCAGCTAGTACCATTTTTAACGACTTTGGTATGTCGCGGCCCGGGATCGAACCCGAGACTTCCCGTTCCCCGGAGCGGACACTCTACCAACTGAGCTATCGGGACCGGTAACGCGTCGCCGTAAAACAGAAATCGCGACCGTAAAACCGACGATTTACCTCCCCAAATGATAAAATTTGCAATACAGTTATCCGAATTCTAATGTACTTATTTGGTTGTTTTGTCAAAAACTGTACTATTTTGCATAAAACGGCAAGTAAAACCATATGCCAGCCAATGAAAAGCGACGTTACGTGTTGACGTCGGGATTCCGACTGTATATCGCAGAATATTCTGTCGCAATGTTTTATGTCATCCAATCAGAATTGGTGTTACATATGAAAGTGCATTAGAATTCTCATTCAACCTGTTAGGACTCTGATCAGTCGTTTTTGTGTGTACCTATTGAGCGAGTTCAGTTGACGAACTAAGGGTCAACTCTTCTGACGTCAGGAATCTACTCTTGTCAAATGTCAACCATACCAACCGAGTATGACCCTCCAGTAAATCGAAAATATAAACAACATGGCGGACGCTTTGTTTGTTTAACGGCCCATTCAACAATATTTTAGGTCATTTTTGAGCAGGTTAGTTTACCTATCCACACGTTTCCTGGGGAGGCTTAAGCGGTTAACCAGTACAGTGTATATTCGTTCGCCAGTAACTGACAACTGCCCTTCTTGAATTGTGTGAATTCGGGTTAAACGTCGCTTTCAACAATTCTTCAGTCATATCACGACGGTGTCTGGTTGCGACAGGGAGCTCAATGCTCACTTTTATAGTGCTGCCTCACTGAAGTATCATGTCCCAGACACATTACATGATACCACACCTAGTCACATTATCCTGACACTGGGTCGACCAGTCCTAGCTCTACCCCGTAAATCTGAGTGCCAAGCGAGGAGCAGCTAGTACCATTTTTAACGACTTTGGTATGTCGCGGCCCGGGATCGAACCCGTGACTCCCGTTCTCCGGAGCGGACACTCTACCAACAGAGCCATCGGGACCGGTTGAATCAGCGGAAGAGAGAGAATGGTCGTAGAAAAGATTTCATGATCAATCTCCACGAAAGAGTTTGCCGACTCCGCATGGTGACATGGCGGACGCAAATGGCATACTCCCACTGTTCATTTTCAGTCGACTGTAACGGTAAATAACACGTTTTCAAGTTGGATGTGAATTTTGCAACTATTATCTGTAATTTCTAATAATTGGCATATGTACAGGAGTTTGAAATATTGCGATTTCAATCTTCCACCGTCCGCCATGTTTGGTGTTGATGTTTTTTCTTTCAACTCTCATACCAAGCTGGGTTGAACTAGAGTTAAAGATTACTACTCCGCGCGTGTTGCAACTTTAGTTAACTAAATTTAACTCTAGTGGTTCACTGGTGTCTTACGTTAGTATCGCTGCAAATATACGGGGTGCCGTTTTACTATTTTATCCATATTTATAGATATCCATAATTCGATTTATGGATATCCATAAATGGACCGACTTATGAATATCCATAAATGGACCGACTTATGGATATCCATAATTCGATTTATGGATATCCATAATTCAGATCGATTTATGGATTTATCATATGACATCGCGTCTGAGAGTGTAATAACGCCAAGTAATATTTTCGATAATCCACTAGTGGATTAAATATATTTGCAAATTAGCTAGATACGTCTCGTAACGTCACATGTAGGACGTCCTTAACGACGTCACGTTTACTAATGGTGGGATATTGACATTTTTGTAAACAAATCGTGAATAAAATGCGTTTTGAAAGTCATATGATAAACAGAATCTTGCATTCGTGCTCATGCAAAGCCTCGCATTTTATCCCTTTTCCTCAACTTGTTTAATAAATTCAATAATACATGACCACTCATGTCAGATCCTCTATAACCATAATTCGAATTATGGATATCATTAATTCGAATTATCGATATCCATAAATAATTAATGGCATCCATAAATAATTATGGATATCCATAATTCGAATTATGGATATCAATAAATAATTATGGATATCTATTAATAGGGAATAAATAGTAAAAGGGCGCCCCATACAATTAGACAATTTACCTAGAAGTTTACCGGCCCCGATAGCTCAGTTGGTAGAGTGTCCGCTCCGGGGAACAGGAGGTCACGGGTTCGATCCCGGGCCGCGACATACCAAAGTCGTTAAGAATGGTACTAGTTGCTCCTCGCTTGGCACTCAGATTTACGGAGTAGAGCTAGGACTGGTCGACCCAGTGTCATGATAATGTGACTGGGTGTGGTATCATGTAATGTGTCTGGGACATGATACTTCAGTGAGGCAGCACTATAAAAGTGAACATTGAGCTCCCTGTCGCAACCAGACACCGTCGTGATATGACTGAAAAATTGTTGAAAGCGACGTTAAACCCGAATTCACACACACACACACACACACACACACACACACACACACACACACACACACACACACACATTACCTAGAAGTTCCCTAAGAAACAGACTGTCCCAGCAAGATGGTCGTTTCATTCGACGTTTGATGTCATAGATACAGCAAGGGCAAAATGTCTGGCATAACTTGTCTTTTATGGCAGTCATGCAACCAGTATAGCATTGCTCAAACCTGAAAAAAAAAAACCTCAGCACCTCATCGAACGAACTCAAGAAAAAAGGCACCTTACAGACGTTATCTACAGAAAAATAAATCTAGATTCCTTTCAATGTTAAAGGACGTTTTTACGTTCAAACAAAATGGAGTCCAATGGAATGTTACAATTACAAAATGACCATTTTGTGTCATTTTTTTGATTTATTACTTTGTTTATCTGTACAATTCGTGTCATTTTGGAGACGGTTGTTTTCTGATTTGTTTGTTTGTTTGCTTTGAGGTTTAACGCCCCCATCAACACTGTATAGGTCATTTTGGAGACGTTGTTTCCAATCTTGTGGGACTTTTACCTGACATTGAGATGAAATGACATCTCAAGCCCTGTCGCCCAATGAATTTTGTTTGTTTGATTTGAGGTTTAACGTCCCCGTCAACACTGTATAGGTCATTTTGGAGACGTTGCTTCCAATTTTGTGGGACTTTTACTCGACATTGAGATGAAATGACATCTCAAGCCCTGTCTCCCAATGAAACCAATAGGGCTTATAAGCACGGATGGTCCGACTCGCACAACTTTCCCTGTGCAGGCTTAGATCCTCTAAGGGGTTTACCAGTACTCCTGTGCCGTCGGTTTCAACCCTGCATGGAAGCATCATGCAGCCCAAATAATTTCTTTAAACCTCGGTGGGCGGGGGCGACTTTTCTGATTTTGTGGGACTTTTACCCGACATTGAGATGAAATAACATCTCAAACCCTACCGCCCCCAAAACTGCTAGGGTTGATTGACGGTCCGACTCGCACCACTTTTACTGAGCATGCTTATACATTCTAAGCAGTTTACCAGTACTTAAATTCGGTCGGATGCAGTTCTGCGCGGAAGCACCATGCAACTCAATGAAGAGAGTTGACTCACCTTCATCTTCAAAACCATGTGTCTACTTTGCCTTTGTGTGGCTGACTGATAACCAGGAGATCGCGCATTCGATACCTTCGGTTTTGGCAACGATTCCTGCGGTTTCAGCAACATTCTTGCCAGGATATTGGTCATGACATCATGTAAACAAGTCCGTGTAATTAACACCCCTCTAAACCCCACTTTATATAGATAAACCTGGGGTTTACAGGGGTATACAATATTTTTTTGTATTCCTGTTTCTAGACATAGGTTGTGAGTACTCGTTAGTACCGCCTCAATGAGACTGTTTTAACGAGCACCCTCAACCTATAATTGCAGTAAAATTAAGAAAATTATTACAGATTTTCATAAGAAGAAAACCGTGTTTGAGATATGAAAGATTGTTGGCCTACTATGTCACACGGGTGTGTTATCGTAAGAAATATTTCCTGCTTCATTCTGTCCCTTCTGTTGATTCACGAAGGGCAGTTGACTGTTTTGGGGCGAAAGAAGTTGCACTGTACTGGTCAACCCGCTCATGTTGGCTAAACTTAGCCTGTCTAGGAAAAAGTGTTGCTAGATAAACTGACCGGCTCGATATAATCTAAATAGAGGGCAGAAAAGGCGACCTTCTGATCACCAATCAGTCGAGCAACCAACTGTATCACTGAGACCGGCTATTCCCTTAAGGAGGTTCCCAGCCAGCATGAAACAACGGGCCGGAGTCAGGTATCCGCGCTGTCGGCTGGACTTTGGCCCGGCATTCTTGGCTGACAGGGTACGTTTACTCAGACGTAGTCATTCACCATTTTCCACAGTAAGATTATTACAGTTTCACTTCAACTGCTCGAACATCAACGGCTCATTTGCCATGGCTGATTCGAATTCGTTCTTGAGTCCCTACGGGTAGTAGGCTCTGTCTTTCTTTCTACTGATACTGCGTCGGTCACATTCGACCATTACCGTAGGTGTACATTATATACACTCCAGGTTTGCAGGATGAAAGCCTACACAGTAATCTTGTTATTACGGTTGGGATCTTTAATCTGCACAGGGCACAGGGGGTGGGGGGGGGGGGGGTGGGGGGGGGGGCGGCTCCAGTTAACGTCCCGATCCGAAGGACGGTGCACTTTATGACATTCATCATTTCCGTAGACTCCGATAAGAAATCGAATCTAGGAAGACAGTGCCGTCCTGTAACATTGCTCATACATTTCGAAAACACGCCTAGATCCATTCAAATATATTGAAAATTTATTTTCAGATAAAAATTCTGATATTTACTTTTACATAGATCTATCTGCTCAAAACATACTGTGTTCGAGTCGTTGAAGTTTTAGAGTACGGTACTTTAAGCTACTCTATAGGTCTAGTAGTCGGCAAGCCTAAAGATTCGGAATTTCTTCGGAAATCAGAATGGTGGAAACGGCAAACTTACCAAGATAGCTTTGGTGGAAGTCCAAGAAACTCTCTCATCGCATTCTCTTTTGCCTTGGAGAGCCTGTTGAGCATCATCTTGACCTTTATGGCCTTTATGACGTTCGTGACTGACATCGTGATTTTTTTCTACTGGACGTCGTTTGTCTTAACACTGTAGGCTTACTAATGCAGTAGCCTACGCACTGCACGCGTTGGCGTTGATGAACGTGACGTCACGTTGCGTTTATATTTATGACGTTATCATAGCGAGACGTGACGTCATAAAAATGGCTTCGCCATAGCATAGGCAAAACGCGACGATTTATATACTGAGTATCTGCTTCTGATCCTTTCATAGTGAACGGTTTTAAACCGGACCATTTGGTCACAGACATGATGTCTCGGACTCATCGCGGTTATCGTTCTTTATCTGATTCGGAAGAAAATGAAGCAGACAAAAGTGCCGAAACCAGCGTGACAATAGACACTGGTGTTAATGACAATGTGCAGCAGGCCCAGAACAAAGATCAAACAGTTTGTGGAGAGAGTAATGGGGATAAAGGCAAAGACCCCACCAACACGGACAAAAAGGAAAAAAAGACTGGAAAAAAGAAGAAATCAATGTTATTGAGCTGTTTCAAGTGTTTATTCAGTCGTAAGTTTGTGTTGAGGCCCATAGGGGTGTTAAGGGGAATGGGAACATCTTCAGTGGAGGCAACTCCTGCAAAAGTATTTTGTCTCTCATGTCAATACGGATCAACGTTAAAGGAAAGAATTTGCTCCTGAGGAGCAAATTCTTTCCTTTAAGAGTAGACCCCCATTTCAGTCGGACAAGGCTTCCTCAGAGTATAGAAAAGCGAACAGGAAATCCCGAAAGTTATCTCCCTTTGAAAAATGGTGGAAAAATCTTCCAGACGTTCCCATTCCCCTTAAGTGCCATGAGAACATCTTATCATGAAAACACGCCTATATAATTTTGACCACTTCAGACCCCAGTTTTATATAGTAAAACTGGGGTTTACAGGGGTATACATTATTTTTCTTATTTCTGCTCAAAAACATAGATTCTGGGTACTCGTTAGAACCGCCTCATTGGTTCAGTCGGTCTTTAGTAGTATTTTAGGCGAATCATGCAGTCCATCTATTTCTTCAAGCCCCGATGGGCGGGGCCGAATATAAATATTAAACAATATAAATGGTATATGATACGATATTCATTTAACTTGTGATTGATATCATTTTTATTTGTTTCAGATATGCATTGATTTCATTGCTAAGTATAAAATAAATATGATATTTTAATATTATGAAAAATAACATGAGCATGGTATTTTCAGGGTATACATAAGCGACCCGTTGGTTTTTCATATGAAATAAAAAAAATCGTGTATTTAAAACATCAGAATTTTCACTCATGCTCTTCAAGCTCGTGAAAATTCTGATGTTTTCAACAAACTCGATGAAATATTTTTGGTTCTCTCCATCCCCACATACCCCGCAAAAAGGGCAAATATCCTCTATATGGCATAAAAAGCGTGAAACGTATGACGGCAATATGACAATACAATGCTGTCTTTTGAAATTTGTTTGAACTTCTTCGAAAATATACATGAAACGTTTCAAAATTTCATATGAAAAAAGAAATGTAAGAGTATCAATATATCTGGCATTACCCGTCTCCAAAATGACCTTCACAGTGTTGACGGGGACGTTAAACCTCAAATCAAACAAACAAACAAAACCTGTTTTATTAGCGGCCCCCACCCATCGGGGCTTGAAGAAATAGATGGGCTGCATGATGCTTCCACGCAGAGCTGAATCCGACCGCACAGGAGTACTGGTAAACTGCTTGGGGGATCTAAGCCTGCCAAGGCAAAGCGGTGCAAGTCGGACCGTCCTTGCGTATAACCCTATTGGTTTGATGGGGCGACAGGGCTTGAGATGTCATTTCATCTCAATGTCGGGTAAAATTCCAACAAAATTGGAAGCAACGTCTCCAAAATGACCTATACAGTGTTGACTGGGACGTCAAACCTCAAATCAAACAAAACAAACAAACAAAACCTGTTTTATTAGACTAACTTGACGCTGATCTTCACATTTTTTTATTTCAGCATGTCACTTGCCCTGCAGCTTGGTGTACAAGTTCTTCAACTCCGAGCCTGGCCACTATAAGAGTATCAAACTGCTGTTTGGTTTCCCTTTCGGAGCTTTACTTGCTTATGGTAAGAAGTATAGAATGGCACGCAAATACAGTAAAATTCCTATATTGTGACCACCTTTGGGACTGTTCAAAAGTGGTCTTAAAGACCACTTTTGAACAGTCTTAAAGGTTGTCCCTAACCAGAGGACACTGTGGGCGGATAATACAAAGAAAGATTAAGTGCACCCTTCAAAATAAGCTTTTTAAAGAAGAATTAGTCTTTAGTTTAGGTGGTGAGTGAGTGAGTGTTTGAGTTTTACGTCCCACCAACAGCTATGGTAATACGGAGACTGGACCTCTGTTTAAAGACTCGTCCGAAAGTTTGTAAGTTTAGGTGGTCTTAATTGCGGAATTTTACTGTACATTACGAAAATATGCCTATACAAATACATTGTAAATTCGGTCGCCCAAAAAAAACACGAAAATTTTACATGAAAAATTGTGATATGTTTCTTTTTTCTGCTCAAAATGTAGATTGTGGGTACATGTTAGAACCGCCTCATTGAGGCGGTTCTAACTTGTACCCACAGTCTATATTTTAGAGCAGAAATAAGAAGAAAAAAAAGGTTTACCCCTGTGAACCTCAGCTTTTCTGTAATAAAAGGGGGTCAGAATTATAAAGGCGTGTTTTCGTGATGACCCATAGCACGACAAACGCTGCAATAAGGCAAGTGCGACCTGCAGACATTCATAATAGCCGTGACAACGCATCCTCTCAGTCAAGCAAACGTTTTCATTTATCAATCTTGGTATGACCTAGAGTCTATGGAAGGGCCAGACTCTGATAAGACAGCGCGGGTACTAACAAACATCATTCCTTTACCAATTGTACACTAGTTGCTATATGTTGGACAAGTCCATTTGTCATATAATGGGTGGAGTTGGTTTGATTTGATGTTTAACGTCCATGTCAACACTATATAGGTCATTTTGAAGACGTTGTTTCCAATTTTGTGGAACTTTTACCCGACATTGAGATGAAATGACATCTCAAGCCCTATCGCCCAATGAAACCAATAGGGTTAACTTTATAAGCATGGACGGTCCGACTCGCACCGCATTGCCTGAGCAGACTTAGATCCTCAAAGTGGTATACCAGTACTCGTTTGCGGTCGGATTCAGCTCCGCGTGGAAGCATCATGCAGCCCATTTATTTCTTCAAGCCCGAATGGGCGGGGGCCGCATATAAGGGGTGGTAGGTTTATTTTTTTCGTTCTTATATTCATTCTTTGATGAGAAATTCTGTTAGCAAATAGTGTAGGCCCTGATCAGGCGCCGTGTTTTGCGGCATCTGATCTGGGCCTGCACTGTTTGCCAAGGTAGCCCTTAAGGGGTTTCCCGCCTACAATGGGTTAATATACATATTTTATGATTATTACCAAAATTCTGAGCAACCGTATGCTATTTTTTGTTTGATTTTTTTTGTGGTTCAACGTCCCCGTCAACACTATTTAGGTCATATCAAATTAACATCACGTAACGGCCACGCGACGTTAATTACTCAAGGATAAACTATATTGTTTTACCAAGTTTGCGGCTGTGTTTTGTTTGTATTAATGTTTAACGTCCCGTCAACACTGTTTGTAGACGTTGCTTCCAATTTTGTGGGACTTTTACCCGACACTGAGATGACATCTCAAGCCCTGCCGCCCAATGCAACCAAAAGGGTCCGACTCGCACCATTTTGCCTGGGTAGGCCCGTTTTTTAACGAGGCCAACAGAGCCTTTGTTTGTATTGGAATTTAGCGATCCAGTCAACACTATTTTAGGTCATTTTTGAGCCGGTCAGTTTACCTATCCACTCTTTTCCTGGACAGGCTTATACGTAAGCGGTTAACCAGTACAGTGCACATTCTTTCGCTCTCTGACTTGCGGCTTTAAATAGCCGTTTCCCATCACGTATAGCAAGTCCTTGAAGAACCCCTCAAAAACACGCTCTGTATTAACAGAGGCATACATTATTTTGCTCTTTCTGGCCCAAGACATAGATTGTGGGTACTCGTTAGAGCAGTCTCAATGATGGGGTTTCAAAGAGACCAGTGAGAGGCACGTGGAAATCAGCAGTGCAAAGCTACTGTACTTAGTAGCGTTTGTCAATCCGTCTCAAAACTGTTAAAACTTTAACATTGAGTCAACTACGTTCTACTTAACACACATTGGTCATCAAGGCCAAGTTGTTCAAAGCAGCGTAAGTTAACCCTTTTTGTACCAAATGGAATCTTCCACCTTATATACAGCAGGACTCCATTTCAAAATTTAGGGGTATCAGGTTGTGTTTTCATCAAAACCTATTTGAAAAATGACTGAACTTTTAGCAAACAGTGCAGGCCCTGATCAGACGCCGCGTTCTGTGGCATCTGATCTGGGCCTGCACTGTTTGCCAAGGTACCCCTTCAGGGGTTTCTGGTATACTGAATGGGTTAATGAACCCGTTAATGGTCAAAACGTTAACTATTCAATAGGTACCTAATACTCTTGTATTTCTACTGGAAAATGTGAGGTGCTTTTTGCAAATTTGATGCAAACCCTATTCGCACTTTTTTTTGCTGTACAAAATGATCAAAAACTTAACGACTCGTTAACTAACGACTTCGCCAAAAAAAAAAAAAAAAATAAAAAAAAATAAAATAAATAAATAAAAGTGGCATTAGGTTATTTTATAAATGCGGCATAAAACAAACACTTTCCCTTAAAATACTATAATATTTGAAACGCAATTTAATCCGTATTATATATGGACCAATAAATCATCATATTTAGTTAAAACAAATATGCCACTGTAATACCCTTAAGCGATTGTCTGAGACAAGGATTAACGGTCACAACCGATATTCTTCGAAAACTGCCGACTATAGCCGAGTTGCTTTAAAACAGGTGTCAAGTAGCGTAATTCTGGAAGCTACCTGGAAAAACTGCCAGTACAGGTTTGTTCCCTTGATTTCCCTTGATTTCATATGACCGAACTTTTCCCGTATGCTTAGAGCCTCTAATCGGTTTTCCAGTACTCATGTGCGCAGTCGGTTTCAGCTCTGCGTTGAAGCATCATGAATCCCAATCTATTTCTTCAAGCCCCGATGGGCGGGGGCGAAAACAACAGTATGCTTACGAACCAGCTGGCATTTGATAGTCCTTAAAGATAATCAGCTTTAAAAATCTTGTCAAATAGATTAGGCTGCATGATGCTTCCTCGCAGAGCTGAAACAGCTTAGAACGTCAAAGCCTGCCAAGGCAAAGTGGTGTGAGTGGGACCGTCCCTTAAACCATAGCAGTTCCTTTGGGCGGTAGGGCTTGAGATGTCATTTCCTCTCTATGTCGGGTAAAAGTCTAACACAATCGGAAGCAATGTCTCTGCCGAAATGAGCAAAATACTGTTGACAGGGACGTAAAATCTCAATATTCTTCTTTCTATTTCTAGGCTTATACAATCTAGTTGTTAAACCTATGGCATTACCGAAGGAGACTCGAGAGTTTATCGGGGCGCTGATGGGGCTGGGGATATCCACTGGATTCGCGCTGTCGGTCCAAGTACGGTGTATCTCTTTTCTGCTCATTCCTACGTTCTTTGGTAAAGCCGGAAGATCTTATGTGGGGACATTTGTTATATCCTTCCTGATAGCAGGTATGCACAGAAAAGTTTGATTTACATCACGTGGACAAGCCCGTAAAAAGAACTGCCCTCTACACCTCACATTTTATGGAGAAAACTAGGGTTTACAGGGGTATACATTATTTTTTTCTTATTTCTGTTCCAAGACATAGGGTTGTGGGTACTCTTTAGGACCGCCTCAATGAGGCGGTAACGAGCATCCTGAAACTATGTTTTGAGTTGCACTAAGAAAATGTCAAAATTGTTTTAAAAAATGCTTGTTCTGGCGACACGATAGACGCCATATGAGCACACATTTCTGCAGAAACAAGACAAATAAGATTTACCCCTGTAAACCCAGTTTTACTTTATTAAAGTGGGGTTCAAGGGGGTCAAAATTTTATAGGCGTGTTTTCGTGCTTGTTTTAGGTGAATACCAATTTGAAAATATTTCATCGAGTGTGCTGAAAACGTAATAAATTTTATGAGTGCGAAGCACGAGTGAAATATTCTGAGATTTTCAATACACGAGATGAAATATTTTTTCGTATTTATCGGAAAAGTAAATTTTCTTTTTATTTTATACTTGAATAAATCTGTACTGGAAGGTTAACCGACCAAAAGATGTAGACCGCCCTGCCGTGGTTGTTATTTTTCACAATTTGAAAATAATTTTTAATTGTTTCAAATATGCATTGATGTCACGTCGTGGTACATGTTTCAGCAGTATAAATGCGCCTGTGTATTATTCATTTGTTGCCCTTGAGTGAGGGGAATATGACGATTTTTATTCAACCTAGCAGGTATTAATGACCGAGGGAGAAGCCCGAGGGCAATATTAACTGCTCTGGTGAATAAAACGTCATATTCCCCTCACACAAGGGCAACATGTCATGCTTTATTGTACCGAATTCTACCAGTGCACGCGACTATGTGCACTGTTACTTTTGAGCAGTGACGTCAGACGGGACATGATCTTTTGTTGCCCTTCACGTAGCATGCACTCGACCAGTCAGCTCATGACTTTTAATGAGGTACAATAAATTAATTTCTTGCACACCAGACAAGGAAATCCGTGATTTTACCCTGGGATAGAAATTTATGTTCTGACCCTGGTGTTCTTACCCAAAATCGAATATTTTAGCGTGTTTGATAAATACACTGGTTGAATACGACCCAGGATGCGCCATCGTTAAGGTTGACGTCATGCACGTTACGGCACGTCACTAAACATTCCTGTAGTGTCATCATGTGGCGGACGGTAACCGAAGTGACTGCAGCATTACAAATTCTCTCTAAGAAATGGAAGGTATGCAAGAAAAAGAATCCTATATGGGTGTGAGGGGTGGATAGAAAAATCCGTCCCTCCGGACAGTGACCCTCGGGACAGATTTTTCCATCCACCCCTCAAACCCATATAAGATTCTTATATTACAACACCTCTAAATTATATATCTTAAATTTCAAGAGCTTTGCTAGTCTGTGTAGCTGAGTAGGCCGATTTGTGTCTTACCTTGTCCTATCCAAACAAACGGAGACAGGTTTTCCTTGGTTGGGGCCCGTAATATATATTCGCCAAGTAATTACCACATTTGCAAGCATGCCTATGTAAATGTTCTGCAATGCCTGAAAAAGCCCACGGTCAACGAGTCTGTGTCTGAAAAGTTGAAAACCCTTGTAAACCCTGCTTTATGCAGGAAAAAGTAGTGTTTATAAGTGTGAACGTCATTTATATTATTGTTTGCTTAAAGTAGATTTTGGGCATCCGTTAGACCCACCTCATTGGCGCCATTGTTATTTCCAATGGGACGCCTATTTTTCCGATTTTCGAAGTTTTAGAATTTCTTTGAGCTTAAAGTATACACTATACGAGGGTAGGCTGAAAAGTTCTGAGCCTGACCAAGATCCAGTGGTTTGTCCATGCTGAAAGTGCCTTATTTTTCAACATAGTCTCCCTTCCTGTCCACACACTTCCGCCAGCGATGCTGGAGTCCTTGGATCCCAGTGGTATAGAAGGTCTCATCTTGGTCCCTGAAAAACACCTCCACAGCAGCTATCACCTCCTCGTCTGACCGATAATGCTGCCCAGCCAAGTGCTTTTTCATGTTTGGAAACAGGAAATAATCTGATGGAGCTAGATCAGGTGAATACGGAGGGTGATCGACAAGTGTGAAGCCACAGTCATGCACAGCTGCCATTGCGACAACCGATTTATGAGAAGGCGCATTGTCCTGATGGAACAAGACCCCTTTTGTCAATTTTCTGGGTCGTTTAGCCTTAATTGCTTTTCGCAATTGTTTTAGCAGATCTGCATAATACTCCCCATTAATTGTTCTGCCCTTTTGAAGGTAATCTATGAATATTATACCCTTGGCATCCCAGAACACTGATGCCATCACCTTCCCTGCAGAGGAGACGACCTTTGCCTTCTTTGGTGGGGTTGAGCCAGGGTGCTTCCTTTGCATTGATTGTCTTTTGGTCTCTGGCTCAAAGTGATGAACCCAACACTCATCCTGAGTGACAAAACTGTCAAGAAAACCATCTTGATCTGCTTCAAAAATAGCCAAGTTGGCTTGTGACAGCTTCAGTCTGGTCAGGCGTCAAAAGCCGTGGCACCCATCTGGCGGAAACCTTCGACATTCCTAATTCACTGTGTAGAATGTTCTCTACTCGTTCACGGGAGATGCCAGCAGTGTTAGCTAACTGATTCATAGTTAAACACCTGTCATCCATCACGGCCCTGTGCACTTGGCTGATGGTTTCCTCAGTTGTTGCCGTTGTGGGTCGTCCACACCGGTCATCATCTTCAAGGCTGTCCTTGCCCATCTTAAAATTTGCTGCCTACCTGTTCACGGTTGCATACGAAGGAGCATCATCGCCTAATGTAGCAACCATATCGGCATGAATGTCCTTAGGAGGTAACCCCTTTTTATGGAGGTACTTGATGACACCACGATGCCAGATTTTGTCCATTTTCTCAAAAACGTGCTAGTATCAATTTACTAGGTCTAGAATTTCTACGTTATTGCAGGTAAACTTGAACTCGTTTGAGTCAAATCAAGTAATAAAGGTTGGGATTTAATGAATACAAAATTTCATGGCTGTTCGATGCCTGCTTCTTGGTCAGGCTCAGAACTTTTCAGCCTACCCTCGTAGATGATTGTTAGGTCAGACGGTTCGGTTCATTCAAGCCAAACCATTTGCCATTTTTTAACAATAAGGGTGCAGCTAAGTTCATCGGCACCTCCGTGTTTGTCATAATGATAGTACAACTTGCACACCAGATAAGGAAATCCTGGATTTAAACCTGGGATAGAAATTCTTATCCTTCCCAGGCTGACCTACCCAAGCGAGTCGTTTCACGGGTTTGATGTGGACTTGTCGAATAGGACGTCACGTACACCATCGTTAAGTTTGACGTTACGGCACGTACATTGACGTTCACAACGCCACGTTATTGTCGTCAAAATATGGCGGGCGTCGACAATCGAAGAGACTGCATCACTACCAGGAATTATCGCACTACAGGAACTGTCACTCAGGTTACCGATATTCCGTTTTTGATAGGCTTCGATTGATTCTCTTCGATCGGTCGTGTTAACTGGTGTGTAGGCTCTTCTGCCTATAGCTATATGCTGCAGCCTGTGGGCCACTTTGAATGTTTTTTTGTTGTTGTTTTTGTTTTCAATATTTTACCACAAAATTGTAGATATTAAATACATCTATCGAATGAGAGGTTGTAACGAGCGGAGATTTTTTTTAAAAAATATGACTTTTGGGCGTTTGAATTAAGACTATTGTTCAGTCAAAGACTTAATAAGGAAAACCCCTAGTAGCATTCATTACGATCTTGGCCATTTTAAAATATATCTTACTTCAACAAATTTGGTATCAAACTGAAGCAGATACTTTTTTCTATCAATTGCAAAATGGATAAATGTCAGGCTCCTATATAATTTTATACATTTTCCCGTTGTTACCTGTCTGGCTGTGACGTCACAGAAGTGGCAGACTGGAGCGGATTAGTACCTGTTGTACGAGAATTCCTGCATATGTATTCGGAAATGAAATGTATGCAAGAAAAAATCTTACATGGGCGTGAGGGGTGGATAAAAAATCCTTCCCTCGGGATCACTGTCCGGCATCACTCGGCAAGCCTCGTGATGCCAGACTGTGGCCCTCGGATCGGGGTTTTCTATCAACCCCTAACACCCATATAAGATTTTTATAATACCTCTGATCATTTCAAGACGCAATCTGTGTAGCTGACATCACGAAAACACGCCTGTATAATTTTGACCCCCTTGAACCCCGCTTTTATATAGTAAAATTGGGGTTTACATGGTCAAACCTTATTTTTCTTATATCTGCTCAAAAATATAGATTGTGGGTGCTGGTTAGAACCGCATCGAATAGGCGGTTCTAACGAGTACACACAATTTATATTTTGAGAAGAAATAAGAAAAAAATCAAAATTTCTCATTTTAAAATGTTCTCTTTTTTTTTTTCTTTTTTTTTTTTTTCGTCGGTAAAGTTTACAATGTATTTGTATAGGCATGTTTTCGTAATGGTAAATCGATTTGCGTCTTACTTGTCACAGACCGCAAAGACAGGTTTTCGCGTGACTGGGCCCATGCAGTGTGGTCTTAATTGTTGATTTCAGGCCCCATCGAGAACATAATAAACAACGCCCAGGACGTCACACGCTCCTTGTCCTGTGCCTCAGAACTGATAGCTAATCACACAGCTACTAAATGGAAGTTTAGAATGCAGCCAGTTGGGAACGTGCTTAAGGACATGCAGGTGCGTCATGAGAAAAAGAGAGTACCAGGTTCGTGTGTTTTGATACAAAATTCATCAGGCAAGGTTTCGAGAACGCTTGTAGAATCGCGAGGCTTGCCGAGCGATTCTACACGCGTTCTCGTAGCCAAACCTGATAAACTTGATATCAAATGACACGAATCTGGTATTTCATTTAGCAATTTATCCCCTTGCACACTCTTCGATTATACAATTTACAATCAGTTATCGATTGTACTCAGTGCATTCCAACATTTCGGTGGCCATTAATCGGCGCCTTTATTTACAGTCGAACTTCAATGGCTCGAACACCTTTGGGACCTCGAAAATCTGTTCGAGACAGGGGTAGTTCGAGCCACTCAGGGAGACTGGCAGAAGGTATACGATATACTTTTGGATATCTTTTCGGTGTTTTATATTGAAAATGTATGCTGTGTGTACTCATTAGAATCGCCTCATCGAGGCGATTCTAATGAGTACACAAAGCATACATTTGCAAGATAAAAGACGAAAATCTTCTAAATTACCCCCCACTATTTCTTATGTAGAGGACTTCCCTAGGGGATCAAGAACGGGTTCGACTCAGCCACGGTAAACGAGCCGTCGGTTTTCGAGCCATTGAAGTTCTACTGTAGTATCATCTGACCGCAAATATTCCTGTGATATTTTTCATGTAATTTTTTCCAGTAATAATAATATTTTCCCTAATTTTTCCAGGAGTCGGGCCCATTCATAAAAGTTCAATGTCACGTTGACGTGATAAAGCTCATGTGTCCTGAGATAACATATCTTTACCAGGTCAAGGTGTTACAGTGCAAGTAATATAGGGGGTAACTGATTAAAGATGTCCTCATCACATTAACATGTCCGTGTAATGAATGTCCAACTACACCCCCACTTTCATCATGTAAACACGACTGTGTAATGAATGCCCCGGTAAACCCCACACTAAATCTGAGGTCAAAGGGACAAGAATAGATATTCTTGAACCAAATGTGACGTTTAAAGCCGTGGTCACGGCTTTTTTTAACCAAATGTGACGTTTAAAGCCGTGGTCACGGCTTTTTGAACCAAATATGACGTTTAGCCGTGATCACGGCTTTTTGAACCAAATGCGACGTTTAAAGCCATGGTCACGGCTTTGAACTAAAAGTGACGTTAAAAGCCGTGATCGCGGCTTTTTTTAACCAAATGTGACGTTTAGCCGTGATCACGGCTTTTTGAACCAAATGTGACGTTTAAAGCCATGATCACGGCTTTGAACCAAATGTGACGTTTAAAGCCGTGGTCACGGCTTTTTGAACCAGATGTGACGTTTAAAGCCGTGATCACGGCTTTTTAAACCAAATGTGACGTTTAAAGCCGTGATCACGACTTTGAACCAAATGTGACGTTTAAAGCCGTGGTCACTGCTTTTTGAACCAAATGTGACGTTTAAAGCCGTGATCACGGCTTTTTGAACCAAATGTGATGTTAAAAGCCGTGATCACGGCTTTAAACGTCACATTTGGTTCAACTGGCAGCACACCTTATCAGTTTAAACAGGTCCATAGGCCACGGTAGCTCAGTCGGATGATCAGGAGGACGCGGATACAAATCCCCTCGAGCAAGACAAATTAAAAAAAAGCCTAGCCTAGCATTTGTGTAAAATTACATTATATCCATCAATAAATGTAGGTACTTAAGACTGATGACACAATTTTTCTAAAAATAGCCACAGTGACCTTGACTTTGAGCCCCAGACCTTGAAAGTTAAACTTCATACCCAACATTTGTTTGAAGTTATCTTAAAATCCATCAATAAATCTGGACACTAGAGCAATGATCAAGTTTATCTAAAAAATAGCCACAGTGACCTTGACCTTCAGCCCCTGACCCGGAAAGTCAAAGTCACTCAAGATATTATCATACCAAACATTTGTGTCAAGGTATATTAAAACCCATCAATAAATGAAGGCGCAAGAGCGATGACAAAGTTTTTCTAAAAATAGCATCAGTGACCTTGACCTTCAGCCCCAGACCCTGAAAGTCGAACTTGCTCAAGATATCATCATTGCCAACATTTTTGTAAAGTTATATTAAAATCCATCCATTAATGTAGGCACTAGAGCGATCACAAAGTTTTTTCTAAAAATAGCCAGTGACCTTGACCTTCAGCCCCGGTACCTGAAAGTCGAACTTGCTAGAGATATCATCATACCCAACATTTGTGTGAATTTATATTAAAATCCATCAATAAATTAAGGTGCAAGAACGATGACAATGTTTTTTTCAAAAATAGCCACAGTGACCTTGACCCCTGACCCTGAAAGTAGTGACCTTGACCTTAGGCCCCAGACCCTGAAAGTCATATTCACTCGAGATATCATTATACCAAACATTTCAGTGAAGTTATTTTAAAATCCATCAATAAATGAAGGCGCTAGAGCGATGGCAATGTTTTTCTAAAAATAGCCACAGTGACCTTGACCTTGAGCCCCAGACCCCGCTATGTTTTTAAAAAGAAAAAAAAAAAGGAAAAAAGAAAAGAAAAAAAAAAAGAAAAAAAAAAAAAGTTCCTCCCCCGGGATTTGAACTCACGCAGCTTGCAGGTAAACTTTAACACAGAGAAGTAAGGGAGGTAATACAGAGGAAAATATTAACTTCTCAAAAAGTCCAATTTAAGCCAAAAAACCTGTAAAATGAAGTACAATGATAATGTTAAATATTGTTTTTTTAGCAATTATTAATTATGTATTCAAAATAAAGTTGTAAAACATCACATATAAGAGCTTGCAGGTAAACTTTAACCAAATGCGGACGCCGACGCTGACGCCGACGCTGACGCTGACGCCGACGCTGACGCCGACGCCGGACGCCCGGGGGTATGGCAATAGCTCCCCCTTACTTTCGTAAGGCGAGCTAAAAACAAACAATAAACGGGTCCATAACATAATGGCATAATGGCAATAACTCGAGCTACAGTAAATTTAAATAGAATGCGAAAGACATTGCACGATTGAGTTCAATGCATGCGCAGGCTAGAGTGCGCATGACTTCATAAAGTTAAGATCTGAAGATATGGATCGTGAAAGGCATGGCCCGCTTAAGAAGAATGCACACAGATATGTATGCTTACACGCATAAATAGCCGGCCTCGGAAGATCAGTCGGATGCGCGTCTGACTGGTGACCAGGAGGACGAGGGTTCGATACCTGCCGGGGTCGGCAACATTCTTTCGTGGAGATTGATAATGACAGCTTTTCTATGGTCATTCACACCCTTCCGCTGATTCAAGAAGTCTGGCGAAAGAATTTGCACTGTATTGGTTAACCGCTTACGTATAAACTTGCCCAGGAAAAGTGTGGATAGGTAAACTGACCGGCTGAAAATTACCTAAATAGTGTCGACTGGGTGGTTGTCGACTGGGCCGTTAAACTCGAATACTAACATACAATAAACAGGTCTACAACATAATGGCATTATGACAATAACTCGAACTACAGTAAATTTAAAGTAGATTGCGAAATGCATTACACGATGCATGCACAGGCTAGAGTGCGCATAACTTCATAAAGTTAAGATCTATTAGATTGTGAAAGGCATGTTCAGCTGAAGAAAAATGCACACATACATGTATGCCGCGTTGAGCTCTACATTGATTGTGAAAGGTGACACTAATAGCACACGCTTCATTAAGCTAGGAGTATGCTAATATCTTCTGAAAGTTAAGCTTTTAGGCAACAATGCGCGCACACGCTTCAGTTTTGTACACACACGCGCATACATGCAACTTCAGAAAGATATAAAGCTAAGTTGATCTCGCTGTTACAGGAGGAGGGATTCTTGCTGACAAAGATTGGGAAGAAAGTGAATAAAGCTTTTGGTCCAATAAAGAAAGAAGTAAGTACAGCAGTATTATCATTCCTTTTCGTACCATTGCTTTTCCCCAAGAGATGGGGTGATAGGCATACACTGTAGATTTGCCTGCCAAAACTCTCTACCCTCAGGAATTTTACAAAAACTGTTATATTCTGGGGCGGGACGTTAAACACTGTAGCCAGAACTTAAAACAAAATATCGGCAAAAAGGTTAACCCGTTTTACATAACGTGAACAAGTCCGTGAAATGAACACCCAATAAACCCCACTTTATATACAGAAAACGTACGGGGGTATAAATTATTTTTCTTATTTCTGCTCCAAGATATATGTTGTGGCTACTCGTTAGAACCGCCTCAATGAGGCGGTTCTAACTAGCACCAAAAACCTATGTTTACAGTACAACTAAGAAAAATATTACGGATTTATCAGCAAAGTAGCCATTTTAGCCAGAAAAGCCAAAGTAGCCAGAATGCACTATTTCGTATGTGTGTGTTGTCGTAATATAATAGAAACCTTCAACCCGAGGCACTAGTGAAGGAACAGGTCAGAACATGTTTTCTTTGGTGTCTGATAAGGGCTTGCACTGTTTGCAAAACAGTCAGACATTTTCTAAATATACTATATTTAATACACGAATTGTTCAATTGTCAATGAATATGTCCATTCTGAAACCTTTATTTAAATTGAAACATTTAGGTCGCATGTTCCGCCTTGACTCGAATGGGAATGAAAACTTACCTCAACCCCTTATAGGATCTATTAATCTCAGATGGATTTGTTTTTCTAATGACATAAGGTAAACGATTATGATCCTTGACCGAAAACTACCTGCCTCAACTCAAAACTATAAACGTGTATGTAGGCACCTCTTATCGACAATAGGCTCGATATAAGTAAAATAATCTTAAAATGACCCTAAAACCCAAATTAAAGGAAACACAACGATTATTCTAAATTAATGCATTCGCGTACATAACGCGACGTCTGATTGGATAACATTTCAAATCAGCGCGATCCCGACGCCATTATGTAACGTCGCATTTCATTGGTTGGCATTCGGTTTTATATGTAAAGTACATTTTTATCAAAACAACTAAAGAAGCGCATTAGAATGGTGACAGCTGTAATAAAACGTCATTTGGGGAAGTAAACCGTCGGTTTTAAGATCGCAAACTCCGTTGTACGGCCCGTAAAACGCATTACGGCTCAGCTTGCGCGTCGCCGTAAATCGCAATTTACGACCGTAAAACCGCCGATGTACCCTCCCAATTAACGATTTTTAGTGACACCTATCTTTCAGATTCGTGGCACAGAAGAAGATAATGAGAATGAGGACAAGAAGAAGAAAACTCTATCACACAAAGCAAAAGCAGGTGAAACAGTTGACTCTAAGAAATTGGAAACGGATTATAAGAAGCGATTATCGTTTCGATGTGATGGTATGTTAATATACAGTCGAACTTCGATGGCTCGAACACCTTTTGGACCTCGAAAATCTGTTCGAGACAGGGGTAGTTCGAGCCACTGAGGTTACTGCCAGGAGGCATAACGAGATACTTTTAGACATCTTTTCGGTGTTCTATAATTAAAATGTATGCTGTGTGTACTCATTAGAATCGCCTCATCGAGGCGATTCTAATAAGTACACACAAAATACATTTGCAAGATAAAAGACTAAAATTTCCTTATAGATCATCCCTCGCTTTTTCTTCTGTAGAGGATTTCGCTAGGGGCTCAAGAATTGGTTCGACATATCCATGGTAAACGAGCCATCGGTGCTCGAGCCATCGAAGTTCTACTGTACACTGCTCAAAACAGTTAAAGGAGCAAACTTTTAAGCCTGTATAACATCACAGTTCGGCTACCGCCCATAGGGGCTTGAATAGATATATGGGCTGCATGATGCTTCCACGCAGAGCTGAATCCGGCCCGCACACTAGTACTGGTAAACCGCTTAGAGGATCTAAGCCTGTCCAGGAACCGTGGTGCGAGGCGGACCGTCCATGCTAATAAACCCTATTGGTTTCATTGGGCGACAGGGCTTGAGATGTCATTTCATCTCAATGTCGGGTAAAAGTCCCACAAAATTGGAAGCAACGTCTCCAAAATGACCTTTACAGTGTTGACGGGGACGTTAAACCTCAAATCAAACAAACAAACAAAACATCATAGCTTAGCAATTTTCAAACTCAAGGAAAGGCACTGTTTTAAAGTGACATCTCTTAACAATGTTCATGCAAACGTCAAGAAGCAAGGTTCGCGTGCAAAGCAAGAATGTGAATTACAGCATGGATACCCGTATAAAACGGCTGAAATTCGGTTGGAGGCGATCTGTTCAAAATTTGAGTTAGGGTCAGAAATATATCAATCCTTCGGTTATGCGTTATTTTGGGCTTCATAGTGACTTCATATGGTCGCACTGGTGTAAGGCGGCTCTTGGAAGAAGTTGAGGTCGCTCAAGCTGTCGCTTTGGTTGAAAGTGGGTACACCCAAAAGATCGTTGCTGATCGCTTTGATGTATCGAGAAGTGTTGTTGCCAGGCTATGGAGACGCTACCAGGAGCTGGGCGAGTTTACTAGACGAGAAGGGCAAGGTCGACACCGCATGACGTCCAAAAGGGAAGATCTACATTTTCGAAATCTAGCGCTACGAAATCGGCAGTACACGGACAGAAGGCTACAAATCGATTTCCAACATGCAATTGGTCTAAGGATATCCGATCAAACATCAGAACTGGTGAAAACGCATATCAGACTGTGCAAACGCGCATACTCAAAGACACTTATTTGGTTGGTGTAGCTCATAAAATAGATGTGAAGGCAATGATCAGGAATCGATACAATTTACCCTCAGCTCCCATCAATGACACCAAAGGGAAAGAAACACAAACATGAAATAACCAGACCCCAAGTGAAAGCCAAAATGACAGCCACCCTCCCACAAAATGGCCAACTGGGTATTCAAAACAAAATAATACAAGCGACACACACATCCAAAGACAAACCATAACAGAAATAAACCGCGACAGAAAATCCGCCTTGGAACATTCAGTGAAACGAATTCCACAGGAGGTGGGGCTTACTTCCGTCGCGATTTAGACAAATAATTTGTTCAGCCCGCATGAAGTCCTAACTCATGAGCATCGATTGAATTGGGCGGAACTGAAAGTATTCCTGTCTGAAATGTTTTCAATTCTTTACGTACATTGAAACATTGCTGGGTGGCTCGAAAGTGCAGAGCATCAATATACGCTTATTTGGGGCACATATAAGGGACAATTGTTCTGTTACTTTGCATTAACTGCAGCGCGCTAGCCCCGGGCTTGATAAACTGTTCAAGGTAGCACGTGAACAAGTCCCTGAAATAAACACTCTTCTTAGTCTTAATCCACTAAGGAATTTTGTTTGTTTGTTTGACGTTTTACCTCCCCGTTAAGGAGTTTTGTTTGTTTGTCTGACGTTTAACGTCCCCTTCAACACTATTTAGGTTATTTTGGGGGCAATGCTTCCGAAATGGTGGGACTTCTACCCTACATTGAGATGAAATGACATCTCAAGTCCTACCATCCAAAGAAACAGCAAGAATTTAAGGAGCGGTTCGACTCGCACCACTTTTCCTGGGCAGGCTTGCTAATGCGGGTTTTCTGTTTCGGTTTGTTTCTGAGTGTGTGCTAAACTTATATATTTTTATTTTGGATAGCCAATTGGCCATTTTGTGGGAAAGTAACTGTCTTTTTGGCTTGCCGCTATTGATGTTTCTCTTAGGGTCTAGCTATTTCATGATTGTGTTTCTTTCCCTGTGGTGTCTCTGATAGGAGGTGTGGGTTAATTATATCGATTCCTGATCATTGCCTTCACTTCTATTTCACCTAAGCGGTTTACTAGTACTCAAGTTCGGTGGGTTTCAGAAAGTCACTTTCTGAATTTCCTTTATTTATTTCAAAACATAGATTGCAGATACTCGTTATAACCGCCATATTAAGACGTTTCAACCGAGCACTCACAGTCATTTGCAGGGCAAATATTAAACATGTCACACGTATTTCTCATCAGAAAATGCCCATTTTTGGAACAAGAGACGAATGCACTATGACAAATATGACACACGGGTCGTTGTCCTAACGAGGGGTTTTAATTGTATGGATATACTTGTATGTAAAAGTGGTGTTAGATGCATATCCGAACTTAATCTCCGCTTTAATTGTAGCATCATTACGAAAACACGCCTAAATAAATTCATTGTTAAACTTTACCGCCGAAAAAAAGAAAATTTAAGATGGAAAATTGTGATATTTTTCTTATTTCTGCTCTTCAATATAGATTGTGGGTACTCGAAGAGCAGACATAAGAAAAATAAGGTACACCCCTGTAAACCCCAGTTTTACTATACAAAAATGGGGTTCAAGGCTGTCAAAACTATATAGGCGTGTTTTCGTGATGTATGCCTCTGTCTCTTTTTTTTCTTGTTTGAGGATCTGTAAAACGGGCTAACGACTATATCTCAAAGGAAAGATAACAAACATAGCATATATAGAGCAAACACACATTTGTTATTATATCTGGTTGTGTATGTTGATCCTATTGTTCATTTCTGCCCACTTTTAGAAGACATAATGTAAGTTAAAACTTAGCACTCGATTTACTAATGATTTCAGAAATGGACGTTTTAAATGCCATATGATAAATAGAATTTTGCATTCATGCTTTTATTAAACTCGTTGAGGAAAAGAGATAAAATGCTCGGCAAAACCTTGCCTTTTATCCTTTTTCCTCAACTGAGTCAACTCGTTTAATAAATTCAACAATACATGATCTCTCATGAAAGATCCTCTTTATAAAGTGTTGAAATATGTTATTTCTAGGAAACAGCCCAATGACAATGAAGACCCCCCCCCTTTTGTATTAAAATTAACGCTGCTGTTATAATTAACCAAATGGTTAAGCCCCCGCCCATAGGGGCTTGAAGAAATATATGGGCTGCATGATACTTCCACGCAGAGCTGAATCATGCCCGCACACTAGTACTGGTAAACCGCTTAGAGGATCTAAGCCTGTCCAGGAACCGCGGTGCGAGTCGGACCGTCCATGCTAATAAACCCTTTTGGTTTCATTGGGCGACAGGGCTTGAGATGTCATTTCATCTCAATGTCGGGTAAAAGTCCCACAAAATTGAAAGCAACGTCTCCTAAATGACCTTTAGAGTGTTGACGGGGACGTTAAACCTCAAATCAAACAAACAAAACCAAATGGTTGATTTTTTTATATATTCTATTTTCAGATGTATACAAGGCGGCTATGCGAAAATGTCGTAAGGTGTTTGATAATATTTACAACAAATGTATGAAAGAGTTACCTGTTGTGGTTGACTTGCTGTGCAACTTTGTCAAAATGCATAGCCTGTGTGATCTAATTAAAAGTAAGTTTCAGCTTAGTTGCATTGTAAGTATACTTAGACAGCTAATCAGAGGCTGAAATGCAAACCATTACGATAGCACACCCGTGCGACATAGTGCATTTTTAACAACTCCCAAATGGCTACTTTTCGGATGAATATCCATGATATACTCCTTATTTATACTGCAAACATAGGTTATGGGTGCTCGTTAGAACCGTCTCATTGAGGTGGTTCTAACGAGTACTATGGGTGCTCGTTAGAACCGCCTCATTGAGGCAGTTCTAACGAGTACCCACAATCCTTTGTCTTGGAGTAAAAATAAGACAAATAATGTTTACCCCGGTAAACCACGAGTGTTAAGTTGGTTCCTTATTCCTTATTCCTTATTTCTTATTCCTTGTTCCTTATTCCTTATTCCTTGTTCCTTATTCCTTATTCCTTGTTCCTTATTCCTTATTCCTTATTCGATTTTCAACTTCATAGTACTTTGCCACGCGGTGTAACAGAACATTTGCGTATGTCCTAATCATCATCATTTTTGCTTCTAAGCATGATGGTATAGGTTTCGAATTCCAGCAGGTATCACCTGCGAATAAGGAATAAGGAACAAATCCAAATTTTCCTAATTCCTTATTCGATTTTCAACTTCATAGTACTTTGCCACGCGGTGTAACAGAACATTTGCGTATGTCCTAATCATCATCATTTTTACTTCTGAGCATAATGGTATAGGTTTCGAAATCCAGCAGGTATCAACTGCGAATAAGGAACAAATCCAAATTTTCCTTATTCCTTATAAGATTTTCAACTTCATAGTACTTTGCCACGCGGTGTAACAGAACATTTGCGTATGTACTAATCATCATCATTTTTACTTCTAAGCATGATGGTATAGGTTTCGAATTCCAGCAGGTATCAGCTGCGAATAAGGAATAAGAAATAAATCCAAATTTTCCTTATTCCTTATTCGATTTTCAACTTCATAGTACTTTGCCACGCGGTGTAACAGAACATTTGCGTATGTCCTAATCATCATCATTTTTACTTCTAAGCATGATGGTATAGGTTTCGAAATCCAGCAGGTATCAACTGCGAATAAGGAATAAGGAACAAATCCAAATTTTCCTTATTCCTTATTCGATTTCCAACTTTATAGCACTTTGCCACGCGGTGTAACAGAACATTTGCGTATGTCCTAATTATCATCAGTTTTACTTCTAAGCATGATGGTATAGGTTTCGAAATCCAGCAGGTATCAACTGCGAATAAGGAATAAGGAACAAATCCAAATTTTCCTTATTCCTTATTCGATTTTCAACTTCATAGTACTTTGCCACGCGGTGTAACAGAACATTTGCGTATGTCCTAATCATCATCATTTTTACTTCTGAGCATGATGGTATAGGTTTCGATTTCCAGCAGGTATCAACTGCGAATAAGGAATAAGGAACAAATCCAAATTTTCCTTATTCCTTACTCGATTTTCAACTTCATAGTACTTTGCCACGCGGTGTAACAGAACATTTGCGTATGTCATAATCATCATCATTTTTACTTCTAAGCATGATGGTATAGGTTTCGAATTCCAGCAGGTATCAACTGCGAATAAGGAATGAGGAACAAATCCAAATTTTCCTTATTCCTTATTCGATTTTCAACCTCATAGTACTTTGCCACGCGGTGTAACAGAACATTTGCGTATGTCCTAATCATCAGCATTTTTACTTCTGAGCATAATGGTATAAGTTTCGAAATCCAGCAGGTATCAACTGCGAATAAGGAATAAGGAACAAATCCAAATTTTCCTTATTCCTTATTCGATGTTCAACTTCAAAGTACTTTGCCACGCGGTGTAACAGAACATTTGCGTATGTACTAATCATCATCATTTTTACTTCTAAGCATGATGGTATAGGTTTCGAATTCCAGCAGGTATCAGCTGCGAATAAGGAATAAGGAACAAATCCAAATTTTCCTTATTCCTTATTCGATTTTAAACTTCATAGTACTTTGCCACACGGTGTAACAGACAATTTGCGTATGTCCTAATCATCATCATTTTTACTTCTAAGCATGATGGTATAGGTTTCGAAATCCAGCAGGTATCAACTGCGAATAAGGAATAAGGAACAAATCCAAATTTTCCTTATTCCTTATTCGATTTTCAACTTCATAGTACTTTGCCACGCGGTGTAACAGAACATTTGCGTATGTCCTAATTATCATCAGTTTTACTTCTAAGCATGATGGTATAGGTTTCGAAATCCAGCAGGTATCAACTGCAAATAAGGAATAAGGAACAAATCCAAATTTTCCTTATTCCTTATTCGATTTTCAACTTCATAGTACTTTGCCACGCGGTGTAACAGAACATTTGCGTATGTACTAATCATCATCATTTTACTTCTGAGCATGATGGTATAGGTTTCGATTTCTAGCAGGTATCAACTGAGAATAAGGAATAAGGAACAAATCCAAATTTTCCTTATTCCTTATTTGATTTTCAACTTCATAGTACTTTGCCACGCGGTGTAACGGAACATTTGCGTATGTCCTAATCATCATCATTTTTGCTTCTAAGCATGATGGTATAGGTTTCAAATTCCAGCAGGTATCAACTGCGAATAAGGAATAAGGAACAATTCCAAATTTTCCTTATTCCTTATTCGATTTTCAACTTCATAGTACTTTGCCACGCGGTGTAACAGAACATTTGCGTATGTCCTAATCATCATCATTTTTACTTCTGAGCATAATGGTATAGGTTTCGAAATCCAGCAGGTATCAACTGCGAATAAGGAATAAGGAACAAATCCAAATTTTCCTTATTCCTTATAAGATTTTCAACTTCAAAGTACTTTGCCACGCGGTGTAACAGAACATTTGCGTATGTACTAATCATCATCATTTTTACTTCTAAGCATGATGGTATAGGTTTCGAATTCCAGCAGGTATCAGCTGCGAATAAGGAATAAGAAATAAATCCAAATTTTCCTTATTCCTTATTCGATTTTCAACTTCATAGTACTTTGCCACGCGGTGTAACAGAACATTTGCGTATGTCCTAATCATCATCATTTTTACTTCTAAGCATGATGGTATAGGTTTCGAAATCCAGCAGGTGTCAACTGCGAATAAGGAATAAGGAACAAATCCAAATTTTCCTTATTCCTTATTCGATTTTCAACTTCATAGTACTTTGCCACGCGGTGTAACAGAACATTTGCGTATGTCCTAATTATCATCAGTTTTACTTCTAAGCATGATGGTATAGGTTTCGAAATCCAGCAGGTATCAACTGCGAATAAGGAATAAGGAACAAATCCAAATTTTCCTTATTCCTTATTCGATTTTCAACTTCATAGTACTTTGCCACGCGGTGTAACAGAACATTTGCGTATGTCCTAATCATCATCATTTTTACTTCTGAGCATGATGGTATAGGTTTCGATTTCCAGCAGGTATCAACTGCGAATAAGGAATAAGGAACAAATCCAAATTTTCCTTATTCCTTATTCGATTTTCAACTTCATAGTTCTTTGCCACGCGGTGTAACAGAACATTTGCGTATGTCATAATCATCATCATTTTTACTTCTAAGCATGATGGTATAAGTTTCGAATTCCAGCAGGTATCAACTGCGAATAAGGAATAAGGAACAAATCCAAATTGTCCTTATTCCTTATTCGATTTTCAACCTCATAGTACTTTGCCACGCGGTGTAACAGAACATTTGCTAAGTCCTAATCATCATCATTTTTACTTCTGAGCATAATGGTATAAGTTTCGAAATCCAGCAGGTATCGACTGCGAATAAGGAATAAGGAACAAATCCAAATTTTCCTTATTCCTTATTCGATTTTCAACTTCAAAGTACTTTGCCACGCGGTTTGCGTATGTACTAATCATCATCATTTTTACTTCTAAGCATGATGGTATAGGTTTCGAATTCCAGCAGGTATCAGCTGCGAATAAGGAATAAGGAACAAATCCAAATTTTCCTTATTCCTTATTCGATTTTCAACTTCATAGTACTTTGCATCGCGGTGTAACAGAACATTTGCGTATGTCCTAATCATCATCATTTTTACTTCTAAGCATGATGGTAAAGGTTTCGAAATCCAGCAGGTATCAACTGCGAATAAGGAATAAGGAACAAATCCAAATTTTCCTTATTCTTTATTCGATTTTCAACTTCATAGTACTTTGCCACGCGGTGTAACAGAACATTTGCGTATGTACTAATCATCATCATTTTTACTTCTGAGCATGATGGTATAGGTTTCGAAATCCAGCAGGTATTAACTGCGAATAAGGAATAAGGAACAAATCCAAATTTTCCTTATTCCTTATTCGATTTTCAACTTCATAGTACTTTGCCACGCGGTGTAACGGAACATTTGCGTATGTCCTAATCATCACCATTTTTACTTCTAAGCATGATGGTATAAGTTTCGAATTCCAGCTGGTATCAACTGCGAATAAGGAATAAGGAACAAATCCAAATTTTCCTTATTCCTTATTCGATTTTCAACTTCATAGTACTTTGCCACGCGGTGTAACAGGACATTTGCGTATGTCATAATCATCATCATTTTTACTTCTAAGCATGATGGTATAGGTTTCGAAATCCAGCAGGTATCAACTGCGAATAAGGAATAAGGAACAAATCCAAATTTTCCTTATTCCTTATTCGATTTTCAACTTCATGGTACTTTGCAACGCGGTGTAACAGAACATTTGCGTATGTCCTAATCATCATTATTTTTACTTCTAAGCATGATGGTATAGGTTTCGAATTCCAGCAGGTATCAACTGCGAATAAGGAATAAGGAACAAATCCAAATTTTCCTTATTCCTTATTCGATTTTCAACTTCATAGTACTTTGCCACGCGGTGTAACAGAACATTTGCGTATGTCCTAATCATCATCATTTTTACTTCTAAGCATGATGGTATAGGTTTCGAAATCCAGCAGGTATCAACTGCGAATAAGGAATAAGGAACAAATCCAAATTTTCCTTATTCCTTATTCGATTTTCAACTTCATAGTACTTTGCCACGCGGTGTAACAGAACATTTGCGTATGTACTAATCATCATCATTTTTACTTCTGAGCATGATGGTTTAGGTTTCGAATTCCAGCAGGTATCAACTGCGAATAAGGAATAAGGAACAAATCCAAATTTTCCTTATTCCTTATTCGATTTTCAACTTCATAGTACTTTGCCACGCGGTGTAACAGAACATTTGCGTTTGTCCTAATCATGATCATTTTTACTTCTAAGCATGACGGTATAGGTTTCGAATTCCAGCAGATATCAACTGCGAATAAGGAATAAGGAACAAATCCAAATTTTCCTTATTCCTTATTCGATTTTCAACTTCATAGTACTTTGCCACGCGGTGTAACAGAACATTTGCGTATGTCCTAATCATCATCATTTTTACTTCTGAGCATGATGGTATAGGTTTCGAAATCCAGCAGGTATCAACTGCGAATAAGGAATAAGGAACAAATCCAAATTTTTCCTTATTCCTTATTCGATTTTCAACATCATAGTACTTTGCCACGCGGTGTAACAGAACATTTGCCTATGTCCTAATCATCATCATTTATACTTCTAAGCATGACGGTATAGGTTTCGAATTCCAGCAGATATCAACTGCGAATAAGGAATAAGGAACAAATCCAAATTTTCCTTATTCCTTATTCGATTTTTAACTTCATAGTACATTCCCACGCGGTGTAACAGAACATTTGCGTATGTCCTAATCATCATCATTTTTACTTCTGAGCATAATGGTATAGATTTTGAAATCCAGCAGGTATCAACTGCGAATAAGGAATAAGGAACAAATCCAAATTTTCCTTATTCCTTATTCGATTTTCAACTTCATAGTACTTTGCCACGCGGTGTAACAGAACATTTGCGTATGTCCTAATCATAATCATTTTTACTTTTAAGCATGATGGTATAGGTTTCGAAATCCAGCAGGTATCAACTGCGAATAAGGAATAAGGAACAAATCCAAATTTTCCTTATTCCTTATTCAATTTTCAACTTCAAAGTACTTTGCCACTCGATGTAACAGAACATTTGCGTATGTCCTAATCATCATCAATTTTACTTCTAAGCATGATGGTATAGGTTTCGAAATCCAGCAGGTTTCAACTGCGAATAAGGAATAAGGAACAAATCCAAATTTTCCTTATTCCTTATTCAATTTTCAACTTCATAGTACTTTGCCACGCGGTGTAACAGAACATTTGCGTATGT
This sequence comes from Lucinisca nassula, assembly GCA_963580285.1. NCBI lineage: Eukaryota > Metazoa > Mollusca > Bivalvia > Lucinida > Lucinidae > Lucinisca > Lucinisca nassula. Next base: position 74,619,906 of record OY757011.1, on the reverse strand, counting down.
CCCAATCATCATCATTTTTACTTCTAAGCATGATGGTATAGGTTTCGAAATCCAGCAGGTATCAACTGCGAATAAGGAATAAGGAACAAATCCAAATTTTCCTTATTCCTTATTCGATTTTCAACTTCATAGTACTTTGCCACGCGGTGTAACAGAACATTTTCGTATGTCCTAATCATCATCATGTTTACTTCTAAGCATGATGGTATAGGTTTCGAAATCCAGCAGGTATCAACTGCGAATAAGGAATAAGGAACAAATCCAAATTTTCCTTATTCCTTATTCGATTTTCAACTTCATAGTACATTGCCATGCGGTATAACAGAACATTTGCGTATGTCCTTATCATCATCATTTTTACTTCTAAGCATGATGGTATAGGTTTCGAAATCCAGCAGGTATCAACCGCGAATAAGGAATAAGGAACAATTCCAAATTTTCCTTATTCCTTATTCGATTTTCAACTTCATTGTACTTTGCCACGCGGTGTAACAGAACATTTGCGTATGTACTAATCATCATCATTTTTACTTCTGAGCATGATGGTATAGGTTTCGATTTCCAGCAGGTATCAACTGCGAATAAGGAATAAGGAACAAATCCAAATTTTCCTTATTCCTTATAAGATTTTCAACTTCATAGTACTTTGCCACGCGGTGTAACAGAACATTTGCGTATGTCCTAATCATCATCATTTTTACTTCTAAGCATGATGGTATAGGTTTCGAATTCCAGCAGGTATCAACTGCGAATAAGAAATAAGGAACAAATCCAAATTTTCCTTATTCCTTATTCGATTTTCAACTTCATAGAACTTTGCCACGCGGTGTAACAGAACATTTGCGTATGTCCTAATCATCATCATTTTTACTTCTAAGCATGATGGTATAGGTTTCGAAATCCAGCAGGTATCAACTGCGAATAAGGAATAAGGAACAAATCCAAATTTTCCTTATACCTTATTCGATTTTCAACTTCATAGTACTTTGCAACGCGGTGTAACAGAACATTTGCGTATTTCCTAATCATGATCATTTTTACTTCTAAGCATGATGGTATAGGTTTCGAATTCCAGCAGGTATCAACTGCGAATAAGGAACAAATCCAAATTTTCCTTATTCCTTATTCGATTTTCAACTTCATAGTACTTTGCCACGCGGTGTAACAGAACATTTGCGTATGTCCTAATCATCATCATTTTTACTTCTAAGCATGATGGTATAGGTTTCGAAATCCAGCAGGTATCAACTGCGAATAAGGAATAAGGAACAAATCCAAATTTTCCTTATTCCTTATTCGATTTTCAACTTCATAGTACTTTGCCACGCGGTGTAACAGAACATTTGCGTATGTACTAATCATCATTAATTTTACTTCTGAGCATGATGGTATAGGTTTCGAATTCCAGCAGGTATCAACTGCGAATAAGGAATAAGGAACAAATCCAAATTTTCCTTATTCCTTATTCGATTTTCAACTTCATAGTTCTTTGCCACGCGGTGTAACAGAACATTTGCGTATGCCCTAATCATCATCATTTTTACTTCTAAGCATGATGGTATAGGTTTCGAATTCCAGCAGGTATCAACTGCGAATAAGGAATAAGGAACAAATCCAAATTTTCCTTATTCCTTATTCGATTTTCAACTTCATAGTACTTTGCCACGCGGTGTAACAGAACATTTGCGTATGTCCTAATCATTATCATTTTTACTTTTAAGCATGATGGTATAGGTTTCGAAATCCAGCAGGTATCAACGGCGAATAAGGAATAAGGAACAAATCCAAATTTTCCTTATTCCTTATTCGATTTCCAACTTTATAGCACTTTGCCACGCGGTGTAACAGAACATTTGCGTATGTCCTAATCATCATCATTTTTACTTCTAAGCATGATGGTATAGGTTTCGAAATCCAGCAGGTATCAACTGCGAATAAGGAATAAGGAACAAATCCAAATTTTTCCTTATTCCTTATTCGATTTTCAACTTCATAGTACTTTGCCACGCGGTGTAACAGAACATTTGCGTATGTCCTATCATCATCATTTTCACTTCTAAGCATGATGGTATAGGTTTCGAATTCCAGAAGGTATCAACTGCGAATAAGGAAAAAGGAACAAATCCAAATTTTCCTTATTCCTTATTCGATTTTCAAGTTCATAGTACTTTGCCACGCGGTGTAACAGAACATTTGCGTTTGTCCTAATCATCATCATTTTTACTTCTAAGCATGATGGTATAGGTTTCGAAATCCAGCAGGTATCAACTGCGAATAAGGAATAAGGAACAAATCCAAATTTTCCTTATTCCTTATTCGATTTTAAACTTCATGGTACTTTGCCACGCGGTGTAACAGAACATTTGCGTATATCCTAATCATCATCATTTTTACTTCTAAGCATGATGGTATAGGTTTCGAAATCCAGCAGGTATCAACTGCGAATAAGGAATAAGGAACAAATCCAAATTTTCCTTATTCCTTATTCGATTTTCAACTTCATAATACTTTGCCATGCGGTGTAACAGATCATTTGCGTATGTCCTAATCATCATCATTTTTACTTCTAAGCATGATGGTATAGGTTTCGAATTCCAGCAGGTATCAATTGCGAATAAGGAACAAATCCAAATTTTCCTTATTCCTTATTCGATTTTCAACTTCATAGTTCTTTGCTACGCGGTGTAACAGAACATTTGCGTATGTCCTAATCATCATCATTTTTACTTCTAAGCATGATGGTATAGGTTTCGAAATCCAGCAGGTATCAACTGCGAATAAGGAATAAGGAACAAATCCAAATTTTCCTTATTCCTTATTCGATTTTCAACTTCATGGTACTTTGCAACGCGGTGTAACAGAACATTTGCGTATGTCCTAATCATCATCATTTTTACTTCTAAGCATGATGGTATAGGTTTCGAAATCCAGCAGGTATCAACTGCGAATAAGGAATAAGGAACAATTCCAAATTTTCCTTATTCCTTATTCGATTTTCAACTTCATAGTACTTTGCCACGGGGTGTAACAGAACATTTGCGTATGTACTAATCATCATCATTTTTACTTCTGAGCATGATGGTTTAGGTTTCGAATTCCAGCAGGTATCAACTGCGAATAAGGAATAAGGAACAAATCCAAATTTTCCTTATTCCTTATTCGATTTTCAACTTCATAGTACTTTGCCACGCGGTGTAACAGAACATTTGCGTTTGTCCTAATCATGATCATTTTTACTTCTAAGCATCATGGTATAGGTTTCGAATTCCAGCAGATATCAACTGCGAATAAGGAATAAGGAACAAATCCAAATTTTCCTTATTCCTTATTCGATTTTCAACTTCATAGTACTTTGCCACGCGGTGTAACAGAACATTTGCGTATGTCCTAATCATCATCATTTTTACTTTTAAGCATGATGGTATAGGTTTCGAAATCCAGCAGGTATCAACTGCGAATAAGGAATAAGGAACAAATCCCAATTTTCCTTATTCCTTATTCAATTTTCAACTTCAAAGTACTTTGCCACTCGGTGTAACAGAACATTTGCGTATGTCCTAATCATCATCAATTTTACTTCTAAGCATGATGGTATAGGTTTCGAAATCCAGCAGGTTTCAACTGCGAATAAGGAATAAGGAACAAATCCAAATTTTCCTTATTCCTTATTCGATTTTCAACTTAATAGTACTTTGCCACGCGGTGTAACAGAACATTTGCGTATGTCCTAATCATCATCATTTTTACTTCTAAGCAAGATGGTATAGGTTTCGAAATCCAGCAGGTATCAACTGCGAATAAGGAATAAGGAACAAATCCAAATTTTCCTTATTCCTTATTCGATTTTCAACTTCATAGTACTTTGCCACGCGGTGTAACAGAACATTTTCGTATGTCCTAATCATCATCATGTTTACTTCTAAGCATGATGGTATAGGTTTCGAAATCCAGCAGGTATCAACTGCGAATAAGGAATAAGGAACAAATCCAAATTTTCCTTATTCCTTATTCGATTTTCAACTTCATAGTACATTGCCATGCGGTATAACAGAACATTTCCGTATGTCCTTATCATCATCATTTTTACTTCTAAGCATGATGGTATAGGTTTCGAAATCCAGCAGGTATCAACCGCGAATAAGGAATAAGGAACAATTCCAAATTTTCCTTATTCCTTATTCGATTTTCCACTTCATTGTACTTTGCCACGCGGTGTAACAGAACATTTGCGTATGTACTAATCATCATCATTTTTACTTCTGAGCATGATGGTATAGGTTTCGATTTCCAGCAGGTATCAACTGCGAATAAGGAATAAGGAACAAATCCAAATTTTCCTTATTCCTTATAAGATTTTCAACTTCATAGTACTTTGCCACGCGGTGTAACAGAATATTTGCGTATGTCCTAATCATCATCATTTTTACTTCTAAGCATGATGGTATAGGTTTCGAATTCCAGCAGGTATCAACTGCGAATAAGGAATAAGGAACAAATCCAAATTTTCCTTATTCCTTATTCGATTTTCAACTTCATAGTACTTTGCCACGCGGTGTAACAGAACATTTGCGTATGTCCTAATCATCATCATTTTTACTTCTAAGCATGATGGTATAGGTTTCGAAATCCAGCAGGTATCAACTGCGAATAAGGAATAAGGAACAAATCCAAATTTTCCTTATACCTTATTCGATTTTCAACTTCATAGTACTTTGCAACGCGGTGTTACAGAACATTTGCGTATTTCCTAATCACCATCATTTTTACTTCTAAGCATGATGGTATAGGTTTCGAATTCCAGCAGGTATCAACTGCGAATAAGAAACAAATCCAAATTTTCCTTATTCCTTATTCGATTTTCAACTTCATAGTACTTTGCCACGCGGTGTAACAGAACATTTGCGTATTTCCTAATCATCATCATTTTTACTTCTAAGCATGATGGTATAGGTTTCGAAATCCAGCAGGTATCAACTGCGAATAAGGAATAAGGAACAAATCCAAATTTTCCTTATTCCTTATTCGATTTTCAACTTCATAGTACTTTGCCACGCGGTGTAACAGAACATTTTCGTATGTCCTAATCATCATCATGTTTACTTCTAAGCATGATGGTATAGGTTTCGAAATCCAGCAGGTATCAACTGCGAATAAGGAATAAGGAACAAATCCAAATTTTCCTTATTCCTTATTCGATTTTCAACTTCATAGTACATTGCCATGCGGTATAACAGAACATTTGCGTATGTCCTTATCATCATCATTTTTACTTCTAAGCATGATGGTATAGGTTTCGAAATCCAGCAGGTATCAACCGCGAATAAGGAATAAGGAACAATTCCAAATTTTCCTTATTCCTTATTCGATTTTCCACTTCATTGTACTTTGCCACGCGGTGTAACAGAACATTTGCGTATGTACTAATCATCATCATTTTTACTTCTGAGCATGATGGTATAGGTTTCGATTTCCAGCAGGTATCAACTGCGAATAAGGAATAAGGAACAAATCCAAATTTTCCTTATTCCTTATAAGATTTTCAACTTCATAGTACTTTGCCACGCGGTGTAACAGAACATTTGCGTATGTCCTAATCATCATCATTTTTACTTCTAAGCATGATGGTATAGGTTTCGAATTCCAGCAGGTATCAACTGCGAATAAGAAATAAGGAACAAATCCAAATTTTCCTTATTCCTTATTCGATTTTCAACTTCATAGTACTTTGCCACGCGGTGTAACAGAACATTTGCGTATGTCCTAATCATCATCATTTTTACTTCTAAGCATGATGGTATAGGTTTCGAAATCCAGCAGGTATCAACTGCGAATAAGGAATAAGGAACAAATCCAAATTTTCCTTATACCTTATTCGATTTTCAACTTCATAGTACTTTGCAACGCGGTGTAACAGAACATTTGCGTATTTCCTAATCATCATCATTTTTACTTCTAAGCATGATGGTATAGGTTTCGAATTCCAGCAGGTATCAACTGCGAATAAGGAACAAATCCAAATTTTCCTTATTCCTTATTCGATTTTCAACTTCATAGTACTTTGCCACGCGGTGTAACAGAACATTTGCGTATGTCCTAATCATCATCATTTTTACTTCTAAGCATGATGGTATAGGTTTCGAAATCCAGCAGGTATCAACTGCGAATAAGGAATAAGGAACAAATCCAAATTTTCCTTATTCCTTATTCGATTTTCAACTTCATAGTACTTTGCCACGCGGTGTAACAGAACATTTGCGTATGTACTAATCATCATTAATTTTACTTCTGAGCATGATGGTATAGGTTTCGAATTCCAGCAGGTATCAACTGCGAATAAGGAATAAGGAACAAATCCAAATTTTCCTTATTCCTTATTCGATTTTCAACTTCATAGTTCTTTGCCACGCGGTGTAACAGAACATTTGCGTATGCCCTAATCATCATCATTTTTACTTCTAAGCATGATGGTATAGGTTTCGAATTCCAGCAGGTATCAACTGCGAATAAGGAATAAGGAACAAATCCAAATTTTCCTTATTCCTTATTCGATTTTCAACTTCATAGTACTTTGCCACGCGGTGTAACAGAACATTTGCGTATGTCATAATCATTATCATTTTTACTTTTAAGCATGATGGTATAGGTTTCGAAATCCAGCAGGTATCAACGGCGAATAAGGAATAAGGAACAAATCCAAATTTTCCTTATTCCTTATTCGATTTCCAACTTTATAGCACTTTGCCACGCGGTGTAACAGAACATTTGCGTATGTCCTAATCATCATCATTTTTACTTCTAAGCATGATGGTATAGGTTTCGAAATCCAGCAGGTATCAACTGCGAATAAGGAATAAGGAACAAATCCAAATTTTTCCTTATTCCTTATTCGATTTTCAACTTCATAGTACTTTGCCACGCGGTGTAACAGAACATTTGCGTATGTCCTATCATCATCATTTTCACTTCTAAGCATGATGGTATAGGTTTCGAATTCCAGAAGGTATCAACTGCGAATAAGGAAAAAGGAACAAATCCAAATTTTCCTTATTCCTTATTCGATTTTCAAATTCATAGTACTTTGCCACGCGGTGTAACAGAACATTTGCGTTTGTCCTAATCATCATCATTTTTACTTCTAAGCATGATGGTATAGGTTTCGAAATCCAGCAGGTATCAACTGCGAATAAGGAATAAGGAACAAATCCAAATTTTCCTTATTCCTTATTCGATTTTAAACTTCATGGTACTTTGCCACGCGGTGTAACAGAACATTTGCGTATATCCTAATCATCATCATTTTTACTTCTAAGCATGATGGTATAGGTTTCGAAATCCAGCAGGTATCAACTGCGAATAAGGAATAAGGAACAAATCCAAATTTTCCTTATTCCTTATTCGATTTTCAACTTCATATTACTTTGCCATGCGGTGTAACAGATCATTTGCGTATGTCCTAATCATCATCATTTTTACTTCTAAGCATGATGGTATAGGTTTCGAATTCCAGCAGGTATCAATTGCGAATAAGGAACAAATCCAAATTTTCCTTATTCCTTATTCGATTTTCAACTTCATAGTTCTTTGCTACGCGGTGTAACAGAACATTTGCGTATGTCCTAATCATCATCATTTTTACTTCTAAGCATGATGGTATAGGTTTCGAAATCCAGCAGGTATCAACTGCGAATAAGGAATAAGGAACAAATCCAAATTTTCCTTATTCCTTATTCGATTTTCAACTTCATGGTACTTTGCAACGCGGTGTAACAGAACATTTGCGTATGTCCTAATCATCATCATTTTTACTTCTAAGCATGATGGTATAGGTTTCGAAATCCAGCAGGTATCAACTGCGAATAAGGAATAAGGAACAAATCCAAATTTTCCTTATTCCTTATTCGATTTTCAACTTCATAGTACTTTGCCACGCGGTGTAACAGAACATTTGCGTTTGTCCTAATCATGATCATTTTTACTTCTAAGCATCATGGTATAGGTTTCGAATTCCAGCAGATATCAACTGCGAATAAGGAATAAGGAACAAATCCAAATTTTCCTTATTCCTTATTCGATTTTCAACTTCATAGTACTTTGCCACGCGGTGTAACAGAACATTTGCGTATGTCCTAATCATCATCATTTTTACTTTTAAGCATGATGGTATAGGTTTCGAAATCCAGCAGGTATCAACTGCGAATAAGGAATAAGGAACAAATCCCAATTTTCCTTATTCCTTATTCAGTTTTCAACTTCAAAGTACTTTGCCACTCGGTGTAACAGAACATTTGCGTATGTCCTAATCATCATCAATTTTACTTCTAAGCATGATGGTATAGGTTTCGAAATCCAGCAGGTTTCAACTGCGAATAAGGAATAAGGAACAAATCCAAATTTTCCTTATTCCTTATTCGATTTTCAACTTAATAGTACTTTGCCACGCGGTGTAACAGAACATTTGCGTATGTCCTAATCATCATCATTTTTACTTCTAAGCAAGATGGTATAGGTTTCGAAATCCAGCAGGTATCAACTGCGAATAAGGAATAAGGAACAAATCCAAATTTTCCTTATTCCTTATTCGATTTTCAACTTCATAGTACTTTGCCACGCGGTGTAACAGAACATTTTCGAATGTCCTAATCATCATCATGTTTACTTCTAAGCATGATGGTATAGGTTTCGAAATCCAGCAGGTATCAACTGCGAATAAGGAATAAGGAACAAATCCAAATTTTCCTTATTCCTTATTCGATTTTCAACTTCATAGTACATTGCCATGCGGTATAACAGAACATTTCCGTATGTCCTTATCATCATCATTTTTACTTCTAAGCATGATGGTAAAGGTTTCGAAATCCAGCAGGTATCAACCGCGAATAAGGAATAAGGAACAATTCCAAATTTTCCTTATTCCTTATTCGATTTTCCACTTCATTGTACTTTGCCACGCGGTGTAACAGAACATTTGCGTATGTACTAATCATCATCATTTTTACTTCTGAGCATGATGGTATAGGTTTCGATTTCCAGCAGGTATCAACTGCGAATAAGGAATAAGGAACAAATCCAAATTTTCCTTATTCCTTATAAGATTTTCAACTTCATAGTACTTTGCCACGCGGTGTAACAGAATATTTGCGTATGTCCTAATCATCATCATTTTTACTTCTAAGCATGATGGTATAGGTTTCGAATTCCAGCAGGTATCAACTGCGAATAAGGAATAAGGAACAAATCCAAATTTTCCTTATTCCTTATTCGATTTTCAACTTCATAGTACTTTGCCACGCGGTGTAACAGAACATTTGCGTATGTCCTAATCATCATCATTTTTACTTCTAAGCATGATGGTATAGGTTTCGAAATCCAGCAGGTATCAACTGCGAATAAGGAATAAGGAACAAATCCAAATTTTCCTTATACCTTATTCGATTTTCAACTTCATAGTACTTTGCAACGCTGTGTAACAGAACATTTGCGTATTTCCTAATCATCATCATTTTTACTTCTAAGCATGATGGTATAGGTTTCGAATTCCAGCAGGTATCAACTGCGAATAAGAAACAAATCCAAATTTTCCTGATTCCTTATTCGATTTTCAACTTCATAGTACTTTGCCACGCGGTGTAACAGAACATTTGCGTATGTCCTTATCATCATCATTTTTACTTCTAAGCATGATGGTATAGGTTTCGAAATCCAGCAGGTATCAACTGCGAATAAGGAATAAGGAACAAATCCAAATTTTCCTTATTCCTTATTCGATTTTCAACTTCATAGTACTTTGCCACGCGGTGTAACAGAACATTTGCGTATGTACTAATCATCATTATTTTTACTTCTGAGCATGATGGTATAGGTTTCGAATTCCAGCAGGTATCAACTGCGAATAAGGAATAAGGAACAAATCCAAATTTTCCTTATTCCTTATTCGATTTTCAACTTCATAGTTCTTTGCCACGCGGTGTAACAGAACATTTGCGTATGTCCTAATCATCATCATTTTTACTTCTAAGCATGATGGTATAGGTTTCGAATTCCAGCAGGTATCAACTGCGAATAAGGAATAAGGAACAAATCCAAATTTTCCTTATTCCTTATTCGATTTTCAACTTCATAGTACTTTGCCACGCGGTGTAACAGAACATTTGCGTATGTCCTAATCATTATCATTTTTACTTTTAAGCATGATGGTATAGGTTTCGAAATCCAGCAGGTATCAACTGCGAATAAGGAATAAGGAACAAATCCAAATTTTCCTTATTCCTTATTCGATTTCCAACTTTATAGCACTTTGCCACGCGGTGTAACAGAACATTTGCGTATGTCCTAATCATAATCATTTTTACTTCTAAGCATGATGGTATAGGTTTCGAAATCCAGCAGGTATCAACTGCGAATAAGGAATAAGGAACAAATCCAAATTTTTCCTTATTCCTTATTCGATTTTCAACTTCATGGTACTTTGCCACGCGGTGTAACAGAAGATTTGCGTATGTCCTATCATCATCATTTTCACTTCTAAGCATGATGGTATAGGTTTCTAATTCCAGAAGGTATTAACTGCGAATAAGGAAAAAGGAACAAATCCAAATTTTTCCTTATTCCTTATTCGATTTTCAAGTTCATAGTACTTTGCCACGCGGTGTAACAGAACATTTGCGTTTGTCCTAATCATCATCATTTTTACTTCTAAGCATGATGGTATAGGTTTCGAAATCCAGCAGGTATCAACTGCGAATAAGGAATAAGGAACAAATCCAAATTTTCCTTATTCCTTATTCGATTTTAAACTTCTTGGTACTTTGCCACGCGGTGTAACAGAACATTTGCGTATGTCCTAATCATCATCATTTTTACTTCTAAGCATGATGGTATAGGTTTCGAAATCCAGCAGGTATCAACTGCGAATAAGGAATAAGGAACAAATCCAAATTTTCCTTATTCCTTATTCGATTTTCAACTTCATAATACTTTGCCATGCGGTGTAACAGATCATTTGCGTATGTCCTAATCATCATCATTTTTACTTCTAAGCATGATGGTATAGGTTTCGAATCCCAGCAGGTATCAATTGCGTATAAGGAACAAATCCAAATTTTCCTTATTCCTTATTCGATTTTCAACTTCATAGTACTTTGCCACGCGGTGTAACAGAACATTTGCGTATGTCCTAATCATCATCATTTTTACTTCTAAGCATGATGGTATAGGTTTCGAAATCCAGCAGGTATCAACTGCGAATAAGGAATAAGGAACAAATCCAAATTTTCCTTATTCCTTATTCGATTTTCAACTTCATAGTACTTTGCCACGCGGTGTAACAAAACATTTGCGTATGGTGGAATCATCATTAATTTTACTTCGAAGCACAATGGTATAGGTTCCGAAATCTAGCAAGTATTAATTGCGATTAAGGAATAAATAAAAATATTCCTTATTCCTTATTCGATTTTCAGCTTTATAGATCTTTGCCGGGCCATTACGGGACGGATGGTCATCAACTCTAGAGAGTCTCCGTTACTCTCGCCGTTAAGCAGCGGTGTGGTCTAATGCAGTATGTGTCCACTGTCCTGTCGCCGGGCTACCGCGGGACGGATGGCCATCACCTATAGTGAGTCTCCGTTACTCCCGCCGCTTAGCGCGGTGGTTTAGCCATAGTAACGGGCCATCAGGCGGGGTCGCGGACTCTCAGCGCCCGCCGGCCATAAAGAGATTCGCCCGATACAAGGATGCGGTGTAAAATCATTCGTAGACGACCTAGCTTTCGGTCGGGGCGTCGTACTTAGTAGAGAAGCCGCCACACTGCGATCTATTGAGACTAAGCCTTTCGACTGGCGATTTGTCCGCATAAGACGGGCACGAACCTACCGGGTGGCGTTGTCTCTCCGTTGTCGTCGAATTCAGTCTATAGACATTTAGCAAAATACTTTGTCAAAACGCAGGAAAAAAATTGTAATATTTTTTTTTTTTTCATTTTTAGGTTATATTCGGTATTTATTTTTTCCTCACATCTTTCCATTGTTATTTCTCGCCATTTCCGGTGATTATCTTTTTCACCCTGTGGGCCACGGCGTCTGTAGCCATCATCGAAAGCGAGTCTCCGCTACTACCACAGCGTAGCCGCAGTTTGGTGTATATTAGTTTATGTCGACTGTCGTGTCGCCGGGCCACTGCGGCACGGATGGTCATCACCTCAAGAGAGTCTCCTTTACTCCCACCGTTTAGCCGCAGTGTGGCCAAATGCAGTATGTGTCTACTGCCCTGTCGCCGGGTCACTGCGGGACGGATGGTCATCACCTATAGAGGGTCTCAGTTGCTCCCGCCGTTTTGGCGTAGTGTGGTCTAATGCAGTAGATGTTCATTGCTCTGTCGCCGGGCCACTGCGGGACGGATGGTCATCGCCTCTAGAGAGTCTCCGTTGCTCCCGCCGTTTAGCCGAGGTGTGGTCTAATGCAGTATGTCCACTGTCTTGTCGCCGGGATACCGCGGGACGGATGGTCATCACCTATAGCGAGTCTCCGCTACGCCCGCCGCTTAGCCACAGTGTGGTCTATTGCAATATGTGTCCACTGTCTTGTCGCCGGGCTACAGCGGGACGGATGATCGTCACCTATAGCGAGTCTCCGCTACCCCCGCAGCCTATCCGCAGTTTGGTCTAAAGGGGAACATGTCAATTTCCTTGTCGCCGGGCCACTGCGGCACGGATGATCACCACCTAAAGAGAGTCTCCGTTACTCTCGCCGCTAAGTCGCGGTGTGGTCTAATGCAGTATATGTGTACACTGCCCTTTCTCCGGGCCACTGCGCCACGGATGATCATCACCTAAATTGAGTCTCCGCTACACCCGCCGCTTAGCCGCAGTGTGGTCTATTGCAGTATGTGTCTTGTCGCCGGGCTACAGCGGGACGGATGATCATCACCTATAGCGAATCTCCGCAACCCCGCAGTCTATCCGCAGTTTGGTCTAAAGGAGTACATGTCCGTTTCTCTCTCGCCGGGCCACTGCGGCACGGATGGTCATAACATAAAGAGTGTCTCCGTTACTCTCGCAACTTAGCCGCGGTGTGGTCTAATGCAGTGTGTGTCCACTACCCTTTCTCCCGGCCTGCGTCACGGATGATCATCTCCGCTACTCCAGCCGCTTAGCCACTGTGTGGTCTATTGCAGTATGTGCCCACTTTATTGTCGCTGGGCTACAGCTGGACGGATGATCATCGCCTATAGCGAGTCTCCGCTACTCCCGCAGCCTATCCGCAGTTTGGTCTAAAGGAGTACATGTCCATTGCCCTGTAGCCTGGCCACTGCGGGTCATCACATAAATAGAGTCTCCGTTACTCCCACCGATTAGACGCGGTGTTTGTTTGTTTGAATTGAGGTTTAACATCCCCGTCAACACTGTAAAGGTCATTTTGGAGACGTTGCTTCCAATTTTGTGGGACTTTTACCCGACATTGAGATCTTCACTGCCCTTTCTCCGGGCCACTGCGACACGGATGGTCATCACCTAAAGAGAGTCTCCGCTACACCCGCCGCTTAGCCGCAGTGTGGTCTATTGCAGTATGTGTCCACTGTCATGTCGCCGGGCTACAGCGGGACGGATGGTCATCACCTATATCGATTCTCCACTACTCTCGCAGAATATCCGCAGTTTGGTCTAAAGGAGTACATGTCCATTGCTCTGTCGCCGAGCCACTGCGGGACTGATGGTCATCATCTAAAGAGAGCGGCAGGAGTAGCGGAGACTCTCTTAAGGTGATGATCATCAGTGCCGAAGTGGCCCAGAGAAAGGGCAAATGACAAATACTGCATTAGACCACACTGCGGCTAAGCGGCGGGAGTAACGGAGACTCTCTTTAGGTGATGACCATCCGTCCCGCAGTGGCCCGGCGACAGAGCATTGGACATGTACTCCTTCAGACCAAACTGCGGATAGGCTGCGGGACTAGCGGAGACTCGCTAAAGTAGTACATGTCCATTGCCCTGTCGCCGGGCCATTGCGGGACGGATGGTCATCACCTAAAGAGAGTTTCCGTTACTCCCGCCGCTAAGCCGCGGCCTGGTCTAATGCAGTATGTATGCACTGCCCTTTCTCCGGGCCACTGCGGCACGGATGATCATCACCATAAGACAGTCGCCGCTACTCCTGCCGCTTAGCCGCAGCGTGGTCTATTGCAGTATTTGTCCACTGTCTTGTCGCCGGGCTACAGCGGGACGGATGATCATCACCTATAGCGATTCTCCGCTAGTCCCGCAGCCTCTAAAGAGAGCGGCAGTAGTAGCGGAGACTCTCTTAAGGTGATGATCATCCGTGCCGAAGTGGCCCGGAGAAAGGGCAGTTGACACATACTGCAATAGACTACACTGTGGCTAAGCGGCTGGAGTAGCGGAGATGATCATCCGTGACGCAGGTCCGGAGAAAGGGCAGTGGACACATACTGCATTAGACCACACCGCGTCTAAGCGGCGGGAGTAACGGAGACTCTCTAGGTGATGACCATCCGCCCCGCAGTGGCCCGGCGACAGGGCAATGGACATGTTGTCCTTTAGACCAAACTGCAGATAGGCTGCGACAGTAGCGGAGACTCGCTATAGGGGATGATCATCCGTCCCGATGTAGCCTAGCGACCAGACAGTGGACACATTCTGCAATAGACCACACTGCGGCTAAACGGCGGGAGTAGCGGAGAATCGCTAAAGGTGATGATCATCCGTCCCGATGTAGCCCAGCGACCAGACAGTGGACCCATTCTGCAATAGACTACACTGTGGCTAAGCGGCTGGAGTAGCGGAGATGATCATCCGTGACGCAGGTCCGCAGAAATGGCAGTGGACACATACTGCATTAGACCACATCGTGGCTAAGCTGCGAGAGTAACGGAGACACTCTTTACGGGCCGCAGTGGCCCGGCGACGGAGTAATGGACATGTACTCCTTCAGACCAAACTGAGGATAGACTGCGTGGGTTGCGGAGACTCGCTATAGGTGATGATCATCCGTTCCGCTGTAGCCCAGCGACAAGACAGTGGACACATACTGAAACAGACCACACTGCGGCGAAGCAGTGGGTGTAGCGGAGACTCTCTTTAGGTGATGATCATCCATTCCGCAGTGGCCCGAAGAAAAGGCAGTGTACACATTCTGCATTAAACCACACCGCAGCTAGGCGGCGGGAGTAACGGAGACTCTTTAGGTGATGACCATCCTTCCCGCAGTGGCCCGGCGACAGGGCAGTGGACATGTACTACTTTTGACCAAATTGTGGATAGGCTGCGGGAGTAGCGGAGACTCGCTATAGATGATGATCATCCGACCCGCTGTAGCCCAGCAACAAGACAGTTGACACATACTGCAATAGACTACACTGTGGCTAAGCGGCTGGAGTAGCGGAGATGATCATCCGTAACGCAGGACCGGAGAAAGAGCAGTGGACACATACTGCATTAGACCACGCCGTGGCTAAGCTGCGAGAGAAACGGAGACACTTTTTTGTGATGACCATCCGTGCCGCAGTGGCCCGGCGACAGAGAAATGGACATGCACTCCTTAAGACCAAACTGCGGATAGACTGCGGGGATTGCGGAGACTCGCTATAGGTGATGATATAGGTAGCCCGGCGACAAGACAGTGGACACATATTGCAATAGAACACACTGCGCCTAAGCGGCGGGCGTAGCGGAACCTCGCTATAGGTGATGACCATCCGTCCCGCGGTAGCCCGGCGACAGGACAGAGGACACATACTGCATTAGACCACAACGCGGCTAAACGGCGGGAGCAACGGAGACTCTCTATAGGTGATGACAATCTGTCCCGCAGTGGCCCGGAGAAAGGCCAGTGGACATGTACTCCTTTGGACCAAACTGTGGATAGGCTGCGGGAGTAGCGGGGAATCGGAATAGGTGATGAACATCCGCCACGCTGTAGCCCGGCGACAAGACAGTGCACACATACTGCAATAGACCACGCTGCGGCTAAGCGGCAGGAGTAGCAGAGACTCTCTTAAGGTGATGATCATCCGTGCCTAAGTGGCCCATAGAAAGGGCAGTTGACACATACGGCATTAGACCACACTGCGGCTAAGCGACGGGAGTAACGGATACACTTTAGGTGATGACGATCCTTCCCGCAGTGGCCCGGCGTCAGGGCATTTGACATATACTCCTTTAGACCAAAGTGCGGATAGGCTGCGGGAGTATCGGGGACTCGCTATAGGCGATGATCATCCGTCCCGTTGTAGCCCGGTGACAACACAGTGGACACATATTGTAATAGACCACACTGCGGCGAAGCGGCGGGCGTAGCGGAGACTCGCTATAGGTGATGACCATCCGTTCCGCGGTAGCCCGGCGACAGGACAGTGGACACAATCTGCATTAGACCACACCGCGGTTAAACGGCGTGAGCAACGGAGACTCTGTAGAGGTGATTACCATCCGTCCCGCAGTGGCCCGACGACAGGGCAATGGACACATACTGCATTAGACCACACTGCGCCCAAAACGGCGGTAGTAACTGAGACTCTCTATAGGTGATGACCATCCGTGCCGCAGTGGCCCGGAGAAAGGGCATTGGACATGTACTCCTTTGGCCCAAACTGCAGATAGGCTGCGGGAGTAGTGGAGATCGCGATAGGTGATGATCATCCGTCCCGCTGTAGCCCGGCGACAAGACAGTGGACACATATTGCAATAGACCAAGCTGCGGCTAAATGGCGGGCGTAGGGAAGACTTGCTGTTCACCATGTGGGTGATGACCATCCGTCCCGCGGAAGCCCGGCGGCAGGACAGTGGACACATACTGCATTAGACCACACCGCGGCTAAACGGCCGGACGGAGACTCTCTAGAGGTGATGACCATCCATCCCGCAGTGGCCCGGCGACAGGGCAATGAACACATACTGCATAAGACCACACTGTGCCAAAACGACAGGAGTAACTGAGACTCCCTTAAGCAAGGATGACCATCCGTGCCGCAGTGGCCCGGAGAAAGGGCAGTGGACATGTACTCCTTTGGACCAAACTGCGGATAGGCTGCGGGAGTAGCGGAGAATCGCTATAGGTTATGATCATCCGTCACACTGTCGCCCGGCGACAAGACAGGTAACACATACTGCAAAAGACCACGCTGCGGCAAAGCGGCAGAAGTAGCGGAGACTCTCTTAAGGTGATGATCATCCGTTCCGCAGTGGCCCGGAGAAAAGGCAGTGTAACATACTGCATTAGACCACATCGCGGCTAAGCGGCGGGAGTAACGGAGACTCTTGAGGTGACGACAATCCTTCCCGCAGTGGCCCGGCGACAGGGCAATGGACATGTACTCCTTTAGACCAAACTGCATATAAACTGCGGGGGTTGCGGATACTCGCTATAGGTGATGATCATCCGTCCCGCTGTAGCCCGGCGACAAGACAGTGGACACATATTGCAAAAGACCACACTGCGGCTAAGCGGCGGGCGTAGCGGAGACTCGCTATAGGTGATGACCATCCGTCACGCGCTAGCCCGGCGACAGGACAGTGGACACATACTGCATTAGACCACACCGCGGCTAAACGGCAGGAGCAACGGAGACTCTTTTTAGGTGATGACCATCGGTCCCGCATTGACCCGGCGACAGGGCAATGGGCATGTACTCCTTTAGACCAAACTGCGAATAGGCTGCGGGAGTAGCGGAGAATCGCTATAGGTGATGATCGTCCGTCCCGCTGTAACCCGGCGACAAGACAGTGGACACATACTGCAATAGAACACACTGCGGCTAAGCGGCGGGTGTAGCGGAGACTCTCTTGAGATGATGATCATCCGTGCCGCAGTGGCCAGGAGAAAGGACAGTGGACACTTACTGCATAAGACCACACCGCGGATAAGCGGCGGGAGTAACGGAGACTCTCTTTAGGTGATGACCATCCGCCCCGCAGTGGCCCGGCGACAGGGCAATGGACATGTTCTCCTTTAGACCAAACTGCGGATAGGCTGCGGGAGTAGCGGAGACTCGCTATAGGTGATGATCATCCGTCCCGATGTAGCCCAGCGACCAGACAGTGGACACATACTGCAATTGACTACAATGTGGCTAAGCGGCTGGAGTAGCGGAGATGATCATCCGTGACGCAGGTCCGCAGAAAGAGCAGTGGACACATACAGCATTAGACCACACCGTGGCTTAGCTGCGAGAGTAACGGAGACACTCTTTATGTGATATCCATCCGTGCCGCAGTGGCCCGGCGACGGAGAAATGGACATGTACTCCTTTAGACCAAACTGCGGATAGACTGCGGGGGTTGCGGAGACTCGCTGTAGGTGATAATCATCCCTTCCGCTGTAGCCCAGCGACAAGACAGTGGACAAATACTGCAACAGACCACACTGCGGCTAAGCGGTGGGTGTAGCGGAGACTCTCTTTAGGTGATGATCATCCGTTCCGCAGTGGCCCGGAGAAAAGGCAGTGTACACATTCTGCATTAAACCACACCGCGGCTAGGCGGCAGGAGTAACGGAGACTCTTTAGGTGATGACCATCCTTCCCGCAGTGGCACGGCGACAGGGCCATGGACATGTACTCCTTTAGACCAAATTGTGGATAGGCTGTGGGAGTAGCGGAGACTCGCTATAGGTGATGATCATCCGACCCGCTGTAGCCCAGCAACAAGACAGTGGACACATACTGCAATAGCCTACACTGTGGCTAAGCGGCTGGAGTAGCGGAGATGATCATCCGTGACGCAGGTCCGGAGAAAGAGCAGTGGACACATACTGCATTAGACCACACCGTGGCTGCGAAAGAAACGGAGACACTTTTTGTGTGATGACCATCCGTGCCGCAGTGGCCCGGCGACGGAGAAATGGACATGCACTCCTTAAGACCAAACTGCGGATAGACTGCGGGGGTTGCGGAGACTCGCTATAGGTGATGATCATCCGCCCCGCTGAAGCCCGGCGACAAGACAGTGGACACATATTGCAATAGACCACACTGCGGCTAAGCGGCGGGCGTAGCGGAGACTCGCTATAGGTGATGACCATCCGTCCTGCGGTAGCCCGGCGACAGGACAGTGGACACATACTGCATTAGACCACACCGCGGCTAAACGGCGAGAGCAACGGAGACTCTCTATAGGTGATGACAATCTGTCCCGCAGTGGCCCGGAGAAAGGGCATTGGACGTTTACTCCTTTGGACCAAACTGCGGATAGGCTGCGGGAGTAGCGGAGAATCGCTATAGGTGATGAGCATCCGTCACGCTGTAGCCCGGCGACAAGACAGTGCACACATACTGCAATAGACCACGCTGCGGCTTAGCGGCAGGAGTAGCGGAGACTCTCTTAAGGTGATGATCGTCCGTGCCGAAGTGGCCCGTAGAAAGGGCAGTTGACACATACTGCATTAGACCACACCGCGGCTAAGCGGCGGGAGTAACGGAGACACTTTAGGTGATGACCATCCTTCCCGCAGTGGCCCGGCGACAGGGCATTGGACATGTACTTCTTTAGACCAAAGTGCGGATAGGCTGCGGGAGTATCGGGGACTCGCTATAGGCGATGATCATCCGTCCCGCTGCACCCCGGGGACAACACAGTGGACACATATTGTAATAGACCACACTGCGGCTAAGCGGCGGGCATAATGGAGACTGGCTATAGGTGATGACCATCCGTTCCGCGGTAGCCCGGCGACAGGACAGTGGACACATACTGCATTAGACCACACCGCGGCTAAACGGCGTGAGCAACGGAGACTCTCTAGAGGTGATGACCATCCGTCCCGCAGTGGCCCGGAGACAAGGCAATCTACACATACTGCATTAGACCACACTGCGCCCAAAACGGCGGTAGTAACTGAGACTCTCTATAGGTGATGACCATCCGTGCCGCAGTGGCCCGGAGAAAGGGCATTTGACATGTACTCCTTTGGACCAAACTGCAGATAGGCTGCGGGAGTAGTGGAGAATCGCGATAGGTGATGATCATCCGTCCCGCTGTGGCCCGGCGACAAGACAGTGGACACATATTGCAATAGACCACGCTGCGGCTAAGCGGCGGGTGTAGCGGAGACTTGCTATACATCATGTAGGTGATGACAATCCGTCCCGCGGTAGCCCGGCGACAGGACAGTGGACACATACTGCATTAGACCACACCAGGGCTAAAAGGCGTGAGCAACAGAGACTCTCTAGAGGTGATGACCATCCGTCCCGCAGTAGCCCGGTGACAGGGCAATGAACACATACTACATAAGACCACACTGCGCCTAAACGGCGGGAGTAACTGAGACTCTCTTAATAGAGGATGACCATCCGTGCCGCAGTGGACACATACTGCATTAGACCACACCGCGGCTAAACGGCAGGAGCAACGGAGACTCTCTTTAGGTGATGACCATCCGTCCCGCATTGACCCGGCGACAGGCCAATGGACATATACTCCTTTAGACCAAACTGCGGATAGGCTGTAGCCCGGCGACAAGACAGTGGACACATACTGCAATAAACCACACTGCGGCTAAGCGGCGGGTGTAGCGGAGACTCTCTTGAGGTGATGATTATCCGTGCCGCAGTGGCAGTGGACAGTGGACACATACTGCATTAGACCACACCGCGGATAAGCGGCGGCTGTTACGGAGGCTCTCTTTAGGTGATAACCATCCGCCCCGCAGTGGCCCGGCGACAGGGCAATGGACATGTTCTCCTTTAGACAAAACTGCGGAGCAACGGAGACTCTCTATAGGTGATGACAATCTGTCCCGCAATGGCCAGGAGAAAGGGCAGTAGACATGTACTGCTTTGGACCAAACTGCGGATAGGCTGCGGGAGAAGCGGAGAATCGCTATAGGTGATGATCATCCGTCCCGCTGTAGCCCGGCGACAATACAATGGACACATATTGCAATAGATCACGCTGCGGCTAAGCGTCGGGCGTAGCGGAGACTCGCTTAAGGTGATGATCATCCGTGCCGAAGTGGCCCGTAGAAAGGGCAATTGACACATACTGCATTAGACTACATTGCGGCTAAGCGGCGGGAGTAACGGAGACACGATAGGTGATGACCATCCTTCCCGCAGTGGCCCGGCGACAGGGCATTGGACATGTACTCCTTTAGACCAAAGCGCGGATACGCTGCGGGAGTATCGGGGACTCGCTATAGGCGATGACCATCCGTCCTGCTGTAGCCCGGTGACAACACAGTGGACACATATTGTAATAGACCACACTGCGGCGAAGCGGCGGTCGTAGCGGAGACTCGCTATAGGTGATGACCACCCGTTCCGCGGTAGCCCGGCGACAGGACAGTGGACACATCCTGCATTAGACCACATCGCGGCTAAACGGCGTGAGCAACGGAGACTCCCGAAAGGTGATGACCATCCGTCCCGCAGTGGCCCGGCGACAGGGCAATGGACACATGCTGCATTAGACCACACTGCGCCCAAAACGGCGGTAGTAACTGAGACTCTCTATAGGTGATGACCATCCGTGCCGCAGTGGCCCGGAGAAAGGGCATTGGTCATGTACTCCTTTGGACCAAACTGCAGATAGGCTGCGGGAGTAGTGGAGAATCGCGATAGGTGATGATCATCCGTCCCGCTGTGGCCCGGCGACAATACAGTGGACACATATTGCAATAGACCACGCTGCGGCTAAGCGGCGGGCGTAGCGGAGATTCGCTATACACCATGTAGGTGATGACCATCCGTCCCGCGGTAGCCCGGCGACAGGACAGTGGACCCATACTGCATTAGACCACACCACGGCTAAACGGCGGGAGCAACGGAGACTCTCTAGAGTTGATGACCATCCATCCCGCAGTAGCCCGGCGACAGGGCAATGAACACATACTGCATAAGACCACTGCGCCAAAACGGCGGGAGTAACTGAGATTCTCTTAAGAGAGGATGACCATACGTGCCGCAGTGGCCCGGAGAAAGGGCAGTGGACATGTACTCCTTTGGACCAAACTGCGGATAGGCTGCGGGAGTAGCGGAAAAACGCTATTGGTGATGAGCATCCGTCACACTGTAGCCCGTCGACAAGACAGTGCACACATACTGCAATAGACCACGCTGCGGCTAAGCGGCAGGAGTAGCGGAGACTCTCTTAAGGTGATGATCATCCGTTCCGCAGTGGCCCGGAGAAAAGGAAGTGTAACATACTGCATTAGACCACATCGCGGCTAAGCGGCGTGAGTAACGGAGACTCTTTAGGTGATGACCATCCTTCCCGCAGTGGCCCGGCGACAGGGCATTGGACATGTACTCCTTTAGACCAAAGTGCGGATAGGCTGCGGGGGTATCGGGGACTCGCTATAGGTGATGATCATCCGCCAAGCTGTAGCCCAGCGACAAGACAGTGGGCACATATTGAAATAGACTACACTGTGGCAAAGCGGCTCGAGTAGCGGACATGATCATCCGTGACGCAGGCCGGGAGAAAGGGCAGTGGACACATACTGCATTAGACTAAGCTGCGAGAGTAACGGAGACACTCTTTATGTGATGACCATCCGTGCCGCAGTGGAACGGCGACAGAGAAACGGACATGTACTCCTTTAGACCAAACTGCGGATAGACTTCAGGTGTTGCGGAGACTCGTAATAGGTGATGATCATCCGTCCCGCTCTGACCCGGCGACAAGACAGTGGACACATACTGCAATAGACCACACTGCGGCTAAGCGGCGTGTGTAGCGGAGACTCTCTTTAGGTGATGATCATCCGTGCCGCAGTGGCCCGGACAAAGGGCAGTGTAAACATACTGCATTAGACCACACCGAGGCTAAGCGGCGGGAGTAACGGAGACTCTCTATAGGTGATGACCATCCGTACCGCAGTGGCCCGGCGACAAGGAAATGGACTTGTTCTCCTTTATACCAGACTCGCAATAGGTGATGATCATCCGTCCCGCTGTAGCCCGGCGACAAGACAGTTGACACATATCGCATAAGACCACACCTCGGCTAAACGGCGGGAGCAACGGTAGATTCTCTAGAGGCGATGACCATCCGTCCCACAGTGGCCCGGCGACAGGGCAATGGACACATACTGCATTAGACCACACTGCGCCCAAACGGCGGGAACAACTGAGGCTCTCTATAGGTGATGACCATCCGTCCCGCAGTCGCCCGGTGACAGGGCAGTAGACACATACTACATTAGACCACACTACAGCTAAACGGCGGGAGTAAAGGAGACTCTCTTAAGGCGATGACAATCCGTGCCGCAGTGGCCCGGCGACACGACAGTCGACATAAACTCATATACACCAAACTGCGGCTACGCTGCGGTAGTAGCGGAGACTCGCTTTCGATGATGCCGTGGCTCACAGGGTGAAAAAGATAATCACCGGAAATGGCGAGAAATAATAATGGAAAGATGCGAGGAAAACAATAAATACCGAATATAATTTAAAAATGAAATAAAAAAATATTACAATTTTTTTCCTGCGTTTTGACAAAATATTTTGCTAAAGGTCTATAGACTGAATTCGAGGACAACGGCGAGACAACGCCACCTGGTAGGTACGTGTCCGTACAGACCGCCAGTCGAAAGGCTTAGTCTCAATAGATCGCAGTGTGATGGCTTCTCTACTAAGTACGACACCCCGACCGAAAGCTAGGTCGTCTACGAATGATTTTACGCCACTTCCTTGTATTGGGCGAATCTCTTTATGGCCGGCGTGCGCTGAGAGTCCGCGACCCCGCCTGATGGCACGTTACTGTGGCTCAAGCACCGCGCTAAGCGGCGGGAGTAACGAAGACTCTCTACAGGTGATGACCATCCGCCCCGTGGTAGCCCGGCGACAGGACAGTGGACACATACTGCATTAGACCACAACGCGGCTTAACGGCGAGAGTAACGGTGACTCTCTGGAGTTGATGATTATCCGTCCCGTAGTGGCCCGGCAAAGATCTATGAAGCTGAAAATCGAATAAGGAATATGGAAAATTTGGATTTGTTCCTTATTCCTTATTCGCAGTTGATACTTGCTGGATTTCGAAACCTATACCATAAGGCTTAGAAGTAAAAATGATGATGATTAGGACATACGCAAATGTTCTGTTACACCGCGTGGCAAAGTACTATGAAGTTGAAAATCGAATAAGGAATAAGGAAAATTTGGATTTGTTCCTTATTCCTTATTCGCAGTTGATACCTGCTGGATTTCGAAACCTATACCATCATGCTTAGAAGTAAAAATGATCATGATTAGGACATACGCAAACGTTCTGTTACACCGCGTGGCAAAGTACTATGAAGTTGAAAATCGAATAAGGAATAAGGAAAATTTGGATTTGTTCCTTATTCCTTTTTCGCAGTTGATAACTGCTGGATTTCGAAACCTATACCATCATGCTTAGAAGTAAAATTGATGATGATAAGGACATACGCAAATGTTCTGTTTCACCGCGTGGCAAAGTACTATGATGTTGAAAATCGAATAAGGAATAAGGAAAATTTGGATTTGTTGCATATTCCTTAATCGCAGTTGATACCTGCTGGATTTCGAAACCTATACCATTATGCTTAGAAGTAAAAATGATGATGATAAGGACATACGCAAATGTTCTGTTACACCGCGTTGCAATGTACTATGTAGTTAAAAATCGAATAAGGAATAAGGAAAATTTGGATTTGTTCCTTATTCCTTATTCGCAGCTGATACCTGCTGGAATTCGAAACCTAAATCATCATGCTTAGAAGTAAAAATGATGATGATTAGGACATACGCAAATGTTCTGTTACACCGCGTGGCAAAGTACTATGATGTTGAATATCGAATAAGGAATAAGGAAAATTTGGGATTTGTTCCTTATTCCTTATTCGCAGTTGATACCTGCTGGATTTCGAAACCTATACCATCATGCTTAGAAGTAAAAATGATGATGATTAGGACATACGCAAATGTTCTGTTACACCGCGTGGCAAAGAACTATGAAGTTGAAAATCGAATAAGGAATAAGGGAAATTTGGATTTGTTCCTTATTCCTTATTCGCAGTTGATACCTGAGTGAATTCGAAACATATACCATCATGCTTAGAAGTAAAAATGATGATGATTAGGACATACGCAAATGTTCTGTTACACCGCGTGGCAAAGTACTATGAAGTTGAAAATCGAATAAGGAATAAGGGAAATTTGGATTTGTTCCTTATTCCTTATTCGCAGTTGATACCTGCTGGAATTCGAAACCTATACCATCATGCTTAGAAGTAAAAATGATGATGAATAGGACATACGCAAATGTTCTGTTACACCGCGTGGCAAAGTACCATGAAGTTGAAAATCGAATAAGGAATAAGGAAAATTTGGATTTGTTCCTTATTCCTTATTCGCAGTTGATACCTGCTGGATTTCGAAACCTATACCATCATGCTTAGAAGTAAAATTGATGATGATAAGGACATACGCAAATGTTCTGTTACACCGCGTGGCAAAGTACTATGAAGTTGAAAATCGAATAAGGAATAAGGAAAATTTGGATTTGTTCCTTATTCCTTATTCGCAGTTGATACCTGCTGGATTTCGAAACCTATACCATTATGCTTAGAAGTAAAAATGATGATGATTAGGACATACGCAAATGTTCTGTTACACCGCGTGGCAAAGAACTATGAAGTTGAAAATCGAATAAGGAATAAGGAAAATTTTGATTTGTTCCTTATTCCTTATTCGCAGTTGATACCTGCTGGATTTCAAAACCTATACCATTATGCTCAGAAGTAAAAATGATGATGATTAGGACATACGCAAATGTTCTGTTACACCGCGTGGCAAAGTACTATGAAGTTGAAAATCGAATAAGGAATAAGGGAAATTTGGATTTGTTCCTTATTCCTTATTCGCAGTTGATACCTGCTGGATTTCGAAACCTATACCATCATGCTTAGAAGTAAAAATGATGATGATTAGGACATACGCAAATGTTCTGTTACACCGCGTGGAAAAGTACCATGAAGTTGAAAATCGAATAAGGAATAAGGAAAATTTGGATTTGTTCCTTATTCCTTATTCGCAGTTGATACCTGAGTGAATTCGAAACCTATACCATCATGCTTAGAAGTAAAAAATGATGATGATTAGGACATACGTAAATGTTCTGTTACACCGCGTGGCAAAGTACTATGAAGTTGAAAATCGAATAAGGAATAAGGAAAATTTGGATTTGTTCCTTATTCCTTATTCGCAGCTGATACCTGCTGGAATTCGAAACCTATACCATCATGCTTAGAAGTAAAAATGATGATGATTACTACATACGCAAATGTTCTGTTACACCGCGTGGCAAAGTACTATGAAGTTGAAAATCGAATAAGGAATAAGGAAAATTTGGATTTGTTCCTTATTCCTTATTCGCAGTTGATACCTGCTGGAATTCGAAACCTATACCATCATGCTTAGAAGTAAAAATGATGATGATTAGGACATCAGCAAATTCTCTATTATACTGCGTGGCAAAGTACTATGAAGTTGAAAATTGAATAAGGAATAAGGAATAAGGAACAAGGAATAAGGAATAAGGAATAAGGAACAAGGAATAAGGAACCAACTTAACACTCGTCGGTAAACCCCAGTTTTTTCTGTACAATATGGGCCTAAGGGTGTGTTCATTTCACGGACTTGTTCACGTGATGTAAATGGCATAGCTGAATATGAAATATGTGTTAAAATGGTAAGCAGATAACTGCTATTTAAGTCTGGGGGCACACTCTTTTGCCAGTAAAAGGCAACCGAGTTTCTTGAATAAACGGAATGTAGAGAATGATAGTATTAACAGTCAGCAGACTGCACAAGATACATCTAACCATCTGACAAATCTTACAAAATGTGCCGGACAAACGGAAAAGTATGATATTTCCCTATCCTTTGACTGTCAGACATACGTCAGACACAGTCTCAACACTTTTCGCGGAGATAGAATCTAAAAGGTAAGGGTGATGTGAGACTTTGGATGTGAAGTTTGTTATAATAAAAAATAAAAAGTTCAGTTCATAAACAATATTAACTGTTAGGTCGTTTGTTTGTTTGTTTGTTTGATTTGAGGTTTAACGTCCCCGTCAACACTGTAAAGGTCATTTTGGAGACGTTGCTTCCAATTTTGTGGGGCTTTTACCCGACACTGAGATGAAATGACATCTCAAGCCCTGTCGCCCAATGAAACCAATAGTGTTTATTATCATGGACGGTCCGCCTCGCACCGCGGTTCCTGGACAGGCTTAGATCCTCTAAGCGGTTTACCAGTACCAGTGTGCGGGCCGGATTTAGCTCTGCGTGGAAGCATCATGCAGCCCATATATTTCTTAAAGCCCCTATGGGCGGGGGCGTAAGTGTTAGGTCGTATATTTTCAAGTAGTTTATATTTCCAACACATGGACCAAAGTCATCATTATGTTAGTCTTATCCGATCACGATATTGACAAAGCGTCATTGTTTTGTGTCCTTCTTTAATTACTTCTTTAGACACGGTGTATTTTAAGGTGCCTCCTTTTTAAGCATTTAACACCATGGCTAAATTATTTCAATTTTAAGAACATTTGCGCTGCCGTATAGCAAACTTTACAAAATATTACGCCATGTTGAGTATGACAAAATATACAAAAATATTGCGCCATAATGAGTATAACAAAATATACAAAAATATTACGCCATGATGATGTAGTTGATTGCCCGTAAAGGCATTTATTCTTGAACAGTAGGAACACCGTGTGTCCATAATTGTTTTATTGCCCCATGTGGTATACTGACTATAGCAGATCAAAGTCGGCCCTTAATAGGGTGATTAATAACTCTTGTTGTATCCCCTGACTGAGGCACTTAAGGGGAAAATCAATAATGTACACCAGTCAACAGTTAGTACATTATTGATTTTCCCCAAGGAGGCCCCTTACCTGTTGAAGACCTCAGTCAGTTCTGAAGGCTACATAACAGTATATAATCAAATGATAGTCCTCAATATTCAAGAATAAATGCTTTTAAAATCCAGAGATTTCAAGAAATTAAAAGTAATTGCATTAACATACCTTAATACCAAAATTTGGGTTATTTTGTCGTAAATGTATCAGTTTCAAAGAAATAAAACCCTTTTACCATAATAAAACGTTCAAGTTATCCTATTTCAGAATCTTGGATGATTTACTTATGTAGTAATTTAAACAGAAGCTATACGTCGCGAAAGCACGCCAATACAATTCTAACACCTTTGAACCCCACTTTATTAATAACATTGGGGTTTGCAGGGGTAACATTTTTTTTCTAATAAGAAGAAATATCACAATTTTTTATCCTGATTTTTTTTTTATTTTCGGCGGTAAAATTTACAATATATTTGAATAGGCGTGTTTTTATAATGTAACAACGCATGGTGTAAATGAGTCACAAATCAGAAAGATTTATGACTTTCTTAATATTATTTAAACAAAGAACTGTGTCAAATAAATTGTATATTGTATTCATCTGCGACAAAACATATTTTACTACTTTCCTCGTAAACAGTTCTGCCAGGCATGGATAAACTGGAATGTGACTCCTCTGATTTGGTAAACGAGAATTTCGGAGAAATGTACAAAACTTCAGAAGAGTCTATTAATTCTATGGAAGGTGGTTTTGACGTCAGCATGCAGTATAAGGTGTGTATATGAAATTAAAAATTGTGTTGTTACACGGGTGGAAGAAGTGTCATCATAATAGAAGTGAAGGCAATGATCAAATTTATGTGCAAATGTATTTCATCTTTATTCCTAGATGCAGCCCATTCCGAAATCCGCCACCTTAACAATTCTGGGAAATTAGTACCCTTTTGAGCCAAACTGTCTGTATGCCGAGAAAAGAAAAGGTTTAAACGTTATTTTCGAACAAAGCTTGTCCATTCTAGTTATAAATCGGATCTAATGAGCATTGCGAATTTATGCTTGTCGCAGAAATAAGAGATCTAAAAGTGCAAATTTCCACCAAAAAAAAAAGTCATTATTGAGCCAAAACAAGAAAGCATTATCTCACGGGAGTGCATTATTCCAATGCAGTTGACCATGTCGTCAATAAATAGAGGATCTTACATGAGTGCTCATGTATTATTGAATTTATTAAACGAGATGGGGAAGAGATAAAATTCAAGGCTTTGCCCAGCATTTTATCTCTTTTCACCAACAACTATAATTAAATATTACATGAGCACGAATGCAAGATTCTGTTTAGCATATATAACATTTAAAACGCATTTTGTTCACGATTTGTTTACAAAAATGTCAATATTCCGCCATTAGTAAAGGCGACGTAGTTAAAAACGTATTACGTGTAACGTTACGGGGCGTATCTAACTATTTTGCACATTTAATCGACCATTCTTCCAAAACTACCTATGCGCATGGTTGTTTGAAGCCATTATCAAATTGATGGAAAGCCATGCTCAAAAAACAAAATCCATGTTCAAATCATGAAATTCATGTGCTGTTTAAACATGGATTTTGAGCTTTTGATATGACAAGATTGGCCTTGCTTTGTTTACGTTACGTTAAGCGACGTAATGTAAATACCCTGTAAATACCTTTCTGACTTCTATGATGACGCCAGAGTGTTACTGCGTAACAACGGCATTGTAAACAAGATTCTGAACTAGCTGCCATGTTGGTTTGGCGGTCACAGTTGCAGAGTTTATATGGAGTTTATAAAGAGCCTTTGTGCTTTTTTGTCAAAATTTGCTGTCGGAATCGTAAGTTATGCAAAAACAACGATCAACCATGGTTATTTCATTGCATTAACTAATGCATGAAAAACCATGGTTGATCCCTATAGTGGATTACTGAATTTATTACATGACGTTATTACATTCTCAGACGGGACATCATATGATAAATAGCGTTAAAATCCCAAAAACACATCCGTATGCTGAATTGGTATCTTTCATATATAGAACTAGTATTTTTCATATGAAAACGTGTAGCTTTTCTTCCTAATTTAAATCCGGATATAGATTTTTTTATGCTCATTTGAACAGCCTCAAAAAGGAACAAAACACTCGACTTTTCTCTTTAAAAAAATGGAAGTGGAGGCAATGATCAGGGATCGATACAATCAACCCACAGCTCCCATCAAAGACACCAAAGGGAAATACACACAAACATGAAACAACAGACCCTAATGGAAACACCAACAGCGGAAAGCCAAAATGACAGTTACTTTCCCACAAAATGGCCAATAGGCTATTCAAAATAAAATACCACAAGCGACACAAACACTCAAAGACAAACCATAACAAAAATAAACCGCGACAGAAAACAGCCTTGGAACCGTCAGCGCAAACGAATTCCTCTCGGGGCTTAAATCGATTTTACGTGGCCACAATCCTCGTCCTTACTTTCGTCGCGATTTAGACAAATAATTTGTTCAGTCTGCATGAAGGCCTCCTAACTCATCAGTGCAACATCTCCGTGAACACAAATAATCAAACAACCACAGAGATGAAACAACAGTGAAGACTCGACAGCAAGAAACCACTGAAATGCTGGAGCAAAAGAAAACCAACAGTTAATTCCGATGGTCCAGACCAGAGACAGAGCATCAGGCACCGACCAACATTACCTTGAATTAGATCTCTCTAATTCTCAATAAGCCTTTATGTTGGAACCGTCATAGAATCTGAGGCCTGACCTACCGGCGTGCAATTAAAGAGGGAAGCAAAGTTGTCAACCGTGATTGGGTTAACTACCATGCATGCAGTCTGTCGAATAACATTTATGTTGTACCCAATCTTTTTATATCGAAGAATGATTTTACGAAATTGGGTGCTGAAGTCACTGCGGTTATATATTTTTCTGAATTTATATACTAAGTCACCATAAAATTCGGGTTCCGATAGACCTTGTTGCAGAAAAGATTTAAGTCCAATACTGAATTTTGAAATTAAATCAATATCACGTCTATAAAATTTTGAAAAGGCTTTGCGTAATTTATGGTACCGATAACCCTGATTAAGTATAAAGTTGGGTTCATAGCGGTCTCCTTGCGTGGACTTGTTAACATAATGAGCGTTCTGCTTATTATTTCACAACTCTGGAAAGGTTTGTCTTCTATAGTTATTTTGTTGGAATTCCTATAATTCATTTAAGGCATCAATCCTTATTCTGCTGAATAAATTAATTTTGACCTACCCATTTCTGACTATCAAAAAATCAAAATACGTGATTTGATGTTTCATTCAAATTCGCAAACTAATTGGCAGTGTAGAACCTGATCAAAAGCCATCTGGTCTAGATCTTTATTGTTTGTAAAGGTAGGTGCTGTCGTTTTCAGCGGGATAAGGGTTGAACTGATAATGTATCCCTGCAGGTTGTACATACAAAAGAAGATATTGACATCACAACAGCAGAAGAGATGAGAAAGGGTGTCATGCATGATTTTGGCGTTGGACGCAAGATTGTGGAGTTTTTCTTGGTACTTGTGAAAAGGCTGCTAGGTTTTACCTTTCTCCTGGTTGTATTTGGGTAGGTACCATGTAGCATAACCAACATGTATAACAGAGTAACAAATGAAGTGAGTATTTGCAAAATTGTCCTTATGATGTAAGCATGTCTATTATGAAGATCTCTGTATATTAGTGTTAAGATAAACAATTTATTAAATGATACGAGTTTGTGTTAGGAAAGTCTTATCTGAAGTTTAGTAAATCACAGACACAAATTGTTCAGAAAGCCACTGTATTTTCAGATTTTTTCCTCGTGTGGTATATTCCTATTTACAGTTGGGATTGCATGAGATTTATGCAAAACGGACATGACTGATAATTTTCTGTAATAATCATACAAAATATCTCGCTCATGCCAAGAAACTTGCTTTGTTGTGTTCTGGCTTACAATTTCAGCATATAACACCAAAGATGGAAAAAATATAGCAAACATAATAAGGGCATGTTTTTGAAAAAAATATCCTTGACCTGGAATAACCTTGGATTTCTCCTCGACAGACAGACTATAGTATGAAGCTAAAGGCATGTCTTATCCATCAGATAAACAAATTGCCGTACATCTCTGAATTTGCTCGAAGCATTGATTTAACCTTTGGAACAAAAAGGGAATTAGTGTTTTCCACGTTAAACCCAACTGTACTATGCGCTATGTTTTGTCTATTACACAAAGTTGTTAATGCAGAACATGCTGGAGACAAATCACCTGCCTCATGTTTCAAGATACCACAGTAGCTGGATGTTTCCAGATAAAAGTGCAGCGCGAGATGTGTCGACATTTTACACAGACAATCCGACGTTATAAATGTCTGCTTCGTAGTATATGCTGAAGCTCAGGGAAGCCTCGTTTAAACCCATTGTACACTAGTATACTCTTCCATTGCTATATGTTGGACAGGTCCATTTGTCATATAAGGGCTGTCAGGCCTATTTTTCGTTTTTATTCTATTTTTTATGAACAATTCCGTTAGCGAATAGCGTAGGCCTTCACTGTTTGCCAAGGTACTCCCTTTTGGGGTATCTCTCATGCAATGGGTTAAAAGATGATGACTGTAAGAGGCTTGATACGAAATTTAGTAGTTTTGCTTGTGTTATTAGGTAGTTTAACGACTATATTAATTTAATATGGTAACTGCACAGACACTGGATATTATTGTCCCGAGGTAGGATATCGAAGTAGAGAAACATATCAGTGCGAATATTTCATTACCTGTAATTCTAATATCAAAGTATGATACTATCTGATTAAACGTCGCCTATCGGTAATCAAAGCTAGCTTGAATGCTTGAATTGGTAACTGAAGAGGCCAAATTGGCTGAAACATGCTAGTCTGCCCCCTCCCCCCCACACACACACGGGGGTGAGGGTACTCTTTATTTTTACTGATACTTTTTTTTTGGGGGGGGGGGGTCAAAATTTTGATTCGAATTTCAGTATTTAGGGGATTTTAGGGGGAAAATGTTTTTTTATGGGTACAGGTCGTTCTGCAGGTATTTTGGGGGTTACTTCTAAAATTAACTTTTTGGAGGGGAGGGGGTAGGGGCTGTCAAAAATCTCCGGTATTTTTCAGACTTTAAATGCTTAATGAGTATTTTTGAAACATTTTTCCATTCATATCAGATGCTGTTTTTAGCTCACCGTCACGTAGTGACGAGGTGAGCTTTTGTGATCACTTTTTGTCCGTTGTCCGTCGTGCGTGCGTGCGTGCGTGCGTCCGTGCGTAAACAATTTCTTTAAACGACATCTCCTCCTAAACCACTGATCGGATTTGACCAAACTTCACAGGAATGATCCTTAGGTGGTCCCCTTTCAAAGTTGTTCAAATGGTTCTGGTCCGTTGCACATCTAGGTCACAGGAGCCAAAAATAGATTTTTTTCACCAAAAACTTAAAAAATCTTCTTCTCTGAAACCATAAGGCCAAGGTCTTTGATATTTGGTATGAAGCTTCATCTAGTGGACCTCTACCAAGATTGTTCAAATTATAGTGCTGGGGTCAAAAATGCCCCCGCCCCGGGGCCCTTTGGTTTTACATAGGCTTATATGGGGAAAATCTTTAAAAATCTTCTTCTCTGAAACCACAAGGCCCAAGACTTTGATATTTGGTATGAAGCCTTATCTAGTGGACCCCTACCAAGATTGTTCAAATTTTAGTGCGGGGGCAAAAAATGCCCCCGCCACGGGGCCCTTTGGTTTTACATTGGCTTATATAGGGAAAATCTTTAAAAATCTTCTTCTCTGAAACCACAAGGCCCAGGTCTTTGGTATTTGGTATGAAGCTTCATCTAGTGGACCCCTACAAAGATTGTTCAAATTAAAGTGCTGGGACAAAAATGCCCCCGCCCGGGACCCTTTGGTTTTACATTGGCTGATATAGGGAAAATCTTTAAAAATCTTCTTCTCTGAAACCACAAGGCCCAGGTCTTTGATATTTGGTATGAAGCTTCATCTAGTGACCCCTACCAAGATTGTTCAAATTTTAGTGCTGGGGCACAAAATGCCCCCGTCCCGGGGCCCTTTGGTTTTACATAGGCTTATATAGGCAAAATATTTAAAAATCTTCTTCTCTGAAACCGCTAGGCCCATGTCTTTGATATTTGGTGTGTAGCTTCATCTAGTGGACCTTTGCCAAGATTGTTCAAATTATAGCCTTTGTTGATGTTTGGTATGAAGCTTCATCTATAAGACCTCCCTCAACATTATGCACATTAAAGCCCTGGGGCCAATAATGGCCCTCTCTGGGGCCCACTTGTTACACTATGGATCAGGTGAGCGATTCAGGGCCATCATGGCCCTCTTGTAATATGTTTTTGTTTCTTTCTGCACAACAGATCAGTAGCTTTTATAGTATATAGTTATAGTGTGCACAGATATACTGTTACAAACTGTTTAAAGCAGTTTTGTTACAACATACTTGGGTACAACATAAATGTTATACGACAGACTGCATGCATGGTAGTTAACCCAATCACGGTCGACAACTTTGCTTCCCTCTTTAATTGCACGCCGGTGGGTCAGGCCTCAGATTCTATGACGGTTCCAACGTAAAGGCTTACGTTGGTTGTACCTGATGTTCTGTCTATGGTCGGGCCCATCGGTGTCTAACTGTTGGTTTTCTTTTGCTCCAGCATTTCAGTGGTTTCTTGCTGTCGAGTCCTCACCGTTGTTTCATCTCTGTGGTTGTTTAATTTTTGTGTTCATGGAGATGTTACACTAATGACTTAGGAGGCCTTCATGCGGACTGAACAGATTATTTGTCTTAATCGCGACGGACGTCAGGGCGAGGATTGTGGCCACGTAAAATCGATTTAAGCCCCCCCTCCCCCCAGTGGAATTCGTTTCCGCTGACCGTTCCAAGGCGGTTCTTCAGACGCGGTTTATTTTTGTTATGGTTTGTCTTTGGGTGTTTGTGTCGCTTATATTATTTTGTTTTGGATAGCCTATTGGCCATTTTGTGGGAAAGTAACTGTCCATTTGGCTTTCCGCTATTGATAGTTCCATAAGGGTCTCTTGTTTCATGTTTTTGTTTCTTTCCCTTTTGTGTCACTGATGGGAGCTGTGGGTTAATTATTTCGATTCCTGATCATTGCCTCCACTTCTATTTTATTACCAAATGCAACGATTTTAGGAAACTAAGTCTGGTTTTGCCCCCGCCCCTCGGGGCTCGAATAAAATACATGTATATTGGGCTCCATGATGCTTCCATGCAGAGCTGAAACCGACCATCCATGAGTACTGATAAACAACTGAGTTTTAACTAATTTCTTTTAGGTCAAATGCGATGAAAGATTGAAGCTTATTGAATCGCTCTCGAACACTAATTCCGGGTGTTATCACGCGCGCAAGACAGATGCAGTGACTTTTACATCACTTCTACCCTTTTATACATGGTTGGAGTGGGGCAGTGGCATAAAGGAACAGTCATTATGTACCAGCCGGAGGGGTCGGGTGATTTTTTCTCACGGTTTAAAAACAAAATCTGACCCCCCTATCAATTCAAACGTCAACCTATTTCACCCCTATGGAATCGGAAAATAAAACCTTGACCCTACTTCGTCTCGGTCTACCCCAGCCTATTGTAGCCCACCCCTTCTGTCTATCCCAGTGTATTGTAAACTTAATAAGAAGTAAGGGCGAGGATTGTGGCCACGTAAAATCGATTTAAGCCCCCCGGTGGAATTCGTTTCACTCACCGTTCCAAGGCGGTTCTTCTGTTGCAGTTTATTTTGTTGTGATTTGTCTTTGAAGTTTGGAGGCCTTCATGCGGACTGAACAAATTATTTTTCTAAATCGCGACGGAGTTAAGGGCGAGGATTGTGGCCATGTAAAATCGATTTAAGCCCCCCAGTGGAATTCGTTTCCGCTGACCGCTCCAAGGCGGTTCTTCTTTCGCGGTTTATTTTTGTTATGGTTTGTCTTTGTCTCGCTTATATTATTTTACTTTGAATAGCCTATTGGCCATTTTGTGGGAAAGTAACTGTCCTTTTGGCTTTCCGCTCTTGATGTGTCCATTTGGGTGTGTTGTTTCATGTTTGTATTTCTTTCCCTTTGGTGTCTCTGATGGGAGCTGTGGGTTGATTGTATCGATTCCTGATCATTGCCACCACTTCTATTTTAATAGAAATTCAAAAGTAAATTTCAAAATACTTTTACATGTTGAATAGGCAGTATGCATGAAGCATACACTAATCTTACGCACACGGTTTTATTCAAGGTTTGTCCTCCTCAAAACAAAGAATTAATACAGAAATCCTGCGTATGTTAAATGTTTACTTGCTGAAAAAGCCTTTACACAGCATCTGTCATACTTGTTCAGCACTCTGTTTTGTAGTGGATAAGCTACTCCTCTCATAAACCAGGGGTGGTGGGTTCGACCCCAGGCTTCTCCAGGCATTCGGATGAGTCTTTGAACCGAGGCCCAATCTCCATATGACCTTAGCTGTTGGTGGGATGTAAAACTCAAACACACTCACTCACTCAACACTTTGTAATAGAGACTGATTCCTGATCATTGCCTCCACTTCTATTTTGTTGTGTCATGATTGCATATGACTGTGAAATACTCTGTGGGCGTAGAGGTGGCATGTTTTCATATAACATAATCAGGATTTCTTCAACCCGCACAGAATCTGACCTTAGAGCTGTGAATTTTTTAAGCAAAAAGGGTTGTGAAAAATAGCAACACAGGAGCCCCATGCATGTCATTACTAAGCAGTGTATCTCGGGACACATGGTCATCTGATATTCTAAATGGTTCAAAGAAAAAATAATAAATTTCAATAAGCCTGTGTTGAGATCAAGAAAATGAGCAAGCAAACCACAAAGTTGATAAAAGTGAAAAATGATTTAATGACAGTTGCCCTGCAACTGAAAAAATAAATGAATAAATTTTGATGTGACAACCCCTCCAGCTGTATGAACATTGAATTCCCATCCCAAGCAACCACAATTTGTATATTGCAACCACCTCCCCCCCCCACCCCTAAAAATTCACCCAACTCCTTCTTCTTATAAATAATGACTGTTCCCTAACATGTCTTACCCAAGGACACACCTCTCCTCTGGTGGCGGGATCCGAACCCATAACCTCTCGATCATAAACGAACACGCGTAAAATCCACAAAATTGGACGCAACGTCTCCAAAATGGCCTAAATAGTGTTGGCGGGGAAGAAAATCTCAATTCAAACAAAATCAAGACAGTTTAGTTACTGTAAAATGTATCAATAACTGTGATGCAAATACTCAAGGGTTTTATAAAAGTTAAGTCTTTTCAGACAATTTTCAGACAAATTAAACCTATTATTGCGGAATTCCCTAGGAAAACGCTGTTTTTTAAATTAATTGTTCCACTTTTTTATTGAGCAGCCTATAAAATTGCCACAAAGTTTTGTTGGGAAAGACAGTTCAATTGTCAACTCGAGCAAATACCGCTGATCTGGGGAATGGCTAGAGTGCTAATTAATGTTCTGAGTATGCAAATGAGTTAACATTTCTTATGACATTACCGAAAATCAGGTTCGCTTAACACCCACAATGACCCTCATAACTCCGTAATGCGGCCAGAACGAGCCCTGCCGGAGACTTTATGTACCCCGCTTGGACACCTAGTATTATTACGAAATGAAACGTCATAGTACAAAGTGTTCCAGTTTTTAGACCCGTTTGGGACGAAACGTCTCTTTTGCGAAAGCCATTACTCAAGGGTAATACCCTCAGAGTGGCTTGTATTCATCCGCAATGTCAACAATGTTTTTCATTCATAAATTATGTTCCTTTGAGAATTTTTGCTTTTATTGAAAAATAAATAGAACCTGTATTTTTTTTTAAAACGACAAGGTATAGCATTTCATTTTATCAGCCGTTTCTGTGAAACTTTTATAACTATTTGAATATGGAACAGTATTTTCTCACGGATTCTCTCGGCGGTGATTAGGCCATTTGCAGTCGCCGAAAAATTCGGTTTATATATGTTAACCCGGAGCGATTGTGTTCCAAATTTCGAGGGTGCAGTATCATGTTAGCGAACTGATATCGAATGATATCTGCGGGATTGTTTCATTGGATTTTTTCATTAAATGCCATCATTTCAGCCGACATTGGACAACACCTACAAGAAGACCTGTTCATCCACTGAAGTATCCAATCAGCCTGCGAACTAACACAGCTTGATCAGGGTTATTTCTCTTTACAAGAGCCAACCATGGACCCAGCCAACCCAAACAGCAAAAGCAGACCAGACTGGCTAGGTTTTAGTCTTGTCTCGGTCATTGCTGATGGAAAGGCCTTCTTGAATGTCGTGCTGTCCCTTCTGATCATTTGGATTATTATGTTCTAGTTTCAAAGTTTTATGTCTAACAGCCGACAGTTCCGGACTGTCTTGTTGAAGGCATAGGATTTCACAGTGTCTTTTACGACACAATCATATCGAATTAGATGTTCGAAATATGTATAAAATATACTCCTCAGAATTGTGTAATGCTAAGACACGAGAAAGACACGAGTGTTTGATTATAAATACCCAGGGTCTTACATGAGTTGTCATTTCTTATTAAATTTCAAAATGAACCTCTGGCCAATTTCATAAATTCCGAAGGAAATGACTGCGCATATAAAATTCTGTTTATTGCACGACCCGCAGAAAAAGCGACCGATTGAAGTCGGTTGATTTTCTAAGATAGCCCTAAAATCACCGTGTCATTCTGTCAGTCTGTCAGTCTGTCTGTCCGTCCGTAACCCGTTTGTGAACAGTGGTGATATTGACTTAACGCTTGGAATATTTAAAGGTCATATACAAAGGTATAGAAATCCAATAAATTTAAAAAGACATTAGTGAAAGAAATCGAGGGGCGAAAACCGCATCAAATTATCTTTATTAGTTTCCAAGATATTACACTTTGAAGTGTGAAATATTTCATGAAAACAGAGCAGCTTCAGACTGCCTCATTAATATTCATGAGGTATTCTATGATGTAATAGATGCACATTAAAATTTTTAAACTTTTTAAATATGAAATGACTTGTGTTTTATAGTCCTTAGGAACTCTATAATCACCTATTTGAATTATTTAAACTGATTTCAACTGATATCTAAACCAGTTTTGTCATATTTTCAATTGCAAACCTTAAAATATAAATTTTATTTTATTTTTTTTTTTAATAATTTAAATTCAAGTTTCTGTTTTTGTAAGGGGATGATATAACATACCGAACTTACTGATCTGTCTAAAAGACATGTAAAAACACTTAACTTAGCTAATTGGAATAAAATTTTGAATTAAATGGTAGTTTTAAACATTAAAAAAATACTTTAATTATAAATTTAAGCTTGAATTTCGAAATCAAATTTCTCATTTCTATCCTAAATAATGAACAAGATACACAGTAAGCAAAGGGCATGAGAAAACTGTATTAGGCTATTGCAAAATGGAAAATATGGCGGTTTAAAATTATATTAAAAAAATTTAAAGCCACTATGACATCGCAGAATATTGCATTGTTGGTTAAAATCAAAGTAAATTCTGGGGAGGCTACTCTTAGAGGAAATCAGGCATGTATCAAATATAAATGCGCATTACTTTGGAATGAATGGGAATTTTTTCATGCAGTTTTCAATAAAATTACTCTACTTGTGTCTGCTTTCACCCTGCTTCATATTAAAATTTTAAAAAATTTCTTTGTAATTGCTCTTTAAACAATTTTTGGCATACTGATAGATATCAATGAGATCTAACCAATGAACTTGCGAAATATTACATTCCATTTAGTATAGCCTCTCCTCGGAAACCGTTGGCCGATTGAAGTCAAATTTCATATGGAGCCTCTATGGGATGGGGGAAACCAAAATTTGCTCATGGGGTCCAGGTCACATGACAAAAATGGCCGCCAAGCCATATATGGTATGTCTGTCTGTCCGTCCGTAACCCGTTTGTGAAAATTGGTGATAGTGACTTAACCGCTTGGAATGTTTAAACAATTTTTGGCATACTGATAGATATCAATGAGATCTAACCAATGAACTTGAGAAATATTACATTCCATTTAGTATAGCCTCGCCGAGGCGAAAAATGTGAAAATTTTCGAACTGCTTCTCCTCGGAAATCGTTGGGCCGATTGAAGTCAAATTTCATATGGAGCCTCAATGGGATGGGGGAAACCATAATTTGCTCATGGGGTCCAGGTCACATGACCAAAATGGCCGCCAAGCCATATATGGTAAAAACCCTTCAAAAATAGTCTTCTCCAGAACCACTGGGCAGATTTCCACGAAACTTGATAAATAGCATCTTGGACGTAGGCCCATCATTAATTGCTAAAATGATGACGCTGGGTTGACCTTGACCTTCTTTGTGCCTAGGTCAAACTTTGACACATATGCTTTTGTATTGGAAAAGTGAGAATGCATTTTATCCTGCAAACGATTCAGAATACAGTACTAAAGTATAAGATATATTTTTGCTCCTTATGGTAAGGTGCATTTATTGGGGGAACCGTTTTAGGTCCAGGTCACATGACCAAACTGGTCGCCATACCCATATATGGCAACACTCATAAAGCTAAAAGCATCCGGCGGGTCGTGCACTTCAGCTGA
This sequence comes from Lucinisca nassula, assembly GCA_963580285.1. Taxonomy (NCBI): domain Eukaryota; kingdom Metazoa; phylum Mollusca; class Bivalvia; order Lucinida; family Lucinidae; genus Lucinisca; species Lucinisca nassula. The sequence goes on along the minus strand of OY757011.1, from coordinate 74,579,369 downwards.
AGCACTGGTTATACAATGATTTCAATTTGATTCCACTAAAGTATCTGTGGGCCACTAATGAGACTAATTGGTCGAAACTAGCTACTCTTGCCCAGAAAAAAACTTGAACACTCTATGTTTTTCAGTTCTATGTTGTTATCCTTGCTTCCAAAGGATTACATTTTTACAGAACATTTATTGCTGATTACAAAATCAAAGTATTTTAATAGAAAGCATATTGTTGTCATGGACGTCATCATGACGTTACGTTCATATGTCATTACACGTGTGGTCATATTACTTTCCTTATGTCACGATCTTCTAAATAGCTGTGATGTTACTTGATAAAAAGTTTTTTTTTAAATGGTTAAATGGGTTTCTAATTTAATATTATTTTATGTAATGTTGTTTGGTGCCTGGTCTCAGGTCGGACCCATCGGAGTCTCACTGTTGGTTTTCTTTTGCTCCAGCATTTCAGTGGATTCTTGCCTTCGATTCTTCACCGTTGTTTCATTTCTGTGGTTGTTTGATTTTTTTGTTCTCGAAGATGTGACATTAATGGTTTAGGAGGCCCTCATGCGGACGTAATAAATTATTTGTTTAAATCGCGACGGAAGTAAGGGCGAGGGTTGCAGCCGCGTAAAGTCGATTCAAGCTCCCCAGTGGAATTCGTTGCACTGACCGGTCCAAGGCTGTTCTTCTGTTTCGGTTTATTTTTGTTATGGTTTGTCTTTGAGTTTGTATATTGCTTATATGTTTTGTGTTTGGATAGCCAAGTGGCCATTTTGTGGGAAAGTAACTGTCATTTTGGCTTTCCGTTATTGATGTTTCCATTAGGGTCTAGTTGTTTCATGTTTGGCCTTTGGTTTCTCTGATGGGAGCTGTGTGTTTATCGTATCGATTCTTAATCATTGCAGTCACCACTTCTATTTTTGAATCTTTCTTACTTGTTAACGTGGTGACCATGAATTTTAATAAAAGCCACGTTGTGGAAACCTTGTTTTGTGGCGTTTGTGAACAACAAAGTCGCAGATCAGCCTGCACATCCGCATAGTCTTATCAACATTTTTGTATTAAAAGCCTGTAGTTTCTATATCTTAACTTTAGTCTGTTCAGAAACCCGAAGACAGGATTTCTGACAATGAGGCTCATATATATGAATTACATTTATTCATTTATTTATTTTAGAGCCTACAAGTATAACAAGAACTATTTAAGTGACCTTCGGTTTGATAATATGTACATCACCTCATACTTCAGAAAAATTGATGCAAGACGCAAAGTAAAGGTTAGTATAAACTACTTATCACACATGTCTTTATATTTCATATTGCTTTTTTTTTGTTTGATGACTATCCCAAATATATTCAGTTACGTGAAGCTGATCATTAGTCAGATTTGGGCAAAACTTGAGCACCATGCGAAAAATTGCCTTCTATTCAATTGCGGATCTTGGCTTCTAATTTGTGGTATAAATGAACTTAAATTAAAAAAACTGTTAAATCACACTTTATCATAATTGCACCATTATGGAAAGAAGTTGACTTGATATACTCTCATGACATTACGACAAAGACCAACAAGCAAATTTCTGAAAGTTCGTTGGCGATAAAAAAATCATTCTGATGCACTTGCGCATATAGCACAACATTTGATTGGATAACGTGAACACCTGACGAAAGTATTTTATTCATAAGCAATAATAACTTCAGCTGAGGGCACTGTTAATGCTTATGGACTGCCCGAGGGCCACGGCCTGGACTGTCGGTTTGATATGGTCCAAGCCACAGGCGAGGGCCATATCAATCCCGCGGTCCAGGCCCTGGCCTGAGGGCAGTCCATAAACCTTGATAGGGCAAGAAGCATTTGTTTCTTTTGCTTTTAGTATATTTTACAACTACTGTTATATTAAATATGTATTGACAGCTGACAGTTATCCATGTAAAATTTGAGCACTCTGAATATGGTTACCACTGACTGTCCAGACAATTTCGTCCCAATATTAGGATTTGTACAGTAAAATCTGCTGTGTGTCTCTTTGTCGGTAAAAATAGAGCATGTATAGGGCATGATGGCAGCGAAAAACCAAAGCTTACTCAGTGAAGGACGCTGGATTCCTTCAATTCAACGGAGCGACAAGCAGAAATAAAAACAGTAAATTAATTGCAATTATCCTTAAAAATATCCGGTTATCTCCGTAGCGAAGTTTTCCTGGTATTTAACAATGGTAGCAGAGCAGATCCAATCGGAAGTATTTGAATTAGAGGAGATCTAAATATACAGATACTTGTAGAGGTATTTTTGTGGAAATCATAAAGAAAAATACCAAAAAAATGGGAACAAAAATCAATCCATCCAATTTTGCTTCAGAGAGGTATGAACTATATAAAGAGAAGTTGTTAGCATGGCGTGATGTGACTGACCTTCCAGCAGAAAAGCAGGGAATTGTTATTGCACTAACACTTCCAGATGACAAGAATAAAATACAAGAAAAAGTTTTCAATCAAATAGGTCGTGAAAATCTAAAGCGAGTAAATGGTCTTGACACTCTCATAAATTTTTTGGACAGTCAATTAATGAAAGATGAGCTTAGTGACAGTTTGGAAAAATTTGAACAATTTGAAGACTTTCAAATGGTTAATGGACAGAGCATCACAGAATACATAGCAACCTTTGACTCACACTATAGAAAACTTGAAAAATACAAATTAAAATTACTAACAGAGATCTTAGCATTCAAATTTCTCAGGAAGGCAAATATCAGCAAAGAAGAAAAAATACTTGTTCTCACAGGAATGAACTATGCAAACATAGAGACATTATATGAAGAGGCTAAACTGTCGTTGAAAAAAATTCAAAGGGGGTTTTACAGAAGTGAGTGCAAGCCTAGGACCCAGTATAAAATTGGAGCCTACATTTTTAGCTGAAAATGAAGAAGCTTTATTAGCTGCTGGTTATGTCAAACAAGGTCAAGGAAAAAGGTCAGTCAAGACAGGAAGAGGGGGTAACACTCAAGGTAGTAGACAGCGGGCCCAGGGGCCAGAAGTGAGAAGTAGAATGAATCCTACAGGACCAGATGGCAAGGTATTAACCTGCAGAGTTGGTGGATCATACAGGCATCTTATGAAAGACTGCCCTGATAGTTGTGATAACATTAAGAAGGTACATCTGGTCGAAGACGAGAATGTGGTGTTGTTTACAGGATACAACAAAGAGGAGATACATCAGCTGGGCATTGATGCACGCAACTGCGCAATACTGGACAGTGCTTGTAGCAGCACGGTGTGTGGTCAGAACTGGATAGATAGCTACATCAACTCATTGAATGAGGGTGACAGGAAGAAGGTACAGCAGACAGTAGGTGGGAGAACTTTTAAATTTGGAGGAGGAACACGTCTGAAATCTCAAGCTGAATACTGTCTTCCAGCAGTAATTGCTGGAAAAGAAGTAACAATTAAAACAGATGTAGTTAGATCAGATATCCCATTACTCTTATCAAGAAGTGCGATGAAAAATGCAGGGGTGGAGATGGATCTGGAGAATGACTGGGAAAGATATTGCCCTGAACCTCATTACATCAGGTCATTACTGCATCACTATTGACAGAACAGAAAATATAGCAGTTGAAAAGTTGTTATCTGTAAAGCTTGAAGAAATGGGGAGACAAGACAAATTGAAAACTTTGCTGAAACTGCACAGGCAGTTTGCTCATCCCCATGCAAGAAAGCTAAAACCACTGCTACAAGATGCAAATATCTGGAGAGATGACTATAAGGACTTGCTTGAAGAAAAAGATAGAAAATGTAAACTATGCAAGAGGTATTCAAAAACACCTGCCCGTCCCGTGGATGGCATGCCAATGGACACTCAGATCAATGAGAAAGTGGCTATGGGCTTAAAGCAATGGAATGGACGCTGGATTCTCCATTTCATAGACATGTGGTCCAGATTTACCATATCAGTATTCATAAACAGGAAAAGACCAAGTGATGTTGTAAATGCTTTGATGCAGAACTGGGTTGGAGTGTTCGGAGTAATGGGATCAATGATGACAGATAGTGGGGGAGAATTCAACGCTGATGAAGTGCGTGAAGTGATGTCAATCCTAAACGTGAGAGTACTGACTACTGCAGCTGACAGCCCATTTCAAAATGGGCTATATGAGCGGGTACATGCTGTGACAGATATGATGCTGCTGAAACTTGAAGAGGAAAACAGAAACACTGATAGCCAGACTCTGCTATGCTGGCCAAATATGGCACGGAACACATTACAGATGTGGAATGGATTTAGTAGCCATCAGCTTATCTTTGGTAGGAATCCAAATTTGCCCGGTGTAATGACGGATGGACTGCCAGGACTTGAAGGGTCAACCAGTAGCGATACATTTGCACAGCATCTGAATGCCTAACATTCTCCACGCAGAGCCTACATCCAAACTGAGGCAAATGAAAGGATAAGGAGAGCTTTACGTGGGAAGATCAAGGCAGCTGAGGACATTTTTGAAAATGGAGACATGGTGTTCTACAAGAGAGAGGGGAAAGAACGATGGCTTGGGCCAGCTACAGTCGTTTTTCAAGATGGTAAGGTGGTGTTTGTGCGCCATGGTGGAATCTTTGTCAGGGTATCACCGAATAGACTGAAAAGTATAGATCAAGCTTTAGACAGAAATGAAAGCAGTGACAAGGCCCAAACTGTACAAGTTGACAACAGAAATGAAATAAATGAGGAGGGGGCAAGGGAAGAGTCATCTGTGTCAGAGGTTTTGTCAGGACTGGGTCCTGCTGATGGACAAAACTCTGTTGAACCAGACAGAAATGCAGAAAAACAGTTGTCAGTTACAGACAGAGAACTGCCAGCAATCAACTCAGAGACAGCTACAGGAGGTGTAGAGAATGATAGAGACACTCAAAGATCTAGCAGTGTGAAAGTAAATGACAGTATCAGATACAAGCTTAATAATGAATGGGTAACTGGCACAGATCTTAGTGGAGCAGGAAAAGCCACTGGAAAGTACAAAAACTGGTACAATATTAGGAGTGAAAACAATGAGGAAAGAAGCATTGATCTCGGAGGTAGTCAATGGCATAAAATACCTGAAACAGAAATCAATATTAATGAGGTTTCCAAGAGTGAGAGCTTAGGTAGTAAAGAAACAGACATTGCCAAAGAAAATGAACTGGAAAAATTGGCTCAGTTTGAAACATATGAGGAAGTATCAAAGGATGTAAAAACCAAAGCCAGATTAGTTGTTAGAGAATTTGAAGAAATAGATCTTAGAATACCACGAGATAGTCCAACAGTAGGAAAAGGAACCATGAGGCTATTGATTTAAGTTGCAGCACTTGAAAACTGGAAATTAAAAACAACTGACATAAAATCAGCTTTTCTGCAAGGCAAAGAATTAGAGAGGGAGATATACATAAGACCACCAAAGGAGAGTCAAACACCACATGGCATAATCTGGAAGCTTTAACATGGTCTGTATGGGTTAAAAGACGGGGCAAGGCAGTTCTATGACAGTGTCAGAGAAGAACTGATGAAACTTGGCTTCACTCCATGTAAACTCGATCCAGCAGTATTTTATGTTCATAAAGAAAACAGGTTGAGGGGAATTCTCTGCTGTCATGTAGATGATTTTTTACAAGCTGGTGATGACGTTTTTGAAACTTTGATGAAAAAACTGAGGGGAAGATTTTCTGCCGGAAAAGTGGAGGAGAACGAGTTCAGATATATAGGGTTAAAAGTCAAGCAGCTTGAAAATAGGATGATAATTGACCATTCTGAATATATAGACAAAAAGAAGAATAAAACTGTGGACCCAAAGAGAGCGTCTGACAAACAAGAGCAATTGACAGCACAAGAACAAAATACATACAGGCAGTTAGTAGGTCAGTTGAATTGGGCGGTACAGGGATCAAGGCCTGATATGGGATTTGAAATGATAAAGATGAGCACGAAGTTAAAACAAGGTACAGTAGAGGATCTGGTACGAGACTACGAGTCATCAAGAAAATAAGTAGGCTGAAAGACTTTCATTCCTATATGACATTTCCAAGGTTGAGCAAAACTGCTGAAATGAAAATTGGTGTTTTCACTGATGCTTCACTGGGAAATATCAATGAATGAACTGGCAGTACTGGTGCATTCATTATCTGGTTGAAGACAAATAGAGGACAATACTGTCCAATTGCCTGGAATGCACATAAATCAAGCGTGTAGTAAGGTCTACATTAGCAGCTGAAACCTTGAGTTTGCAGGAGGGACTTGAAGCCAGTTACTACTACAGAGAGATGCTGGAGAGCGTACTGGGGGTTAAGCCGAGAACCATTATAATTGAGGCCTACGTTGACAATAAGAGCATCATTGAAGCTATACTGTCTACAAGGCTGGTTGATGACAAACGGCTTCGAGTGGATGTAGCAGCTATCAAGAAATCTTTGCAGCTGCATGATGTGAACAAGATCCAGTGGATACCAGGACATTTGCAGTTGGCAAACCCGATGACCAAACAAGGTGCATCAGGGTTTAATCTACTGAAGGTGTTGCAGTCTGGACAGATGATAAATGAACTGTGTTGCTGAGAACTAATCATAATGCTTTCTATTAAGTTTTTTATTATCTTTTTAGCTTAATAGGGCCATTTGATAAGTTTAAAATTTTACTACTTTTCCTTTTGAAACATTTTAATAATTAGCATTTTTTATTTTTCCTCAACTTTAAATTCCATTTGAATATAAATCTGTTTGCAACAGTAGTTTCGGCAAATTAAAAAGAAAAGAAAAAAAAAAAGAAAATATAATTAATGTTAATTACTATCAGGTTAGGTAACTCTTCTATCTCTGTTGTTAAAATACTCTTCAATGCTAGAGTTACTGTTACTGATTATTCTTAACTATGATGTCACGAACGTCATGGAAACGACGTAACGTCATAAAGTTATGGTATTCCCACCATTGTTGTAAATAAAGTGTTGCTACTTCTAATAAGTTTTCCTGGTGTTTAACAACTATCACACTGGACTTTGACCGATCCGATTCAAATGTGAAAGTGCCCGCAGTGCATCTATTGCCGATTAGCGACCTGCACGTGATTCATTTCTAGCCAATGAAAAAACGCGTTTCATTTGCGATATACACTTTAATATAATAGAACCCTGAAGTCATCATGTAACGGAGTTTTTTTTTTTTTTTTTTTGCATTAGCTGTTATTTAATTTTACGCCACCGATAACGCTTGCTGCTTGTGCAAATAGTACAATATCAAAACTTTTACCCGACACTGAGATGAAATGACATCTCAAGCCCTGCCGCCCAATGAAACCAATAGAGTTTATAAGCATGGACGGTCCTACTCGCACCGCTTTGCCTGGGCAGGCTTAGATCCTCTAAACGGTTTACCAGTACTCGTGTGCGGGTCGGTTTCAGCTCTGCATGTAAGCATCATGCAGCCCACCTATTTCTTCAAGCCCCGATTGGCGGGGCCGAGCAAATCGCGTTTATGACTGATCTGATGTGTCGCAGTAAAAACGAAATTTCCAACCTGAAACTGACGATGAATTTTGAAAATGGTTTTCTCTCATGTGGTGCAGATCGTTGATGATTCCTGTAGTCAAAACTTTGATGATTTCTGTAGTCAAACGCATTCATTATTTTATTTTATTTGCTATTTTGTTAGGGTCCCGCATTTTTTGCGGATGCCCGATGGCAATCACCCTGACTGTCCGTCCGTCAGTCCCTCTGTCTGTCCGTCCATAATTTTAAAACCGTATGTCCAACACTTTTCATGTTGTTGTTTTTTTCTTAACAACTTACAAACCGCCAAACGCATCAATTTCAAACTTAAAACATAAGGTCACAACAACAATACAGAATTTCATGGCAAAGTAGAAGTAAAACAAAGATCAGGAATCGATACAATTAACTGACTCAACCCATCAAAGACACCAAAGGGAAAGAAACACAAACATTAAGCGACCAGACCATAATGGAAACCTAAACAAAGGAAGGCCATAAGGACAGTTACTTTCCCATAAAATGGCCATATGGCCATCCAAAATAAAAAGACACAAGTGATACACACAGTAAGTAACAAACAACAACATAAATAAATCACCACAGAAAAACCGCCTTGGAACGGTCAATGGGAAGATTTCCACTGGGGGGGGGGGGGGGGGGGGGGGGGGCTTAAATCGATTTTACATGGCCACAATCCTCGCCCTAATTTCAGTCGCGATTTAGACAAATAATTTGTTCAGTCCGCATGAAGGCCTCCTTACTCATCAGTGCAACATCTCCGTGAACACAAATAATCAAAGATTCACAGAGGTGAGACAACGGTGGGGACTCGACAGCAAGAAACCACTGAAATGCTGGAGCAAAAGAAAACCAACAGTTAGACTCCGATGGGCCCGACAAGATACAGAGCATCAGGCACCAACCAACGTTACCTTGAATTAGATCTCTCTAATTCTCAATAAGCCTTTACGTTGGAACCGTCATAGAATCTGAGGCCTGACCCACCGGCGTGCAATTAAAGAAGGAAGCAAAGTTGCCAAACGTGATTGGGTTAACTACCATGCATGCAGTCTGTCGTATAATATCCATGTTGTACCCAATCTTTTTATATCGAAGAATTATTTTACGAAATTAGGTGCTAAAGTCATTGCGGTTATGTATTTTTCTGAATTTATATACTAAGTCACCATAAAATTCGGGTTCTGATAGACCTTGTTGCAGAAGAGATTTAAGTCCAATATTGAATTTTGAAATTAAATCAGAATGGCGTCTATAAAGTCTTGAAAAGGCTTTGGGTAGTTTATGGTACCGATAACCCTGATTAAGAAGTTTAGCCGTTAATAATTTATTACGAGTGTTGAAGTCAGTTACAAGTTTTGTTAATCTAGCTACAATATTGTCAGAATTACGCCATTTGAAAAGATAAACATTTAAGCAGTTTTCATCTTTTTTGTCATAAATTCAAAACCATAATAGATATTCAAATGAATGCTGTAGTTATTGGCAGTGACAACACACACATTTGCAGCGAAAGGACAACAACACTAGCTTAAAAATATATTGACTGTGCGACTGTCCGTCCACATTTTCATGATTTTTTTTCTTTATAAATTGCAGAGCATGTAACGCATCAACTTCAAACTTTAAACATAAGGTCAAAACAGCAATACACATTTTTTATCAAGTTATGTTACTCTAGCTACAAAATTGTTAGAGTTAAAGCCCTCTCTAAAATTCCAATTTTCAGCATTTCCAACTTTTTTCCCCATGATTACAAAACCGTGATAGATATTTCAGTGAAATTTGCTGTACATGTTGACAGTGACGACTTTTACAGCGACTATAGTTTAAAAAACCACGAAAACAATGTTTAAAATAACCAGCAAGAAACAGTCAGAATACCGACTGAGACGACTAACAGGGTAACCCTATTGTATGTCTAAACTGTTCACTAATTTGCCCCCCCCCCCCCCACACACACACATGCACGCGGAGTCCTGATTACGGCTGTGATGGTTCTAGTTGGTGTTTTTTTTTCTATCTGTAGAACAAGAAAACATTATTTCCCTTAAAGAAGATGGAAAATGACACTGTAGTGTATCCACGGAGTTTGAAACTGATGAAGAGTGAGAAAAAGAAGCTGGTAAGACGAACCACAACATAAAGTACACGAGTCCACACATGTGATTAATAGAAGTGTAGGCACATAAAGTACACGAGTCCACACATGTGATTAATAGAAGTGTAGGCAATGATCAGGAATCAATACAATTAACCCACATCTCCAACCAGAGACACCAAAGGGAAAGAAACACAAACAGACCCTAAAATAAACATCAATAGCGGAAAGCCAAAAGGACAGTTACTTTCCCACAAAATGGCCAATAGGTTATCCAAAATAAAATAAGATAAGCGACACAAACACCCAAAGACAAACCACAACAAAAATAAACCTCGACAGAAGAACCGCTTTGGAACGGTCAGCGGACGCGAATTCCACTGGAGGGCTTAAAACGATTTTACGTGACCGCAATCCTCGCCCTTACTTCCGTCGCGAATAAGACAAATATTTTGTTCAGTCCGCATGAAGGCCTCCTAACTCATCAGTGCAACATCTCCGTGAACACAAAAATCAAACAACCACAGAGATGAAACAACGAGGAGGACTCGACAGCAAGCACTGAAATGCTGGAGCAAAAGAAAAACAACAGTTAGACTCCGATAGGCCAGACCAGAGACAGAACATCAGGTATCAACCAACATAAGCCTTTACGCTTGAACCGTCATAGAATCTGAGGCCTGACCCATCGGCGTGCAATTAAAAAGGGAAGCAAAGTTGTCAACCGTGATTGGGTTAACTTCCATGCACGCAGTCTGTCGTGTGCATTCTTGATCGTTTTATATCGAAGAATGATTTTACGAAATTGGGTACTGAAGTTATTGCGGTTATATATTTTTCTGAATTTATACACTGAGTCACCATCATATTCGGGTGACGATTGACCCTGTTGCAGAAGAGATTTAAGTCCAATATTGAATTTTGAAATTAAAAGTAGAAGTAAAACAAAGATCAGGAATCGATACAATACACTTACTCCACCCATCAAAGACACCAAAGGGAAAGAAACACAACCATTAAGCGACCAGACCATACTGGAAACCTAAACAAAGGAAGGCCATAAGGACAGTTACTTTCCCACAAAATGGCCATATGGCCATCCAAAATAAAAAGACACAAGTGATACACACAGTAAGTAACAAACAACCACATAAATAAACCGCCAAAGAAGAACCGCCTTGGTACGGTCAGTGGAAAGATTTCCACTGGGGGGCTTAAACCGATTTTACGTGGCCACAATCCTCGCCCTTACTTCCGTCGCGATTTAGACAAATAATTTGTTCAGGCCGCATCAAGGCCTCCTAACTCATCAGTGCAACATCTCCGTGAACACAAATAATCAAAGAACCATAGAGGTGAGACAACGGTGAGGACTCGACAGCAAGAAACCACTGAAATGCGGGAGCAAAAGAAAACCAACAGTTAGACTCCGATGGGCCCGACCAGAGACAGAGCATCAGGCATCAACCAACATTACCTTGAATTAGATCTCTCTTATTCTCAATAAGCCTCTACGTTGGAACCGTCATAGAATCTGAGGCCTGACCCACCGGAGTGCAATTAAAGAGGGAAGCAAAGTTGCCAAACGTGATTGGGTTAACTACCATGCATGCAGTCTATCGTATAACATCCGTGTTGTACCCATTCTTTTTATATCGAAGAATGATTTTACGAAATTGGGTGCTGAAGTCATTGTGGTTATATATTTTTTTGAATTTATATACTAAGTCACCATAAAATTCGGGTTCCGATAGACCTTGTTGCAGAAGATATTTTGATTTTGTCCAATATTGATTTTTGAAATTAAATCAGAATGGCGTCTATAAAATTTTGAAAAGACTTTGCGTAGTTTATGGTACCGATAACCCTGATTGAGAAGTTTAGCCGTTAATAATTTATTACGAGTGTTGAAGTCAGTTACATGACTACACACTCTGGCAAATCGAATTAATTGCGAAGCATTAACTCCATAGGATGGCGCACGAGAAATATCCATCCAAAAAAGGACAACTTACAATCTCAAAATCAAAATCTTCGCGTTTATCATAAATTTTGCAAGAAACAAATACATCTTCAATAGAGAGATGTAAATACAAAAACGGGGCCTCGGTATCAGAAGAATTTGCTTTATTTAACTGAAGTTCTTGGGGGTAAATTTGACTGATCAAATCATCGAAATAGGTATTATCAATATTTAATAAATAATCCAAATATCTAGAAGTGGAGCTAAAAGCTTCAATGATTTCAGACTGATTTTCAGAAGAAAGGGACATCATGAAGTCTCTCTCATAAAACAAAAACAGATCAGCCACAAATGGTGCGCAATTAGTACCCATCGGAATGCACACGACTTGTAAATAACTTAGTACCAAATCTTATGTAATTTTTGTCAAGTAGAAAGGTGAGAGCTTCACACACTTTCTGACATGACCATCAAGTATAATTTTTATGCTCTTCAGAAGTGAAAAACGCATTACTTACATTACATGCAAGATAGAGAGAGTCTTTCCGAAGTAGGCCTTAAAATTTAGCATTCTCGTCCATTTTCATTACAACGTGTATGCATACAGCTAACTGATAACAATAGACGCATGATTGCTTGCACGAAGCTACCACCAGGTACATTCTACATGTTTGTGAGCAGCCAAAGCTCTGACAAGACCGCGGTTAAGCATTTTCTGTTCGCTTATGCAATGCGAACCTTTTTCTCCTGAACAGGCTTATGTACATTTTATAAAACCTAATAAAAATGTTTGATAATTTTACTAAATTACGCCGAAAGCTTCGCTGAAGGAACGTATCACCGATTCTTTGAAAATTATACTTGAGAAAAAATATATCTTAACCCATATATGCCCGTCTGTTCGTTTTTTGGGACATTGGCAAATAGAGTAGATCCGGTTTCGCAGTAAACGGCGTCCAATTACGATCTACACTGTCTGTTTAAAGTACAATAACTTTTGTAAAACCAACCACCAACGAAACATACATTACACCCCTATAATTGGAAATAGACCCGACCTATGGTAAAAGCTGGATATATGGGTTAAAAGGTTAGTATAAACGCACTGTCAATCAAAGGGACTCAATTCATCTCTTCTGATAATAAACTGTTATTTATATGGTGGTTTCCGTGTCTGCTTACACCAACAATTAAACATCTCAATACAGCTTACTGCCTTAATAGCCTGACCTGCAACAATGTATCATGCAATCTTTTCTTTGGTCATCTGATTCAAGTTGTGGGGCGGGGTGGGGTCAGTTATCCATTTTGGGCGAAAGATTTTCACTGTACTGGTCAACAGGTAATATATAAATCTGTCCCGGTAAAGTGTTTTTAGATAAACAGACCGGCTCCTGTATGACTTAAATTGTGTTAACTGGGCCAACAAAACTTACCCTAATATATGAACTTGACCATTGCCTCCACTTCTATTTAACAAGTCAACTAGTTTATGGTTATAGGGTAAAGGCACATTTCTACTGCTGGCTCGAGGTCTCCTTACAAGTATGATTTTCTTCACGGACTATCTGCTTTATACGGCCATGGATATTATCAGAAGACATAGCAGAGTCGACTACAGACATTATGGTAAGCTAGTTCCTTGCTTCATATTGTCCAACTTCTAACAGTGTAGGTATTTTATTTTAGTTTTTTTTTTCAAAATAGAAGTAAAGGCAATGATCAAGAATCGATACAATCAACCCATAGCTCCCATCAGAGACACCAAAGGGAAAGAAACACAAACATGCAATAACAGACCTTATGGAAACACCAACAGCGGAAAGCCAAAAGGACAGTTACTTTCCCACAAAATGGCCAAAAGGCTATCCAAAATAAAATAACACAAGCGAACCAAACATCTAAAGACAAACCATAACAAAAATAAATCGCGAGCCTATATTAGTGTAATAGGAACTATAGATGAAGCTGACGTCCTTTACAATTATTCAGAGATTAGACTTTTTAATCTTTATACCTGTAATTTCTGAAATAGACTCTTCCATCTTTAAATTTGACATATATATTTTATCAATAGGAGTTTCGCATTTGGATATTAACAGACTGGCAAATAGTGTAGATATTGAAGGGACAGCTTATTCAGACTCGATGTAAATGAATAATACTTTTTGTTGATGGCTAACATCAACAACGAAAATAGAAGCCTCCACGGTGTAGTGTTTACGCTACTTGCCCTGTAAACCACGGGTCGCAGGATCGATCCCGGGCTTTTCCAGACTTTCGGATGAGTCTTAAACCCAGTTCCCTTGTCCGTATGCCTTAACCGTTGGTGAGACATAAAACTCAAACACTCACTCACTCAACAACGAAGTTAAGTGTGCAAGATAAGACCTTTAACATGCACATTTATCTTGTTTATAACGCATTCTTAATTATTTTTCAGGAGTAAACAATGTAAATGTGGATGTTGGAGGCACTGGTTTTATGAGTATGATTGTTCGATTGTTCCTAAAGGGACTCAACACGAAGCACACGTTAGATAAAGTGTCAACAAATTATGGTATGAACAGGTTTTCATCACTGTTTTATTATTTGATTTGATTTTCATTTGCTTTGTTTCCTTAAATCCATTTTTGTATCTTTGAACATGCCGTTTTGCTCATGTATACAGTATAAGGTATAATTATAGGTTATCGAATTTATATTGACGAAATATTCACCACAAGTTCATAAGTGCGCCTTTGACATATGAAAGAATGCAACTATTGCACAATAAAATGTCATGTATATGCCCGAAATATTGACTGTTTACTAAAAACCAACCTTGTCCGACATGAAAATATGTGTAGAAATCAGATTATATTTCTGAAATGGTTTTAAATGGAAAGTAATTCAGGTTGTTAAATGTCTTTCTAATTGTTGAAAACCACAATCAATTACTCCAAAGTGAAGATGGGGTTAACATTGGTGCTTGTGGCGTCATTAAACAAAGGTTAGCGTTTTCCACCAAGGTCAATTGACTAGATTGTCTGCTTTACTGATGATTCCCTAAAAGAAATCATTTAAAACCTACAATCTATAGAGATTGCAGGTAGGTTAGAATTGAAAGCATCACGTACTTTTGTTGCACTAGGTCACATTTTCTATGAGATATGTTCTGTCAGTCCATATACATGGCATGCCGACTGTCGATTTTTCTTCTCCAAAAGAACAAGAGTAGAAATGAGTTCTTCTGTTATGGCAAATGCTTACCAACTGCAAATTCACACTTGCCTGTGAGCAATATTCATGTTACTACGGGTATTTGTAGGAATATTGCCACTACCCAATCCAAATCGACTTCTGTACAATGTAAACTGGACATATACTGTTTGTATAATAAACTGTGTATTTCAGTTTTCTAAATGGTATTCTGTGGTGGTCTGTTGAGTTAGTAACCTTTTGGCGGACCAACTATTTTGTGTGTAGTAAATACGTTTAGAACCTACATATAATCAATTAAACTCCCTAGTGGTTCTCGCTACAGACCGTCCTAAGGCGGTGATTCTAATGTTGTTAATTTTAAATGTATCTTTGTCGGATTTTCCGACGAGGCTTTTCATATTGTTTGTGCTTATGGTTGTGTATCATCATTATTATTTATTTCATTTTCATAAATTGTGCATGTTGCACCTTGATAACCTCTTTTTTTGTTCTTGTTGTTTTTGGTTCATCGCGAGAACACACCTATATAATTTTGACCCCCTCATACCCCACTTTTATACAGTAAAATTGGGGTTCAAGGCGGTATACATAGATTGTGGGTACACGATAGAACCGCCTCAACGAGGCGGTTCTATCGAGTCCCCGCAATCTATGTTTTGGGCAGAAATAAGAAAAATATCACAATTTTTCCTCTTAAAATCTCGATTTTTTGGCCAAAAAGTTGGCAATGTATTTGTATAGAGGTGTTTTCGTAATGTGTTTTTTTGTTTTTGTTTTTGTTGTTTTTCCTCAGTGTAAGTTACTCTTCTTCTTGGTGCCATTTGTGATTATTGCTTTTCCTGGGCAGCTATTTCTGTATTATTTAAAAAAAAGTCAGAAGTGTTAATTTAGAGACTCAATGAAGACGAGACTTCCTTTTTTTATTTGTGTTCCACAAGCAACCGTTATATTTCAGTTTTTCTGCATAACATGTTCCTCTGCAACCTTCACAGTACATAGCTGTATTCTGCAATATATGTGTGAAACTTTACATTTGGATCCAAAAGGAGTAAGTTCTCAAAGTTGCAAGCTCAGTAAGGCTTTTTGTCGTCACAACTTTTTGCATTACTAATTTCAAAATCTTAAACAGGGTGCTCTGTAGCCTTAGGTTATTACTGCGATGCACTATAATCTCATTTCTTTGATACTTATGTCGGACAAGACTGTTTATGAAGGGTTTTGGTTTCTTTTCTCTTTGTGCTGTTTACATTCTGAGAAATCAGAAATAAATTATTGGATTAGACTCATATTCTTGACGGGTTTTTAATTATTTGGATCCCATTTTGATTTATATCAGTCTTTGAATCGACTGCCTATTCGAAATTCGCAAAATTGCAGTATGTTTCCTCTGGCTTTCGTTGTCGGATCATTACAGGGTCACTGATGAGGCTTTATTAGCCGAAACTACGTAGTATGGCCCATCTCCTTTCTTATGAATGTTTTCATTGCTCTTAAAGGAATTCATTTTTGATTTTTATTGGTCCTATATTAATATTTAAGACGACCGCTAAACCAAAAAAACACAATGCCTATTTAAGCAGTAGTCACAATAGCATAAATATATATTATAAAACAGCCGAGCGTGCCTCCGTGGCCTAATGGGTAAGAGCGCTGATTCTTAATCATTGGATCTCTCTATATTGTCGCTCGAACCACATGGGAGAGGCCATGTTCTCATGTTCTGCAACGGAAGAATACACGTTTTTACTCCGGATACTCCGGTTTTCGCCTACCTCTGATTAATGATAATTGAAATAATAATGAAATGGCCGTAGGCCTTATGGGTTCAGAAAGTACTATGGAACCAGGGAAGAACCCAAGTAAGCGTTGGGTATCCTTATCTCTGAGGTCAGATGTACATACATATACATGTACGAGTCTGTACACACGGGGAGTCGTTATGCTCGACCAACAAAGACTCAGTTCAGCTTAAGCATCCACGCAGACTGATCGATCTGTCTTTGTAAGTCGCAAGCGCTGCAGCTGCAAATACTCGCAGACTAATTTCACTCTTCACTGCACGTGCACACCAAATTGCACGTCTGCAAGCACATACCCATACGTATGACTCTAAGAATAAGTAAGTAATAAGTCAGCTGTCACCAGAGGTTAAGTTATCTGTAAGATGTTTACATCCATTCTATGAAAGTAATGTGTGTTTGCTGAGCGGCGAAGTCGAGCCGTATCTACCATCAGGCTGTCCACCAAGATACAATATCGCATTCACCTTTACTATTCCGACCCCAAGTTAGAATATGCCTGAGTAAACGGTCTACATTGTTTGCCACTGAATAGAAGTCAACCAAACTGTACAATTTTGATACGACTCAAAGTATGCATGTTCGACTATTTAGTTCTTTTTGTTGCTTTGTTTTTTGTTGTTGGATTTTTTTATCTGTCTGTTTATGCTTATTTTCACAAGACTTTTACAGATGTCTGCCATTTAAATACAATTAAGTCGAAACTATACCAAATTCAGTGACACAGAGGCCTTTCTGATATTTAATCTCCATCAGTGTGTCTCAACCTCAAAGTTCTGAAACCGAAAGGGATGATGGACAAGTCCTGGCAAACACAGCACATCCCCCTCCGAGCACACACCGACCGACGCAAATCATGAGACAGGTCAACTGAAGGCATCAGACAAGAGAGGCCTACATCAGGACTAATAGGCGTCCCCCACCGAGCCAAAATCAGCAAACATGGCCCACACTCCACGGAAGTCCGGGGCATCAGGAAGGAGATGTCCAAAGTAGCGAGACTTGCAAACTTTTAAAATATAACAAAAAGTGGCAACCAAATCCGCTAAGATACATATCTCACCTGACAAGTCAGTCTTAGTTTCATTTCTTATTATTTCAGAATGTCTTCCTAGACCTGTCCTAATGCATCAAAAGTATTTTGTCTATGTTTTCGGTGTTTATTTTACCGTGTGGCTACTAATGCTCCTCGAAGCATATGGTCTGCGCCTGAGGAAAGTCATAGCCGGTTTCTTTTACAGAAAGGTATGCAGTTTTGCATTTTTGTTCTTTATTTTACGTACAATATTATTTCTAAAATGAGTTTCTGTAGCAGAAAGACCATATGTCTGCGTAAAATTGTAAACTGGTTTGCATAATACATAACTGACACGTCCATATCCTCTGGGTTATCATAATAGCGCTAAATAAAGACTCTTTATCATATGACGTCGCGCCTGACAGTGTAATAACGCCATGTAATATTTTCGATAATCCACTAGTGGATTAAATATGCAAATTAGCTAGATACGTCCCGTAACGTTACATGTACGACGTCCTTAACGGCGTCGCGTTTACTAACGGCGGAATATTGACGTTTTTGTAAACAATCGTAAATAAAATGCGTTTTAAATGTCATATGATAAATAGAATCTTGCATTCGTGCTCATGTATTATTGAATTTATTAAACTCGTTGAGGAAAAGGGATAAAATGCTCGGCAAAGCCTCGCATTTCATCCCTTTTCCTCAACTCTTTTAATAAATTCAATAATGCATGAACACTCATGTAAGATCCTCTATATCTAGACTGAAGTCCGAATATGGCTTTAGACTTTGCTGGTCACTCAAGTGGTCTTGTAGTGTTTGCTGCTCTCCTGATCATAAATATCAAAACAACCGCAATACCAGCAGCAGGTGCTGTTAAAAACCTGTCTAATCTTGGACTCGTATCTCAAGAAAATCGAGCTTCCGATTTTCTGTCTGTAATATGTCTTTCCTCCAAAATGCAATCTTTTATAGTTTATGTGTTCCCATACTGTTTGGCAATGCTTTATATGACCAAATAAAAAATTTTCAGGTATACTGATCTACATTTAGATATGTTTCACCATCTGTTGTCATAACGGTGTATATATCATTGATAAGCATTCAGAATGACATACATTTCACTTAGCTCAGTCATTTAAACAACAGAAGGTTTAGCTTTTCAGCAGTAAGCGGTTTTTGTCACTGGTATACTCACCGAGGCAGAAGAAACGAGAACCCACAATATATACATTCGGTCATATCAAATACAAATATGTACCTTCGGAAAACCAACTTTCAATTATATAACATAGAATTTGGATTTTGGTTCATTGCCTCGTCTTCTTATTTTCATGTTGTATGCGTTCGTTTTTAAAAAGAAACTGTCCGATTTCATATGTCAACATTTTTTTCAGCTGTCTTTTTGACCAACGTTCTGTTCCAAGTTATTACATATAGATGCCCATTCATTATAACTATATGTGTATTGATATATTTATTTCAGTTCTGTTACCTTTGCATTTGTTTCTTGTGTGAAGTGTTTTTTACGATTACACTTTCTGTATGTCTTCATCTGTCACACACAAATATTTTACTGAGCTGTTTCTAATAAGCATTTTGTATGGAGCTTGTTCCAGAATCGTTTCATTTTTGTTACAGAAAGGACTTCATGTTATCCCTTTCCAAAGATTCGAAGCCATTCGCTGTGCCCTTCATCATAGTGTAGATTATATTTCCTATGTTCCTTAGGCGTTGTTTAATCCATTGGGCAATTTTAAAAATATTCAAGGGTCACTGATGAGGCCTAATTGGTAGAAACCAGCTAGCTTTACCATAAAAACTGAATCACGTCACTGGGCAATGTTGCTCGTTGGCCGCATGTTCGTGGGTTCGATTTTTGACAGTATACCGATTACATTAACCTTGTACAGGGATAGAACTCAATGTTTTAGAGCTCGATGTTTCGGACCTTCGTGATCCATCTGGTGTTTTTTTTTCTGCAATGACGCAAGATTGTTGTTAGGCTCAAGGAATGCATACATCCGCAGTTGAAGTTTCCAGTTGTTTTTCTGATGACCAATCCAAGGCAGTAGTTCCAATGCAGTTGCTTATGTTCATTGGTTGTGTGTGTAGGTGCACCTGATGTTTTGTATATAGAAGATCTTACATTAGTGTTCATGTTTTATTGAATTTATTAAACGAGTTGAGAAAATGGATAAAATGCGAGGCTTCGCCGAGCATTTTATCTCTTTTTCTCAACGAGTTTAATAAATTTAATAATACATGAGCACGAATGCAAGATTCTATTTATCATACGACATTTAAAATGTTTTATTTAAGATTTGTTTTTGACAAAAATGGCAATATTCCGCCATAAGTTAACACGACGTCCTTATGTATAACGTTACGGGGCGTATCTAACTAATTTGCATATTTAATCCACCAGTGGAATGTATTAAATGGCGTTAATACACTCTCAGTCGCCACGTCATATGATAAATGTGTTTGTGTGTGGCTTCATTACATCTAAGTCTTTTAGTTCTATTGGTTGCATGATATGGTTGTATTCTGTGAACTTGCTATTTTCACAAATAGCGTTTTGCTTTCTACTTTACTTTATACAGCGAGAGAAACAGCGAGTTCTGTATTATTACAACAGTATGCTGAAGAAACGCAAGTGCTTCTTAAAGATAGCCAGAAGAAAAGTGAAACGGAAAGCTAGACAAAGAAAACTAGGCGTGAGTCGTTTCTTTTAAATTCATCAATAGAGCGATGAGCGAGCAGGTTACTATGGATCTTCACTGATCACATATGACAAGTTATACCCTTTCGTGCAGACCAAAGCGTGTTTCCATTAACCATCAATTATAACATTTGGTGGAAATCTAGCCAGAGATCAGTAGATTTTTCAAAATAATTAATTACAGCTTGGAAATAGCGTCACTTTTGGTGCCCAAAATTGAGTGCTAAGTTACACATACAAATTGTAGGAATTCCGATTGAACCTTTTGCTCTCCTCTTGTTGCTGAATTGTGTTGTACGCATTTTACCCAATATCAAGATATTTGGACGACCTTTTGAATATCGACAATCTTTATTCTAAACGAATGGAAAGTTAACATCCTGCCGAACTGCAGTCACGTCAAATAAAGCTAATACTTCTCATACCGAGCCCCAGCTTTTAGATTTACATTTATCAGTTTTACACTGATTTGTTTCATCTATGGTGCCTAGTTATTTGGCTTATTTCATTGCTCGTAATAAATGTCTAACAGCCATTCTTTTACAACAAGGGTATCGGTACCATAAACTGCGAAAAGCTTTTTCTGATTTTATCATAGATGCTTTGAACTAAATAAAAAAACAATTAAGATCACTTTTACAACAAGGGCTGTCGGAATCTAATTTGTATGTTTACTAAGTATATAAATTAAAAAAAAATCATAAAAAAATGCTCAGATGTGAGCTGCTCAGATGTGAGCGAGTAGCAGTAATAGGAGAAAAAAATCATCATGCGACACAAACGCATATGCTTTAATGCCTCGGTAGCTCAGTCAAATTCGCGTCTGACTGGTGATCAGGAGGAAGCGGGTTCGATACCTGCCGGGTCGGCAAAATTCTTTCGTGGAGATTGATCATGAAACATTTTCTATGGTCATTCTCTCCCTTCCGCTGACTCAAGAAGAGCAGTTTCCGTTTCTTGCGAAAGAATGTGCGCTGTACCAGTTAACCCCTTACGTGTAATAGAAGCGGAGGAAGGTGTGGAGAGATAAACTGACCGGCTCAAAAATGACCAAAAATAGTGTTGACTGAGCCGTTAAACTCCAATAGAAAGTATAATGTAAAGGACATGCTTGGTGATAAATCCAACCATGGTTTACAACCCTGGGTTCTGTTTGGATCAGTTCCTTAAGTATCGTTACTTATTTGATTTGCTGTCCTTTAAAATGCTCGCCGGTGGGTCGGGGTTCAGACTCAGATAGCCTCTACATAAAAATAAATATTCGGTTTACACCAAAATTTCTACTTTCACTTTGATTTTAAGGAATTAGTTAAAGAACAATAGGTATCTTGTTACTATATTGATCCAGTTTGTTTATACTTCAATAAACAACTCACTCTGTACAGTGTCTTGAGAAAGGTCATTGTATGACCAAAACTAGTCGACAATAAAACCAACCTGTCAAAAAAGCCCGTTGTTGATTGTTAATTTAGTCTTTGTTCCTCCATCCTTTAAACAGTTGGTTGCTTGGGACTGGACACGTTTCTGTTTCTTAGCCTTCTGGGGTTAAACTGAAAGTCTCCTTTTGAGACGGTGTCCAGTGGTGTTGTTGACGCCCCGGGGATCTCCAGATGTCTCACCGCGTTGTAACTGTACAGACCTTATCCTTGATTCACTGTGACCTTTATGTTGATTTACTTGTTGCCTGTGATGGCACATTGATGAACTAGGAAAATTCAATGTGAGCAGAACAACCATCTTAATTGCGTGAACGGCGGCGGAAGATGAGGGTGGGGATTTGGTCCCCGTTAACCAGTTTAACACAGCCCCGCACGCAATCGATAATTGAAGGGGTTAGTGCAAGAAGGTACCTAAGTCACATTTTCATTATTTTGAGAAAAACGCGAAAAACAAAGTATTTTGCGAAAATTTCATATTTTGTGTTTCTTATTTTAAATAAATAGTTCTGTTGATATATTCTATGATATGAAATGGTGTAAAGATCGCATAAATAGTCCGAAGTATATTGCAGATATTCATTAATTTCAATAATGTGTTTATGCAAGAAGGGGCCTAAGTCCATGGTTGTTTATGCAAGAAGGTGCCTAAGTCCATTGTTTAAAGGACATAGTTTTCTCTATTTAGAGCAGAAACCTATTACATTTTATTGAATATGTATATTTTATCTTTTGTAGACTCTTTATAAGTTTCTTAAAACAAAGAGCTGAAACAAATGAACAACACATACACCGATAACTCGAAGTTGTTTGTGGTAAAAATGGACTTAGGCCCCTTCTTGCACCAAAGATATGACTTTGGACTTAGGACCCTTCCAAAGATTCAATGAAACTGTCATTTTTAATGTCAATAAAGAAATAAAGCGTATCAAACTTTATATCATATTGTAGGTCTTGGTATGATATATCTGAAAATAACAATATCTCAGATTTTTCAAAAAATGGACTTAGGTACCTTCTTGCACTAACCCCTTCAATTATCATCATGAAAGCACGCCTATATACTTTTGACCCACTTGAACCCCACTTTTATATAGTAAAACTTGGGTTTACAGGGGTAAAATATGTTCTATGTAAACCTTATCTTACGAGGCGCTTCTAACGAGTACCTACAATCTACATTTTGAGCAGAAATAAGAAAATGTTACTAAGTAGAAGTAAAACAAAGATCAGGAATCGATACAATTAACTTACTCCGCCCACCAAAGACACCAAAGGGAAAGAAACACAAACATTAAGCGACCAGACCATAATGGAAACCTAAACAAAGAAAGGCCATAAGGACAGCCACTCTCCCACAAAATGACCATATGGCCATCCAAAAAAAAAGACACACGTGATACACACAGTAAGTAACAAACATAAACATAAATAAATCGCCACAGAAGAACCGCCTTGAAACGGTCAGTGGAAAGATTTCCACTGGGGGGGCTTAAATCGATTTTACGTGGCCGCAATCCTCGCCCTTACTTCCGTCGCGATTTAGACAAATAATTTGTTCAGTCCGCATGAAGGCCTCCTAACTCATCAGTGCAACATCTCTGTAAACACAAATAATCAAAGAACCACAGAGGTGAGACAACGGTGAGGACTCGATAGCACGAAACAACTGAAATGCTGGAGTAAAAGAAAACCAACAGTTAAACTCCGATGGGACCAACCAGAGACAGAGCATCAGGCACCAACCAACATTATCTTGAATTAGATCTCTCTAATTCTCAATAAGCCTTTACGTTGGAACCGTCATAGAATCTGAGGCCTGACTCACCGGCGTGCAATTAAAGAGGGAAGCAAAGTTGCCAACCGTGATTGGGTTGACTACCATGCATGCAGTCTGTCGTATTATATCGATGTTATACCCAATCTTTTTATATCGAAGGATGATTTTACGAAATTGGGTGCTGAAGTCATTGCGGTTATATATTTTTCTGAATTTATATACTAAGTCACCATAAAATTCGGGTTCCGATAGACCTTGTTGCAGAAGAGATTTAAGTCCAAAATTGAATTTTGAAATTAAATCAGAATGGCGTCTATAAAATTTTGAAAAGGCTTTGCGTAGTTTATGGTACCGATAACCCGGATTAAGAAGTTTAGCCGTTAATAATTTATTACGAGTGTTGAGGTCAGTTACGCGACCACACACCCTAGCAAATCGAATTAATTGCGAAACACAAACGCCACAGGACGACGCACGAGGACCATCACCATCCAAAAAAGGAAAATTTACAATCTCAAAATCAAAGTCATCGCGTTTATCATAAATTTTGCACGAAACAAACCCATCTACAATAGATAGATGTAAATCCAAAAACGGGGCCTCGGTATCAGAAGAATTTGCTTTATTTAACTGAAGTTCTTGGGAGTAAATCTGACTGATCAAACCATCGAAATAGGTATTATCAATATTTAATAAATCATCTAAATATCTAGAAGTGGAGCTAAAGGCTTCAATAATTTCAGATTGGTATTCAATGGAAAGCGACAACATGAAAAGTAGAAGTAAAACAAAGATCAGGAATCGATACAATTAACTTACTCCACCCATCAAAGACACCAAAGGGAAAGAAACACAAACATTAAGCGACCAGACCATAATGGAAACCTAAACAAAGGAAGGCCATAAGGACAGTTACTTTCCCACAAAATGGCCATATGGCCATCCAAATTAAAGAGACACAAGTGATACACACAGTTAGTAACAAACAACACCATAAATAAACCGCCACAGAAGAACCGCCTTGGAACGGTCAGTGGAATGATTTCCACTGGGGGGGGGGGGGGGGGGCTTATATCGATTTTACGTTGCCACAATCCTCGCCCTTACTTCCGTCGCGATTTAGACAAATAATTTGTTCAGTCCGCATGAAGGCCTCCTAACTCATCAGTGCAACATCTCCGTGAACACTAAAAATCAAAGAACCACAGAGGTGAGACAACGGCGAGGACTCGACAGCAAGAAAACACTAAAATGCTGGAGCAAAAGAAAACCAACAGTTAGACTCCGATGGGCCCGACCAGAGACAGAGCATCAGGCACCAACCAACATTACCTTGAATTAGATCTCTCTAATTCTGAATAAGCCTTTACGTTGGAGCCGTCATAGAATCTGAGGCCTGACCCACCGGCGTGCAATTAAAGAGGGAAGCAAAGTTGCCAACCGTGATTGGGTTAACTACCATGCCTGCAGTCTGTCGTATAACATCCATGAATTCTCTTTCATAACAATACAAGAACAGATCAGCCACAAGAGGTGCGCAATTTGTACCCATCGGAATACCAACAATTTGTCTAAATAACTTAGTACCGAATCTAATATAAATATTGTCAAGTAGAAAGGTGAGGGAATCACACACTTTCTGACTTGACCAAAGTGTATAATTCTTATGCTCTTTAGAAGTGAAAAATGCATTTCTGACATAACATGCAAGATAGAGAGAATTTTCTCTGTGAAAAGCCCATTCAATTAAATCATTAAGCTTTTCTTTTATAAGATTATGAGGATGTGTAGTGTAAAGAGTGGAAAATCGTAAGTAGACAGACATGAAGCACGAAAATGTCTGGATTTCAATTTATTTAAAACCTCATTCGAATTATTTACAGACCAAAACAGATTTCTTCCTGATCTTTCAAAGACTTTTTCACAATATTTAATTACATGCGTTTTAATAGCAGTAAGACATGAAGTTAATGATTTAGAAAGTTCAGTGGTAGTGCAAGAGCTAGAATTTGCAATAAACCGTGCTTTGTAAGGTTTTTTATGAAGTTTTGGTAACCAGAATAGCCTAGGAAGTTTGTCTTGGCCTTCGGTAACACACACAGCAAACTTGAAATATCAGAAATAAATTATTGGTTTAGACTCATATTCTAGACAGGTTTTCAATTATTTTGACCCCATTTTGATTTATATCAGTCTTTGAATCGACTGCCTGTTCGAAATTCGCAAAATTGCAGTATGTTTCCTCTGGCTTTCGTTGTCGGATCTTTACAGGGTCACTGATGAGGCTTTATTAGCCGAAACTATGTAGTATGACCCATGCTCTTTCTTATGAATGTTTTTATTGCTCTTAAAGGAACTTATTTTTGATTTTTATTGGTGGCTGAATGACAAATATGTTTATCTACTATAGCGCTCTCTTCAGCTAAAGGCTGAAGTTCATAGGCCTAAGCACCACCAAGCTCCTGCTTAAGCGTGTTAACATAGTGGATCCGTCACACAACGACGACGTTGCTAGCGGCCTTGTCTGCAGGGGCCAAAACAAACTTCTTATGAAATTCTTGAATACCTAGTTTAAGATGAAGTAAAGACGTCTTAGGCTTAAGAGGTAATAAGTTAGTATTTTGGGAATAGAAAGAAATGCGTTTATTCACTAGTTTTAAAATGCTAAGTTTCCAGTCCATAAGGGCTTTATGCTCAACATACTGTCGCTTACACCATCGATTACCGAATTCATTCAAGGAAGCAGCGATTTCATCTCTTCATTTACTGAAATCAATTTTAGAAGGAAACCGATATTTCGGTCCTTTAGAAATTATATTCCTTATCCTAGAATCAGGAATAATTTTCAAATTGCCAGTAATTACATGACCAACAGCAGGATAGCAATACACTGAGTTTTTACAATCATATGAATCAGGTGAATTAGTATCAATATCTAGATCTGAAACAAGTTTATTGAAATTAAAAATGATAGATCTAACAGGTTTTTTATATTTATAACAAATTATACGTTTTTCAGTATTTTGAAAATAAGCAGGAATGGAAGAAAGCACCGAGCTCTCACGGAAGATACTAGGCAAATCTATAAAATCCATACCCTTATTAATGAAGGATATTTTGAAGATTATGATTAATTTCAGAATCAATGTAAGGACGGAGAGTATGCTGAGTATAGCCTCTAGTTAAGAGAGCCGCATCATATAACTGATTAGAACTATCGTAGAATTTATTCGCCTCGGTGTCCAGAAGACGTAAAACAGAAACGGGTAATGAACTTAAAAATGAAAGCATAGAGTGGCGTCCATGATTTAATAATATAATTGACAGTCACTTCAGTCTAGTATTGTTTCGTTTAAACGCACGTAATTTACGTTTAAAGTTACCATTTTTCCTGGTGCCGTGAGATCTAGTCCTGCGTTTTCGACATTCCCGGAGCGAGAAAATATCAAAGTCCGGCATTCTGGAAATATTACCCTCATGATAAATGTTGTCATTAAATCCCAGTAGAATCAAGGGGTCAGTAAAGATTTAATCCATTTCAGATCAGCCTCATGTCTTTTGATAATTTTGAATCTAGATGTAGAATTTGCATCGTAATAAAGTTTAACCCCGCTTTCACATCCAATGCTGATTTTTCATAAAACAATTGCAATTTTATCATTTTCGGAGATTCCTGTCTCAACAGCGAGTCATGTCTTGACATCTCAATATAAGATAAACCTACAGTGAAACTTCTCCCTGCCCTACATTATAGTGTAGTTTTTTATTTTCTTGTCCTTTTGGATCATTGGTTCCATTGTTGAATTTTGAAAATATTTGACGGTCACTGATGAGGCCCAATTGGCCGAACCTAGCTAGTCTGGCCCAGATAACATGTACACTCACTATTTTCCAGTTCCGTGGTGTATTCCTTGCTCCCAAAGGATAGCCCTTTCTAGAACATATATAACTCAGATACCTATGGTACCATGAGAATCTGTTCAATATAGATGAAGTTCGAAATACTGAGGGTTACTCTTAGTGCACGATCATGGGTCATAATAATGAGGACTTATGGATATCGTTTCGATCTTCTATCATCACGAAAACACGCCTATATAATTTTGACCCCCTTGAACCCCACTTTTATATAGTAAAACTGGGGTTTACAGGGGTAAACCTTATTTTTCTTATTTCTGCTCTAAAATATAGGTTGTGGCTACTCATTAGAACCGCCTCATCGAGGCGGTTCTAGTGAGTACCCACAATCTATATTTTGAGCAGAAATAAGAAAAATATCACACTCTTTCATGTTAAAATTTACTTTTTTTTTCGGCGATAAAGGTTTCAGTGTATTTGTATAGGCGTGTTTTGCGTAATGATAATGATGCTGTGTGATCTCATTAGATTAAACACAGCATACCCTTTCAAAATAAAAATAAGAAAAACACCCATAAATAATCCTTGATATATTGATATCTAGAACTTTAAGATGAGTTCTCTTCGGACTCAAGAACAAATACGAATTAGTCATGGTAAAAAAAGGTTTCCGTGATTGAGATATCGGTCTCTTTGTATTCATTACGAAAGCACACCTATATAAATGCATTGTTAACTTTACCGCCGAAAAATCGATAATTTTAAGATGAAAATTTGTAATATTTTTTTAATTTCTGCTCAAAATATATATTATGGGTACTCGTTAGAGCCGCCTCGATGAGGCGGTTCTAACGAGTGCCCACAATCTATATTTTAGAATTTCAGAATCAGGTATACCCCTGTAAACTCGAGTTTTACTGTATAAAAGTGGAGTTCAAAGGGGTCAAAATTATATAGGCGATGTATGTATCAGAAAATCATTAATCAGAGTTGAGTACTCAACAACAATCTGACGTCAGAGGTGAAGAAAACCGCCAGATAGATCAAGTTCACGTCGGGTTAGAACAGTTTGCCACTGTGACAGTCCAATTCTAAACGTTTGGAACTTAGGTAGAGCCCACTGCTTCATGTCCTGGTTTAAAGCCGCCGTGATTTAATGGGTGCTGTTCGTCTGCTTTGGCGCCAGATTGTTGCTGAGTCATCAAACGTGTTTCATACTTGTTTTAATTTATATAAAGTCGTTTACTCTGTATGTTGCCGGCCTCGGTACCTCAGTCGGATGCGCGTCTGACTGGTGATCAGGAGGACGCGGGTTTGATACATGCCGGGGTCGGCATCATTCTTTCGAAGAGATTGATCATGAAATCTTTTCTACGTTCATTCTCTTCATTCCGCGGAATCAAGAAGGGCAGTTGTCAGTTTGTGGCGAAAGAATGTGCACTGTATTGGTTAACCACTTACGTTTAATATGTTCTATAAAAGGGTTATCCTTTGGAAGCAAGGAATACACCACGGAAGTGACAAATATGGAGTGTACATGTTTTCTGGGCCAGACTAGCTAGTTTCGGCCAATTAGGCCTCATCAGTGACCCTCAGATATTTTCAAAATTCCACAATGGAATCAATGATCCCAATGGACAAGAAAATATAATCTACACTATGATGTAGGGCAGGGAGACGTTTTACCGCCGCCACACATTCCCACACACCAGCTGTAGTGAAGTTAAATATGTTAAGCCTGCCCGGGAAAAGTGTGGATAAGTAAACTGACCGGCTCAAAAATGATCTTAATAGTGTTGACTGGTCCGTTGAACCACAAAACAGAAAACAATAACTCTGTATGTTGCTATCATGACACACTGTCCACCGAGCAAAAGAAGCATCAATGAGGAGCAATATGTATATTTCTGTAGTTGTACTGAGAGCAAAAGCTTAAATCTTTCAGTGACCATTTTGTAGGAGAGTAACTGTCCTTTTGGCTTTCCGCCTCTGACGTTTTCATCTTAGTAATGTTAATTTATGTCCGTATTCTTTTCCCATGGATGTCGTGGATGGGAGGTTTGCGGCAATTGTGTCGATTCCTAGCAGGCCCGTACGCCGAGCTTCCAAAGGATACCCTTTTCTAGAAGATATTGACGTCACTACAGCTGGAGTCTGGGAATGTGTGGCGGCCGTAAAAAGTCCCCCTGCCCTGCATCATAGTGCAGTTTATATTCTCTTGTCCTTTGGGATTATTGATTCCATTGTTGAATTTTGAAAACATTTGAGTGTCACTGGTGATGCCTAATTGGCCGAAACTAGCTAGTCTGGTCCAGAAAACATGTACACTACATATTTTCCAGTTCTGTGGTGTATTCCTTGCTTCCAAATGATAACCCTTTCTATTTTGAAAAAGGGATGCGAATTGCAGGTATTTTGCTGAAGGGGTGCGCATCTTAAGAAAATCTTGATTTGGGGCCAACGTTAGGGTTGTAAACTTCAAAAGCTGGGGAAAAACTGCACGAATTTGAGATAAATTTCCCCAAAATGGGGTTCTTTGCACCCCTCACACCCGCCCCCAAACACACACGAACACCCCCCACTGCTAAGGGGCCTATCCGAATCATTGCATTCATTTCTATTTTGAATGCTGTGTTTTCTTGTGATTTTCTAGTGTTATTTTTCTCACTATAGATTTATTTTATATGCCTTTATAGTGGAGAAATAAAACAGTACAAATGGGGCGGTGGTAGGATTCGAACTCACGCTGGCGCCCAATGAAAACAATAGGGTTTATTAGCATTGACGGTCCGCCTCGCACCGCGGTTCCTGGACAGGCTTAGATCCTCTAAGCGGTTTACCAGTACTAGTGTGCAGGCCGGATTCAGCTCTGCGTGGAAGCATCGTGCATTCCATATATTTCTTCAAGCCGCTATGGGCGGGGGCGCCTAACCATACAGGAATAACGGTCTAACAACGCTCCTAAAAAGGAGTTTCTTGGGTCAGTGTCTAGCACATTGTTCCTGCATGTACCGTCAGATTAAGTTACTAGGTACCGCTGTGCCTTGGCACACTCGGATTTATATGATCGATGCCTGAATCCTATTGATACCGAAGCTTGCAAATATTATATTTTTAATTTAAGATCTTGTAAACTTCAAAAGACACCACTCCCTGGATCATTTCATTATATAATATACGTTAAATTCAAAAGCAGGTTGTTGTAAGTTTGTAAAACTCATTTTATATCTAACTCATATGTTATTGTTTTTTCAATTTAATTGTGCTTTTCTAGACTGGAATATACTAAATATTCAAGTATTCATAATATTTGCTCTGTTGTTGAATCCGATCAGAATCGTTTGAATATTCATGACACAAGAAACATTAAACAATTTAACTTAAAGAGCAATTACAAAGAAATTTTAAAAATTCTTAGTATGAAGCAAGGTGAAAGCAGACAAAAAGAGGTTCATTTTATTGAAACCCGCATGAAAAAAATACCATTCGTTCCACAGTTATGCTAATTTATATTTGATACCTTTTTTCCCTATAAGTGTAACCTACCCTAAATTTTCTTTGATTTTAACCCATAATGCAATATTCTGTGATAATAATTTTAAACTACCATTTCCATTTTGCAGTTGCTAATACAGTTTTCTCATGCCCTTTGATTACTGTGTATCTTGTTGAGAATTTAGGATAGAAATAAGAAATTTGATTTCGAAATTCAAGCTTAAATTTACAATTAAATTATTTTTTTAACTACCATTTAATTCAAAATTTCATTTCAACTAGTTAATATAAGTATTTTACATGCCTTTTAAACAGATCAGTAGGTTCTGTATGTTAATACAGAAGCTTGAATTTAAATTATTTTAAAAAATATTTCAAGTGTGAATTTTAGGTTTGCAATTGGAAATATGAGAAAACTGTTTTAGCATATCAGTTGAGATCAGTTTCAATAATTCAAACAGGTGATTATACAGTTCCTAAGGCCTATAAAACACAATGTATTTCTTATTTAAAAAACTTGAAAATTTTAATATGCATCAGTGGCATCATTGACTGCCTCGTGAATATTAATGAGGCAGTCTGAAGCTGCTCTGTTTCCATGAAACATTTCACACTTCAAATTATAATATCTTGGAAACTAATAAAAATAGTTTGATGCGATTTTCGCCCTTCAATTCCTTTAATCAATGTCTTTTTATTTTAATGAATTTCTATACCTTTGTATATGACCTTTAATTACACTATTTTCTATTTTGATTTTTTTAACCAGAAGGCCAGCGGATTATTGTTTGCTGTGATGAGACAGTTTCCGAGACTTTGTAAATGTTTATCACTATGTCCTGCTACGAGACGACGTTGTCTTATATGTGAAGAGAAGGAGCAAAAAGATTTCATCGAATGTGAGACGAAGGGATGTTACTTTGTGTACTGCCCTGAATGCAGGTTTGATGTAAAGGTCGGTTGCATATGCAGAGCCTTTAAAATTGTCCAAACTGTATCTTCAGACACACAGACTTTCCTACACATTTCATTTTTATTTTCATTTATGCACATTGAAATATTGAGAATGGTTAAACATTGGATAGTGCTTGGGTTCGCATTTTATTTTACGTTCTTCCAAATTTTGCGAACTGCAATAAAGATATTAATGTTGCCTTTGAAAACCGATATAGGGACTCGTGTCGTTTGTTATCAAGTTTATCAGACAAGGCTTCGAGAACGCGTGTAGAATCGCGTGTAGAATCACGAGGCTTGCTGAGCGTTTCAACACGCGTTCTCGAAACAGAGGCTGCTAAACTTGATATCAAATAACATGAATCTGGTATTCCATTTATCAGTTTATCCCCTTTTACACTCTTAAACTGGTCATTTAAGATAAGTTATCGATGGTCCTCAGTGCGTCTCAACTTGGTTAATTTATTTTGTATCAGATAATCGTAATTTTTCCTATGATATTTTGTCCAATTTTTTGCAGCAATATAAACATTTTCTCCAATTTTTTCAGCTCGTTTCAATCATAAAAGTGCCATGCTGACCTGACAAAAGCTGACTTGTCCTGAAATAGCATATCTTTTTTTTAGGTCATTGTGCTAAAATGCAGTTAATATACGCGGTAACTGATAAAAATATGTTCCCAAGGCTCTTCAATAGCAAAACTAAAGTTCACAAGACTACTTACGCCTGAAGCAATCACGTGGACAAGTCGATGAAAATAACACCCCCTAAACCCAACTTTAAATAAAGAAAACTTGGGTTTACAGGGGTATATATTAAATTTCGTATTTCTTCTCCAAGACACTGTTTGTGGATACTCATTAGTACCCACAACCTATGATTGCAGTATAAATAAGAAAAATATCACAGGAAATCATCAGAAAAGTAGACATTTTGGTGGTGTAAAGTAATACATTATGTCGCACGGGTGTGTTATCGCAAGGCATTCCCAAAGTTTAAAGTTTGAAAAAGCTATAAATATTGCCTTTGGAAACAATATAAAAAGCACATTAGTTATTTAACCCGGAGTCTCAGTTTTGCTAACTATTTAAAGAAACATTTGTTTGTTTGTATTGGAGTTTTACGGCCCAGTCAACACTATTTAGGTCATTTTTGAGCCGGTCAGTTTACCTATCAACACTTTCCTGGGCAGGCTTATACGTAAGCGGTTTACCAGTACAGTGCACATTCTTTTGCCAGAAACTGACAACTGCCCTCCTTGAATCAGCGGAAGGGAGAGAATGACCGTAGAAAAGATTTCATGATCAATCTCCATGAAAGAATGTTGCCGACCCCGGCGGGAGTTTAAAGAAACATAGCAACATATAAGGTTCGTATTTTATGATAACAAAAGGGTAGTGTTTCTAATTTCTCCAAAACTATATTGTGGATATGTATTATAACCGCCTCGCCGTATTTATTGAGAATTGACAAAAATTGTCCTTCATTTGTTACAAAATACCAACCTAATATAAGTTGGTCATCCAAACCACGAAAAAAAATCTGATCGCAAAAAGCAGTAGAGTTTGCCATCCATGCTAATTGTGTTCTTTAGTGTGTTGCAAAAGTGATAGGGGTGGATGCCACTTCTGAAAATGTCCCTGAGCCTCAGAATTAGATCAAAGGTTAAATGACTGCAAAATAAAATAAAATTTGTACATACTGGTATTTGTACCATGTCTCTATCTAAACAGACCAACTTAAGTTAATTAAAACACCAGCAATGTACTTAGGACAAAATACTTATGCATCATATGTGAAAAAAGAAGTTGTACCAGGGTCAAAGGTCATTTAAGTACAAGTTTTCTTTAAATATGCACTAATATTGTTTTTACAAAGGGTTATCTAGTATGTCAACTGAAACAAAGTGAAATGAGTTGCCATTTCCTTATCTAGGAAGCATAAAGCCCACACATTATATAAACAGCATAATGGCCAACCTAATCGGCCATAGGTCAAAGGTCATTTAAGTACATATGGCAAAATATGTTTATTTTGCAAAATACGTTGATTCTTCACATGTCATCCATTATTATAAGTATCATTCCAAATCGTCTGAGTTTTTCCTAAACGTCACAATGATATATCAAAGATAAAGTATAATAACACAACTGGGTCATCATCAATGGTCCCGTGCAGCTACTGTTAAACACTTATATTTGGCGGCTATTTTATTTTGGCGCTATCAGCAGTCAAGGAAAAAACGCCAAAATAAAAATCCGCCAATAAAGCCCAAAGAGTGCTTGAGAAGAAACTGTATTCTACACATCAAAATTATGATGTGTCAGTTGATCATAGGCACCATCGATGGCAAAAGAAAATGTGTATTTACTTCTTTAGAAGTTGAAATCAAGAAAGACAATGTTCTAGCATAAGTCAGCTCAAAATGGCTGAATGAAAACATACACACCTTGAATTGTGGATATAATTGGTAATTGATTGATGGCTTAAGTGTGAGCTCAATAGGATCGGTAAACCAATCGGATAAGAAGAAAGTGACACACACCCTGACAGATATTTGGATTATCAAGGTAGCACATTGGGTTAATCATGCGGTGAACACAAAAAATTTAACTAATTACAATAGTTTCTGCATGACGCTGTTGATGATCAACTCCGATGATTTTTGTCATCCTGCACGGCTTTGGAGATTCGACAGATTTCTTTTTTCTTCGTAAATCGAAAATCCGCCAAAATATAAATCCGCGAAAAGGGTCTACTCATAAAAAGCGTTAAAATTTGCAGCCGCTTAATTGAAGTGTTTAACAGTATTCAAAGTTTGAATTTTACAAGATGCCACTTCATTTTAAGGGTCGTTCAGGTCACTACAATGTAAAGGGTAAAAGCTAATATGTATTCGCGTTTGCGCCCATATGATTTAATGTTTTTACTTCAACATTGACAAGTCTATGCAATGCAAACCAAATAGGGGTTTCTCCGATATCACTGATACGAGCTTTCTTCCGCATAATCTGAAATGATAGATATAGTCATATATAAATAACAAGCCATTTTAACTTCATAGCTCGACTTCTAGATATTTGGATGATTAAATAAATATTGACTATACCTATTTTGATGGTTTGTCCAGTCAAAGGAGCAGTCTCTATAAGGCTGTTTTCATGGCCACAACCGATTTCCTTTAAACTTTGTAGCTTCAAATTGGTACATATTGACTGTCTTATGGTGAATTTTTAGACTCTTTGGTTCACTGGTTTTTGCAGTATACACTATTAAAGTGGGTGGGGTAATGTCACCCCATCAAGGGTATACCAACAAAAATGCTATTATTTTTGTTCAAAGTGCATGACTGGAGGCGATGTTTGCCGTATGCTTACTACCCTTTTAGGCATAACAGCCGGTGATAACAGTCTTATAAATATCAAACAAGAGAAGAGTTTATACGCACTTGTAAGTTGTACCCAAATATCAGTATTTTTTATTCCCCAACTTTACGAAAAACCACAACACCTTAACAGTTTTCAACTTATTTCAAAGATCTTTCATAAATATAATGTTGATGTAATAGTCATTCTAGGTATATGTCAGAATTATTGTTAGTTCATAAAACTTAAGAGTTATCTGCCCCTGAAATTGGATTTTACCCATTTTTTTAAATCGGAGTGCATTTATCCGTTTGTAGTACTCACAACTTCATTTGAAAGTGAATAAACCGATTCCATGCATATATTATTAAATAGATGTGGACAAGGAAGTCATTTGATTTAATAGTGCATGCTAGTATTTCCTTTTTTTTTTGGTTATATATGAACTCTTAATTTCCAGGTGCAAATGGAACATTTGTCAACTGTCAAACATTTTTGACCACCAAAGCAGGCTTTGCTCATGTTGTTGAACCTCATTTTAGACTGATACTGTGCTTAAATATAAACCTGTATGGTCTCACGACATGTTTAAGAATTTGTTAATTTACTGATCTTCCTCTGAATCGCTAGATGTACTCCATGTGTCAACAGCAGCATCATAAACAAAATCAATATGTTCCAGGCTTGGTTTTGCTTCACTACTTTCTGTTATGTTCCGGTAATATCCCAAATACCAGAGAACAGAAGCCACACGTGCACAACATCACACGGTACGAGCTCCACTTCTGCACCCACAATACCACCCAGGGATTGGGTTCAGTCCTTGTGTATATTCAACCCACATGTTATATGTTTTATTAGACGTGTGGCAAGAACATATCTGTGCTTTGAGAACGCCATCTTCTTCTTTGTGTGCCATTATCTCATATGATCCATTGTCGTCAAAATGTTCATCTGTGTAGGATTTGGCTTGTCTCAGCTGGTAAATACCCAGTTTCAAATCCCTGAGTTCATCCTCAGTCATCTCTTGGAAATTCTCAAGTTTCTCATCATCGATCTTTATCCAAATAACCCGTTTTTTTATCCAAGCCATTTTTTGTCGCGCCTGCTATTAGCATGGCGAGATAAAGGCGCCCGGTTTTCCGTCCGTTCGTTCGTTCGTTCGTCAAGGCTTCAACATTTGCGATGACCCTAGCGTTCACCCTAATGGTCAAGTTTATTTCTCAAGAACTATAAGAGCTTCATTAATGATACTTGGTACAAACTTGTATCTGGGGATGACAACTTACATACAAGCATCCATATTTGACCTTGACCTACATTTCATGGTTCACTGACTTTGTAAAATATTGCGACCACCCTAGCGTTCACCCTAATGGTCAAGTTTATTTCTCAAGAACTATAAGAGCTTCATTAATGATATGTGGTACAAACTTGTATCTGTGGATGGCAACTTGAATGCAAGCATCCATATTTGACCTTGACCTACATTTCATGGTTCACTGACTTTGTAAAATATTGCGACCACCCTAGCGTTCACCCTAATGGTCAAGTTTATTTCTCAAGAACTATAAGAGCTTTATTTATGATACTTGGTACAAACTTGTATCTGGGCATTGTAACTTCAATGCAAGCATCCATATTTAACCTTGACCTATATCTCATGGTTCACTGACTTTGTAAAATATTGCAACCACCCTAGCGTTCACCCTAATAGTCAAGTTTATTTCTGAAGATTTATAAAAGCTTCATTAATGATTTTTGGTGCAAACTTGAATCTGGGGATGACAACTTAAATACAAGCATCCATATTTGACCTTGACCTAAGTTTCATGGTTCACTGACTTTGTAAAATATTGTGACCACCCTAGCGTTCACCCTAATGGTTAAGTTAATTTCTCAAGAATTATTAGAGCTTCATTAATGATACTTAGTACAAGCTTGCATTTGAGAATGGGATCTTTTGAGCAAGCATCTATGTTTGACCTTGATCTACATATCATGGTTCGATGACTTTGCGCGCCACATGCGCGACATAGCCTTCGGCGGAATTCTTGTTACGACCTTATCCGGCAGCTTATTTGGAGCTATTGCTAGGGCCATCATTCTTCTAGCAATTACTTTGCCTGAATCTTTGCTTGTTACCAAAGGTAGTCTAAATGCATTGCACAATGAGCAAAAAATCCTTACATAGTCGCCAACATATGGTATTTGACTATTGGGCATTGTGTTACTAAGGGTTTCCACTTTTTAATTCTCCCATTAGCTGATTCGACAACCCATCTCACCTTTGTAACTAGCCTTGACTCATTCGCCTCTTCAGTCGTATGTTGCTTTTGAGATTTGTTTAGGAAGTAAGGCATATGAGAATTGATTCCAAAATCCTTTAGTATGTCTATAGCATCCCTGAAGCCGCGGTCTACAACGAGAACATCATCTTTTTCAAACCAGTCAGTAATATTTTCTGCATTAGTCTTTAACATGTGTTCGGTAATCTTAGCATCTGTGTTTTTCAAATCTGCAAGATATGGTCCCATCACAGTCAAAATGTAACCATCAGTGGCCACAAGCATCATAGGTTTCAGCAAAGGCTGTCCTTTACGTACGGAATAAGATCTCTGAAATGAGTAGTTTCCACTCTTTTCAATATATATGTATGTTCCATCAGCCACTGCGATTGCAACATCAGAATTTGAATCCCCAAATAGGACATTTGCAAAAGTTGATGTATGATTCAGGGATGTTAGAGAAATACTAAAGGGTTATGAAATCAATTCTCATATGCTTCACTTCCTAATCAAATTTCAGAAGCAATATACGACTGAAGAGGCGAATGATTCAAGGCTAGGTACAAAGTGAGATAGGTTGTCGAATCAGCTAATGGGAGAATTACAAAGTGGAAGGCTTAGCAACAAAATATCCAATAGTAAAATACCATATGTTGGCGACTATGTAAGAATTGTTTGCTCGTTTTGCAATGTGTTTAGACCACAAGGACTGAACCCAATCACTGGAAGGTACTGTTGGTGAAGAAGTGGCACTCGTACCGTGGGATGTTGTGCTTATGTGCTTGCTAGCATGCACTATTAAATCAAATGACTTCTTTGTCCACATCTATTTAATTATATTTGCATGGAATCAGTTTATTCACTCCCAAATGAAGTTGTGAGTACTACAAACGGATAAATGCACTCTGATTTAAAAAAATGGGTAAAATTCAATTTCAGGGGCAGGTAACTCTTAAGTTTTATGAACTAACAATAATTCTGACATATACCTCGAATGACTATTACATCAACATTATATTTATGAAAGATCTTTGAAATAAGTTGAAAACTGTAAAGGTGTTGTGGTTTTTCGTAAAGTTGGGGAATAAAAATTACTAATATTTGGGTACAACTTACAAGCGCGTATAACCTCTTCTCTTGTTTGATATTTATAAGACTGTTATCACCGACTGTCATGCCTAAAAGGGTAGTAAGCATATGGCAAACATCGCCTCAAGTCATGCACTTTGAACAAAAATAATAGCATTTTTGTTGGTATACCCTTGATGGGGTGACATTACCCCACCCACTTTAATAGTGTATACAGCAAAAACCAGTGAACCAAAGAGTCTAAAAATTCACCATTAGACAGCCAACATGTACCAATTTGAAGCTACAAAGTTTAAAGGAAATCGGTTGTGGCCATGAAAATAGCCTTATAGAGACTGCTCCTTTACCCCCAGAACTTCAGTTAAACAAAACAAATTCCGTGTTTGGATTAACATCTTTCTATTGTAGATGGGTGTGTTTCCTGCAAAAATTATGATAAACGCGCTCGATTATTTTGATTTTGAGATTGTAAATTTTCCTTTGCTGGTTGGTGATGTTTCTCGTGCGACATGCTATGGCGTTTATATTTCGTAATTAATTCGATTTGTCAGAGTGTTTAGTCATGTAACTGACTTCAACACTCGTAATAAATTGTTAACTGCTAAACTTCTTAATCAGGGTTATCGGTATCATAAACTACGCAAAGCCTTTTCAATGATGATGATGATTTCGTGTTTAACGACGCGTCAATCCTCTTTGTGGGTCATAAGCGTCAAGCGGTTAATGGTTAAATGACATGAAGAATTACGAGGGTACTAAAAGTAAAAAAGTAAGTATGATATGTATAAAAATCTGAAACAGTTATATCTTATGGAAAAGTCCAATATCTTTTAAGGATAAAATAATATTATCAACAGGTACATCTTGAAACAATTGTTGCAAAGCGTCAGCTTTGAAGTATAAGTCACGGGACTGTAAAAAGTCTACACATTCAATTAAGATATGTTTAACAGTGAATGGCTGATCACATCCTACACAAGAAGGCTGATCATCACCATTCAAAATATAAGAATGAGTAACTCTAGTATGGCCAATGCGCAGTCGCGTTAATACCACATCCTCTTTCCTGGAAAATTGTGGAGGAGAGCATTTTGTTCCAACGACAGGTTTAATGGCATGGAGTTTGTTATTTATTTCATGGTCCCATGCATCTTGCCATTCCGACAAGATGTATCTGTTGATAAATGGTTTAAAA
Organism: Lucinisca nassula; assembly: GCA_963580285.1. Taxonomy (NCBI): domain Eukaryota; kingdom Metazoa; phylum Mollusca; class Bivalvia; order Lucinida; family Lucinidae; genus Lucinisca; species Lucinisca nassula. The sequence continues at coordinate 74,539,580 of OY757011.1, read as the reverse complement.
TTATTAAAAGGAATTTTAAAAACAGACGGATCAAGATTGTGCGATTCCTTTGCCAAAGCCTTTTCAAAATTTTATAGACGTCATTCCGATTTAATTTCAAAATTCGATGCTGGACTTAATTTTCTTGTGCAATAAGGTCTATCCGAACACGAATGTTATGGTGATTTTGTATATAAATTCAGAAAAAAAATAATTGCAATGACTTCAGCACCCAATTTCGTAAAATCATTCTTCAATTTAAAAAGATCGGTTTGTTTTTTAAGCTTGTTTGATTTGAAGTTTAACGTCCCCGTCAACACTAAAGAGGTCATTTTGGAGTCCTTGCTTCCAATTTTGTGGAACTTTTACCCGACATTGAGGTGAAATGACACCTCAAGCCCTGTCGCCCCATGAAACCTATAGGGTTTATAAGCATGAACGGTCTTACCTGACTCGCACCGCTTTGCCTGGCCAGACTTAGATCCTCTAAGCGGTTTACCAGTACTCGTGTGCGTCGGTTTCAGCTCTGCGTGGAAGCATCATGCAGCCGATCTATTTCTTCAAGGTCCGATCGGGTACAACATAAATGTTATACGACAGACTGCATGCACGGTAGATAACGGTTGACAACTTTGCTTCCCTCTTTAATTGTACGTTGGTGGTGCAGGCTTAAAATTCCCCAATTTTGTGGGACTTTGTCAAACATTGAGATGAAATGGGGTCTCAAGTCCTGCCGCCCAATGAAACCAATAAACTGATGAGTTAGGAGGCCTTCATGCGGACTGAACAAATTATTTGTCTTAATCGCGACAGAAGTAAACGTGAGTATTGAAGCTGCATAAAATCGATTTAAGACCCACCCCCAACCCCTGTTGAATTCGTTCCACTCTGTAATTGATAGCCAGTTGACCATTTTGTGGGAAAGAAACTGTCCTTTTGACTTTCTGCTATTGATGTTTCCATTAGGGTCTAGTTATTTCATTTTTGTGTTTCTTTCTCTTTGGTGCCATTGATGGGCTCTGTGGATAAATTGTATCGATTGTCGCCCCCGCCCACCGGGGCAGTGGGGTATAGATTGGGCTGCATGATGCTTCCACGCAGCGCTAAATCTGACCACACACGAGTACTGGTAAACAGTGTAGTAGGACTAAGCCTGCCCAGGCAAAGCGGTGTGCGTCAGATCATCCAATGCACATAAGCCTTCTGGTTTCATTTGACAGCAGGGCTTGAGAAGTCATTTCAGCTCAATGTCGGGTAAAAGTCCCACAAAATTGGAAGCAATGTCTCCAAAATGACCTAAATAGTGTAGACGTGGTTGTTAAACGCCAATTCAGACAAACAAACAATTGTATCGATTCCTGATCATTGCATTCACTTCTATTTTATAATAGAAGTCAATACCTGTCTGACAGCCATCTTTGATGTCAACTTAAGGAATTTAAATCTGTTTTTGACAATAAATAACGTAACAAATGTATTTTTTACTTACTTTTTTTTTACAATAAATACAATTTACTTGTCATCAACACATCCTTATGCTAAATATGACAAAATTTGATTAGAAAACATCCATTTTTCAGGCGTTTTGTACTTAAATTATCCCTGTCCGATAAGACTGACAAACTTTGAGGGTACATTTAAAATAATTTTCCTTTGTTCCATGCACCTGAATAGTTTTATGGTGATTTTGAGCAAGCAATTTACCCAAATATATGTTGAAAGAGAGAAGTTTCATGTTTATTTTGCACTCATTTGACCTTTGACCTACTTCTGAGCCTCAGACGCATTTCCCGACGTAACACCCAACCCTATGATTATTGACACACAGCAAGGATTACATTTAGCATGTGTGCCATACTCTACTCAATTTTGCCATCAAAAGTAAACATCAATTTTTATTGCATCTGCTTATTAATGCATTAATGTTGTTAATTGGTTTATCTACTATTGTCAATTATCCGAGATGCGACATTTTAATTAAGGGGATTAGGTTTGAGTTTGAATGTTAATTGTCTAATACACAGGAAGGTGTTAAATCACAGAGTAACAGTTTAGTTGAAAATATTTAATGCTGTAAAATCGTTTTATATCGCTTTTTCTGTTTTAGAAATGGCACAGTGTAGTATTCTGTCTATGTTGTAAAAGACAAATCATGATAAAAATCGGCCTGGCAAGCCAGGGTGGGGGGACTAAAAAGACTTGTCGCTGGACAGGATAGCTAACCGGAAGCCGCGCTTTGACTTGGTTGCGCAAAGGCAATGTTTCAGCCTCATAACAGAAACAAAGAAAGAATCCAGTGTCATATCAATATCGGGGATCATCAATGATTCAAGTCTGTAACAGTAGTATCCCTTTTTATTCCATTTATTCCATATCTATGTAAACAGGCAGATTTTCTAATCAAACACACATAACAAAAGTTATTTTTTTTAATATTTTTATAATAAATACTGGTCATCAACACATCCTTATGCTGAATATGACAAAATTTGATTAAAAAACATCCATTTTCACGAGTTTTGCACTTGAATGACCCTTGACCTATAATACTGATATACTTTGATGGTACATTTAAAATAATTTTCCATTGTTCAATGCACCTGAATAGTTTATGGTGATTTTAAGCAAGCAATTTCCCCAAATATGTGTTAAAAGAGAGTTATGAGTAGTTTCGTGTTTATTTTGCACTCATTTGACCTTTAACCTACTTCTGAGCCTCAGACGCATTTCCAGACGTGGCATCCACCCCTATGATTGTTGATACACATTAAGGATTATATTTAGCATGGGTACCGTACTCTACTCAATTTTGCCATCAAAAGTAAAAATATCAATCTTTTTTGTGATTGGATGGCAAACTATATGTTGCTATGAAGAAAGTACTGACGTTTGACCATTTGCTCTTTATCATATACAACCAGTGCTTCAGCTGAAGTGCACGACCCGCCGGATGCTTTTAGCTTTATGAGTGTTACCATATATGGGTATGGCGGCCATTTTGGTCATGTGACCTGGACATAAAACGGTTCCCCCAATAAATGCGCCTTATCGTAAGGAGCAAAAATATATCTTATACTTTAGTACTGTATTCTGAATCGTTTGCAGGATAAAATCCAACACAAAAGCATATGTGTCAAAGTTTGACCTAGGCACAAAGAAGGTCAAGGTCAACCCAGGGTCACCATTTTAGCAATTTATGATGGGCCTACGTTCCAGATGCTATTTATCAAGTTTCGTGGAAATCTGCACAGTGGTTCTGGAGAAGACTATTTTTGAAGGGTTTTTGCCAAATATTGCTTGGCGGCCATTTTGGTCATGTGACCTGGACCCCATGAGGAAATTTTGGTTTCCCCCATCCCGTAGAGGCTCCATATGAAATTTGACTTCAATCGGCCCAACGATTTCCGAGGAGAAGCAGTTCAAAAATTTTCACATTTTTCGCCTCGGCGAGGCTGTACTAAATGAAATGTAATATTTCCCAAGTTCATTGATAAAATCTCATTGATATTTATCAGTATGCCAAAAATTGTTTAAATATTCCAAGCGGTTAAGTCATTATCACCAATTTTCACAAACGGGTTACGGACGGATCCAAAGAAGGTCAAGGTCAACCCAGGGTCACCATTTTAGAAATTTATGATAGGCCTACATCCCAGATGCTATTTATCAAGTTTCGTGGAAATCTGCCCAGTGGTTCTGGAGAAGACTATTTTTGAAGGGTTTTTACCATATATGGCTTGGCGGCCATTTTGGTCATGTGACCTGGACCCCATGAGCAAATTTTGGTTTCCCTATCCCATAGAGGCTCCATATGAAATTTGACTTCAATCGGCCCAACGGTTTCCGAGGAGAAGCAGTTCGAAAATTTTCACATTTTTCGCCTCGGCGAGGCTATACTTAATGGAATGTAATATTTCGCAAGTTCATTGGTTAGATCTCATTGATATCTATCAGTATGCCAAAAATTGTTCAAATATTCCAAGCGGTTAAGTCACTATCACCAATTTTCACTTACGGGTTACGGACGGACAGACAGACAAACCATATATGGCTTGGCGGCCATTTTGGTCATGTGACCTTGACCCCATGAGCAAATTTTGGTTTCCCCCATCCCATAGAGGCTCCATATGAAATTTGACTTCAATCGGCCCAACGGTTTCCGAGGAGAAGCAGTTCAAAAATGTTCGAAAATTTTCACATTTTTCGCCTCGGCGAGGCTATACTAAATGGAATGTAATATTTCGTAAGTTCATTGGTTAGATCTCATTGATATCTATCAGTATGCCAAAAATTGTTTAAATATTCCAAGCGGTTAAGTCACTATCACCAATTTTCACAAACGGGTTACGGACGGACAGACAGAATGACAGACTGACAGACTGACAGAATGACAGAATGACATGGTGATTTTAGGGCACTCTTAGAAAAAACCGACTTCAGTCGGTTGCTTTTTCTGCGGGTCGTGCAATTGAATAAGATATTTTTTCTTTATATTCGATTATAGGTTTTATACAAATGTACCTCCGGGTTTACTTTGTTGTTTCTTTCAGGAGCGATGTTACGCGTGCATACCGCAGGATGAAGCCTTATCAACGGACAGCGATGATATTGATGCCTATCTCACTGATGATAATTAGTTGCCTGGTCTTGTCAATACTGTAAGATGACTGTGCGTTTGGAATCATCACAAGGGTCTTCTTTAATTCAGTCGAATAAAAGGAAATACCTGTTCGAACAGCGGTTTGTTAATCGGATAGCCAAGTTGCTAAAGAAAGCTAATACGGACAACATAGACCCTGATCATACTTTGCTCCCGAATATTTCTTCTTGTAGGATTTGTTGTGTTCCGTCTCAATTTTCCGGTGATATGTATTCAGTCATTTTATTAGATCTGGGTTGTAAACCCATTGTATACAGATGGCCTCTTCCATTGTTATAATATGTTTGATAAGCCTATTTGTCATTTCAGGGGTGTCAGATCAATTGGTTTTATTGCAGCTAACCTGGGGAGGTTATAGGATGGCAGTTCATTCTACGTCCGTCCAAACCTTTGACCAGTTATATCTTAAGTCTGCAGGCTGGTCTCAATCAACTTTCATAGGTACCATGTCTCTGGTGGGGGATTGATGTTTTTTTTTATCAAAATCGAATGAAAACTTTGGCTGTTATAGAAATCACAAGGTCCAACAGATTAACAATGGGAAATGCCTGTCGTCATCGTTGCGCCTTCAATTTCGATCGGATTTTTCTAAAACTTACATGTTACTTGGCTGAGGATAATCTTAGATGAGTTCGAAAACTGGCATGGTCGGTCTTTTATTCATAGAGCTGTGGCATTGTCGGCCTATTTATCATAGAGCTGTGTCCCCTTTGTTGATGAAAATGTCTGTTTTCGACATTATCATTACCGTAGCCTTTTCAGTTTTGATCGAATCTTCCTGAAACTTAAATGTAATGTTCTATAAAAGGGTTATCCTTTGGAAGCAAGGAATACACCACAGAACTGAAAAATATGGAGTGTGCATGTTTTCTGGACCAGACTAGCTAGTTTCGGCCAATTAGGCCTCATCGGTGACCCTCAGATATTTTCAAAATTCCACAATGGAATCAATGATCCCAAAGGACAAGAAAATATAATCTACACTATGATGTAGGCTAGGGATAAAAGTTCGAAAAAGGCATTTTTAGCAATCAAGGTGACAAAACTATCACAAATTTGCCGATTTTGTCAGTTTTCAAACTCATTTGAACTTTTATCCCTGACTTACTTCCATGTAAATTTCAAGAAGATCCGATAAAAAAAATGAAGGGGCTACGGTAATGACACGGTCAAAGGTAAGCATTTCTGTAATCAAAGGGACCTTACTCTATGATAAATAGGCCGACCTCATCGGCTTTGGAGCTCATTCGAGATTTTATCCTTTACTTACTTATTTGCAAGTTTCAAGAAGATCTGATAAAAACTGAAGGGGCTACGGTGATGAAAAGTTAAAAAATAGGCATTTTCTGCAATCGAAGGGACGTAACCCTAAGAAAAATAGGTCGACCTCACCAGTTTTCGAACTCGTTGGAGCTTTTATCCCTGACTTAATTGTTTTTATGTTTTAAGAATGTCCGCTGGAGGGGCTACGGTGATAACAAGGTTAAACAAGAGCACCGCATGCGGGTGCCAACGCTCGGCTGCAGCCCCTTTTCATAATGAACAAATAATCCGAGTTTCAAGTAAATATGTTCAGTAATGACAGAGATATTACAAAATGTCCAAATTTTTGCACGACGACGACGCAGATGAAAATGTCCAAGTTTTTGCACGACGACGACGCCAGAGCTATGACAATATCTCGTCGTTTTCTTCGAAAACACCCGAGCTAAAATAAGCATTTTCCGGAAAGGAGGGGACATAACTCGGGGATAAATTGACCGACATTGCTAGGTGTCAAACTTAACCGAGCTTTTATCCCTGACTTGCTAACATGAAACTTAAAAGAAGATCCGATAAAAACTGAAGGAACTACGATAATGACAAGGTCAAAAATAGATATTTTCTGTCAAAAAGGGATGTAACTCTATGATAAATAGGCTGGCCTCAACAGTTTTTGAACTAATTCGAGCCTTTTTCCCTGACTTGCTAACATGTAAGTTTCAAGATGATCCGATAAATACCGAAGGGACTACGGTGATGACAAGGTCAAGAGTAAACATTTTCTATAATCAAAGGGACGTAACTCTATAATAAATAGGCTATACGAGCTTTTATCCCTGACTTACTTGTGTGTAAGTTTAAAAAAGATCCGATAAAAGCTGAAGGAGCTATGATGATGACAGGGTCAATCATAGGCATTTTCTGCAATCAAATGCATATAACTCTATGTTTGTTTGCTTGTTTGATTTGAGGTTTAACGTCGCCGTCAACACTGTAAAGGTCATTTTGGAGACGTTGCTTCCAATTTTGTGGGACTTTTACCCGACGTTGAGATGAAGTGACATCTCAAGCCCTGTCGCCCAATGAAACCAAATATAACTCTATGATAAATACAGCAACCTCACCAGTTTTCGAACTCATCTGATCATTTATCCATGACTTACTTTTTTGTAAGGCTTAAGACACCTTACATAAAAGTTTAAAAAAAGGTCCGATCAAAACTGAAGGTGCTACGGTTATAAAAAAGCATTTTTTTCCATTGCAAGTAATCGGGACCTTGTTGTTGCCAAAGTTTTCTTGGATTTCTAAACAAGAGGCCCATGGGCCACTACGCTCACCAGAGATCATGTGTTTTTACCATATTCAGGCAAGGGTCAAACTCCGTCATGTGACTACAATCCCACGAATAACATTCCATTGTCTCATTCCACAGAGGCTCTTCATGTAATTTGGTTCCAATAAGCCCAGCAGTTTTACGGGATCAAGAATATAAAATAATGCATCTAAGTCATCAAGGACAAAGGCCAGAAAATGACCTTGACCTTTGGAATTGATTAACTTCCATTTAGCTGATTGCAAATATCAATTCTGATGCCACATGCAACAATAGAATCATAAAAATCCACTTTTTATATTTTCTTTCCATATAAAAGTCTAAGTGACCAAATTTGACCGTGAGGTAAAACAGGTCAAGCTAAATCAATGGTCATCATATATATAAACTTGGTAGGGCCCAAGACCTTGATGCTGCATACCAAGTTTCAAGGTCAACTGCAATTTAGTTCCTGAGAAGACGATTTTTTATATGCTTTAACCATATATGGGTATGGCGGCCATATTGGTCGTGTGACACAGTCCTTACGAACAAACTTTCGTTCAGCCCACCCTTAGAGGCTCCACATGTAATTTGGTTTCAATTGGCCTAGCATTTTCAGATGAGACGTCGTTTAATAAATGTTGACGACGCAGACGATGCGGGTGACGCAGACGACGACGGACGACGGACCACGTCCTATAGTATAAACTCCCTGGAGCCTTCGCCTCTGGTGAGCTAAAAACTGGCAAGATCGGTCTGTTAACCCGTTCGTTGCTGAAAATGAGTATTTTTGACCTTGTCAGCAGCATATGAACTTCAGTTTTGATCGGATCTTCCTGAATGTAGACTTGTGATAAAAGCTGGTATGAATTTGAAAAACTATCTACGTCGACGTATTTACACCTATCCTGCTGAACACGACAACTCCTGCCTCTGCAAACAGTGTAGACTTTAGAGCCATATCTGATGGCAATCTGTTCAGAATCTATATTGTTTGTCATGCAGTTTGTGAATTGAACTAATACAGGATAGCAAATAATTTGATTGATGGATAGTCAGAAATGGGTGCTGCGAAATCAGTTCATTCAGAAGGATACGGGATATTGACGTCCCTGTGGTGGCTTAAACAATGCCTATTTTCGACCTCATCATCATCATCAGCATTACTCCTTCATTGTTGATCAGCAATTTTCTGAAACTGGGGATAAAAGATTGGATGAGTTCAAAAAAGTGTTTGATCGACCTTGTCTTTAAATCAGTGTGTTGTTTCTCTCCATTAGTTTTGATCATTATCATTACCCAGAAACTTGCCGGGAATTAAATTGGAGGATCATCATGACACTTGCATATAAGATGGACATGGACAGAGCCTTAAACAACTTTGAAAACTAGTTAGATCCAATTGTCTGAGCACAACATGCCGTTTATTGCTGAAAAAGCCCATCATCCATCTTACCAGTATAGCTTGTCATTCATGTTAAGTGTTGTCCTCCAGATTTGTGAATGTTGTAGACACTGAGTGACTCTGACCTTCTTTTATCCTCAGGTGTGCATTTAAGACCACCGTGGCCCTCTTGTTATTCTATTGTAAGGGAAAACAACAATGCAGACCCTAATCGGCTGCCGCATTATGTGGCGTCAGATCTGGGTCTGCATAGTTTGTCTATGCCTCTTTTACCAGTTCCCAGGCTGGCCTCCGCCCATCGGGGCTTGAAGAAATATATGGGTTGCATGATGCTTACACGCAGAGCTGAAACCGATCGCACACGAGTACTGGTAAACAGCTTAGAGGATCTAAGCCTTCCCATGCAAAGCGATGCGACCGCACACGAGTACTGGTAAACAGCTTAGAGGATCTAAGCCTTCCCATGCAAAGCGGTGCGAGTCGGACCGCCCATGCTTATAAGCCCTATTGGTTTCATTGGGCGACAGGGCTTGAGGTATCATTTCATCTCAAGGACTGTTAAAAGTCCCACAAAATTGAAAGCAACGTCTCCAAAATGACCTACGCATTCTCGGCCTGCACGATTTGCCATAAACCCGTTTTGGGGTTTCTAGTTCAAAATGTGTTAAAGGTACATTAGAGATTGCGATTTAGTCATATGGCACATTTGTCACAGAATGTAGGTAAAACAGCTTCATCGTGTGATTTGCTCGACAATTTCACGCAAACAGACAGGTGTCCCACTTAAAATATTTTTAGCTCAAGCTCCAGGTCAGCTTATGCCGTGATCTGTCGTTCGTCCGTCCCTCCGTCGTTAGTAATTCACATTTTCGACATCTCCTCCCGAGCCGGAAGTCAGAATAAGCTGATACCTGATGGGAAACATCCCGCTGATTCTGATTTGTTAAAATGGTTCCATTCGGATTTCCAAAATGACCACAATGGCGGTCATCTGGAAATTCTTCAAACGACATCTTCCCCCCCCCCCCCAAACCAAAGGTGGAATCGAGCTGAAACTTGATGGGAGACATCGGGGTGACATGGAGATTCAGATTTGCTAAAATCGTTCCGTTCAGATATCCAAGATGGCCGCCATCTTGAAATCCTGCACACGACATCTCCTCCCAAACCAAAGGTCGAATTAAGCAGAAGCTTGATGGGAGCCATACGGGTAACATGGAGCTCAATGGCCGCCATGCAAACCAAAGGTCGAACTGAGGTGAAACTTGATGGGAGTCATCAGGAAGACATGGACAATTTCCATTCCCATATCCAAGCTTGCCGCCATCTTGAAATTCTTCAAACGACAACTCCTGCTGAACTAAACGTCGAAATGAGCTGGAACTAGATGGGAGGCACCGGGGTGACATGGAGATTCTGATTTGCTAAAATTGTACCGTTCGGATATCGAAGATGGCCGCCATGGTATCCATCTTAAAATTCTTCAAACAACATATCCCAAACCAAAGGTCGAATTGAGTTGAAACTTGATGGGAGGCATCAGGGTGACATTGAGATTCAGAATTAAAATCCTTCCATTCGGATATTCATGATGGCCGCCATGACGGCCATTTTGAAATTCTTTAAACGACATCTTGCGAACCAAAGGTCGAATTGAGGTGAAACTTGATAGGAGGCATGGAATGACATGGAAATTCAGATAAAACGTTCGATTCCAAAATCCAATGGAGGCCATCTTGAAATCCTTCAAACGATATCTCCTCCCGAAACAAGTGTCGTATTGAGCTGAAACTTTACGGGAGGCATCGGGGTGACATGGAGATTTAGATTTGCTCAAATCGGTCCATTCCAATATCCAACATGGCCGCAGTGTTGGCCGTCTTGAAATTCTACAAACTACATCTACTCCCGAACCAAAGGTCGAATTGAACTTAAACTTAATGGGAGGAATCGGGATGACATGTGGATTCAGATTTGTTAAATTCGTTCTATTCGGATATCCAAAATGGCCGCCATGGCGGCCTTCTTGAAATTCTTGAAACAACATTTCCTTGCAAACCAAAGGTTGAATTGAGCTGAAACTTGATGTGGGGGGGGGGGCGGGGGGGAAATCAGGATGACATGGAGATTCAGATTTGCTAAATATGTTCCTTCCCGCTATCCAAGATGGCCACCATGGAGGCAATCTTGAAATTCTTCAAACGACATCTCCTCCCGAACCAAAGGTCGAATTGAGCTGAAACGTGATGGGAGGCATCGGGGTGACATTAAGATTCAGATTTGCTAAAATCGTTCCATTCCAATATCCTTTCTTCAAACGACATTACCTCCTGAACCAATGGCAATATTGATCTGACACTTGACGGGATGCATCGGGGTGACATGGAGTTTCAGATTTGATAAAATCGTTCCATTCTGGTATCCAAGATGGCCGCCATGACAGCCATCTTGAAATGTTTCGAACATCATCTCCTCTCAGATTCAGAATTTCTGAAGGCAATGGTATCTGGTAGATAAAATAGCCACCAAGGCGCAATGTAATATAGGATCAGCCTCATCCAGGTGAGCGATTCTGGCCCACTTAGACCTCTAGTTTCTCTAGTTTTTACATTGTAAAGAATGCGGTATAATCTGTCATAAGACTAAATCTATACATTTACTTAGGCTATAAGTAACATTATCCTGTGCATTCTGCAGTTCTATGGTTCAATGTTTGTGAGCACGGGAAATTGTGACTGTATATATTTTTGCATCTTGACTTGACTTTCCATTATAATCCCATTTTTCACGTACACTCTTATTCGCTGGTGTTCATTTACGCAGAAAAATAAAACAAAACAGAAGTATTACAGATGAAATGTGTAGTTTTTCTTTGCTTGATCGACTGCTTACAACATCTTTGTTACTGTTTCCTTTGTCTGAAATGAAAACGCATCGAAAAATTAAGTTATTTCAGTGAAGGTGCAAACAAGTGATATTGCAACAGATCAGTCGTTTTAAGTCTATTGTCATTCATTTGCAGGAGATAATAAAATTCACCAATATCTTCTTTCCAAACTATCAGTAAACGAGTTTCGGGTGAATGTTAAATATAATCGAAATTAAATTATTAATCATATGACATCGTATGAAAAAGTTTACTGATGAATTTACGTAAAATAATATCTAATAAGCGTAATTAATAAATAAAAATAGAAGTGAAAGCAATGATCAGGAATCCGTACAAAATTTATCCACATCTCGAATCAGATACACCAAAGGAAAAGAAATTCAAACGTGAAATAACTAGAAGACCCTAATGAAAACATCAATAGCGGAAAGCCAAAAGGGCAGTCGGTTTCCCACAAAATTGTCAGTTGGCTATCCAAACCATAATATATAAGTGATACACACACTGAAGGGCAAACCAAAACAAAAATATTCCGCGCCAGAAGAACCGCCATGGAATTGCCAGTGAAAGGAATTTTACTGGGGGGGGGGGGGGGGGGATGGGGGATGGGGCTTAAATCGATTTAATGCGGCCGCAATTCTCGCCCTTCTTTCCGTCGCGATTTAGACAAATAATTTATTCAGTCCGCATGAAGGTTTCCTTACTCATCAGTGCAACATCTCCGAGAACACAAAAATCAAACATCCACAGAGATGACTCGACAGCAAGAAACCACTGAAATGCTGGAGCAGAAAAAAAAACATCAGTTAGACTTCGATGGTCCCGACCAGACATAACATTAGGCACCAACCAACATTACATAAAATTTAATTCTAATTCTCAGTAAGCCTTTACGTTTTTGGACTATCAAAGAATCTGAGGCCTGACCCACCGTTTTTCAATCAAAGAGGGAAGCCAAGTTGTCAACCGTAATTGGGTTAAATACAAGTGAAGGCAAAGAACAGGAATCGATTCAATTACCTTATACATCTCATCGAGGACACGAATTGCAAATACGATCATTGAAGATTGGAATAGTTTGTTACGGCGCATAACATCTCGGTTATAAGGCCTCTTACAATAAGCTCTTTAGTTTTGTTTTATTTATTGCAATAATGATTTATCGAATAGAAAACGTGTTTTAAGTTCAGTCTCCCTAGAATGTCATTAAATGTGACATATTCGTTTTATTTTGTATGAACTTTATTACATTTGTTAAATAATTTTAATGTTTGTCAGCAAAATGTTAAACTTGTCAGACATACGCCTTACACTATAATTCGTACCACTGTATTCACCAAAAAAGAATATTATTTCACGATAATATAGTTTCTGAATAGAAATGAAGGCAATGATCAGGAATCGATACAATTAACCCACAGCTCCCATCAGAGACACCAAAGGGAAAAAAACACAGACGTGAATTAACTAGACCCTTATGGAAACATCAATAGCGGAAAGCCAAAAGGACAGTCACTTTCCCACTCTTTCCTACAAAATGGCCAATTAGCTATTTAAAACCAAAAAGTATAAGTGATACACACATTCAAAGACAAACCATAACAAAAAAAAATAAAACGCGACAGAATAACCGCCTTGGAACGGTCAGTGAAACGAATTCCACTGGAGGGCTTAAATAGATTTTACGTGGCTTACTTTCGTCGCGATTTAGACAAATAATATGTTCAGTCCGCATGAAGGCCTCCTAACTCATCAGTGCAACATGTCTTGTTCCAAGCTTTTGTTACTAGTTACCTCCGAACAATTAATAACTTATTTCATAAAGTCATTCTTTGGTATCAAAAGATTTGGTAAAACTTAAGTACAATCGGACAGACTCTATGCAGGGAGTTATCCAAATCACGGTTAATAACATTGCTTTCCTCTTTGCTGTGTGACGGCACCGGGCTAAAGACTTTCTTCTTTAAAAAATAAGTTGGTTGGTGCCTGGTGCTCTTACTCGGGCCCACCGGAGATCAACTGTTGTTTGTTTTTTTGTTTCAGCATTTCAGTTACTTCATTCTGCTAAGTCCTCATCGGTGTTTTATGTCGGTGTTTGTTTGATTGTTATGTTCTTGAACTTGTTGCACTAATGCGTTAGAAAGCCGCCCTTTTGTAACATTGTTTGTCTTTGTAAGTATAAACTGCTGCTATTTTTTTATTTTGGATAGCCGTTGGGCCATTTTGTTGGACAGAAACTTTCATTTTAGTTTTCTGCTTGCGATGTTTCAATCACGATGACGTTGCTTCTTGTTAGTGCTTCTTTTCCTTTGGTGTCGTGTATTGAAGGCAAAAGGTAATTGTGTCGATTCCTGATCATTTTCTTAACTTCTGTTTTAAATGGTTTGTATTTGTCCCAATATTGGCTTTTTTTATCATTAAGAATATCAATATAATAAATCAATGACTCTTAACAACATAACAACACTCACAAAACAATAACATTCATACTCACCATAAGGAAAAGACTGTGTAAAAGTATTTGTATCGGGTACTTTTAAAACTGATGTAGGCGAGACAGAAAGGTTATGGAATAGGTTTGAGAATTCATAACTTGTACTTATGAAAAAGCTCTTAAAACTAGTCTGATATGTGGTTGTCGCATTTAGACTGCGATTAATTGCTAGAGACCTAGTTGTTGTTGACAGTCTATCAAATTCAGTTCTTTGTGCGATATATAGGCTTAAATCAATTGCTGTTGGATAGGTTGGAGTGGCGATAAATGAAGATTCTACATGATCTAGTCGGCTTCTATTCCCATATGTCGCTTCTCGTTGATAAAATGTTTCATAATCGCCAACAAACATTGTTTCGGTTGAAACCGTAATAAATGAGGTCGACTCGCGTAATCCTTTCAGTGACAGAATGTTTTGTGTACTTAAATTAAATGATGTTGATTTGACAGGAACAACTGATTTTTGCAATGTGCTTCTTGATGCAGGATATCCTGGTGTTACCGATTTAACCAATGATGCATTGATGTTTGGGTCAAACATATCATGCGCATGTAGTCTTAATGTAGCGGAAGGCTCGGTTGAGAAGTATTCTAGCAATGTCTTATTGGCGACGTGAGGCGTATACAGCATTGATACAGAATCACCGCGAAACGAACTATTTAACAATGCGATCTTTTTGTTAAGATCAAATTCATCAGACGAGATTTGGTCATTGGTACTTTGTCCCGTGACATTGATACTGAACGATGATTTAAACAGTGTCTCGGGGAAGGACTTCGTTGCATGACTGGTGCAAAGATACTTGTGGGTTGAAGTAACACACCTGATAAAGAAGTTATCTGAAACAAAGAAAAGAAGTAGAAGTAAAGGCAATGATCAGGAATCGATAAAATTACTCCACACTTCCAATCAGAGACACAAAATGGAAAAAATATGCACATGAAATAACCAACCTCCATTAGACACATCACAAGTGGAAAACCAAAAGGACAGCCACCCCTAAAAAGGCCAAACAGCTATCCAAAATTAAAAGATACAAGCACTGCATGCATACAAAGACGAACTATAATAATAATAAACTACAACAGACGAACCAATTCACTAGTGTGGGTCTAAAATCTGAATCGATCCTACACGGCCACAATCCTTGCCTTTGACCCTGTCATTGTTTAGAGAGTTTGTTCAGTTGGCAAGAAGGCTTTCATACCAATCGATGCTACATCTCCGAGAACATATAACTCAGACGACGAGATGAACCAACGATGATCACTCGACAGCATAAAATATCTGAAATGCTGGAGCAAACGAAAACAATCAGTTACACTCCGGTGGGCCAGGCAGAGAAAAGCTACGTTGAAACATGCCTAGCCAAGTCAAAAAGTGCGCTGGAAGTCTATATTCAGTCTGTGCAGAAAGTTTGAACACACACCGTTGACTGCATGAAGAAGGCGTCGGTCCATGACCATCTATGTAGTGCAAAGCGAAGACTCGAATCAGACTGCTGGGCACACATACTCAAAGACACTCTTTCGTTTGACTCGCTCCAATATTAATTTTGCAAATAACAAATGGGTAAGTCTAATCTAAACCTTTTGGTTATTTTTGGCAAAAATAACCCTGCACCTGCCAGCCCCCTATATAATATAATAACAATAAACAAAGTCATAAATATTGAATGCAGATTTACAGTAAAATATAATGCGGGTCACAACTATCCTATAAGACGGTCAGACTGCATTGCATGCGATGTAACAAATAATCGCCTTGTGGTTACTTTAAGTAAGTCGGATTCTAACTGTTCGTTTTCTTTTGTTTCAGCATTTCAGTGGTTTCTTGTTGTCGAGTCATCACCGTTGTTTAATCTCTGTGATTGTTTGATTTTTGTGTTTTCGGAGATGTTGCACTGATGAGTTAGGAGGCCTTCATGCGGACTGAACAAACTATGTGTCTAAATCGCGACGGAAGTAAGGGTGAGGATTTCGGCCGCGTGAAATCGATTTAAGACCCCACCCTCCAGTGGAAATCGTTCCACTGACCGTTTCAAGGCAATTCTTCTGTCGCAGTTTGTTTGTCATTTTGTAGGACTGTAACTGTCCTTAAGCTTTTGGCTTTCCGCTATTGATGTTTCGTTTAGGGTCTAGTTATTTCATGTTTATGTTTCTTTCTCTTTGGTGTCTCTGATGGGAGCTGTTGGTAAACTGTATAGATTCCTGATCGTTGCCTTCACTTCTGTTAAATATTTTGTCCCAGTATTTTTGTCAGTTCCGATAACGCGAACAAATATTTACTTTAGACAGATAATGGAATTCCCAAATGAAATCCCCTTTGACCACCCTTCAAGCACTCAATGTTTGGAATAGTTCAGTTAATATTTAACTTGGATAGCTGATGAATACCTACATCATAAGTGCACATACAATAATTGCACAGCACTACAAGGCCTCCGTTTAAGTAAGGAATAAAAAACTGATGAAAAGATGAAAATGGCGTTTCCGTAACCGTCATTTCCGAAACACTTCGTTACGGTAATGACTAGATACCAAGTAATAAAGGGATTCGTTAATTTTTGTTTTCGTGGTAAATGCACTGTTTGATGCCTACAGAAGTGATTCAATCAATATTAATAGCTATAATGTGTCATTTCCTTAACTTTTCTTGTGATTAAACCTCTGTTATAGGCTAATAATACCATGCAAACAAATGTATGCTTATTCTATCGATACGTGCTGGCACAAGGAATAATATGACACAGTAACTGATTACTTTATCCAAATTTTAAACAGCAAAAGCACAAATCAAAGATTGGGAAAAAACATTTTGGCCTTTTGAACGTGTAAACTTCTAATGTTTTCTGAATTTTGAGTGAAGTATTCATTGATTTTTAGTTATAATTTTTGCATCACAACTGTAATAGATTACTTATATAAAAATATATTTAAAATAAGAAATCAAACGTTTATGTGTCTTTATATATCTGTTACGTTAATGACATCAGTGCCATTGTACGGGCATTAAAAGGAGATGAAAGATGAATTTGTGCAAGTCCGAGGTGTAATCAATACTACCTTTTCGTTCAAGCCCTGTCACATTTTTAACTCTGTAATGAAAAATGATAGAAATAACAACATTGCATATGAAGCATTTTCACTGTCCAAACTGTACATTATTTTAAGAATGACCCCTAGATGTAGGTCTGTAATATTGTGACTTTTTATTTCAGTCGTATAAATATAAACTATGCCTACCTACTTACTGGCTCAGTGGATATAAATCGAGAAATGGCGCTGGTTAGGAGAAAACTGGTAGCTGAACCGCCTAACATAATGGATGGTGACGGCTCCAAACGAACTGATTCAGATATAGGTTGCCTTCTTAAGGTTTGGGGTGGACTAGCAATAACTGTTAGAATAAAGATAATATCACAATATACAATAATTTCTTGCATACCAGACATCCGTGATATTACCCTGGGATAGAAATTTATGTTCTGACCCTGGTGTTCCGACCCAAAATCGAATATAATCGCGTGTTTGATACATGCACTGGTTGATTACGACCTCGTATGCGCCGTTGTTAAGGTTGACGTCACAGCACGTTACGTGACGTCACTAGACATTCCTGCAGTGTCGTTCCAATATGGCGGACGTTGGCAACCGAAGTGACTGCAGCATTTAAATCTGCGCTAAGAAATGGAAGGTATGCAAGAAAAATAATCCTATATGGGTGTGAGGGGTGGATAGAAAAATCCGTCCCTCGGGATCACTGTCCGGCAACACTCGGCTTACAGTGACCCTTGGGACGGATTTTTTTCGTCCACCCCTCACACCCATTTAAGATTCTTATAATCCACCGAGCGCGCAGTCCGAACCACCGCGCGAAAACTGAAGAATGAACCAAAGAAGCTCACTATAAAGGAATCGTTTCTAAGGCAAACAATCTATGTTGTAACTAATGTTTTGTATCTGGCAACAATATTCCTTTACTGCATAGAAAAATACTGTTTTGTTTTTACTTAATCATCCAAATTTACATAAATCTCAAGTTCAAGCAGTCTCTTTTGCAGAAATATATATTAAAGGTATATTGGATTTTGTTTTATGATACCGATAGCCCTGTCTTAAAAGTTGTCTTTTTCAGCCATAAAATTATTGCTCAAACAATATAATCTACACACAGGAATACAAAACCAATGAGCTAGCTTTCTGTGTCATCATCACGTTGACAAATCCGTGCAATTAACACCCCGTTAAACTACACATTATATAGAGAAAACTGGGTATGAATTATTTTTCTCATTTCTGTTCGAAGACAAAGATTGTGGATATTCGTTAGAGCCGTTTCAAAATGGCGGTTCTAACTAGCACTAACAAGGCTACATAATATTATGTGATGAAATGATAGTCCTCAATAATCAAGAATAAATGCCTTTTAAGTTCAGGATTGAAAAGCTATGAAAGTTGTTTTTGTGCTTGTTGGGGTGTCCATAGGGCCCAATGACCTTTTCATTTAGACTTTTTTTTTAATTCAATTATCTTCCGCTATTCGGATATAGCGGCCGAAATGTCTACTTTATACTAACAATAGTGACATTCTTATCACTCAAGTATTTGGTATGATTCAGACTGTCCAGGTTTCAAAATACCGGAGGTTGAGTGATAAGTCATTATAGGATCGACATGAACCAGTGAAGACTCATAAATATCTACATTCTCCCTGCTACATTCATGTGAGTGCCACCTGCACTTAAAAGTGTCATTTCTCCAAGAAGCTATGTGTACTTCTACGTCGTAAGTATGTGAAGCACTAAAAGATATTCGCCGAGCATCAAACAGTTTCATAGGGGCGAGCTTCAGCTAGCCCCTATGAAATTGACGCGTCGAAAAGATTATAGTAAAACACTTATCATGTTTATGGTTTATACCACATTCCCAACAACCATGAGGTTTTGCCATTATTGATGAAAATCAGCAAAAATGGGTTGCAGACACTGAAGCGGGTTCATCGATGACCTTTCTATGACATTGTGTGCAAACGAAGTATTATGTGACATTCGAGAATGCATCAATTCTGGTGGTATCGCACCGTAGTGACTTCAGAAACAACGGTGCGGTTCGAATAAAAATTTATCTGGACTTTACATTAAAATAGAAATAAAGGCCATGATCAGGAATCGATGCAATTAACCCACACCTCCCATCAGAGACACCAAAGCATGGCTCTCTGCAAATAAATCGTTTGATCGGACTTTATCTATTCTGATGAATAAACATAGGCGACTAAGCAGTGTCGAGTATTGCAAGGAACCATTCCAACCAGGGAAACCGTGGCAGAAAGGATTCTAGCTAACACTGCTGATATCAAATTCAGAAAAATATAACAAAGCAATAACTTGTTGTTAGGTTGTTTTTTCTTGGATAATAAGGAGTGCATTTTATTGTTTACATGTGCAAATTAGGACTTTCAAAAGAAGGCCGCCCTATAAACGCTCACTAGACGTATTATATGTCAATAGAAAGTATTTTAGGTCACTTCCAATTAAAGCATGTGTTTAATTAACCCCTTTTATTACTTTACTCGAACGGCTATTTGCGTCACTTAAAATTTATATCTACGACTTTGTTTAGCTGATCGTGGACTCTTTCTACAACACTGATCCTGTACTAGCCAAATGCATAGATTATGTAGTGTAACTCGGAAATGTAACGGCACCTCTAGCTATATATGACTGTTTTTGCTTCAGCATGCTGATACATATACCTGGATCATACAATGACTCCTCTAGCTTCAGCATCCTGGTACGTAAGTTTAAAAGCACGTCAGTAATTTAAACGTTTAATCAGTTTCATCATGTCTTAACTTACTTTTAAACATCGGACAGAAGCGTTTTCTTCAGATGAACTTGTACTTACTCTGTGTCCTTTCGACAAACATCACAAACCCGCTGCCGGCTTCACTATCGTCAGTTTGGAAAGTGATGGTAATATTCCTGGCAGATCTATCATTTAATATAATACCATTGTTCTCAACTGAATCATCACATATGACACCAAAATCTGAGATGGTAATGTTATCAGTACAACTTTTTGCATTATTTAAGTCAACTTTTCTGAATATCACTGTTACACTGGCGTTCTCCATCGTCATTATATGCCACTGACATCGAATATTAGATCCGTATGCGCGTGGATAATGCGGTGACGTTATGTAAATCCTTTCATCCTTTAAGGAATATTTTTGTCCACAAGCTGGAAAGAAAAAGTACATCTATATCGTCTACTTGGTGCAATAACGGTGTAACTGACATTTTGGCCAAAATAGTTTTTTTTTTCGCATGAATATGTGCCTTAGGACTAGACACACTTGGTAAATAAGTACTACAGCGGGATTCTGCCTAAATCATGATTTATTTCAGCATTTTGGAAATGTTTTTGTCAGTTACACCGTTTTTGCTCTGACTTTCTGAAAAAAAAAGTTGGCGCAAAATCAGTGTAAGTGCGCTTACCCCAGTTTTGTGCAAAGTTTTTTAAAACCTCAAAAATATTGAATTCTGCTGCTTGATATTTCAGAATGGAAAAGTAGAAGTAGAGGCAATGATCAGGAACCGATACAATTAACCCACAGCTCCCATCAGATACACCAAAGGGAAAGAAACACAAACATGAAACAACAGACCCCAACGGAAACATCAACAGCGGAAAGCCAAAAGGATTTCATGTGAAAGCTGTTTGTAGCTGTGATGCTTCTATGTAGCTCAAACATCTAAATTTTGAATAAACAAACCTGCGTGCACTTTTACAACAGCTGAAGAGTCTCCCACAGCTTCATCACCCTCGGACTGAACCCAAACATCATACAGACTACCCGGTGTAGTTGTCGTGTCTACTGCATACTCCTCGTGTTGCGGAAGAACCCGATCGGTCCGTATTGTTCCATTTTCATACAAGCGATAATTTAGCAAATACCCCGTCAGATATTGTCGGTGTTTTGTAGGTGGTTCCCAAGAAACGATGAGTGAGTAAGCTGATGGAACTACCTTGACACTATGGGGTTCAGATGGCGATGGTCCTGAAAGTATCATAAATACACTGTTATCTATGAGGGAATATTTTAAAGCAATGAATGTGTCTTTGGTAAAAACAAGCAGACATTTATGCGAAAATATATCATTTTTTCCTGATTAAAACAGTACTCGTGAAAGGGGGAGTTCCAGCCTATAGTAAATTTCCATAGGGTTCTGTCCACGCACAGATTTCCATGATATTGTGCATAAATAATGCCTGGTAAATGATTGTTCATTACTTAGCAATTTCACTCTCATATCTGTTTTCATTATAAATCTACAATGTTTTGTTTATTTCCACTTCCGGAAATAGGCGTACCCTCAAACAAGTGTTTGTTTGTTTGATTTGAGGTTTAACGTCCCCGTCAACACTGTAAAGGTCATTTTGGAGACGTTGCTTCCAATTTTGTGGGACTTTTACCCGACATTGAGATGAAATGACATCTCAAGCTCTGTCGCCTAATGAAACCAATAGGGTTTATTAGCATGGACGGTCCGCCTCGCACCACGTTTCCTGGACAGGCTTAGATCCTCTAAGCGGTTTACGAGTACTAGTGTGCGGGCCGGATTCAGCTCTGCGTGGAAGCATCATGCAACCCATATATCTCTTCAAGCCCCTATGGGCGGGGGCCGATCAAACAAGTGTATATTTACATAACAGCTTTTCTCAATTTTGGAGTTATTTTGTTCTCATGCATCTTTGTAGTCATTTGTGATTATTTTTGTATCACAATTGCTATTGTTCAGTTGAAGTTCCATAGACCATGATCAATTTCATATGGAGCAGACCCCAGATTTCACAACCATAAAATCTTTTGCAGTATGTTTGACTTTTGATTTCACATTGTTGCAGTTCTTGTCACCCATCATTTTAATATGAAAATTGCCCATGTATATGTAGAACATTTTGTCAAACTTTCTTGAAAAGGTGAGACCGGCAACATACTGCATTTGAACATTGGATAGTACTGGTCAGATTTTTTATTTATTTTTTCAAACCCTTTTTAGATATGGTATAACATTTTCAGTCGAGAAAATGCTCACCAATATATATATACACATTAATATAATTATGTATGTTTAAACCTTGATTGTGTAGTATGAGCTCATTTAATCAGCATTTGAATCAGTTATTTTACCCTGGGGAACACCAAAAACTCAATTCATTTTGAGCGCTCATTAACAATTCAATCGGATTTTATTGAAAATATATTTCATTTCATAACAGGCGTTTTTGCATTTAATGTAATCCTAAAGCCTGCTGAAGCTTTTTATGACAAAGATTGTTGCAATGACAAGTAAAATGGATGGTTCTATCGCTTGACTCTCTGAACTGATGCAGTCTACTTAAAAAGTTTGAAAAGTCTGATTGTCATACCTGAATGGCACAGCTTGCTTGAATGGCCAAGAGTAATGATGTTTTATTATGGTTGAGCCAGGTATGTCATAATACCATAGACAATATTTTCTGATCTTTTGGCTCACTGTATACACAGATTACTGTAGACAAAATGCAAACACAATTGTGTTGGCTCTTTTGTCACTCTAACAATGCCCCCCCCCCCCCCCCCGCAAAATCTGGACTAAAGCACAAACAAATGTCGCCTGCTGTGCAAATCAGTGTCAGAAAGTTATATTCTTAAATATGATCTATATATATTCTTAAATATGACCCAGAAAGCAACCAGTTATTTTTTGAGTAACATGAATTAGTATTATAGGGAAGATCAATCAGTTCAGCTTTCGAACTATTTCAGATGAAGAAAAGAGCAAACGGTATATTTGCTATCAGTTTTATGGAAAAATATAAAACCAAATGCAGATTTTGGTTCAGAAATATGCTAATAGTACAACTAATAGCTGATTTGCGCCATTTGCAAAAACAGATGAATACAGAGTTAGAAAACTTAACATAGATGACAAATACTGTATACAGATGACTAAAAATGCAAATGGTATTACAACATCTAAATACAATATCAGCTAAAAATGCATTAGTTACAGCAACTTGCCTTCCATCTATTTCATTTAGGGAAGTGTATACCATATGCCAATTTTACAACTAGTTACAATGTGACTAGCTCTGCATTTATTTTGAATACTAAGACTTTGTAGCTTACACTTTTGCAGATGTTATAATGAACCTAGAAACAATGCAGAAAATAGTTTTCATGATCTCACAAAACTTATGGTGGGGGAGCGGAGTGTGAGCCTCTTTGACCAAGTGATGTAAGAAAAAATTACCAACACAGGGACCGATCAATCATAAGAACAAATGGAAAAAGCAGTCTGTCCCTTCAGTTAGCAATTTATTCGCTGCTGTTTTATTTTAAAGACGAGAGTGACAACAGCAAACATAATTAAAGAAAACAATAGGACTATGCAAGTAATTTATTAAGCAGATTCAATACGGCATTGCATATTACTGACACCAAGTGTCTTTTTATTGCGGGGTTTAAAAATATACAGAAATACCAAATAAAACAGGGTAAAAAGATCCACCTTGTCTTATTCCTATTCTGCCATAATGTATTTTTTTTTCAGGATTATCATTTTTGCAAAACTGTCAAAACTAACATTCATCATGAACAGTGCATGAATGCATTTTATTTTTTCTCTTTCAAATGTTTGGATTGAACTGTTATACTTTGCTAATGTATGTTCTCATTTACTTTTGAAAAGTCAAACTAAAACGCCTGACTTTAAACAGTATCTTTCTCTGTCGGTGTGTGTGTGTGTGTGTGTGTGTGTGTGTGTGTGTGTGTGTGTGTTGGGGGGTGGGGAGGGGGGAAAGAGATTTTATTACATAAATGCCTATGCTATTGTTTGATAACATGGCATCAAATGGTCATTAAAAACACAATAAAATTACACTTTAAGGAAATCTTGTCCCCTTATATTGCAACTGATTTTAGCACAAAAATAGACCTGAACCCATATCTAGCAATCAAAAACAATGTTACCGGTTTCTGAATTTTCTGAAATTTGTTTGCTATAAAGAAGATATATGTGGCCTATTTTATATGCAATATCTTGGGGTGACAAGATCAGTAACACATCTAACACTTATGATGAAATTCACATTGTTTATAAATTTTCATAAAAGTAGAAAAAATTTTGAAAATAAATTTATCAGAAAAATTAAAAGACATAGACACATTTACATTTTTTGTATATGATTAATCCTTATAGAGTTCTGTTGCCAGTCAAAGCTACAAAATTTGAAAATAATCATACCTATTGAATTCAGACTGAAAAGTTCACAGGTTTGTATGACCTCTACAGGGGACTACCCCAGGGAGCTCTCCTGAGACCTATAGTTATAGTTATATAGTTATATATAGTTGATAGTCTTTAAGTAAACAACAATTGAAGTTTCAAGAAAATCCGTGCGTGGGCAGATATGGAACTCCCCCTTTAATGACTATCTGGAATTTATTCATGAGCGTAAAGTGATCTGATGCCTTACACTCGGTAACTGGGTTCAAAGATTTTCATTTGAGTTTTCATAAGATTTTTCTTAACAGCTGTCCTGGTGAAAGGTCTAGATATGTGCCTTGCATTTCAGCACATTTGGTTGTTCGTGTGTGTCGGTGTTTTACGGCCGAGTCGGCACAATTTAAGTCATATCGAGTCGGCCAGTTTACCTAACCGCACAGCCTGGAAAGCCTTATACATAAGTGGTAAACTACTGCAGTGCACATTCTTTCGCGAAAAAAAACTCTTGAATCAGCTGAAGGGCTAGGATGACCGTAAACATGTTTCATGATCAACCTCCATAGCCTAGAAGCCGGGTTTCTTTTACCGATGTCAATATGTTGCAATGATTTGTTTGTTTGTATTGGAATTTAACGGCCCAGTCAACACTATTTTAGGTCATTTTTGAGTTTTGAGCCGGTCAGTTTACCTATCCATACTTTTCAGCGACAGGCTTGTACGTAAGCGGTTAACCAGTACAGTGCACATTTCTTCGCCAGAAACTGACAACTGACCTTCTTGAATCAACGAAAGGGAGAGAATGACCGTAGAAAAGATGTCATGATCAGTCTCCACGAAAGAATGTTGCCGACCCCGGATGGTATCGAACCCGCGTCCTCCTGATCACCAGTCAGACGCGCATCCGACTGAGCTACCGAGACCGGCTCATGTTGCAATGAAGCAGTCACCTATCAAAGTTCTGCGATTTTCTCCAATCGAAAAGCAATTTGTGCCTTCGAGATCCCCTAAAATAAGTTTGCCTAAGCTTTTGTAATGTCTGCATGTTGACTTGTAGTCGTCGCCCATCAAAGTAACGTGGGTGTACCGGATATTCAGGTGGTCACCACCTCGTGAAGCAATCGTGGACTTCGGGTAAGTTTGTATACCCGCGCTTTCTAAAAGATGGAAGTACTAGCTGAAACATTCTTAAATGCACACAACGTTGATTCAATGCAGGCTTAATGTTGAAACAAACCGGTCAATGCCTATTCCACGTGTATGTAATTATTTTCACTCGATTCGCTTCACTGAGAAATGCTGTGACGAAACTTACACAGGCAGTATGAAGTGCTTATTATCATTTTACTCGCTATATGACAGCTGCAAGACGTGAAAAAAAAAACAACAAAATATTTTATTGCACTGACAAAAAAACTAAATTGCAGACAACACAAAAGCATGCGCACAGACTGAATAAAATCTTTGTTCTTCGAATGCACGGGCTAATTGAAATTTTCATACCTCTAATTCATGGTGGACCGCTCGCATTTGTTGGTTACCGGAGTACAACTGTTGCCAGCATTTCAGTTATTTTATGACGGCTCAAGTGCAAAGGCTTATGTTGATACCTGATGCTCTGTCTCTGGTTTCGGCCCATCGGAGTCTAATTGTTGGTTTTCTTTGCTCCAGCATTTCAGTAGTTTCTTGCTGTCGAATCCTCAACGTTGTTTCATCTCTGTGGTTCTTTGATCTTTGTGTTCACGGAGATGTTGCACTGATGAGTTAGGAGGCCTTCATGCGGACTGATTCAAGAAGGGCACTTGTCAATTTCTAGCGAAAAAAATGTGCACTGTACTGGTTAACCGCTTAAGTATAAGCCTGTCCAGGAAAAGTGTGGATAGGTAAACTGACCGGCTCAAAAATGACCTAAATAGTGTTGAGTGGGCCTTTTAACTCCAATACAAACAAACAAAAACATACGGACAGAACAAATTATTTGTCTTAATCGCGACGGAAGTAAGAGCGAGGATTATGGCCACGTAAAATCGATTTAAGCCCTCTAGTGTAATTCGTTTCCGCTGATCGTTCCAAGGCCGTTCTTCTGTCGCGGTTTATTTTTTGTTTTGGTTTGTCTTTGGGTGTTTGTGTCGCTTATATTATTTTATTTTGGATAGCCTATTGGCCATTTTGTGGGAAGTAACTGTCCTTTTGGCTTTCCGCTAGTGATGTTTCCATTAGGGTCTGTTTTTTCATGTTTGTGTTTCTTTCTCTTTGGTGTCTCTGATGGGAGCTGTGGGTTAATTTATCGATTCCTGTTCATTGCCTCCACTTCTATGATTGCCTCCACTTCTACATTATGTTGTCGAGTCCTCAACGTTGTCGTTTGATTCGTATGTTCTCGGAGATTTTGCACCGATGAGCAGAAAAGAACAAAGTATTTGTCTAAACCACGACACAACCAAGGGTGAGGATATTGGCCAGGTAAAATCGATTTAAGCCTCCCCCTTTTTACTGTCAGACCGCTCCAATGTTGTCTTCTGTCCGTTGGGCTTTCCACTTGTTACGTTTTCATTATGGTGAAGTAGTTTTATGTTTCTGCTTCTTTCCCGTTGGTGTCTAGGATCTGAGGTTTGAGGTATTTGTACCGATCCCTGATTGCCGTCACTAATAGAACGTTTCAGTCTTTTTTTTTCAGCAAATGATGACATACATGTTGTATTTTGTCAAACAAAAATATACAAAGTCCGTAGAATACATACCTACACTGGTTATCTTTAGTATAAATCCTTCTCTTTCAGTGTCATAATCTGTTACAAACGTGATATTCATCTGTGTTTGTTTCACAGTATAAGATGCGCCAGTGAGATTTTCTCCACAAACTTTTCCTATATGAGAACTTGAGAAATCAATATAATCTTTGCTGCATTTCATTGAAAACTCTACATCAATTTTAGCGATTTCTACATGAAGCCATAGTGGAGAAGGTGTAGTAATAGACCAAACACATACCACACCTGGCTGATATTTATGCTGTTGGTCCTGAGGTGACATGATAAACGCTGACGTCAACCGCGATAGATGAAATGCAGACCCGCATGCTGAAATAAGAAAAATATGAAACAAAAGCAAATGATCACAGATGAGGAAATAGGCAGTATTTCTAATATACTACAGGTTTCAATGCGAACGATGGTTTCTGAGATATAGTTTCTGCATGTTTCATCGATTAACTGGCCATCGGTCCTTGTGGTGAGAATCCCGCTTTGTTTTTTCTCCTGTCTTCTAGCAATAGTCCACCGCTGTTTTTATTATTGTGTGTGTGTGTGTGTGTGTATTTTTAGATTTGATTATTTTGCCAGGTCACTACATCTACACATTAATACATTCTTCTAAAATCACAAAAAAAACACCTGGTTAATATTTCCATTTGGCTCAAATGACTACCGGTAGTTATTATTTTTCTTCTGTTAAAAAATTAAACTAGAGCTGTCAGTGAAACTGACAAGGGCCCCGCAGCGCTATCAGAGGAGTTGGAATTAAGAAGAAAACAAAAGACGATTTTTTTTAGTTTTTCCAAGGGCCAAAACTCTCCGAGAATTGATGCTAGAGTTACGTAACTTGCCATGAAATTGTGTGATGTTTTTGTGACCTTACGTTTAAAGATTGAAGTATATGCGTTCGAAGGTTTGTAAGTTATTAAGAAAAAAAAAACATGAAAAATGTTGATGGACTGACGGACGGATGAACAGGGTATTACTATTGGGCAACTGTCATTAGCTACAGGATGTTTCATTCGAATATCTTTAGCGGTTTTGAAATAAAGATGAAAAAGCTGAATTTTTAAGTTTTTCAAGGAGCCATAACTCTGAGAGTAGTGTAGCTACAGTTACGTCACTTTCCATGAAATTATGTAATGATATTGTGATCTTATATTTTAAGTTTGAAGTTGATGCGTTTGACGGTTTGTACGTTATTAAGAAAAAAACTTGAAAATGTGGAGAGACAGACAGGGTAATTACTATAGGGCACCCGCAAAATTTTGCCGGGCCCTAATTATTCAAGCAAATCGCATTTTCATAAAGAAAAATGAGATTCAAGATAGTATCCTTAGTATCCTTACCAGCCCTGGATGCAGCTCGGTCAATGTGATGAGGCTCTTTGGCAACTCTCAACGACGAAGGAGAAGTCATAAACATCGGCACTATAACCGTCCGAATTTTCATGCTGATGTGATATTCGACAATCTCCTTCCACACGTCCACCAACCTTTAGGACTTCATCATATTTGTACCAAGCTGTATCAACTGCCGGTTACTAAACTTCGCTCTTTGCAGAAAGAAGCTTTGGATGTGAACACGTTCAATCCAAACTCTCTTGAATATAAGCTGGTTGCAATTATTATGGATGTTGCTATGTTTCGGTTGTACAAGCTAGTACAAACAGTTTCTCCAGAAGAAACTCCACCTCGTGACTTTCTGAAGCTTGAATTCAGAAATAAAGGTCTTGACGCCGTTAACATTGGCAATATTCTAAACAATAAAACATTGACTTCAAACGTACCAGCTTATTTCAAAAACAAGAGCCCACCAATTATTTCCTACAGTTATTCTACTCCGATTGCACCCAAAATATTCAATTATAAAACTGGAAGGTCTAGATGTCGAGACCATTGCCCAAAACCCCTCCGAATGTTCATGTAATGTCTCAGATTTTTGTTACAATCCAGCAGGTCACATCATTACAGGAGACCTCAATATTGTTAGAAATGACCAACTTCGAGACATTCTTTCAAAAGGCCCCAAATACAGGGAACCAATGTCGTTTACTTGGAAACAGAATTCAAAATTAATTTTGGATTCTGTTGAAGAGTATGCACGGCGCTGGGCTAGGAAAAAGGATGCGGAGGTTGACACCCTCTCCGAATGGGTAAAATCAGTAATGGCCTTGGTAAACAGACGTATAACATTACTCAGCAGAACCATGTCTCGCTGACATTATTCGGTGTTTGAAAAACCAGATGTTGCTGCTGAGTTAGTTGAAATCCATAAGAAGTTTGTCGTTGTTCCAGCTGACAAGGCATCTAACAATATTGTGTTTGTTTGCAAAACACACTATATTAACTGTTAAAAGAAGAGCTTGGTTTGAGCACTATGACAGGCAACCCAACATATAAGCTTTCTTCTTTGTCCAAAGATGAAATTCGGCGAAACCACCAATCGGTGATGCTTTCGTTTGGTATTTCCCTCCCAGAGGAAGATATGGAACTTCCAAAGTTGTACTTGATTCCTAAGCTTCACAAGAATCCGTACAAGCAGAGATATATCGAGGGTTCAGCTAAATGCACAACCAAGCCTCTTTCACGAATCTTTACTGCAGTTAAAGATGGCCTTCAGAAATATTGCGACACTGCATATGCCAGGAGTGGTGTGAATCAGCTGTGGATCTTGAAAAACTCCAAAGAGCTTCTTGAACATCTTCAGTCACTGTCTTTTCTCTCAGTAAACAGCATAAAATCTTTCGATTTCTCAACACTCTACACAACTATTCCTCATGATAAATTAAAATCTAAACTCATTAATCAATGTTTTTTTTTCCACAAGAATGGTAACCGTCGCTACCAGTATGTTGTTCTTGGCTGCAAAGACACATACTTCGTTCGAGATCACTCTGATGCACCTCAAAAGTACACTGATGCAGATGTCATAAGGATGCTGGAATATCTAATTGACAATTTTTTCGTGGAGTTCAGTGGCCTACATGTATTATTTCAGCAAACAATTGGTATACCAATGGGTACTAATTGTGCACCGTTGCTTGCCGACTTGTTCTTGTACTCGTATGAGGCGGAGTTTGTACATGGTCTCCTCAAAGCAGGCAAGAAACGCCTTGCACAACAATTCAATTTCACCTACAGATACATAGAAGATTTATTGTCTCTGAAAAATGGTAAATTCACAGAGTACTTGGAATTCATCTATCCACGTGAACTTGAAATTAAGGAAACAACAAGACTGCAACCTCCTCCTCATACTTGGACTGTTATCTCTATATTGACAACGGGAAGCTTACTACTAGGCTGTACGATAAACGAGATGACTTCAATTTTCCCATTGTTAACTTTCCCTTCCTGAGCAGTAATATCCCGTCTATGGAGTTTTCGTTTCACAGTTAATCCGTTATGCTAGAGCCTGTTCCAAGTATGAGGACTTTATGGAACGTGGGAAGGTGCTCTCTACCAGGTTGTTATGCCAGGGGTATCAAAAAACCAAACTGGTATCAACACTAAAGAAGTTCTATGGGAGGCACCATGATCTTGTTGATCCGTACAATGTGGCCATTTCCAGAATTATTTCTGATATGTTTGCCAATGGAAAGCGATAGGAAGACTTCCAAAATCTCGGACATACCCTTCTCGGCATTTACACCTTTTCTTCGTTCGGGTCGATGGGCATGGTGGGCGAAGCTTGCTTACCAAGTAATGCTTACTATTCGCGGACGCCTGATTAAATTCTTCTGGAGTCCATGTCTGTTGATCTGAACATTGATATTTGCCATTTTGTCTATGGATTAATGATTTTGGGTTAACGCTTTGGTACTTTGACCTAAACTACTTAACACAATAATCTACTCGCTCAATTTGCATATGAAGTAGTTTTGCGAGCATGAATATCTCAAGTGTAAGTGACATTTTTTTCCTGAAAATGCCACACTTAAAGCCACAAAAAGAACCAACGCTTATATACAAAATCTGTAATCACAAAACAAAAACAAATCATAGACGTCAGCAGTTAGAAAGCTGAAATGATGATGTTTCATTGTTGATTTATATTTAATAGGCGGAGAACTAAATAAGCTTATGCTTACAGTGTATGTTGAAATTGTAAAACATTACAGGGGCGTGGCCAGAACCAAAATATTATAACGCACAAATAGGAAAAAGTCTATGTAAAACATATTTCTCCGAGATGGGTGTTTCTCTTAAAGGAAAGGGGAGCACCCGAGGGGAACAAATTCTTTCCTTTAAGAGCAGCCCATATATAATATGTAATGGAGAACACAAGAATTTAGGTGCTTTCTCTTTACTGCAATTAATTTACATTACATTACGCACATGCGTAATATGCGTAACGGCGTTACGTTTATGCATTATTTTATTAAAATATATACGTTTAAACTAATTTACATTCATCCACAAAAGCTAGCCATAGTATACAAAACTAAAGCATAACAGGGAGATAAAAGTTACACGAATATAGAAACCCTTTACAACAGATTCCATTTTTATGTTTTGCGGAAGCACTTCTCGCCATCATATGTTCTGTAAAGATGGGGGACAAATATCTACCTAGTGTACGATTATGCCAACTGGTGCATAAGTATTACGCTATATTTATACAAATCTTAACCAGGTGAATTTGGTTCAATAAATAAAATGCGATACTTACATGCCCTTGCAAAGCATGCTTTGCTAGAGTTGCTCATACCACCCTCGCTGTACGCTACAACACGAAATGTAAACAACCGGCCATTGCTGCCATCTGTTTGTAGTATAGCAGTTGTTGAATTTTTCCGCACATGAATGCTTATACTTGCTGAACTCGGCAGGACTGAATACTGAACAATATAAGATGTTATGTACTGACTTCTGAGTGACGGCACATGCCAGTGAAGAAATATATTCCCCGATTCTGTCTTTGCCATTAAATCGTAAGGTGCTGAAGGCGGCATTGCTGAAATATACCAAACCAATCTCAAATAAAGACTGATATTTGTAATATTTTTCATTAACAAAATTAAAGACATCGATTCAGCAAAGGAAGCTTTTTTCTTCTGTAAGATGAAATAAAACTGATACGAGCTTTACAAATACAATGTACAAATATTCAAATGCAAAACATGCGTTAATCCCAAGACGAAGCTTGCTTTATGAAACATAGAATACATGATAGATAAAAAAAAACTAATTTTAGTTTCCTTTGACTGAGTCTTCATTAACACTGCGGTTTTTGCCTACGTTCTCTAGTTAGAACATGGACAATGTTCCATTTTCAAAGATACTGAAAATGAGCTTATTGATAGGGAAATGAAAACAAAAGGGCGCGGATACATCTACCGCAACCGTTCGGTACTTAACAACCGGCCGATGAATTGAAATAGAGCTTGCTTTAAACGATGGATCTGGGTGCCAAGAGAACATTACATATCACGTTAACAAGTCCGTGTAATTAACACCCCTGTGAACCCCACATTATATAGAGAAAACTGGTTTACAGTGGTATACATTTTTATATCTTTGCTCCAATACATAGGTTGTGGGTACTCGTTAGAACCACCACAATGAGACGGTTCTAACGAACACCCGTAACCTATGGCTGATGCATAATTAAAAAAAATTGCCAAAACATTAAATCAGAAAAATAACTGTTTCTGGAGATCTCACAAGCACGTGTTATCCTAATGAGAGTCCCGGGTGTGAGTCTTCATTCATTTAGTACGAGTACTGTAGTTTGCCAGACAGCTTATAAAATAAAGCTATAATAAATGCCTTTGGAAACAAAGAACACATTATAAGTAGAAAATGGAACTCTCGGTTTAATAACGACACTTCATAACCGGTACTTGTTTTTGCAAAACTGCTGATGTCCTCAAGCACATACATGAGCAGTGTTCTAGTTTTAAAATGGACGCAATGATCTCAGAGGAAATAAACTTATATATTTCACGCGTTCACAGAGAAAGACTGTGATTTATTCTGCACCAAATCGCTGGGCGGAAAAGCGAGAAGCGAAAAGCCGCCGTTAATTGCGTCTCTAATATACTTGGGCATTAGACGGTGGAACGTCATGTTCTCGATTGGAAAACGTTTCAAAGGACTTAAGAATGTGTATTATAATGACGAATGGCTGGGGTAATTTGACGATAACAAACACAATATTTGTCAAATTTAGTGTGATAGAACTGAAACAGATCAGCTCTTTTGTGTGAATTGTTGAGTAATAAGTCACAGTTTTGTCGGTCAGTTGTAAGAAGTCAAATCACTCGCGCTACTGCCTCGTGATTTGAACTAATCGTACTTTATAACTGGCCTCCAATCTGTTACTTATTTCTCAACAATTTACTTCTAGGGCAGATCTTTTTCTTAATCAGGCTAACTGTTGGTTTTCTTTTGCTCCAGCATTTCAGTGGTGTCTTGCTGTCGAGTCCTCATCGTTGTTTCATCTCTGTGGTTGTTTGATTTTTTGTGTTCCCGGATATGTTGCACTGATGAGTTAGGAGGTCTTCATGCGGACTGAACGATATTTTTTCTAAATCGCGACGGACGTAAGGGTGAGGATTGTGGCCGCGTAAAATCGATTTAAGCCCCCGCCCACTCCCCCCCCCCCCTCATGGAATTCGTTTCGCTGACCATTCCAAGGCGGTTCTTCTGTTGCGGTTTATTTTGTTATGGTTTGTTTTGGGGTGTTTGTGTCGCTTATATCATTTTATTTTGGATAGCCTGGTAAAGTAACTGTCTTTTTGGCTTTCCGCTATTGATGTTTCCATTAGAGTCTGTTGTTCCATGTTTGTGTTTCTTTCCCTTTGGTGTCTCTGATGGGAGCTGTGGGTTAATTGTATCGATTCCTGATCATCGCCTCCACTTCTATTTAGTTACTTAAGATCACTGTGTTCCAATACACATTTTAAACATTTCTATTATGTAGCCACACTCTAAATCTAGACAAGATACTAATATGTTATTATAGCGATCATACCTATTGACTTAATTGTTATGTTAAATCCTTTCCCTACGGCCATGTTACCACTTGCAAAGGTCATTGACCATCTCGAAGAAGAAATAACAGATGACACTGGTGGTGGAGAATCACTACAAAACTTTCCTTGACTACCCATCTCAAGATAGCCAGTAGCACAGTCAGTACCACCATCAACGTCTAATGTATTCACTGTGATCTTTAAATAGTTGTCATCTCTGGTACTGATGCTATATCGGCAATGAACACCGGCGAGATATTTGAAGGGAAAATTAAGAGAAGTGACAACAGCTGTCTGTAGATGCATGATATAAATAGATTTATCACAATCTGCAAAGATAAAAAAGAAGAAAAAAGAAAGAAACAACGCCAACAGTTTTAATTTAAAAACTGTCAGCGTTTAGTTGACTTTGAAGTCATTTATGTTTACGAGTGGGACAGTAAATCAGTTTATTATTGAATGATTAGAAGTGAAAGACAAATACCGAGGAACATTCGAGCCGATACATGTATCACTCGAAGAAAATCACGCTAACACGACATGGCACGCTTTCTTATATGCCTTCGAATGTTGCCATTAGGCGACGCCGCATCAGATGACATCATACAGCAGTGATGTCACGTGAAATATATGTTATGCACGCATATATAAGAGGTATACTTTAGGCTAGGCTAAAACTACTGGTAGTTGACTGACAATAGTGAATATTGTCCTTCGTTTGGACATCGAAGGACAGTCTCAAACTTGTCTCTTTGGATATCCTAACTCGGAACAATATTAACAAATATCAGTGAAATAACCATATAATACTACTTTTTGTGTATAAGAATAGAAATAAATTTTATATTTGTAACGGTTCTGAAAATAAAAGGAAGAAGTTATGCTTTGACTTAAAGCTTCATCTTTATTTTCGCTATTATATTGCGAAGTGAAAATCAAACGAGCTTAACAATTCAGTTGTGAGTGAGGAAATTGCCGAAAATGAACACTGGTGTATTTTCTTTTAAATTTTAAGATATGGAAATAGATAGTGTATTACCATTTACTACACACATGTCACATGTCCAAACTTACTTGTTTCAATCGTCACGGGATCAGAAAATTGACCCGACGAATCTGAAGTGGCTATTTTCACTTGAAATGTGAAATTTTGACCAGCATGAGGGGTCACATTGATATCATGACCAGTACCGTTCCCAGGAAGAGTCAGATCAGCATGTGTCGTATGTGGATAATGCGAAACTCGTAGAACATGGAAGAATCCTGGAGGACAATCAAGTGGGTCCTGCCATGTAACTGTTATGACGTTATCATTCATTGTGGCTGTCAAGTTCTCTGGTTTCTCAATTTTCCATATCGCTGCAATAGAAATAAACATTTGAAGTTGCATTATTACATGTAGCTAAATCACACTGGTCAGTGCATACGAACAGGCTGAGTAGCAGTCGCACAAGCTTCGTATTTTGGACGCACAGGTTTAGAAGAAAAATGGCGTCTGACAGAAAGTAACAGCAGGTAAGAAACCTTCTACGCTTATACAAATGTCCTTCATGAATCAGCGGAAGTGGGGATTTCATGATCAATCTCCACGAAAGAATGTTGTCGACCCCGGCAAGTATCGTACCCGCGTCCTCCTGATCACCAGTCAGACGCGCATCCAACTGAGCTACCGAATCCGGCCTAAAAGTCGTTTTAAACGAGCCATTGTTGTTTCAAGAAGGGCAGTTGTCAGTTTCTGGGGAAAGAATGTGCTCTGTACTGGTTAACCGCTTACATTTAAGCCTGCCGAGGAAAAGTGTGGATAGGTAAACTGACCGACTCAAAACTGACCTAAATACTGTTGACTGGGCCGTCAAACTCCAAAATAAACAAACAAAAACCAGTTCACGATTGTTTCGAAATTTGTTCTTTAGTCCCTAGAAGACATTTAGAATCACTGCAGGTGAGTGAGTGAGTGTTTGAGTTTTACGTCCCACCAACAGCTAAGGTCATACGAAGACGGGACCTCGGTTTAAAGACTCATCCGAAAGTCTGGAGAAGCCGGAGATCGATCCTACGACCCCTGGTTTACCAGGCGAGTAGCGTAACCACTACATCACGGAGGCTTCTAAATCACGGCAGGTACTGATATTTAGGACAATTTTCTTATTATTTGCGATAAAACACCCGTGCGACATAGTGCATTTTTTCACATCTCCAAAATGGCAACTTTTCTGATGAAAACCCGTGATATTTTTCTTATTTGTACTGCAAACATAGGTTGTGGGTGCTCGTTAGAACCGCCTCATTGAGGCAGTTCTAACGAGTGCCCACAATGTTTGTCTTGGAGCAGAAATAAACCCTGGTTGTCTCAAAATAAAGTGGGGTTTAGCGGGGTGGGATTCATTACTTGTTGACCTGATGTTATCTTATTACAGTCGAACTTCAATGGCTCGAACCCCTTTGGGACCACGAAAATATGTTCGAGACCGGGGTACTTCGAGCCTCTTAAGTTACTGTCAGGAGGCATAACGGGATAATGTTAAACATCTTTTCAGTGTTCTATAATGAAAATGTATGCTGTGTGTACTCATTAGAATCCTAATGAGTACACACAGCATATCGATGAGGCGATTCTAATGAGAACACACAGCATACATTTGCAAGATAAACCACTAAAATCTCCATAATTATTCCCACTATTTCTTATGGAGAGGATTTCGCTAGGGGCTCAAGAATGGGATCGACACATCCATGGTAAATGAGCCATCGGTGTTCGAGCCATCGAAGTTCTACTGTATATACACAGTGAAACTTCGATAACTCAAACATGGATGTCTCGTTTACCAAGGCTATTTCAAACCCTAAAGTGTTATTCTCATATAAAGCTCCAGATATCCATGTTTTAGGCTAATTTATAGATGTAAGTTTGATTTTATCTTGACAAGGTATGTTGTGCGTACTCATTAGAACATAAAGGAACTTCCATTAAATAACCTACGGGGTCCATTACTTATTGCAGTGGGGTTTGGTTTGTTTTGTTTGTAGTAAATTATAAGTGAAAGCAATGATCAGGAATCGATACAATTAACCCACAGCCCCCATCAGAGACACCAAAGGGAAAGAAACACAAACATGAAACAACAGACCCTAATGGTAACATCAACAGCGGAAAGCCAAAAGGACAGTTACTTTCCCACAAAATGGCCAACTGGCTATCCAAATCAAAATAATATAAGCGATACAAACACTCAAAGACAAACCGTAACATAAATGAACCGCGACAGAAGAAACGCCTTGGAACGGTCAGTGAAACGAGTTTCACCGGGGATGGGGTGGGGGGAGGGGGGTGAGAGCTCAAATCAATTTTACGTGGCCACAATCCTCGCCCTTACTTCCGTCGTGATTTAGACAAATAATCAGTGCAACATCTCCGTGAACACAAAAACCAAACAACCACAGAGATGAAACAACGGTGAGGACTCGACAGCAAGAAACCACTGAAATGCCGGAGCAAAAAAAAACAACAGTTAGACCCCGATGGGCCCAATCAGAGACAGAGCATCAGGTACCAACCAACATAAGCCTTTACGTTGGAACCGTCATAGAATCTGAGGCCTGACCCACCGGCAGACTGATTACCCTGTATATAATATATATAGGAACTTCCATTAAATAACTTCGTAGGCAGTAGTGTTTGGTTGGTTTTGATTGTAGAGTAAGTTTTACAAACATGCCTGTACTTAAAGCAAACAGTGTAGACGCATATCAGACGCCGCAGCGGCGTCTGATCTGCGTCTATACTGTTTGCCAATGTCTCACAACTGCGACGCTCGGCATACATGTATAAGGGTTGATTACAAAAATGCATTGTATTTTGTCAAAAACTTTACCTGTAACATTTGCTTTGAATCCTTTCCCTCCTAAATCCTGTCCATAGAGAAATGTCCATTTCATAATATTCTTCGGTACTATCAGTGTTCCGTTAAAAGTGCCATTATCACATACTACTTTATCCTCGATCTGCAGATAATTATCACAAGACTGTCCGTTCCCATAGTCAATATCTTCGAATGAAATTTTGTACCAAGTTTGGTTGGAACTTGTAACAGTCCATGTACATATCTGTCCACGAACAGGGTTGTTAGGGTAACCAGGAGATTCTAACTGGATAGTATCGCCAATGTGCACCTCGACTTTGTGAGAGCAACCTGTATCATCACGAAAACACACCTATATAATTTTGACCCCCTCAAACCCCACTTTTATATAGTAAAACTTGGGTTTGCAGGGGTAAACCTTATTTTTCTTATTTCTGCTCTAAAATATAGATTGTGGGTACTCGTTAGAACCGCCTCGATGAGGCGGTTCTACCCAGTACCAACAATCTATATTTTGAGCAGAAACAAGAAAAATATCGTAATTTTCCATCTTAAAATCTTCATTTATTTTGGCGATAAAGGTGTCAATGTATTTGTATAGGCGTGTTTTCGTAATATCAAGCAGTCATGAAGAAAAAATAAGTTATTGTTTAGTCAATCAAGCACAACTTTCATATTTTTTCTCTTATACTACATGCCGAAATCAAAGCGCTGACAACGCTGGTGGGCCGATTATCTTTGATTTGTTTGTTTGTTTGATTTAAGGATTAACGTCCCCGTCAACACTATATAGGTCATTTTGGAGACGTTGCTTCTTGTTCACACAACATATTAAAATAAATTGCATGTCCCTTCCAGAGTTCCGTAGATATCACAGGTATGAAAGTGAGCATTTTATTCTGGGTGAAATCTCCTGTTGTGTTTCCGCTCCTTGGACGACACATTGCTGGTATTTCTCTTACTTTTTCGGGAAAACAGGTTTTGCATTTCATGCAAATTGCCTCCATTGCAAATTAAATTGCAAAATCTGTCGTCTTGGAAAAATACGAAAAATATCTTAAAATGTCGTCTGCTGAATTTTTCGCAGAGTGTCGTGTAAAACGAACAAAGCCTACGCAAACTGGATACATTTAATAAACCCTATTGGTTTCATTGGGCGACAGGGCTTGAAATGTCATTTGAGCCCCGCCAAGTGAATTTGTGTCTTCGAGCATTCCGTCATGACAAATTTTAACTGCGCGTGCCCAGCCATTCAGAGGGACCAGGGATATGGCTTTCTGTCTGAAGGTTCCTCTTGATTCACTGCTTGTATGAGCGAGCAGCGAAGGTTCTGGCGAGACTGCGCGGATGCGCAGGCTCGCCTGAGCCTTCGCTGCTCGCAGAGGCGATAAGTACCAAAATCCCTTTCATCTCAATGTCGGGTAAAAGTCCCACAAAATTGGAAGCAACGTCTCCAAAATGACCTTTACAGTGCTGACGGGGTAGTTAAACTTCAAATCAAACAAACAAACAAATTCGCTGTTCGCATACTGTACAATAAAGGAACTAAAACAGGCCTTGGTAGCCCAGTCGGATGCGCTTCTGACTGGTGATCAGGAGGACGCGGGTTCGATACCTGCCGGAGTCGGCAAAATTCTTTCGTGGAAATTGATCATGAAATCTTTTCTACTGTCATTCTCTCTCTTCCGCTGATTCAAGAAGGGCATTTGTCAGTTTCTGGCGAAAGAATGTGCACTGTACTGGTGAGCCGCATACGTATTAGCCTGCCCAAGAAAAGTGTGGATAGGTTAACTGGCCGGCTCGAAAATGACCAAACATAGTGTTGACTGGGCCGTTAAACTCCAAAACAAACAAACAATCAAAAGGAACTGGATGGAACTTCAAGTGAAATCAAAGCTTGTTTGGTTTTTGCAGGATTAAATCACTTATTTCGAGCCGATCATTAATCACAGTAGGCGGAAACCGGAGTACCCGGAGAAAAATCACCTGGGACCAGTTGTTCAAAACTAACGACGCCATTATTTAACGTATCGTTAAAACTTTGATAATTTAATATGGCAAATATGTTGATATTTTTTGCTGAAAAACTGCAAAAGCTGCTCACATTTTTTCAGCAAATATACCAAAATTTTAGATATTGTACTTACTAGATCAGTTAACAATATGTGCACTAATGGGCTTTTAAGCTAACGAGGCTTGGAACCTCCCGTCTCTTGGCGTCCCGAGCGAAGCTCGAACACACAGCGGTGAGAGACCTAATGATGAAGAGACAGCGCTCTTACCAACTAGGCCATTCAGGACCGTTACTTCCAGTTTGTAGGAATATGATGTTATAAATTACTCGGTCAGCTGGATGGGCCTCGGCCTTTGGCCTCGGGCCAATACAGAAGACCTCGGACCTGTAACTGAGCCAATACGAAATTATATGATTAA
Source organism: Lucinisca nassula (assembly GCA_963580285.1). Taxonomy (NCBI): domain Eukaryota; kingdom Metazoa; phylum Mollusca; class Bivalvia; order Lucinida; family Lucinidae; genus Lucinisca; species Lucinisca nassula. The sequence continues at coordinate 74,499,269 of OY757011.1, read as the reverse complement.
CGACATCTTTATTGACACAATTAAAAGAAAACATGATTGTTGATTTTTACCTCAGCTTAATATCACTTGACGTCAGGTTAATATTGGTTGACCTGGTGTTAATACGGATGACCTCCAATCAATACAGGCTAGTCAATTAATAAATAATAATAATGGTACTAGATATTACCTGCCCGAGCGAATCCACGTCCTATTAGTGCACTAGATCTATTTGTACTGGCAAACAAGTGTACGGCATACAGAGTACCAGGATACTCATGTGTGGTGATGTTCACTGAAGATTCGGTACCATTTACTGACAGGAACGAATGGTACCCTGTGCCCGTCACGCTGTAGGCTATATTCCATTTCTCAGGTTGGATCGCTGGATTATGCCACTTTATATACAAATAATCTGGATTTGTGCGTATGGCTAATTGCTGAATCGCCAAAACTGTAAATAGATAAGAAGAATTTCTCGTCGACAGTTCTGAACCCGAGGTTATAAACATTTTTTTTTCATGTTCAAGTCACCTGAGCATGAAATGTGTCCTGCTGAGTTTCTTCAACAATCGTTGGTATTAAATATTTTAAAACCTATCAGCAGGACAAAGTGGCAGTTTTGCTCACCTTACCAGGAAAATTGCATCATTTGTATTTTGCTAATTATGAGCATTACAAATTTTGTGCTCATATAAGTTGAGCATGAAAACAGTTTCACAACCCCATAGATAATAAAAGTTTTCAGGCTCAACTCGCGTTAGCATAAACACTTTTCTTCTAATAGAAGTTAAAATGCGTCAGCGTCTTAAAACAGCATTCTTTGCTCATATGTGCAGACAAAAATTGACTCATTTGTTTTTATTTTAATTATTTGTGAATTGAGCTTGAAAAAAAAAACTTTAAAACTTCATGTCCAGATTTTGTCACAAGGCTATGTGATTCCATAAACTCCATGTCATTTCCAGAAAAAAAAGAGAACTATTTTTTTTTCTAAATTTCGTTTTCAATTGAGGACTAGTTGACCGGAAATGTAAATCTTTATTATAATTGTGTGCTGTTTCGTTTGGTATGAATATGTTCTATACAAGGCATGGCAATTTGTGTTAAGATTATCGCCCTTGTTACTGAAGCCACGTAATTTCTCAGATTTTTTGTCAAAAGTGACATTTATCCATTACGATAACATACCCGTGCGACATGGTGCGTTTTTCCCCATCTCTAAATTGGCTACTTTTCTGATGAAAATCCGTGACATTTTTCTTATTTATACCGCAAACATAGGTTGTGGGTGCTCGTTAGAACCGCCTCATACCCACAACCTATGTCTTGGAGTAAAAATAAGAAAAATAATGTTTACCCCCGTAAACCCCAGTTCTCTATATACAAAGTGGGGTGTAAGGGGGTGTTCATTTCACGGACTTGTTCACGTGATGCGACCCATCATTACTTCCTGATTTTCTCCCAGTCGGTCCAACTTATCCCGCGGATCGGACCAACTTATCCCGATAGTGGGGTAAGTTGATCCGTTAAAACACCTCGTCTTGGAAAACGGCAATATTTGTCAGAATCTGTCATTTTCCTGACGCGAAACTATGAAATAAGAAGGAGAATGGATTATACTAGCTGCGTAATGTAAAAATATTACGTGTACAAGCTAATGAATGTTTATGTCAGCATTTGAAAACAAAATGCAATTTTGGGACCAACTAGCCTCGGTCTCCCCTATGCCATTGAAACCCTGTTTTTGTACTATGTGAAATATTGTTTATATAGAGACTATTACATGAGTGTTCGTGTATTATTGAATTTATTAAACTAGTTGAGGAAAAGGGATAAAATGCGAGGCTGTGCGGAGCATTTTATTCATTTAATAAATTCAATAATAATTCAATAATACATGAGCACGAATGTAAGATTCTATTTATCATATGACATTTAAAACGCATTTTATTCACGATTGTTTACAAAAATATCAATATTCCGCCATTAGTAAACACGACGTCGTTAAGGACGTCGTACATGTAACGTTATGGGACGTATCTAGCTAATTTGCATATTTAATCCACTAGTGGATTATCGAAAATATTACATGGCGTTATTACACTCTCAGACGTGACGTCATATGATATAAGGTGTTTATTACATAAGATTGTTAGTGTGATGGATAAAGAAACTCGTTATGTGTGCCCAAAATGAAAAAAATAGCAATTAATAGTAAGTACTGAAAAGAAAGGAAGAACGATAGAATGAACGCACGAAAGAAAGAAAGAAAGAAAGAAAGAAAGAAAAAAAAGAAAGAAAGAAAGAAAGAAAGAAAGAAAGAAAGAAAGAAAGAAAAATACCACTTTTGCTCTGAATCAAAATTTGGCAGCAAAATATCCAGTTTCTTAACCTAACCATAGTTATTTTGTGAGACAAATATTGGAATGAAATAATTATCATGGCATTCAAACACCTGCCAGTGTGGGGTTATCATGAATCATTTGATAAAATTTTCTAATGATACTTGAATTTTTTCTTCGTATCCACCGAAACAATGAAAGTTTTTTTGTTTCGTCAAAATGTCTGTTTGGTATTGTTTGATAACATGAGTGCACTGAGATAATAATAGCACGAAAAATAGACGTCACTATACAAATACATTGTAAATTTTACCAACGAAAAACGAAAATTTTAACATGAAAAATTGTGATATTTTTCTTACTGCTGCTCAAAATATAGATTGTTGGTACTCGTTAGAACCGCCTCATGGAGGCGGTTCTAACGAATCTGCACAATCTATAGCTTAGAGCAGAAAAAAGAAAAATAAGGTTTACCCCTGTAAACCCTAGTTTTACAATATAAAAGTGGGATTGAAGGGGGTCAAAATTACATCTATAGGTGTGTTTTCGTGATGTGAAGGCAATGGTCAGAAATCGATACAGTTTTGAGACTGCAGCACTAAACCAGTTCTGTTCTGTTCTCTTTTCTGGCCCGCGACCAATGAAAATAGAGCTTTTCTAAAGAATATAGAATTGACCAAGATCACGTGACATATCCGTGAAATAAACACCCCATAAATACCACTTTATATAAGGAAAACTGGAGTTTACGGGGGGGGGGGGGGGGGTATACATTATTTTTCTTATTACTGCTCCAAGACATAGGTTGTGGGGACTCGTTAGAACCGCCTCAATGAGGCGCTTCTAACGGGCACCCACAACCTATGTTTGAAGTAAAATAACAAAAATATCACAGATTTTCATCAGAAAAGTAGCCATTTTGGATATGTGAAATATGCACTTTGTCGCACGGGTGTGTTATCGTAATGAATAACTAAATAATCATTATGAAAACACGCCTATACAAATTCATTGTAAACTTTACCGCGGAAAAAAAAAACGAAAATTTTATTTATTTATTTATTGGCCGATTGGTCGGTTGGTTGGTTGATTGATTGATTGATTGATTGATTGAATAGTTGTTTGTCAGTTGACTGATTGATTTGTTTTAATGATTGATTGGTTTGCTAGTCAATTGGTTTGTTGATTGGATGAGCGATTGTTTGATTTATTTGTTTGTTTTGTTTGAGTTGAAGTTTAACGTCCCCGGCAACACCGTATAGGTAATTTTGGAGACGTTGCTTCCAATTTTGTGGGACTTTTACCCGACATTGAGATGAAATGACATCTCAAGCCCTGTCGCCCGATGAAACCAATGGGGTTTACAATCATGGACGGTCAGACCTGGGCAGGCTTAGAGCATCTTAGCGGTTTACCCGTACTCGTGTGCGGTCAGTTTCAGCTCTGAGTGGAAGCATCATGCAGCCCATCTGTTTCTTCAAGCCCCGATGGGCGGGAGACGTGTTTGATTGATTGAGTAGTTGGTTGAATATTTATCGATTAATTAGTAAATAAACTCATTTTTTTTAACTTTTTATATACCTAATTTTGTAATATGCATGTAAATTGCCCAGCCATTTTCATGTGATTTGCATAAAAATATCAGTTGTAACCATGTAGGGGAAGGGCCGTAACTAATGTTGTGACAACTTGTGGCCCAACCCCATTGCTTGTTTTGCAATAAAATATTACTAAACTATTCAATTAGACAAAAAAACTGTAATCTATTCATTCCTCTGTTGCCTAATAGAATCTGTACCCGTCAGTTTGCATGCGCATTCATTGATGACGACAAAGCTAGCGACGGTCGTTGACTCGTTGTAAGAATCATTCCACTCTCAAATGGTACGTAGGTTCAATGAATATATATACGAGGAAAGTATGTATACATTCTGAATACGGCCCCCGACCATCGGGGCTTGAAGAAATAGATGGGTTGCATGGTGTTTCCACGCAGAGCTAAAACCGACCGCACACGAGTACGTACTGGTAAACCGCTTAGAGTATCTTAGCCTGCCCAGGCAGAGTGGTGCGAGTCAGACCGTCCATGCTTATAAACCCTATTGGTTTCATTGGGCGAGAGGGCTTTAGATGTCATTTCATCTCAATGTCGGGTAAAAGTTCCACACTTAGTTGGAAGCAGCGTCTCCAAAATGACATACACAGTGTTGACGGGGACGTTAAAGCTCAAATCAAACAAACAAACAAACTATCTGTCTATCTTCTTATACTGAGTCGGTCAAATTTGGCCATTACCTCAGTTGGGTGCGTAGCTAAATTCTAAAAAAAAGAGAGAAGTCACTGGATAAGTCCTTAAAACTATTTACAATCTGAATAACAGAGGTATACTAAAACGCATACCTCTGAATCTCAATCTTACACTGTACGGGCTTTGAACTCCTCTGCGGTTTTAGCATTCACCACAGAAGTGGGAAGACTATTCCACTGGGGAATAGTTCTAGGGAAAAAGGAATTTTTCAGGGCATCACTATAGGACTGGTACCTATGGTATTGTGAGTTGTTTACTTTTGATGCCCTTGTTCGGGTTGAAACTGTCACAGGGGTCAAGTATTTGTCTTTATTAACGGCCAGTGTACCTGAATGTATCGTATAGAAGAAGGTTAAAGAGGACTGCTCACAACGGGCCTCTAGAGACGGCCATTCTAGCTCGTTAAGCATGTCACCGACGCTACTTCTATCGCGCCATCGTCGGCAGGTCCATCGAGCAGCTGTCCTCTGCACGTTTTCCACATGCTGAATCAGAGTTTTAACATAGGGATGCCAAATGGGTGATGCATATTCAAGCTGAGGGCGAACCAATGTTTTATATGCAACATCCTTTGTCTGCCTAGGTGCAAAAGCCAAGTTTCGTCTAAGAAATCCTAAAATCCTAGTTGCTTTTGATGTTATTTCTGAAACGTGTTGACCCTAGTCAAGATCATCAGTGATGGTGATACCAAGATATTTGGCGGATTGAACCTGCTCCAAGATTTGCTTGTGCAGTGTATAGTCAAACTTAAATTGTTTGTCCGGAGGGTGTCGCGACACCCTCATTGAATGACATTTGGCCACATTGAACTTCATCTGCCAATCGGCCTCCCACTGTGCTAGTTGATTCATGTCATCTTGTAGAATAAGACAGTCAGAAGAAGAATATATATTCCTATAAAGGACACAATCATCAGCAAACAAACGGACAGATGACCTGATATTATCAGGGAGATCATTAATGAATACCAAGAAAAGGACCGGTCCAAGGACCGAACCTTGGGGGACACCAGATAAAACAGGGACTGGATCAGACGCTTGGCCATCAAGTACAACTTGTTGTGGGCGCCCTGAGAGCCATGAGCTAATCCACCTATGTGTGGATCCTCTTATCCCATAGTAATCCAATTTATACAATAGCCTCCTTTGAGGTACCTTGTCAAAGGCCTTAGCGAAGTCCATGATAATCAAGTCAGTCTGTTTGTGGCCACGGTTTGTGGTCCCATCCAGATTGCTCACAATGTCATGGTAAAACTGAACTAATTGAGTTTCGCAAGACCTTTGACTTCGGAAACCATGCTGACAGTCAGCAAGAATGCTCTCAAAGGCTATGTGCTTGTTGATGCTACTAACTATTATAAGCTCCAGAGTTTTGCAACAGATGCATGTTAGCGACACTGGTCTATAATTTGCTGCGTCATATTTTTCTCCTTTTTTACAGACCGGGGTAACATTAGCATGTCGCCAGTCATCTGGTACAGTGCCCTGGGCAAGTGATTCATTGAAGATAAAGGCCAGCACATGTGAAATTTCAGCGCCACATTCCTTAAGCACCCTGGCATTCAGGTCATCCGGCCCAGATGCCTTATGTATCTTGAGCTTACCTAACAGTTTAGCGACCCCATTTGGGTCAACTGTTATGTCCCCCATTGAGGAGAACTGACTATTACCTTTAGTTGGTAGCTCACCATCAGTTTCACGCGTAAATGCAGATTGAAACTGTTTGTTACATATGTTGGCCTTATCGCGCGAATCTGTTTTGAGAATACCGTTATCCCTTAACGAAGTGATCCCAAAAGCTTCCTTTTTCAGGGACTTTACGAATGACCAAAACTTTCTTACTTTACCACTCTTCTGGGGACTGTCGAGATCTGTATTATCATCCTCAAAGGTAAAGATGCTGGAAACATGCTTCCAATATGCACCTCTTTTTACCTTTTGTACGTGTGCTGAATCTGAGTTTTAACATAGGGATGCCAAATGGGTGATGCATATTCAAGCTGAGGGCGAACTAATGTTTTATATGCAACATCCTTTGTCTGCCTAGGTGCAAAAGCCAAGTTACGTGTAAGAAATCCTAAAGTCCTAGTTGCTTTTGATGTTATTTCTAAAATGTGTTGACCCCAATCAAGATCATCAGTGATTGTGGCGGATTGAACCTGCTCCAAAATTTGCTGATGTAGTGTATAGTCAAACTTAATTTGTTTGTCCGGAGCGGCTGGTTGATGCAAAGCGATCTCGACCAATGATTCCTGTCATTTTTATTGTCCCCCGCCTTTTCGAAGAAAAGCGAGTGGGCATAGTATTCGGCTTTCCGTGGTGCGTGGTTCGTGGTGCGTGGTGCGTGGTGCGTGTTGCGTGATGCGTGATGCGTGGTGCGTGGTTCCGAGCTTGTAGTAGGTACCTTGTGAGCACAACTCCTCCTACAGTTTTAAACCGATCGTTCTGAAATTTTACAGGTGTCTTTATCATGGTTTGAAGTTGTGCATGTGCTTTTTTCAGAATCCTTGAATTAAATTTTTTTATTCACTTTTTTCACATTTTTAACTTAGACTTTTTTGCATGCTTCCGAATTCATAGTAGGTACCTTGTGAGCCCAACTCCTCCTACAGTTTTATACCGATCGTTCTGAAATTTTACAGGTGTCTTTATTATGGTTTGAAGTTGTGCATATACTTTTTTCAGAATTCTTTAATCATTTTTTTTTCACTTGTTTCACATTTTTAACTTAGACTTTTTTGCATGGTTCCGAGTTCATAGTAGGTACCTTGTGAGCGCAACTCCTCCTACAGTTTTATACCGATCCTTCTGAAATTTTACAGGTGTCTTTATCATGGTTTGAAGTTGTGCATATGTTTTTTTTCAGAATTCTTTAATTAATTTTTTTTCACTTTTTTAACATTATTAAGTTAGACTTTTTTCATGCATCAATTCTATGAAAGAGTATAATGTAGTAGGTACCTTGTGAGCGCAACTCCTCCTACAGTTTAATGCCACTCCTTCCAAAACTTAAAAGTTGGTTGAATTATGGTCTGAAGATGTGCATTTGCTTTTTACAGAATCTTAAAATAATTCTTTTTACTTTTTTCACATTTTTTACTTAGAGTTTTTTTTTTTTCCCATCTATAATATGAAACTGGATATGTAGTAGGTACATTGTGAGTGCAACTCCTCCTACAGTTTAAAACTGATCCTTCAGAATCTTTACAGGTGTTTTGATATGGACTGAAATGTGCATGTGCCTTTTACAGAATCCTTTAATTATTGTTTTTCACTTTCCGCATTAAGTGATACCAATGGTTGCCTGGTTAACTTACTTATTTTTTAACCTCACAAATGAAAATAAGGCGGGGGACATAAATTCTCTTTGGAATTTACTTGTTTATCCGGGTTCCATAGACCTAATTACCTGTTATAGATTATTAAAGATTTGTTTCGAAAGAATTTGTTTTATTCTAATCATGAGCACTATCCAAGAGCACTGGTTGTTTACCTTTCAACTTTCGAATTTCGAGTCAATTTTCCCATCTCACTACACACAGTAAAGCAGTGGATGAAAATGATCCCCTTCCCCCTACACAGAAGCCTCGAGGATATGGAGGTGTTGCCATCCTGTACCGCAAGAACTCCAGTCTCACAGTGAAGAAGCAGATCCACGGCGAAAATAGAATAGTGGTTGTGGAGGTGCTTTCTAGCCCATCATTATGTATCTGTAATGTCTATATGCCATCCCGAAATTCCAAAGGTAATTCTAAGACTGATGATAATTATCAGGGATGCTTAGATCAACTGGAGGAGATTCTCAACATTTACTCTAAAACCCATGCAGTTTTCATACTCGGGGATTTCAACGCCTCATTGATACAGCGTAAAGGAAACAGTCAGGATAGAATGCTGGAAGCATTTGTCAGCAGAAACTCTCTCTATCAACACCAGAGTGGACAGTGCACGTTTGTACACCCCAACAAGAGTGACCGAGCTGAGATTGATTATATCTTCCAAAATACGCTAAGCCAGCAGATTGTAAAATCGGTGACAGTAGAAGCGTCAGTTGCCCTCAACACGTCAGATCATATTTCAGTCGTCGCTGTCTTGGATCTAGTGATTGGAGAAAAGACCGTCTCAGACCGCCGGATAAGGTGCAAACCTAAATGGGATAAATGTGACAAGCAAGCATATACTGACAGTGTTGGTCGACATTTGTGTTCTTTTACTACGTTCGGGACTTGTGGGTCGGTTGAACTTGACATCCTGGGACCTCTGAGCCACTTGATTGCTACTCTTCGACAAGCTACTGGAGACAGCATACCTAACTACAAGACAGAAATCGCAGTCAAGCAGTTGAGACAAAGACCGTGGACAGAGAAGATCCACCAGGCGGTTCGAAGATGTCATCTCGCATGGTGGGAATGGAAAAAGCTGGAAGCCCACAAGAACCAACAGACCCGTTCGAGCAGCAACGGAAAGTGGCAAAGAAATCTTTAAGAAAAGAGCAGAGACAGGAGGCGGCCAGACTCAGAATTGAGAAGGTTGAACACATCATGAATAATGAAGTAAACCCTAAAACTTTCTTCAAACTGGTAAATCAGCAACGTAAATCTGCAAACCAACAAACAGAAACCCTCATTGTAGACGGAAAGACGTGCGACACAGACCAGGAGATTTGTAGTGGCTGGGCATCACACTTTCAAAAACTGGCAACTCCCTTGCAGAACGAAAACTTTGATGCGGAATATAAAGAGACTATGGACTGATATTGATTGTATAGCGAAAATTTGTACAGCTGAGGGCAGGGAAATTGAACATATCACTGTGGAAGAGGTTAGAAAGGCGATGAGAAAGCTGAAGAATAATAAGGCCGCCGATACCATGGGGCTGACTTCGGAGCACTTGAAACTGGGCGGACGAAAAGTTGAAAGCTTCCTGGTTGATATGTTGAACCAACTTTTACTTTCGAAGAAGATTTCAGTCCTACTCAAAAAGGGAACAGTGACCCCTATCTTCAAGAAGGGAGACTCAACAAAACCTGGGAACTATCGCGGTATTACAGTTACACCAGTGATCCTTAATATTTTTAGAACATATTTTAAATGTAAGACACAACAAAATTTTAAACCCTACACAGTCAGTACTACAAAGAGGTTTCACAACAGGATGTTCCTCGCTGAACGCGGCTGTAATCCTGTCTGAATGTATACAGGAATCTAAGAACACCAAACAGAACTTGATAGTGACCACCCTCTATGCCCAAAAGGCCTTCGATGTGGTGGATCACAACTCACTGTTGAGGCGCCTATACCTTGACGGAATCAAGGGTGACGACTGGCTTCTGATCCAAGACCTCTACTCAGATTGCTCGTCGAGAGTCAAGTGGACTGGTTTGCTGTCGGACCCCATCAGCATTAACCAAGGTGTCCGCCGGGGGGGGGGGGGGTGTCTACATCGCATTATAAGTGGTACAACAACCCCCTCCTCCTCCAAATGGAAGAACGATACTCTAATGTCAAGATATGATCCATCAAAATCCCACACATTACAGTGGCTGATGACTTGGCAGTATTAAGCTGAACATATGGCTCCCAACAAGTAAAAATCTTGGTTGTGGAAAACAACACCAATAGAGAAAGATATTGTGTCAACCCTGCGAAGAGCAGTACTTTACGCTACCCATCAGGGCACCTGGAATCAGGTGAAATTACAAATATTTTTTATGGCGGGGGATCAGATATCTAATTACAATAACACAACCTACCTCGGTATTTACAGAGATGTACGCGACATACCAAATGTTGAAGAGAAAATCAACCTAGGTCGAAAAACTGCTTACTCCCTGATGGGTGCTGGTTTCCAAAGTGCTAATGGCCTGAAAGTTTGTCTCAATGGTTTTCTTTGGTCGACTTATGTTGTACCAAGATTAACTTACGGTTTGGAAGTTCTAACCCTAAGGAAAAAAGACATTGAATCACTTGAAAAGTTCCAAAGAAAGTCCCTCAAGCAGCTTCAAGGTCTCCCAGATAAAACTCCGAATGCTATCTGTACATCACTGTTATGTATACTTCCTATTGAAACCGACATAGAGAAAAATGCACTGATTCTGTTTATGAACATTATTAGGGAACAAGACACTATTGAATACCAGATTGCAGAACGTCAGCTTGCAATGAAAGACGGTAGTGAAAAAAGTTGGTTTAATTATATAAGGTCAGTTTTGAGCAAGTACAATCCCAGCAAACATGTGTATATGGGGCCCATGTGGGCAGATTCTGGGCACTTAGCCCATTTGAGTCCTACATGAGTCCCATATAGGATTTTTTGCCCATATGAGACTCATATGGGTCCCGTATACGCAACATTGGATACCTGAGATGAAATTGCAATAATCTAAGATACCTTACAATTTCAGGGTACATAAAAGGGCCTCAGATCGCTCCTATGGGGTACAGATACTGGACCAAATTATTCCCATGATATCTGCTTTCTACTATATGGGGCCCATATGGGCTCGATGTGTGTAATAAGGGAAACAACTGTGCCATTAGTTAAGCTTAATATAAAAAATGTTAATGCAGATACTAATAATAAAATAAAATTAATGGTTTTATACATCAGAAAATGAAAATATGTTAACTTCCATTTAGATATTTGCACGACATGGTCATTGTTTTAGGTCATGATTTTTATTAGAACTCGTTGTTTTTCCCAGTTACTTTTAAAATTGAGGGCGATATATAATCACGCAAGAATTTACCGATTCTAGATATTGAAAATAATGCCTTAGTCTTTAAGGCATCTCAACTTTATACATGTGCAATAAGTTGCACATGTGGGTCTCTCTCTGTTGGGACCTTACCAGCCCATCAAGTGGGCTGGAACAATGAAGACTTGTAATTATTTGTATAAAACTTTTCTCGTGATTATAAATATGAGATTGCCCACATAGAACCCATATGCTACCCATATGGGCTGGCCCATGTGGGTCCCAGGTGGAACCGTGTTGCAAATCCCGTATGGGCCCTACATGGAATGCCCATATAGGACCCACATGGAATCCCATATGGGACCCAGATGTGTCCCATATATTTTGCTGGCTGGGATATGCCTTCAATCTATTCCTTACTCGAAAGTGACATTTCAAACTCAGAATGGAAAACTTTACAGAATCAATCAATAAACTCTTACGTTGAAGAACAGTGGAAAAAGGAAGCCAAATCAAAATCCTCGTTAAAATATGTTAATCTAGACTGTTTAAATGTAGATCAAAGTCATCCTCTTTGGTCAACGGTCAGGTGTAATGTCATAGACAATAAACGGGCACAATTGAAATGTAAATTGTTAACAAGCGCTTATATGTTGCAGGGGAACCGGGCGGTTTTTAACCAACACGCAGTGGATCCGACGTGCAAGTTGTGCAACAGTGCGCCAGAAACAAGACAGCATCTCATAGCAGAGTGCCAAATTTTCGCGACTGAACGGAACGAGATTACCGGAAAGCTGCTCAATAACCCAGTATTACCAGCATCAGTGAGAGACAGTGTAAAAAAGAAAACAGAAATATTAACCCAGCTCATGTTAGATGGCTCTGCAGTGGTGAAAGGCCGTGATTCTTACGTCGATGTTCTTGACTGTCTGGAGCTGCAGTCAAGAGACTTCATCTACAAGATACACCAGAAAGAATCGCCAAGTTGAAGCTGATTGCCTAGAACAAATGCACATGTTGTTGTATATAGCCTCACTCTAAACTGTATATACCACCAGCACATAATTAAAGACAGTAATAAACACCAGCCGAAAAAGTCTACGCCATATCGGCGGGGCCTCGTCAAGTTATCGGGGGATCACTAAGAAGAACAGAACAGAACATGGTGTCTTTAAGAATATCGCCTATATTCCTGTCTTTGCTGCAGAAAACAGCGAGTTATTGTTCGCAGACGATTGTGTTTGCTACCGGGAATGCATTCAGTCGGTGTGAAATTATGGTAGTCTCATGTCAAATTAATTAGATTCTAGCGGTATTTTGTCACACCCACGGTTTAACAGAACGGCGTGCTCACCTTAATTAAATAAAAGCGACCATTAATGTAAACATTGTTTCACAACTTTTACAGTTAATTTCAATGCACTTTCTAGTTTTAAAAGAGAATTATTCAATGTTTGCTCAAAATAAATCTTCAGATCTCTGTTGGTAACGTATTTTTTTTTGTTTTTTTTTTTTTTGGCAAGGGTGATAGAGCCGGAACCGACTTTGTACTGTGTGATAAGCTGATAAGAACAATTCAATGACGTTTCAGACCCTTACTACATGAACGGACATTTATAAAGAATCTTTCTTCCCACGAACCATTAGAGATTGGAATGCCCTTCCCGATTCAATCATTTCGACGGCTGTAGGTGCTGAGGATTGTGTAGCTAAGTTTACCTCTTTGGTTAGAGCAAGGGACTATAACAGACTAACTTCCCATATCACAGGTCCTGGTGTATGAATGTCATTTGACATGTCACCAGTAATAATTCTGATTCTGACTGGATAGTTTCGTACTAAGGACGTAAGGTAAAACTGCCAAATCATAATCTTTCTTTGTTTCTATATATACTGCCATACGCCCTCACGGGCATTCTAGGCAGGTGTATTTTACATACACTCCAGTGTAAGCTTCCTTACATGAGAATCAGAATTTTTACTGAGGACATTCATACACCAGGACAGTAAGTGCCTAGCTCTCACCCGATGCATACATTTACTGGAAAGCACCAAAATACCGGAAAGCACCAAAATACCGGAAAGCAAACCAAAATACCGGAAAGCACATATAAATACCAAAAAGCACTTATATATACTGGAAAACATTAGAAAATTGTATTTAAATGCAATATATAACATATCTGGAACAGCTATGGTTCCTCTCTGGACGTATAACTTGCGATCAAGACAAATGCTCTATATTTTACATGGGGGCCATCACAGTCTCTGATCAGTTTGTGCCATCACGGAAACACGCATATATTATTTTGACCCCCATTGAACCCCACTTTTATACAGTAAAACATGGGATTTACAGGGGTAAACATTACCTTCCTGCTCTAAAATATAGATTTTGGGTACGAAAAGGCGTTTCTAACGAGTACCCACAGTCTATATTTTGAGCGAATCCGGGTCAACTCGGCCCTGAGTCAACTCGGCTGGGTCAACTCGGCCTGGTCAAGTCGGACCCCAGCTTGACGAACGTGTCCTTAATGAAATGATATGCTACTACATACTATTTTATATCTTTGTCCTCCCGTTTTTCTGTCAGTTTATTCATATTGCATACATTTTTAAATTTTACAGTAGACCTCGCCGGCAATGTTGTATTGTCACACAACATTAACATTTCTAATCAATCAGTGGACAGCAGATTAATATCATTTAGAATAAGTCATAACAAATACTTAAGATGTGGTGTGGTATTTTTACTAGACTGGAAAATTACTCAAATTAAGAAACAAACGGACCCGAAATGAATGTTAACCTGTGATGTGAATCAAGGTTGACAAAAAAGCGGGAAATACTCATATTTCCCTGGATGGCGGGAAATACAGGGAATTCCCGGGAAATACTGGGAATTCCCGGGAAATACTGGGAAATAAATACATCATTGGTGGTACCAATTGAGACTCCTTAACCACCTAGCTATTTGAAAGCAAACTTATTTGAGGTTCATGCAGGGCTTGAAAATTCAGTTAGTCTGCTTGCAATGACAAAACAATATTGAAGGAAAACTAAAAAAGTTTGTCTAGTCCTTATGACATTTACCAAAGTTTACATGCACTTAGTCATGTAGGACTAGTGTGAAATTTTGAAGAATTTTCCAGCCCTTTTCATATTGAATAACATCAAAGATCTATAGTACCTTGCCTTCATATAGAATTTATATAATTTCCTTTCAAATATAAGTTTTCAACTTTCAGCTATTTCCCTTGACTTGTATACATGTAATTTTAATACTTAGGTGAGTATCTGTAGATGATTAAAGAAACCTTTTATGCTTAAATTAACTGTGTTCTTTTAATACCTGTCACAAACAAACAATAATCACACCTTTTAGCATTAGGGGTATGATTACTTGACAAACTTGCAAACAAACCTTTTCTAGTGTAAACATCCTTAAAATTCAAATATCCAAAGCTTTGTTGTAAATCTCGAAAAAAAAATGGAACTGTGTGGTTTAGTGTAACACTAAAGCATACAAAACATGTAGTTCCAATGGCAAACTCTCTTAAAGTGATTCTGATCTGGGTCTGCACTTCTTGCCAAGGCATGTCTGCCGCAAATATTGGGATCATTATGGTATTTTATCTGGTATCCGGACAAAACACCCCCCCGGACATAACACCCCCTGCTCATTTCGGCATAGGTGGACGAAACCCCCCTCAAGTTTTTTACAGGGTGGACATAACACCCCCTGCAACTTTTGACAGGGTGGACAAAACCCCCCTTGTAAGTTTTGCAAGGTGGACAAAATCCCCCCTATCCTGTGGACAAAACTCCCCTTGGACAAAATCCGCCTGATGCTGGATTGGGCACCTCACCAGTAGTTGAAGGGTGTTCCTGTTACACACATAAACCAGATATGTAAGTATTTAAAGATGCTGATTAAAAAACATCATAGATTAAAGTGATTTCTGATAAAGTTGCAATTAAGAAAATGGTGCACAAAGTAAACTGGGTAATTAAGAGACTATTAGCTCTAATCAGCTAAATAAAAGTATAATGATCTGTAACTTATACAGTCAAAATTCATATTAGAAAATTAACTGAACAATTACAAACTGTATATAGCAATCAATTAGCATACTGGTAGAAGAAAAAAATCCCAATAAAGTTTATTTAATACTTAATAGCCCCATTAATTTCTTCATACTTCATGCCCTCATACATTTTTGAAACAAAACTATTGTTGATAAGCAAACATTTATGTTCATATCTTGGAAGGGATTTTGCCTACTGTACCATTGCAAGCAGATTATTACTCAAGGGACCAGAATTCTATAGCAATAATAAACACAGAGGATTCTGTCTGAGGGGGGTTTTGTCCACATGAAAGGGGGGATTTTGTCCACCTCGCAAAACTTATGAGGGGGGTTTGTCCACCCTTTCATAAGTTGCAGGGGGTGTTATGTCCACCCTGTAAAAACATGAGGGGTGTCTTGTCCACCTATGCCAAAATGAGCAGGGGGTGTTTTGTCCGGGGGGTGTTTTGTCCTACAGTCATTTTATCTTCTTAAGCATGAGTGATACTAAATAACCCTCTGCACCCTACTTAACAACAGATCACTTTATACAAATGCTTGTGTTTGGTTGAGTAAAAGAAGACTTATGACATACATGTATATGTATGGGAAGGCATATTGCAAAATAGCTAACTGTTCATTTTTTCAATTAAATTACACAAATATTAACAGTGTTTTTCTATGAAATAACTAAACAAAAATCATATTTCCCAGTATTTCCCACTTTTGCTGAAATTTGGAGTATTTCCCCGGACGGTAATTACCGGTAAATACCATTGGGAATTCTCGCCACCGGTATTTACCGACCAACCTTGATGTGAATGTATACCTATTTTACCTCGGTTTTATCAATGCAGCTCGAACATGTGCAGTTAAGCACGATTCCCAACCGATAATTTTCAGAAAATATAACTTTGGTCAAAAAACGAAAAGAATTCTCTATTCACTAAAGTTTCTTGTCATATAAAATGCTTGACAAATGCAGGCCGAGTTGACCCGGCCGATTTGACTCGAGGCGGACTTGACTCAGGGGCCGAGTTGGTTACAGGCCGAGTTGACCCGTTTCCTTTAGAGCAGGAATAAGAAAAATATCACAATTTTTAATCTTAAATTTAAAAAAAAAAATTAATGTATTTGTATAGACGTGTTTTCGTAATGATTTGCGCAGTCTGATCAGAAGTCAAACCAAGTGATATAAATCATCCAGTGCTACGGGTCTGATCAGACGCACAGTTGATTAAAGAGAAGAAATTGACATGCTCCGGCTCATTATATAATACCTTGATTGTGGATTAACGAATGAATACCTGTTAAAGTTTCACCACATTTAGATAATTGTATCAATTGTTGGCATGTGCCTTATGTCATTTATCCCTTTAACATGCCATTCACAACAATTGTCGTCTGCTGTTTACTTTCAAAGTTGCAAACAGTGTGGTCCTAGATCAGACGGCTCCTTTAAGACTGATAGTGATTTTTGTGTACAAAAATATATTAGTGAAGATGCAAATATATATGTTTAACATTGACCCAATTATGAGTGAAATAAGATCAAGCCAGTCATAAAAAAAAAATATTATCTTTCCCTTTTTCGTCCTAAAAATTCTTGTGGGTACTCGAGATAACCGCCTCAATGAGAATTTCTTACCAATAGACATTACGATAAGTTGATAACACTAACTTATTTAGAAGGATTCAGTTATTCTTTCTCTGAGTTTTCTGCACACAATGTCCTCTGGTCAGGGACCAACTTTGTGAATGTTCAGAAAAAGAAAGGTCCAAAGCCTCGAGCCTACAAGCCCTTAAAATGTTTTCAGTCAATGTGAACATGTCAGGATATGGAAATGAATTTATATCCATCTGTTTATTTTGTGTTTCACCATTCCATCACGAAAACACGCCTATATAATTTTGGTCCCCGTGAACCCCATTTTATATAGTTAAACTGGGGTTTACAGGGGTATACCTTATTTTTCTTATTTCTCTCTAAAATATAGATTGTGGGTACTCGTTAGAACCACCTCAATGAGGCGGCTCTAACTAGTACCCACAATCTATATTTTGAGCAGAAATAAGAAAAATATCCCATTTTTTATCTTAAAATTTTCTTTTTTTCGGCAACAAAGGTTACTATGTAATTGTATAGGCGTGTTTTCGTAATGCTGTAAAAGACTGTGAAATGAGGTGTGTACCGTTTCTTAATGTTGGGAAGCCCTTTTGGGTAGGGGCGATAAGTTTCACAGACTTCTACACTATGATGAAAATTATGCATACTGGAGAGAGACCTTTTTTCTTCAGCCCGGTCGACACACAATGTTGAAATATCGCTGAATAAACGTCATTTCATTGTCGTGAAGTTGGATTCAACGTTGTTTTGACGTTGTGTGCACACTGTGTAAATGTTTTAGGTTGTTGGTCCACTGGGTAAGTGTTTTACGTTATGCAGACCCATCAACAAACGATAAGCGGATTGTTGTATATATGTTAGTATCATTGTTTGTTAGATTTGTGTTTCACCAGTGTGCAAAAGACTGTGAAATGAGGCGTGTACCGTTTCTTAATGTTGGGAAGCCCAGCCGGGTAGGGGTGATAAGTTTCGCAGACTTTTACACAATGGTGAAAATTATGCATACTGGAGAGAGACCTTTCATAAACGTCATTTCATTGTCGTGAAGTTCGATTTAATGTTGTGGTTCGCGCCCCCACACAGTTCACCTGTGGCAAGAGAGTCTCTAAGAGACAAGTTCTGTTTGGTTTTTCTCTGAGTTCCACTTGCTTAATTTGTGGTTCGCATCCCGCTCAAAAAACGTGTGTGAAAGACGAGTTCTGCCTGATTTTCCCCTGGTTCTCCCATTTGGTCAACCCAAACGATCGGCTCGATATATGTGAACATCTTGAAATGGCTATATAGCCCCCACTACCCGCTAAACAGCTAAATCTTCATGTGAATTGTTGAACAGACGTGTTATACACCGTATTTAGTCAGAGACACTACCCCCGCTCTAGCAATGGAAACCCTGGTAAACCTTACATGGTCATTTGGTGGTGATCTCCGAATAGACACCCTATGTTGAACTAACGTCAAGACGACATTATTTAACCAATGTATTCCGAACGGTCTGGGTTCAAGTTCACTGCCCACAACACTCTCAAACGATTGCTGTAGTATATGAAGATAGATATAGATAGCAGCGTGTAATTCTTGACACTTGCATGTCAATCTGACAATACCCTAGGGGATTTGGGATAAATATTTAAGTTTTTTAGGTAAAATTATCAATAAAAATCTAATACATAGGCCTAAATGACATTTTTAACATGTTCCTCCGCAGAAAAATCCAAGTAGTGGAGCACTGTGGTGCAGTGGTAAAGTATCGGGCTCGGGATCAAGAGGTGCCGAGTTCGATCCCCACGAGCGGCAAGTGTTGTTTCCTTGAGCAAGAGACTTTATCCACATTGCTTAGTACTGGTTTCTACCCAGGAAAAGAGGGCCACATGGAAGGTTAGTACTAGTCTACTAAATGTGTTACCCTCTATAAATAAGGCCGATTATTATTATTATTATTAGGGAGATTTTTCCGCGGTAATAAGTGATGTTATTTTTGGTTAAAATTTACCTCTGAAGCACTTTTTCACCCATAACATGCCAACACGACCATTGTCGTCTGCTTTGTCGTCTGTCATCTGCATTAAATATCATTTTTTTTTAAAACAATGTGGGCCCAGATCAGACTGCAGAGCAGTCTGATGAGGGTCCACACTGTTTGCCAGTATGCAAAAAGTGTTATAAATGTTATAAAAGCTTGGAAGAAGAAAATGCAGCAGACGACAAACTTCCATTTTGTCTTTTAACCCTTTACCACTCAGGGATTTTGTGAATTTCGCTGATTTTCACAGTGCTGCACATGACAGCAACTTCAACTAGCCATTGTTTCATAATGGATGGTCTGTTTTACACCAAACTCGGTATGAATGTTCATTGGGCAGTACCCTTTCAAATGCAACCTTTCATGACTTGATCATTGTTGTCATGGTAAAGAGGGGGCATCTCAAAGTTGGCAAAAAGTGTGTTTTCACATGAATTTTCGACCCCATTTTAATCTTCACACAGCTGTCAAGGCAACAATTAAGGTGTTTGGCACTGGCCATTTTCACTGTTTGCAACATGTTTTATCAGCATCAATTTTCAGGCATTTTTGACCCCAGACACCCTCAGATATAAATTTTAGCGGCCCGTTGGGCCATACACCCTATTTTTTTCGGGATGTGAGGGGGGCGTTGCCCCCCTTCATTCCCCCCCCCCCCCCCAGAATAATTTTAGTGGGGAGGCACGCGAAAAAAAGGTCACATTTTTGCCCAACAAATCCTAAAACAAACATAACTATCCAGGGTAGAAATGCAGATTTTAGGTGCTTCTGGGGCTTAAAATTGAGGGGGGGGGGGTGCAGACACGTAAAAACACGTATCTGAGTGGGAAAGGGTTAATAAAGAGATTATTTCTCGGAGGAACGCTCAAAGAACAAGCACTGACCAATAGATCGGTGTTAAATACCCACCTAGCTCCTGGCAGAAAAAACAACGTTCAGAGTTAGAATACCCGCATTACACCCCTTCTCTTATCAAGTTTTTTTTTTTGTGGGGGGGGGGGGGTGCATGCATGATTGCTGTTATGAAATGTTACCTACTGTAAGTATTTTATAAGTTATATTGCATGTTGTTTATGTTTATTTATTGTTGAAAATTTGCGCCTGTACCTTACTTGATTTCCGTTTCTTAGTTTTTATCCAGTGAATAATAAATTAGTTAACTTCCAAAATATTTGTTGTTGTTTTATCAACAATCAAGCGCTCCAAATCTAGGGAACTTACTGCAATAGTCTTGCAGTTTGGATATCTTCGTCTGTAGATGGTAAACAAAGCTAAAGATTGTGAGGTACGGAAGTTTTTGTTATGCCTAAATTTTTAAATGCCGATGCTTTTCATGATCCATTAAAAAAAAACAGCAAAAATATTTTTTTTCTCGCAAGCTAAAAATGAAACAGGTTTGAATAGAAAATGTCACCCTGCAAAACTCCGGTTCTAAAGTTAGTAATAAATGAAAAACTGCATACACATGCTTAGAAAATTCCAGCGTCTGCTCTGCTCCGTTTTGGCGGGTAAAATATTCAGCGCGTTCACCTGTCGGAGGCCAAAAAGCATGCACGAATTTTCGACTTATCAATAAGGCCTGCCTCAGGTGTAAACGTTTTAATAGTGTTGGCAACTTGAGCAAATCATCGATCGGGGGAGTATTATTATTAATAAATGTATGCAAACATCACTTTTCTTCCTTTTATTTGAAACATTATTGAATTTCTAACTTTTTATCACCATGTTTGTGGCGTGTTTGATGGTTGCATTTTAATGCCGGTATTTACCGGTACATTCTTTTCATATCGCGAAATCATACCTGTGCAGGTGTGTATTACAATTTACCGGTATACCGGTTTATCGTGACAGCCCTAGCGAAAATACACTAACGGTTACCATAGGGGCTTGAAGAAATACATGGGCTGCATGATGCTTCCACGCAGAGCTGAATCCGGCCCGCACACTAGTACTGGTAAACCGCTTAGATGATCTAAGCCTGTCCAGGAACCGTGGTGCGAGGCGGACCGTCCATGCTAATAAACCCTATTGGTTTCATTGGGCGACAGGGCTTGAGATGTCATTTCATCTCGATGTCGGGTAAAAGTCCCACAAAATTGGAAGCAATGTCTCCAAAATGACCTTTACAGTGTTGGCGGGGACGTTAAACATCAAATCAAACAAACAAACACTAACGGTTAACCGCATAGGTATTTTACAGCGGTAAACACTAAAATGGTCGGTCGGCGGAAAACTACTATAGGAAAATTGTCATGTCGGGAGATTAGGGCCGTCGGACGGGAGAACGGGGGATGGGGTTCGAAATCGGGATATCCCGACGAAATCGGGAGATATCACATGCATGCAGGTTTGCAGGATGAAAGCCTACACGGTAATCGTGTAGATACGCCTTATGGTAGGATCAGATGTTTAACCTGCACAGGGGATGGTTCTCCCTAGACAGGGGGCCTCCAGTTAACGTCCTGATCCAAAGGACAGTGCCATTGTGGCATTCATCCCTGCAAATGATGTCAGTGGAGCATGTTTGGACACTGCGATTTTAATTGCCGCTGCCGGGAATCGACTTGGGGGGCCCTCTAGCATCAATGGCAAGTGCACTATCCACTGAGCTACCGTCCTCCACTCGTGATCAGTTTGGTACCAAATTATCATGAATGACATATTTGATAAATGCTTAAAGGTTCGGCCCCCGCCCATAGGGGCTTGAAGAAATGGGCTGCACGATGCTTTCACACAGAGCTGAATCCGGCCAGCACACTAGTACTGGTAAACCGCTCGGAGAATCTAAGCCTGTCCAGGAACCGTGGTGCGAGGTGGACCATCCATGCTTATAAACCCTATTGGTTTCATTGGGTGACAGGGCTTGAGATGTCAATGTCGGGTAAAGGTCCCACAAAATGGAAGCAACATCTCCAAAATGACCTTTACAGTGTTGACGGGGATGTTAAACCTCAAATCAACAAAATCAAACAAACAAATGCACAAAGGTTCATCTCTCTCCATTGTTTTATTTTTTTGTAAATTTTACTATTTTTCGGAAATCCAGGGGTATAAAAGAGATGAAATATGAAATTTCCGGATCAGCATTTTTGGCTCGGACTGGCCTTGAATCTTTGTGCAATTATTAAATATGTTATTTTTAACACTCTCGGCCCGGCCTTGGCTTTTACACCCGACCTCAGCAAAAGGTAAACTTAGATAAAAATCCTCAGCACCTTCAGCTATCCAAATAATCAAATTGGGAAGGGCATTCCAGTCTCTAATTGTTCGAGAGAAGAACAATTCTCCATAAATGTTATTTCTTGCAGAGTGGGCCTGAAGTGCCAATGAATGATGATTTCTACAATGCCTAGCTGAGAGAACAAGGTCATCTGTTGGAATGCTGGCAGCACCCTTTAAACCCTTGTATAAAAGTATGAGCCTTCTGCTTCTTCTCCTTTTCTTGAGAGACTCCCATCTTAATTTTCCTAGTATTCCAGTCATGCTCACAGTTTCATAGCAGTAATTGCTTTTTTTGAAATCTAGCAGCTCTATTCTGAACTTTTTCAATTTCTTAATTGAGGACCACTCCACAGGGGATACAACTACCATATCAGTGTCCAATCTAGGCTGTGCCATTGCCACATGAGCCCGTTATTATGCCCCCACATCGGATGAGGCAAGGGGCATATAGTTTTTCCGTTTTCCGTACGTGCGTCCGTGGGTCTGGCGTACGAATGTACGTCCGTCTGTACAAATGCATGTACATGCGTAATCCTGTTAGACTCAGGTTAAGGTACTTGTATTAGGTAGAACCTGAACTCATATTTTCCAAACCATGTGTTGGATTTGGTTCATATTTGGTAAGTCGGTAGATAAAGGTGCAAAGTTTTATTCAGCAGTACCCTCACCCACGCCGAAGACCTCAGGGTCAAGGTCAAGGACTTAGAATTTTTGAATGTTGAAGTCTCAGGTTAAGGTATTTGTACTAGGTAGAACCTTATTATTTAAGAGCTCAAATCTTCCAAACCGTTTGATGGCTTTGGTTCATATTTGGTATAGTAATAGATACATGTCCAAAGTTTTATTCAGCAATACCCCCACCCATACCTATGACCTCAAGGTCAAGGCTACGGACACTGAAATTTTTAATGTTAAAGACTCAGGTTAAGGTATTTGTACCAGGTAGAAACTGACCTTTTACGATTGATTTGGTTCATGTTTGGCTGGTAGAAAATTTTATTCAGCTATACCCCCCAACCCCCATGCCCATGACCTTAAGGTCAAGGTCACAGACTTAGAAATTTTTAATTTTGTAAGTTTTAAAGAGGTCATACTTTCCAAACCATATGATGATTTAGTTTAAATTTGCTATGGTAATAGGTACAGGTCCAAAGGTTTATTGGGCATACATTGTACCCCCACCCATGCCTGAGACGTCAAGGTCACAGATTTAGAAATTTTTCATTTTAATTCAATAGTTCATATTTGCCGAACAATATGATGGATTGTGTTTATATTTCGTACAATGTTAGATACAGGTCCATAGTGATATTCAAAAATACCCCATCCATGCACATGACCTCAAGGTCAAGGCCACAGACAGGGCGGGGGCATCCGTGTCGTATTGACACATTTCTTTACATGAGTGGTGCACTAGAGATAATTCATTGGGCCGGTGGGGAGCAACTGTGCTTCTTCTACTATCTTCCCAGTATGCATGGTTCTTTAGTAATAGAAAAATAGCTGCACATTACAAAGTCATGCCTATACAAATACATTTCAAACTTTACCGACGAAAAAACAAAAATTTTAAGATGAAAAGTCGTGCTATTATTCTTATTTCTGCTCAAAATAAGGATTATGAGTTCCCACAATCTATATTTTAGAACAGAAACTAGAATCGCGCAGTCGATGGCACGCCATCGCATATCCCCACGCTTTTTTAAAGATACGCCACTATATAAGTTCTCAATTGAAACCTCCACCCAATCTTAAGATCAAAATTCCGAAAGTGTCATGCACTCCTCAGACCAAAGACCTATCAGTTCCCAAAGTTTCATGTTTCTATCTGAAACGGCGTAGGAGGAGTTATCTGGTAATCGTTAAAAAGGGGGTTATGGGGGTGAAAATCCAAGTTTTTGACCTCTGGTGACCTCAAACCTGACCCTAGGGGTCAAATTTTGATTGTTATGTATTCTACTCATTATGCTGTTTGATTTGATAAGTCCCACGACCAGGTTCTGAAAACTTTGATTTTTTACCCCCGGGGCACCTCACCCCCTGGCCTGGCCCCTAGGGGTAGGATCAAAATTCCGAAAGTGCCATGCACTCCTCAGACCAAAGACCTATCAGTTCCCAAAGTTTCATGTTTCTATCTGTAAAAAGGCATAGGAGGAGTTATCCGGTAATCGTTAAAAAGGAGGTTATGGCGGTGAAAATCCAAGTTTTTGACCTCTGGTGACCTCAAACCTGACCCTAGGGGTCAAATTTTGATTGTTATGTATTCTGCTCATTAGGCTGTCGATTTGATAAGTCACACGACCAGGTTCTGAAAACTTTGATTTTTTACCCCCGGGGCACCCCACCCCCTGGCCTGGCCTCTAGGGGTAGGATCAAAATTCTGAAAGTGTCATGCACTCCTCAGACCAAAGACCTATCAGTTCCCAAAGTTTTAAGTTTCTAGCTGTAAAAGTGTGGGAGGAGTTGTCCGGTAAGACGGACGGACGTACGGACGACGGAGACAATTACAATATCCCCACTTTTTCTTCGAAAAGCGTGGGGATAATAAGAAAAATAAGGTACATGTATACCCTGTAAACCCCAGGTTTACTTCATATAAAAGTGGTTTGAGGGGATCAAAATATATAGGCGTGTTTTCGTTTCACCTCGAAATGGAAGCATCATGCAGCCCATCTATTTCTTAAAGCCCCGATGGGCGGGTACCATCCTAATACAAGTTAATGCATGCTAATGTGCCAAAATAATTTAGTTGTATCAAGTTATAATAGAGATAACTTGAGGTTATGAACCTGCTTGCATACAGGTACATGTATCATCCATTCAGACCTCTAGATCCAATTCTGTACCAAAATCTAGGACTGCCTCGAGTTTGGGAGTAGAATATCTAAGTTTACATGAATGTCCAAAATATGTCCAGAACTAAAAGAGGCAAACATACATATTGTATGGTTTTGGATATAAGGGGGTCTTAGAAAGTGTGCGTTATTCTCTCTTTGATTTTTCTGCATACAGTGTGCTCTGGTCAGAGACCACCTTTGGGACTGTTCAAAAGTGGTCTTTAAGACCACATTTGAACAGTCCCAAAGGTGGTCTTAATATAGGAATTTTACTTTATTGGCCAAACTTTTCAGGTGTCTTCATTGAGTACATTCCACAATAAACTATAGAAGGATGAGTGAACCAGAAAGACTGATTTCAACCAGCACAGATGCCTTACAAGCTATGGAGAGATTGTATCTGGAGGTCAAAAAACAAAAACAGGATTTTGATGAAGGAAGTAAGTAAAAGGGACTGACAGGGGGTGAGGAACAGGTCAGAGCCTTACGGCAACAAGTCCATGCATCAAATACCTTTGAAAACTCCCATTTTGTTTAGGGAAAGTGAGATTTACATGTACATTTTTATAACTTAGTTTTATATTTTTTCTCAAAAAATACATTGTGGCCGGGTACTTTGGAGAGTACTGACCTGGGTGGGTGGGGGTTTAACCAGTTAAAACCAGGTTCCGATCACCTGGTTTGAACCACCGAACATTAGAACTTGTTACAACCACCTCACTGAGGCAGTTCTATTGGGATCCACAATCTAAGTTTACAACAGAATTAAGAATGAACGCACTATTACTGACAGCACTTGTGGGTTGATTGTAGACTGGGATATAAACTGAGACTATTATATTGAACCCATAAACTTCTTCTTTTTTTTAAGCAAATGATGTAGACTTTGATCAGGGACTACACTCTGTGGCCTCTGATCTGGATTTACACTGTTTGCCAATGTCTCAGCACTTGAGCCCAGTCCAGGTTTAATTAACAGATAACCCTCTTTACACCACATTCAGCATAGCAACAGATAAGGTAGGTATTTTGTAATAATTGTGGGATAGTTTTAAACCTATGGTGTGGGTATTCATTAGAACCACATCGGTGAGGCTTTTACAGAGAATTAACAAAACTATCCTTCTATTATCACAAAATACCTACCTTAATAAGTTATCTGTTGCTATGATTGTGATGTTACAGAGAAAACTTATTTCTGCCATTTGTGGCTTTTCAGCAAAGGTTCAGCTCATTGAGGCGATTCTAATGATTACACACAGCATACATTTGCAAGAAATAAGACGAAAATATCCTAAATGTTCCCTCAATATTTCTTAATATGTAAAGATATTTCCTAGGGCCTCAAGAATTGGTTCGACACAGTCAAAGTAAATGAGTCACTGGTATTCCAGTCATCGAAGTTCTACTGTATGTAAATACAGTACAGTAAAATTCCACTATTAAGACCAGCTGAAAATAAGACCAATTCTGCTTTAAGAATCTTATTTTGATGAATGCACGTAATCATTCTTTATGTTTTCTGTGGTCAGGGACCACCTTTGAGACTGTTCAAAAGTGGTCTTAAAGACCACTTTTGAACAGTCCCAAAGGTGAAAGGTGGTCCTGTTCAAAAGTGGTCTTAAAAACCACTTTTGTGGTCTTTTGAACAGTCCCAAAGGTGGTCTTAATTAAAGAATTTTACTGTATTTTCATTCTAAGTGCATTTACAGAAAACCATTAGGACACAATTTTTCTAAGGTCATTATCTCCCTTCCATTGATTCAAGAAGGGCAGTTGTCACTTACTGGCAAAAGTATGTCCACTGTACTGTTTAACCACTTACGTATAAGCTTGCCCAGTAAAAGTGTGGATAGGTAAACTGACCAGCTCAAAAGGACATAAATAGTGTTGACTAGGCTGTTAAACTACTAAACAAACAAAACAAAGGACACAATTTTGTTCATACTTCAATGAATACAACAACTCATGCAGACACACAGGCATGATCATTAAGTGATGTCAAAATAAACCATGGTTCTCTCCTATATGATTGGATGATTTCATGCCATCAACGTCGCTCTTCAGCTGATGCTAGGAAAACTTTGTTGCAACTGTTTTCTTGTTTCAATTTAAGCCCTCAAACCAGAATTTGATGTCACATAATGGATGGAAAATTATGTAAATAAAACATAAAATTAACCCTGAAGACGCCGAGAACAACTATATCTGAAAATGTTGTCTGCTTATGTCCTCTGCTGATTTTTTTTGCCACCTTTTTGAAAAATATTTTTGCATACAGGCAAACAGTGTGGGCCCAGATCAGACTGCTCCACACTGTTTGTAAAAAATTACTTTTAAGACAACCAGCAGACGGCAAAGCAGACTGCAATTTTAGTGATAGGAATTTTATGGGTAAATTTATTTTATGTTCATTGAAGTATGAAAAACATCAAATCACAAGCAAAGTTTATGTGAACCCCTTAATACTTTGCTTGTGACCTGAAGAAGAGGTTCACATAAACTTTGTTTGTGACCTGATGTTGTTCATACTTATTGTTTATAACATCTTCATAGCACTATTAATAAAATCCAATAAGAAACATTGTTAGTCATTACGATAACACATCCGTGCGTCATACTGAATTTTTTCACATCTCCAAAATGGCTACTTTTCTGATGAAAGTCCATGATGTTTTTCTTATAAATAGTGCTTTCATAGGTTGTGGGTGGTTCTAACGAGTACCCACAACCTATGTCTTTGAACAGCAATAAGAAAAATAAAGTTTACCCCCTTAAACCCCAGTTCTGTCTATTTAAAGTGGGGTTTAGAGGTGTCTTCATTCCACGGATTTGTTCACATGATGTTAACCTCTTTGTACCAAATGGAATCTTCCTCCTTAAATAGAAGGACCCCATTACAAAAAAATTAAGGAGTGTTAGGTTGTGTTTTCTTCAAACACAACTTTCGCTTTGGAAAATGGCTTAACGCTTTGCAAACAGTGTAGGCCCAGATCAGATGCCGTGTTCTGTGGTGTCTGATCTCGGCCTGCACTGTTTGCCAGGGTACCAATTTTTGAGTTTCCTGTAGTACAAAATGGGTTAAACAACCATGTTATATCCAAACAAAAATGTATAGATTAAATAAAAATGATTTTTGTCGCTCCTGCTATTAGTATGGTGCGATATAGGCGCCCAATTTTCTGTCTGTTCGTTTGTCCGTCCGTTTGTCAAGGCGTCAACATTTGCGACCACCCTAATGGTCAAGTTTATTTCTCAACAACTATAAGAGCTTCATTAATGATACTTGGTACAAACTTGTATCTGGGGATGGCAACTTAAATGCAAGCATCCATATTTGACCTTGACCTACATTTTATGGTTCACTGACTTTGTAAAATATTGCGACCATCCTAGCGTTCACCCTAATGGTCAAGTTTATTTCTCAAGAACTATAAGAGCTTCATTAATGATACTTGGTACAAACTTGTATATAGGAGTGGCAACTTAAACGCAAGCATCCATGTTTTGACCTTGACCAACATTTCATGGTTCACTGATTTTGTAAAATATTGTAACCCCCCTAGCGTTCACCCAAAGGGTCAAGTTAATTTCTCAAGAACTATAAGAGCTTCATTAATAATATTTGGTACAAACTTGTATCTGGGGGACGGCAAGTTAAATGCAAGCATCCATATTTGACTTGACCTACGGTACGTGTTATGGTTCACTGACTTTGTAAAATATTGCGACCACCCTAGCATTCTCCCAAATGGTCAAGTTAATTTCTCAAGAACTATAAGAGCTTCATTAATGATACTTGGTATTAACTTGTATCTGGAGATGGAAACTTAAATGCAAGCATCCATATTTGACCTTGACCCACATTTTATGGTTCACTGACTTTGTTAAATATTGCAACCACCCTAGCGTTCACCCTAAATGGTTAAGTTCATTTCTCAAGAATTATTTGAACTTCATTAATGATACTTGACGGCCCCGTTGGCTTAGTCGGATGCGTGTCTGACTGGTGATCAGGAGGACGCGGGTTCGACTCCCGCTGGGGTCGGCAACATTCTTTCGTGGAGATTGATCATGAAATCTTTTCTACGGTCATTCTCTCCCTTCCACTGATTCAAGAAGGGTAGTTGTCAGTTTCTGGCGAAAGAAAGTGCACTGTACTGGTTAACCACTTACGTATAAGCCTGCCCAGGAAAGTGTGGATAGGTAAACTGACCGGCTCAAAAATGACCTAAACAGTGTTGACTGGGCCATTAAACTCCAATACAAACAAACAAAACATTAATGATACTTAGTACAAGCTTGCATTTAAGAATAGCAACATTTGTGCAAGCATCTATGTTTGACCTTGGCCTAGATGTCATGGTTCGCTGACTTTGCACCCCCACAGGCGCGACATAGCCTTTGGCGGAATTCTTGTTCTATATTGCACGACCCGCAGAAAAAGCGACCGACTGAAGTCGGTTGATTTTCTAAGAGTGCCCTAAAATCACCATGTCATTCGGTCATTCTGTCAGTCTGTCTGTCCATCTGTAACCCGTTTGTGAAAATTGGTGATAGTGACTTAACCGCTTGGAATATTTAAACAATTTTTGGCATACTGATAGATATCAATGAGATCTAACCAATGAACTTTCCGTTTAGTATAGCCTCGCCGAGGCGAAAAATGTGAAAATTTTCGAACTGCTTCTCCTCCGAAACGGTTGGGCTGATTGAAGTCAAATTTCATATGGAGCCTCTATGGGATGGGGGAAACCAAAATTTGCTCATGGGGTCCAGGTTACATGACCAAAATGGCCGCCAAGCCATATATGGTAAAACCCTTCAAAAATAGTCTTCTCCAGAACCACTGGGCAGATTTCCACGAAACTTGATAAATAGCATCTGGGACGTAGGCCCATCATAAATTGCTAAAATGGTGACCCTGGGTTGACCTTGACCTTCTTTTGTGCCTAGGTCAAACTTTGACACATTTGCTTTTGTATTGGAAAAGTGAGAATGCATTTTATCCTGCAAACGATTCAGGATACAGTACTAAAGTATAAGATATATTTTTGCTCCTTACGATTAGGCGCATTAATTTGGGGAACCGTTTTAGGTCCAAGTCACATGACCAAAATGGCCACCATACCCATATATGGTAACAATCATAAAGCTAAAAGCATATGGCGGGTCATGCACTTCAGCTGAAACACTACATTTTTAGTTTAAAGGTATTTTATTTTATCTCAAACACATAAACATGACAAATAAAGGATTAAAATGGGAGCTAAAAGCTTATTTAGTTCTCCCAAATTTTTTGGATCCATCTTGAAACTGTGATATATCTAAAACTGTGTTATAATGAGGATGTGGCGTACTTTGCTCTTGGCCTGATGTTATTCATATTTCCATGAACGTCGAAAATTACATTGATTGTAATTTTTACATAGATTGCTGTAACATTTCAGTATTTGAAAAGTGTGTTGATTGTCTAGACAACCTGAGAAGTGTCAAGTCAGCAGTGGAAGGTTCTGATGTTAACATTACTGCACCGGAAGTGAATGAGTCCTGTCTGTTAGAACTGAAACAACTCACTCTGATGCACATTCCATCATCTGTCACTGATGATGCTAGAAGAAAGTTTCAAGACCTGATACATAAGCTGTTTGAAGGTACACATACAGATGATTCAAGAGTTCAAGGTTTGCTGGTTGGTTGGAATAGTTTCATCAGATCTTCTTGAAATATACAACTATCATTGCCAGCCTCAGTAGCTAAGTCGGATACATGTCTGAGTGGTGATCAGGAGGTCTTGGGCAACATTGTTTCTTGGAGATTGATCATGAAATCATGTACAGTAAGCCCTCTTTATACAGACATTCGTTAAAATGGAAAAACTTGTTATAAGACAATTTCAGTGGAATGGATTCCTAGCTCAAGGCTTAGCCTCCATTCCGAGTGACGTGGGCTTCCCTTGGTTTGGAAACGCCTAAATTGAATCCATAGTCATAAAAGATTCTTGTAATTTAATACTCCAAGAAACAAATATTATAGATAATTGTTAGAATCGCCTCACTGAAGTAATTCTCACAAATGTCTATGACA
The DNA here is from genome assembly GCA_963580285.1 of Lucinisca nassula. Lineage (NCBI taxonomy): Eukaryota > Metazoa > Mollusca > Bivalvia > Lucinida > Lucinidae > Lucinisca > Lucinisca nassula. The sequence continues at coordinate 74,468,078 of OY757011.1, read as the reverse complement.
TTTGTTTCTTGGAGTATTGATGTTTCAATGAGTAATGATGTAGAACAGACCTTTTATAACCTATTATACTCCTAACTGGGATTCTTTATAATGACACAATAATAGGGAACAAATACAGCGGGTCCTCTGTATATGGTCATTTTCACCATTCCGCAGATGCAGGGAGGGCAGTTGTCAGTTTGTGGTGATAGAATGTGCACTGTAGTTAACTGCTTGTGTATAAGCAGAGCGGAGCATTGTGGTGCAGTGGTAAAGCATCAGATTGTAGATTGAGAAGTAGCAGGTTCGATACCAGCGTGCACCAAGTGTTGTGTCCTTAGCAAGAAACTTTATCCACATTGCTTACTACTGATTTCCATCCAGGAAAAAGGAAAAAAGAGGACCACATGGAATATTAGCACAAGTACTAAATGTGTTAACCTCTTTAAATAAAGTATATTATTATTGTTATTATTATTATTTAGCTTGCCCAGGAAAAGTGTTGTTAGTTAGATGGACTGACTCAACATGATCTAGTTAGTGTTGACTAGGTTGTTGAACTCCAAACCAAACAAAAGCTGACATTTTCTGGATTCTTTAGGGTTGCAAATTGCAATTACATATGTTAAGCAGAGTCATTGTCTTAGATTGATGTGCACTTGTCTGGTGATCAGAAAGTTTGATATGATAGGTCATACAGATTGATCTTGGAGTACACCTAAACCATTTTATTACATAGTTAGGGATATTATGTGTTTTAAATATTGATCCCAAAAATCATCATCAGATTTTTTTAGCTCACCTGTCACGTAGTGACAAGGTGAGATTTTGGGATCACATTTTTGTCTGTTGTGTGTTGTGCATATGTGTATGCATGAGTGCGTAATCAATTTCTTCAAACAACATCTTCTCCTAAACCACTGATCTGATTTTGACCAAACTTCACAGGAATGATCCATAGGTGTTCCCCTTTCAAAGTTATTCAAATGGTTCCAGTCCGTTGCGAATCTGAGTCACAGGAGCCAAAAATACATACAAATTTTTTTTTTATTGAAAATTAAAAAAAAATCTCTGAAACCGCAATGTCCAGATCTTTGATACATCTATTTGGTATGAAGCTTCATCTAGTTGACCTATACCAAGTTTGTTCAAATTATAGCCCTGGAGCAAAAAAATGTCCCAATGCCGGGGCCCTCTAGTTTTACATAAACTTATATAGGGAGAACCATTAAATCTTCTTGTCTGCGACCAGAAGTCCCAGGTGTTATTGGTATTAAGTTGTATCTAGTGGACCTCTACCAAAATTGTTCAAATTATAGCCCTGGGGCCAGAAATGCCCCCGCGCCGAGGCCCACCAGTTTTACATAGACTAATATTGGAAAACCTTTAAAAATCTTCTCGTCTGAAACTAGAAGGCCCAGGTATTTGATATTTGGTATGGAAAGTAGAAGTAAAACAAAGATCAGGAATCGATACAATTAACTTGCTCCACCCATCAAAGACACCAAAGGGAAAGAAACACAAACATTAAGCGACCAGACCATAATGGAAACCTAAACAAAGGAAGGCCATAAGGACATTTACTTTCCCACAAAATGGGCATATGTCCATCCAAAATAAAAAGACACAAGTGATACACACAGTAAGTAACAAACAACACCATAAATAAACCGCCACAGAAGAACCGCATTGGAACGGTCAGTGGAATGATTTCCACTGGGGGGCTTAAATCGATTTTACGTGGCCACAATCCTCGCCCTTACTTCCGTCGCAATTTAGACAAATAATTTGTTCAGTCCGCATGAAGCCTCCTAACTCATCAGTGCAACATCTCTGTGAACACAAAAAATCAAAGAACCACAGAGGTTAGACAACAGTGATGACTCGACAGCAAGAAACCACTGAAATGCTGGAGCAAAAGAAAACCAACAGTTAGACTCAGATGGGCCCGACCAGAGACAGAGCATTAGGCACCAACCAACATTACCTTGAATTAGATTTCTCTAACTCAATAAGCCTTTACGTTGGAGCCGTCATAGAATCTGAGGCCTGACCCACCAGCGTGCAATTAAAGAGGGAAGCAAAGTTGCCAACCGTGATTGGGTTAACTACCATGCATGCAGTCTGTCGTATAACATCCATGTTATACCCAATCTTTTTATATCGAAGAATGATTTTACGAAATTGGGTGCTGAAGTCATTGCGGTTATATATTTTTCTGAATTTATATACTAAGTCACCATAAAATTCGGGCTCCGATAGACCTTGTTGCAGAAGAGATTTAAGTCCAATATTGAATTTTGAAATTAAATCAGAATGGCGTATCTAGTGGACCTAGCTTTTAGCTTGGGATAGAAATTTTCATCTAACCCTGGTCTTCTCACCCAGGAACAGGGTAAAAATCGAATATTATGCGTGTTTGATAAATGCACTGGTTGAATACGACCTCATATGCGCTGTCGTTAAGTTTGACATCACAGCAGGTTACATGACATGACTAAACATCACTGTAGTGTTATCACAATATGGCAGACGTCGGCAACAGAGGTGACTGCAGTATTAAAAATCCACGCTCAGAAATAGAAGGTATGCAAGAAAATGGATCCTACGTAGGTGTGAGTGGTGGATAGAAAAATCTGTCTCTCGGGATGGATTTTTCCATCCACGTCTCACACCCATGTAAGATTGTTATAAGAAATTCACCAGTACCTCTTTATAATACTATTGTTGGGGTAGTGGAAGCACTATAGTTTAATTTGGTATCACAGATTCCCGTTTACTTAAGAGGTATGGGAACACCTGGCAGATTTTTCAGCCATTTTCAAAGGGAGAGAGCTTTTGGGACTACCTGTTGACTTTTCTTTAAGTGTTGTCCCACTGAAACAAAATACTTTTGCAGGAGTTGCCTTCCCTGAAGGTGTATCCATTCCCCTTAAAACACCTCAAAATGTAGCTAAATGTACATACAGATAAAACATTTCAAAACACACTAGCAATGTTCTATCATGACTTGTCAACCAATACATGTACCAAGGATACCACAAAAAGTAGAAGAGATTTCTCCTTGGTCCTTACAGATATTGGGCAAAGCCATAGTGAGGCACAACTAACATATCACAAGGCACAAATAACTTTCTAACACAAGAGTCACAGACACTGTGTTAGTTAATCAACTGGTATATCCAACAAAAATATGCATACCACACAGAAAATGACCATTTTTGCTCATTTTTCTGTATATAATTTATATAAGTTAAACTTCGAAAATTTGATCCTGGATAGTTTGTTTAGTATTGCTAATTCGAACTTGTTCTAGAGCCCCTTGAGAACTCTTCAAATCCCCCTAGACATCCATATATTTGGATATTTAAGGGAGGTTTTCCTGATTCGATCGGTGAAATCTATGCTGTGTGTTCTCATTAGAATTGCCTCAATGAAGCGATTTAATGAGTACACACATTATACATGTATGTACCTTGATTTTATAGAAAATTGTAAAGTTATTAAAGTGATCACCATTTCTCTTCATGACCTGATACTATGATTAAACCTCACTAGTTCGAACTACTCCTATTTGAACAAATTTTCATGGTCCCAAATGTATTCGAGTTATCAAAATTCGACTGTATATTGCAAAATTTTTGGGACCTGTCTTGAATCCACTTATGTGTTATATTGAACAGTCTTATAAAGAGGTTTATATAACAAACTAAAGTGGTTACTAGAGCCTCCATTTAGTATGCAGAGTCCAATGAAGGCAAAAGATTTGCAATTACCTGTAGCCCATAATTCTGAAGAATTTTCAAACATTAACAATCCACTTGTGGTATGTGACCATCACTCTTTGCTGTTGAGTGTTTCTTAGTTTGGCCCCCGCCCATCGGGATTTGAAGAAATAGATGGGCTGCATGATGCTTCCAGGCAGAGCTGAAACTCACCACACACAAGTACTGGTAAACCACTTAGAAGATCTAACTAAGCCTGTCCAGACAAAGCGGTGCGAGTCGGACCGTCCATGCTTATAAACCCTTTTGGTTTCATTGGGCGATAGGGCGTGAGATATCATTTCATCTCATTGTCGGGGTAAAAGTCCCACACAATTGGAAGCAACGTCTCAAAAATGACCTTTACAGTGTTGACAGGGATGTAAAACCACAAATCAAACAAACAAACAAAGTTTCTAATTTATGTATGTCCTCTGCAGTGCTCTTCTTAAATTTCAGGTCAAGATGTGAAGGTGTTGTATGCTGCCTTAATAACGTGTCCTTGGTACTCCAGTACACAGAAAGAGAGAGGAGAACAAGCCAAGCACAACACAATTTTTGTGGTATACCAGTCTAGTTTAGATTGCTTCTTAGCTCCAATCAATTCCCACCTTGTGGACCAGACAAATGTGGTTGATAAGGTAAGTCTTGTGTATCATGCAAAAGGACCACTTTGAAGGTGTAATTTTAAATGAAAAGTGTACCACCTTTTAGCTCACCTGAGCCAAAGGCTCTGGGGAGATATTGTGATCAATCACCATCCCTCGTCGTCGTCCGTCCGTCCATCCGGATGTCCAGCCACAATTTCTTTAAAAGACATTTCCTCCTAAACCACTCAACAGATTTTGACCAAACTGAGCAGAAATGATCTTTGAATGGTCCTCTCTCAAAGTTGTTCAAAGAATTCCATACCCTGCAGAACTCGCTATGGCAATGAAAAGGGAAAAATAAGAAAAAACCTTCAAAAAACATCTTGTCTGCAACCAGAAGGTCCAGGTCTTTGATATTTGGTATGAAGCTTTATCCAGTGGACCTCTACTAAGATAGTTCAAATTATAGCCCTGGAGCTAAAAATGCCCCCATGCCGGGTCCCCATGGTTTTACATAGGTTTATATAGGGAAAACCTTTAAACATCTTCTTGTCTGAAACCAGAAGGCCCAGGTCTTTCATATTTGGTATGAGGCTTTATCTAGTGGACCTCTCCCAAGATTGTTCAAATTATAGCCCTGGAGCCAAAAATGTCCCCGCACTGGGGCCCACTGGTTTTACATAGGCTTATATAGGGAAAACCTTTAAAAATCTTCTTGTCTGAAACCAGAAGGCCCAGGTCTTTGATATGTGGTATGAAGCTTCATCTAGTAGACCTCTACCAAGATTGTTCAAATTATAGCCCTGGAGCCAAAAAATGCCCCCACACTGGGGCCACTGGTTTTACATAGGCTTACATAGGGAAAACCATTTAAGGTCAAATTCAAAGGTATAGAAATCAATTTAATTTAACAAGACGTTGATTCAAGGAATCAAAGGTTGAAAACCGCATCAAATTATCTCTATTAGTTTTCATGATATTACAATATTTCATGTAAACAACGCAACTTCAGACTGCCTCATTAATATTCATGAGGTATTCTTTGATGTCATAGATGCACATTGAAATTTTTAAACTTGTTAAATATTGAAATACCTTGTGTTCTATAGTCCTCAGGAACTGTATAATCACCTATTTGAAACCGATCTTAACTGATATGCTAACCAGTTTTCTCCTATTTTCAATTGCTAACCTTAAATTCAAATTTTAAATATATATTTTTTTAAAATAATTTATATTCAAGTTTCTGTATTTGTAAGTGGATGAAATAATGTAAGAACTTACTGATCTGTTTAAAAGGCATGTAAAAACACTAACATTAACTAGTCTGAATGAAATTTTTTATTAAATGTTAGATTCAAACATTAAAAAAAAGTACTTGAAATGTAAATTTAAGTTTGAATTTCAAAGTCAAATTTCTCATTTCTATCCTAAATTAACACACGCAGTAATCAAAGGGCATGAGAAAACTATATTATGCAACTGCAAAATGAAAAATATGGTAGTGTGAAATTATTTTAAACACGTCTAAAGCCACATCACAGAATATTGCATTGTGGGTTAAAATCAAAGTTGGTTCAAGGGAGGTTACTCTTGAAAGAAGAAAATAGATATGTATTAAATATAAATGAGCATAACTTTAGAATGAATGTGTATTTTTTCAAGCTGTTTTCAATAAAATGATGCTCTTTGTGTGTACTTTTCACCCTGTTTCATACTAAGATTTTTTTAATTTCTATGTAATTGCTCTTTAAAAATCTTCTTGTCTGAATCCAGAAGGCCCAGGTCTTTGATATTTGGTATGAAGCTTCATCTAGTGAACCACTACCAAGATTGTTCAAATTATAGCCCTGGAGCCAAGACTGCCCCCGTGCCAGGGCCCAATGGTTTTACATAGGCTTATATAGGGAAAACCTTTAAAAATCTTCTTGTCTTAAACCAGAAGGCCCAGGTCTTTGATATTTGGTATGAAGCTTCATCTAGTGAACCACTACCAAGATTGTTCATATTATAGCCCTGGAGCCAAGAATGCCCCCGTGCCAGGGCCCAATGGTTTCACATAGGCTTATATAGGGAAAACCTTTAAAAATCTTCTTGTCTGAAACCAGAAGGCTCAGGTCTTTGATATTTAGTATGGCGCTTCATCTAGTGGACAACTACAAAGATTGTTCAAATTATAGCCCTGGAGCCAAAAATCCTCCCACAGCGGAGCCCACAGGTTTTACATAGGCTTATAAAGATATATTTGGTTTGAATCTTCATCTAGTGGACCGCTACCAAGATCTTTGAAAGTATAGCCCTTGGACACAAAATGGCCCCGCCCTGGGGTCAACTGGTTTTACATAGGCTTTTATTGGAAACCCTTTGAAAATCTTCTTGTCTGAAACCAGGAGGTATGGAGCTTCATCTAAAGGACCTCTAACAAGATTGTTCAAATTATAGCCCTGGGGCCAAATATGGCCCTGCCTTGGGACCCACATGCTTGCCATAGGAGAAACCTTCAAAAATCTTCTTCTCTGAAACCGTAAGGAACAGGTCTTTGATATGGTATCATTATGAATCGTCATCTATTGGACCTGTACCAAGATTGTTAAAAAAACAGCCGTAGGGCCAAAAATGGCTCCGTCCCTGGGTCACATGTTTGACATAGGCTTATATAGGGGAAACCTTTTAAAATCTTCTTTTGTGAAACCAGAAGGCCCAGGTCTTTGATATTTGGTATGAAGCTTCATCTAGTGGACCTCTACCAAGATTGTTCAAATTGTAGCCCTGGGGCCAAAAATGGCCCTGCCCTGTGCCCACTGTTTTTACATAGGCTGATGTAAGGAAACCTTTGAGAAATTTTTTGTCTGAAACCAGAGAGCCCAGATCTTTGATGTTTGGTATGAAGCTTCATCTAGTGAACCTCTACCAAGATTGTTCAAATTATAGCTCTGGGCCAAAACTGCCTCACCTTGGGACCCACTGGCTTTACATGAAAACCTTTAAAATCTTCTTATCTGAAACCAGAAGATAAAGGCTTTTGATATTTGGTATGAAGCTTCATCTAGTGGACCTCTACCAAGATTGTTCAAATTATAGCCTGGGAGCCAAAATTGTCCCCGTGCCGGGGCCCACTGGTTTTACATAGGCTTTAATAGATAAACCCTTTAAAAACCTTCTTGTCTGAAACAAGAAGGCACAGGTCTTTGATATTTGGCATGAAGCTTCATCTAGTGAACCTCTACCAAGATTGTTCAAATTATAGCCCTGGAGCCAAAAATGCCCCTGTGCCAGGGCCCACTGGTTTTACATAGGCTTATATAGGGAAAACCTTTAAAAATCTTCTTGTCTGAAACCAGAAGGCTCAGGTCTTTGATATTTGGTAAGAGGCTTCATCTATTGGACCTATACAAAGATTGTTCAAATTTTAGCCCTGGAGTCAAAAATGTTCCCATGGTGGGGCCCACAGGTTTTACACAGGCTTATAAAGGGGAAAACTTTAAAAATCTTCTTGCCTGAAACCAGAAGGCCCCGGTCTTTGATATTTGGTATGAATCTTCATCTAGTGGACCCCTACCAGGATCTTTCAAATTATAGCCCTTGGGCCAAAAATTGTCCTGCCCTGAGGTCCACTAGTTTTACATAGGCTTATATAGGAAACCATTAGAACATCTTCTTGTCTGAAACCAGAAAGACCAGGTCTTTGATATTGGTATGAAGCTTCATCTAATGGACCTCTAACAAGATTGTTCAAATTATAGCCCTGGGGCCAAATATGGGCCTGCCTTGGGACTCACATGCTTGTCATAGGCTTATATAGGGAAAACCTTCAAAAATCTTCTTGTCTGAAACCAGAAGGGAAAGGTCTTTGATATTTGGTATGAATTCATCTAGTGTACCTGTACCAAGATTGTTCAAAATATAGCCCTAGGGCCAAAAATGGCTCCGTCCCTGGGTCACATGTTTGACATAGGCTTATATAGGGAACCTTTTAAAATCTTCTTTTCTGAAACCAGAAGGCCCAGGTATTTGATATTTGGTATGAAGCTTATCCCACTCAAAAGGAGGTCAGCTCTTAAAGGAAATATTTGCTCCTCAGGAGTTGACCCCTATTGACATGGGAGTCAAAAATACTTTTGCAAGAGTTGCCACCTATGAAGGTGTTCCCATTCCCCTTAAGATTTGTCTGTGTAGCTGAGCAGGCCAGTTTGTGTCTATCCTGATCATAAACTCTGAAAATATATTTTCTCAGATAGGGCATGTATCATTACGAAAACACGCCTATACAAATACATTGTAATTTTTTCCGCCGAAATACAAAAATTTTAAGGGGAAAAATTGTGATAGTTTTCTTATTTCTGCCCAAAATAGATTGTGCATACACATTAGAACTGCCTCATTGAGATTTTAGAGGAGAAATAAGAAAAATAAGGTTACCCCTGTAAACCCCAGTTTTGCTATATAAAAGTGGGGGTCAAGGGGGCAAAATTATATAGGCATGTTTTCATGATGTGATAAAGAATTTAAAATTGATGAATTAATAATTCAAATTCTCGATCATTTTGTACATTTCAAGTGATTTGATTGGTTGAAATATAAGTTTTATACTTCGATCAATTCTAGAGCAAGAATCTCAGAGCTATTTCACACAGCTACAGGTAGTAATATAACGTGAGGTCAAAGGGGATGTTTAGAACCCATGCGTAACATCATTGTATATGAAGTGACATCAACAGCACTTAATTAAAAGATGAGAAACTGCTGAAAATGTACATGTTAAAAAAACAAATAAAATGAATTTAAAGGTTTGGCATTTTTATGCCCCCGCCATTCGAAGAATGGTGGAAAGGGCATATAGCGTTGCCCCTGTCCGTCCGTGCATCCGTGCATCCGTCCGTCCATCCGAAACTTAAACGCAGTCAATAACTTCCTTATTTCTTGATGGATTTTAAAATTACTCGGCAGAAATGTTAACCATCATGAGACGACGTGTCACATGCAAAACCCAGGTCCTTACCTCCAAGGTCAAGGTCATACTTAGAGGTCAAAGGTCAAAAAAAGGGTCCAAAACTTAAATGCAGTCAATAACTTTCTTATTTCTGGATGGATTTTGAAATTACTTTGGAGAAATGTTAACCATCATGAGTCGATGTGTCACGTGCAAAACCCAGGTCCGTACCTCCAAGGTCAAGGTCATAGGTCATACTTGGAGGTCAAAGGTCAAAAAAAGGGTCCGAAACTTAAACACAGTCAATAACTTTCTTATTTCTGGATGGATTTTGAGATTACTTTGTAAAAATGTTAACCATCATGAGTCGATGTGTCACATGCAAAATCCAGGTCCGTACCTCCAAGGTCAAGGTCATACTTGGAGGTCAAAGGTCAAAAAAAGGGTCCGAAACTTAAACGCAGTCAATAACTTTCTTATTTCTGGATGGATTTTGAGATTACTTTGTAGAAATGTTAACCATCATGAGTCGATGTGTCACATGCAAAATCCAGGTCCGTACCTCCAAGGTCAAGGTCATACTTGGAGGTCAAAGGTCAAAAAAAGGGTTCGAAACTTAAACCCAGCCAATAACTTAGTTATTTTTGGATGGATTTTGAAATTATTTTGAAGAAATGTTAACCATCATGAGACAATGTGTCACGTGCAAACCCAGATCCATACCTCCAAGGTCAAATGGCATAAAAAGGGTCCAAAACTTAAACACTGTCAATAACTTTCTATGGATGAATACAAACATAGACATATTTTCGGGCGGGGGCATCCGTGTCCTATGGACGCATTTCTAGTTTTACTATGGTTTCTTTCAAAGATGGCAGCTTCTAATTATTAATCATTTTGCCATGGCTGTTGGTTAGTTCATTCTTCTTTCAAAAGGATTCCTAAAATTTACCATTTGGTGACATTTTTAACATTTCGATGACAAAGATGGAGTTATAAGGAACGAATTATCATTTCTATGGATTTTATTGATGTGTAAACTCTGGCAAATCACTCAAAAACTTGGCATGGATTGGCATGAGTTTATTTATAGATAAAGTCCACAAAAATGAAATTTAATCCAATAGTGAATGTATTATATCTCTTTTGTTATAGGGTTGGCTGTATGCTTCAGAACTATATCACTTTGTACAGTTCATATCCAAAGCAAGGACCAGGAATGTTGAAGCCCTTTACTGTCCCATGGGTGCTTTGCTGTACCAGACTGAAGACTGGAGTACACTTAGGGACCAACTTCATCACAGTAAGGTCATGGGTAAGTTCCAGCAAAAGTCTTGTTTTTTTTTTTTTAGCTCACCTGTCTAGTAGTGACAAGGTGAGCTTTTGGGATCACTTTTTGTCCGTTGTCCGTTGTGCGTGCGTGCGTGCGTGCGTCTGTAAACTTTTCTTGTGAACACACTAGAGGTCACAGTTTTGGGCCAATCATCATCAAACTTGGTCAGAATGATAATCATGACAATATCTCGGTCAAGTTTGAATATGGGTCATGGCAGGTCACAAAGTAGGTCAGCAGGTCAAATCAAAGAAAAACCTTGTGAACACTCTAGAGGCCAAAGTTTTGAGCCAATCGCCATCAAACTTGCTCAGAATGATCATCTTGACAATAACTCGGTCAAGTTTGAATATGGGTTATGCCGGGTCAAAAAGTATGTCAGTAGGTCAAATCATAGAAAAACCTTGTGAACACTCTAGGGGCCACAGTTTTTGTCCGATCATCATCAATTTTGCTCAGAATGATCGTCTTGACAATGTCTCAGTCTTGTTTGAATATGGGTCATGTCAAGCCACAAAGTAGGTCAGTAGGTCAAATCATAGAAAAACCTTGTGATTACACTAGAGGCCACAGTTTTGGTCCAATAATCATCAAACTTGCTCAGAATGATTATCTTGACCATTTCTTGGTCAAGTTCAAATATGAGTCATGTCGGGTCAAAAAGTAGGTCAGTATGTCAAATCAGAGAAAAACCTTCTGAACACACTAGAGGCCACGGTTTCGGTCCGATCATCCAAATTGCCCAGAATGATCATCTTGACAATATCTCAGTCAACTTCGAATATGGGTGTTGTCGGGTCAAAAAGTAGGTCAGAAGGTCAAATCATAGAAAAACCTTCTGAACACACTAGAGGCCACAGGTTTGGTCCAATCATCATCAAACTTGCTCAGAATGAGCATCTTGATAATATCTTGGTCACGTTCGAATATGGGTCATGTCGGGTCACAATGTAGGTTGGTAAGTCAAATCATAGAAAAACCTTGTGAATACACTAGAGGCCACAGTTTATGTCCAATCATCATCAAACTTGCCCAGAATGATCATCTTGACAATGTCTCAGTCTTGTTCGAATATGGGTCATGTTGGGTCAAAAAGTAGGTCAGTAGGTCAAATCAGAGAAAAACCTTCTGAACACACTAGAGGCCACAGTTAATATTCGATCATCATAAAACTTGCCCAGAGTGATCATCTTGACAATATCTCGGTCAAGTTCGGGTCATGTTGGGTCATAAAGTAGGTCAGTAGGTCAAATCATAGAAAAAACCTTGTGAACAAACTAGAGGCCACAGGTTTGGTCCAATCATCATCAAACTTGCTCAGAATGAGCATCTTGATAATATCTTGGTCACGTTCGAATATGGGTCATGTCGGGTAACAATGTAGGTCAGTAGGTCAAATCATAGAAAAACCTTGTGAACACACTAGAGGCCACAGTTTTGGTCTGATCATCATCGAACTTGCCCAGAATGATCATCTTGACAATATCTCAGTCAAGTTCGAATATGGGTCATGTCTGGTCAAAAAGTAGGTCAGTAGGTCAAACCATAGAAAAGCCACGATGGGCGGGGGCCCTCTTCATATGGATTAAACGTGTGTAGCAGTGACACTCAGGTGAGCGAACCAGGGCTCTCTGGGCCCTCTTGTTTAAAGAAAGTTCGCTGCCAGACCCAAATATTTCTGGCCTGTAGAATGGTATAAAGGGGACTATGACACTGTTCTCTTTATGACAATGTTCATTGTAAAATGATTTTGGATATAAAATGTTTAATGATGGGTCCCCCAAAATATGGAAAATATATTAATTAAATGAAAAAATGAAAATAAATAGTCATTTTTCTATGTAAGCGGATAAAGCCATTCATATTTTTTTAATATTACATGGTTGTTTAATGAACAGGGCTGCCGTTTTGAACTCTTAAGGCATTGCGATGTACTATATCCAATATTAATACCAGATTATACCACCCAGGTAAGGAAACTTAAATGCAGTCTGGCAAATGTTTTTGCAGCAGAAATTGACAGTACTAAGAAATAATGTTAAAGGCTAAGTTGATAAATTGAGTTACATCACATGTACAAGTCCGTGAAATGAACACCCCATAAACCCCACTTTATACAGAGAAAATGGGGTTTACAGCAGTATCAATTATTTTTCTTATTTCTGATCCAAGGCCTAGGTCGTTAGAACCGCCTCAATGTGGCAGTTCTAACGAGCAACCACAACTTAAGTTTGCAGAATAAATAAGAAAAATATCACAGATTGTCATCGGAAAGGTAGCCATTCTGGAGAGCTATATGAAAAACTGCACTATGTTGCACAGTGGTTATCTTGTTGTTAATGTTTGTTCATTTCAAGACTGTTTCCCAGTTGTAATATTCTCACAAAATGCAAGATAATATTGTCAGCAGTGATTTATATTGTAAAGGAAGATTGTTAATTTTCCTGTATTTTTAAGGTCAGTTGCATTCTCCACCCATATGGGTGACTTAAGATAAAGAGGAATGCACCCTTTCAAAAAAAAATTGTGTAATGATATTGTGACCTTATATTTAAAGTTTGAAGTTGATGCATTTGACGGTTTGTAAGTTATGAAGAAAGAAAAATGAAAAATGTGGTGTTTTTAGGTTTTTTAAAGGGCCATAACTCTGAGAGTATTGTAGCTAGAGTTACATAACTTGCCAAGAAATTGTGTAATGGTATTGTGGCCTTATATTTAAAGTTTGAAGTTGATGCGTTTGACAGTTTGTAAGTTATTAAGGAAAAACATGAAAAATGTGGACAGACTGACAGATGGACAGACAGGGTGATTATTATAGGGCACCCGCAAAAATTTGCTGGGTCCTAAATAGTTTGTCGCACATTAATTAAGGTGTTAACTGCACCTTCTGGTTTGTGGTGATTCATCACGAAAACATACCTATATATTTCTGACCCCCTTGAACCCCACTTTCATGTTGTAAAACTGGAGTTTACAGTGGTAAACCTTATTTTTAGCTCGTCTGTTTTTTGAAAAAAAACTTTCGAGCTATTGTCATCACTCCGGCGTCTCCGTTGTCGTCTGGCGTCGTCCTTAACCGAAAACCTTAACCTTGACCATATTTCCAAAAGTATTCGGCCTACCTTCATAAAACTTCATACACATACTCACCATCACAAGAGCTACATTCCCTACAAGTTTTATAACTCCATCTTGCAATTTGATTGCTCTTGTTTGACTTAGAACTTTGGTTTTCTAAAAGAAACTGCAGACGAGCGTTGGCACCCGCATGCGGTGCTCTTGTTCTTATTTCTGCTCTAAAATATAGATAGGTTGTGGATACAGTTTATATTTTGAGAAGCAACGAAAAATACCACAGTTTTTCATCTTAAAATTTTTGCTTTTCCGGCTGTAAAATTGTCTATGTACTTGTATAGGCGTGTTTTTGTAATGGATCATAAAATCTTTTCTACAGTCATTCTCTCGCTTAAACTAGTTCAAGAAGAGCAGTTGTCAAATTCTGGCTAAAGAATGTGCACTGTAGTGGTTAATCCCTTAGTACGAGCCTGCCCAGGAAAAGTGTAAACTGACTGGCTTGCTATGACCTAAATAGTGTTGACTGGGCCATTGAACTCCAAACAAACAAATGTCCGACCTCCTAGTGAAACCTATACAATCTATAATAACTTATGATTTTTTGTCAAACCTATAAAACCTTTATTTTGTTCAAAAATATTTTCATGCAAAAAAGAAAAAAAAAACTGTATTTTTCACTTTTTCTTGTGACTCAACCCTAACTTTGCGTCAAAATACCATACTAGTTTTACTTTTTAGTCCAAAAAGGTGATAAAAAGTGAAAAGTGTCAAGAAATTGTAATTTGTCTCCTCACTTGCTTAGCTCACTCAGGCTTAAAGTTCAGTCATTTTTATCAGAGTGATTATGGCTCAAAAATCATATTTATGTGAGTTTGGGCAAACCTTTTATCAATGAAAAACTTATAAATAACCTATATTTTGAGTAAGAAGACCCTGTATATAAAAGCCTATATTTTCAAAGTGGGCCACTGGAAGGCCTGAAATGTTTTCTTCTCCCTTATCAACAGAGGACTTGTGCCAGAGCCTGAGAGGAAATATATGTCTGTGAAGATGAAATACTTTCTTTGAAATAAAGACTTCTTGTTGAAAGCCTCAACTTACAGGAAGTTATGAAAGTTGTCTCCCCTGGGAAAATGACAGACTATAATTTACAGTCAGCCCTCTTTATAACGGCATTTGTTATAATGGCAAAACTCGTTATAACGACAATTTCAGTGGAATAAATTCTTAGCTCAAGGCTTAGCCTCGATTCCGAGCGATGTGGGCTTCTCTCGGGTTGGAAATGCACAAATTGAATCCATAGTCATGAAAGATTCTTGTAATTTGATACTCCAAGAAACAAAAGTTATAAATATTTGTTAGCTTCGCCTCAATGAGGCGATTCTAACAAATGTCTATAACATTTGTTTCTTCGAGTGATGATGTGGAATAGACCTTTTATAACCTTCATAATCCTAACTGGGATTCTTTATAACGACAAATTCATTATAATGGCACAATATTAGGGAACAAATACTGCCGTTATAACGCGGGTCCTCTGTACTTGTATCCTACCCCTTAAGAGAATAGATACACCTTCAGGGGAAGGTAACACTTTCACTTTTTTCACCCCTGTCAAAAGGGGTCAACTCTTGCTCCTGAGGAGCAAATTCTTTCCTTTCACCATGAAGATGCTAAGAAAAACTTCCAGTATCTAAAATGGCATCTGTTTAATGTCGTCTGCTGAATCTTCTTTCAAACTTTTCCAACATGCTTTTACTGCAGTTTGAACCCAACTTGTTTTTGTATGCATTATAAACAGTGTGGAACCAGATCAGACTGCTAGAGCAGTCTGATCTTGGTCCACCTGTATGCAAACCAGATTAGCATGCTCCTACGGGATCAGTCTGATCTGGTTCCACACTATGCAAAAATGAATGTTTATACCTCAAGCAGATAACAAAGCCGAAGACTGTTGTGATTGGCATTTTAAGAGGGTTTTTTTTTAGAGTTTTTGAGAATTTTTTATTGATTGACCAAACCCCTAACTGGGGTACAAGTCAGAAACATACAAACAAAATAAACTTGGAACAAACATCTGAGGAAAGTTTCAAATGTTCACAATTAAATGTGTGCGAATGAGTGTCACTATGACTAGGAGTCCACACGACTGGCTTTAAGAGTGTAGAGCCAATGGATTATAGGAAAGTCAACAGGAAGTTATAGAAGTTATCTCCCCTGTAAAACAATAGTCAAAAGTATGCAATGTGCAACGGATCCAATCACATTTCAAAAAATTTGGTAGTTGAATACCTAATTTACCCTAACTATTCAGAAACCACACTTCTTTATCATACTTTCTCCAAAATATGAACAAGTACACTTTACTGCTTGTTATTGTGTCTAAAAAATGGCTGGATGAGTGACAAATAGTGTAGACCATGATGAGATGCTGTGTTATGTGGCATCTCATCCAGCTGTACACTATTTGCTCCGCTCTATCTGTCCAAATAAATAAGTTAAATACAGTAATTCACAATTTTGTTTGCTTGCAGTCCTTCAATTAGCTAGACTTATAGTAGTCGCAGACAAAATTGGCAATGCTGAGCTAATGTTTGCACCTCCCTTTAGAATTTTCTATTAACAAAAAGGTAAACCAAGTTTCCCGATTGTGTGAATTCAGCTGTAACACAAACACAGCTGTGGCATATATGGCCATTTGGCCCGCTTGCAGAAAGCATGCGTAAGGCACACTGCTGAATCTCCTAGTGGACTCAGCGAATTTGACATATATTGACAACACGTGAATAGCTCTGTCTAGTCAATCTTATCTGGGACTAATATACCAACCCTCACAATGCGGACACGTGTATATCCTTTCTTGATAAAAGTATAGATCCAGATCAGCTGGCTTCTCGGGAGCCTGCTGATCAGAATCTATACTTTTTATAGCCCCGCTTTGAAAAAGTGGGGCTATATTGGATTTGCCATGTCCTTCTGTCATTCCGTGATTCCGTTAATTTGTGTTGGCTCCATAACTTTGTATCTGCTTAACATATTTTCATGAAACTTCACACAAATGTTAAACACCATAAGACAATGTGCAGAGCGAAGGAATTATAACTGTGGATTGCCTACTTTTGGAGTTATTGCCCTTTGAACATTTTCCGTAATTCCGTAATTCCGTGATTCCGTTAATTTGTGTTGGCTCCATAACTTTGTATCTGCTTAACATATTTTCATGAAACTTCACACAAATGTTAAACACCATAAGACAATGTGCAGAGCGAAGGAATTATAACTCTGGATTGCCTACTTTTGGAGTTATTGCCCTTTGAACATTGAAAAATGGCAATTTTAATTGTGTCCGCTTCATAACTCGAAAACCGTTTGAGATATTTTTAGGAAACTTCACACAAATGTTAAGCACTATGAGACGATGTGAAGAGCGCAGGAACCATAACTCTGCATTGCTTATTTTTGGAGTTATTGCCCTTTGAACATTGAAAAATGGCAATTTTAACAGTGTCCGCTTCATAACTCGAAAACCGTTTGAGATAATTTCATGAAACTTCACACAAATGTTAAGCACTATGAGACAATGTGCAGAGCGCAAGAACCATAACTCTGGTTTTCGTATTTTCTGTGTGTCTGTCTGTGTGTCTGTCTGTGTCTGTTAACAATTTTCGTGTCCGCTCCATAACTTTAAAACCCATTCACATATTTTCATGAAACTTCACACAAACATTAAACACCATGAGATGGTGTGCAGAGTGCAGGAACCATAACTCTGGATTGCCTAATTTTTGAGTTATTTCCCTTTGATTATTGAAAAATATCAATTTTAGCCGTCTTTGCTCGATAACTCAAAAACCGTTTGAGATAATTTTATGAAACTTCACACAAATGTAAAGCACCATATTACGTGTGCAGAGCGCAGGAACCCAAACTCTGGATTGTCTACTTTTTCAGTTATAGGCTTTTGAATATTAAAAAATGGCAATTTTAACTATGTCCGCTCCATAACCGTTTCTGATATTTTCATGAAACTTCAAATAAATGAAAAGCACCTTGAGATGATGTGCAGAGTGCAGGAACCATAACTCTGGTTTGCCTACTTTAGGAGTTATTGCCCTTTGAACATTTAAAAAGGCAATTTTGACTGTGTCGGCTCCATAACTCACAAACCATTTGAGATATTTTCATGACACTTCACACAAGTGTAAAGCACCATGAGACAATGTGCAGAGCGCAGGAACCCTGACTCTGATTTGCCTACTTTAGGAGTTATTACCCTTTGAACATTGAAAAATGGAAGATGAAATTTAGTATAAACATGGACATTCTGGTAATGTATCATGCTCATTGAAATGAGGGACAAGGGCTCACAACTCTGAGAGTTTTTCCAGATAATGTAAAATTTTCAACAGTTATTTCTTGTTCATAACTGTTTTCTCTGCAGCTTAAATAACTTTCTTCTCTGACAGCGCTGAAGCGGGGCTATAGTCAGATCCTCTGACAGCTCTAGTTTCTTTTTGCTTGCTAATCCATACTGAAAATTGAAATCATGCAACACAAATCACGGCGGAGTGTAGCATAATGAAACATGGTAAAGTTTAATGTGTTTAGGGTACTCACAGTGCATAAAATTTTCTTCCAGGTTTGAGGAATTTCATAGAAGCATGTCGAGGTCAGTCTGTCGGAGGTATTGGTAAAAAGGGGAAAGATGGTGTGTTCAGAATGAAGGAGGCCACAACATTCAGGGAACTATGTGATTCTTTCAGGTGCATGTACTTAAAGGCATTTATATAGAGGATCTTACATGAGTGTTCATGTATTATTGAATTTATTAAACGAGTTGAGAAAAAGGGATAAAAATGCGAGGCTTTGCCGAGCATTTTATTCTTTTTTCTCAACGAGTTTAATAAATTCAATAAAACAAGAGCACAAATGCAAGATTCTGTTTATCATATGACATTTAAAACTCATTTTATTCACGATTGTTTACAGAAATGTCAATTTTCCGCCATTAGTAAATACGACGTCGTTAAGGGCGTCGTACATGTAACGTTACGGAACGTATCTAGCTAATTTACATATTTAATCCACTAGTGGATTATCGAAAATAATACATGGCATTATTACACTCTCAGACGTCATATGATAATCTTGATTATTGAGGACTATTATTTCATTAAATAATATTACGTAGCCCTCAGTGCTAACCGAAGAGAAGTCCTCTGTCTTCAGCAGGTAAGGGGCCTACTTGAAGAATATCAGTAGTTCACTTACTGTTAATTAGAGTACATTGTTGATTTTTCCCATAAATGCCTCATTCAGGGGATTCAACAGAACTACTAATCACCCTATTAAGGGCTGCCTTTGATCTGCTATAAACATTATTTCACAAGGGGGAATAAAACAATTATGAACACCCAGTGTGTGCTACTGTTACAAGAATAAATGCATTTAACAGATTGCTTATTTGAGGCTAGAAGCAGAAAACAACATGTGGAGTTCTATTTTTCACTTCTTTGTGATCCTTTAAGCAATATTGTCCTCAAACCTATTGTTTAAGTTTACTTTACAATTTCCTTGATGGCATCCTCTCTGAATAGATTTTTGTTTGTTTAAGAATTTAATTGACATGTCAACACTAGTACTGTTTAGGTCATATCAGGCTGGTAAGGTTACCTAACCACACTTTCCTGGGCAGGCTAATACTCAAGCAGTTATCCAGTGCACATTCTTCAACCAGAAACTGACATCTGCCCTTCTTGAATCAGTAGAAAAAGAGAGAATGACCATAGAAAAGATTTCTCAGACAAATTTGATTGAAATTGGAGGAAAATTGAAAAAAAAATCATATCAGCTGTGGTCTATTTGCTCCAGTCTGACATCTCACATATAAATGAGCTGTGGCAGGCAAAAATGTGTCTAGCCATATGTGCTGCATGATGGAGGGCTGCATGATGCTTCCACGCATTGCTGATAATGGGGTAGGCATTTGAATGGTTTCTGAAAAATATGGCCTTTTATGAAGTGGAGGGGTGGGGCACATTGCCCCAGCACAAAGAGACCCCTAGATTGGTGTGATTG
The DNA here is from genome assembly GCA_963580285.1 of Lucinisca nassula. Classification (NCBI taxonomy): domain Eukaryota; kingdom Metazoa; phylum Mollusca; class Bivalvia; order Lucinida; family Lucinidae; genus Lucinisca; species Lucinisca nassula. The sequence goes on along the minus strand of OY757011.1, from coordinate 74,448,329 downwards.
AACAAGTCTTATCATAAGGAACAAGAATATATATGGTTTAGGGATGGGGATCTGAATGATTTCCGAGATATATGGCTTTTACTGAAGCAAAGCGGTGAGGCACGGGTGGGCACCCCCTGGGACTCCCAAGCTGGTGTCACTAAATGGGTCTTATCATAAGGAAGATGAATATATGTATATGGCTTAGAGGTGGGGCTCTGAACAGTTTCTGAGATAAAAGGTTTTTTGTGAAGAAAAGGGGTGGGGCAAGGCCCTGGCGCGACCCAGCCCCTGTCCATCAGGGCATGGAGAAATAGATTGGGCTGCATGATGCTTCCATGCAGAGCTGATACCGACCGCACATGAGTACTGGTAATCCGCTTAGAACGTCTAAGCCTGCCCAGGAATATTGTTGAGAGTCAGCCTGTCCATGCTTATAAACCCTATTGGTTTCATTCGGCGGCAGGGATTGAGAAGTCATTTCATCTCAATGTCGGGTAAAAGTCCCACAAAATTGAAAGCAACATCTCCAAAATGGCCTAAATAGTGTTGAAGGGGATGTTAAACCTCAAATCAAACAAGACAAAACAAACAGGGCATGCCCCTATCCCTCCACTGCTTAAGAGGCCTTATATCTCCTGCCATACAGATCCCCACTGCTAATCCATATATATTCTTGTTCCTTATGATAAGTCGCATTTAGTGATACCAACCAGGGCTCAATGCCCCATCCCCTCTCCTTCATTAAAAGGCCTAATGTTTCAGATACCGAGTCCACGTGGATGCTTATTTTGATATGGCCATTTTTTGGGGGGGTTCATTTGGTAGATTAAAATGATATTATGTTAAAATACATGGGTGCCAGTAGGCCGTGCCCACCTGAGCTCTGGTAGTGGCCCATGGGCCTCTTGTTTAAAGTGACTATCAGTTGCGATCTTACTGTAAAAATATAACCATTTTTGGTTAGCAACTTTTCTAATAGTTAAGATTGCGGGTCCTGATAAAAAAAATAAAAAAAAAGCACAACCGATAGTTCAAAGAAAATCTGGTGCTCCCTGTCACTTAGAATTATTGAAGTTTGGCTGTATTTACTATCATATTCTTCGTTACACCACAACCTCGTTATAACAGGGTTTGGATACCACGGTTTGGATAACATGGTTTCAAGGTGGATCCCAAACATTATGAAAACACGCCTATACCAAAACATTGAAACCTTTATCGCCGAAAAAATGAAAATTTTGAGATGGAAAATTGTGATATTTTTCTTATTTCAGCTCAAAATATAGATTGTAGGTACTCGTTAGAACTGCCTTGATGAGGCGGTCCTAACGAGTACCCACAATCTATATCTTAGAGTAGAAATAAGAAAAATAAGGTTTACCCCTACAAACCCCAGTTTTACTATATAAAAGTGGGGTTCGAGTGAGTCAAAATTATATAGGCGTATTTTTGTGATGAATGTATAGATTATGTAATATCTATATACCGTATTCGCCCTAATTACTGCACCGTGCCCTTAGTTTTTTCAAAATCGTGTCAAAAAATTGTGGTGTAAAATCTACCTAATTAGCTCACACTTGATACAAAAACAGTAGCTTCCGAGATGATGCATACTGATATTTAATGGGACAGAAAAGGATACTAGAGCATTGCCTTCACTGTTGAAGAAATAATGGTAAGTTTTTATAGATTTACTGTGAGAGCTTCAAGGGGAGGTTTCTATAAAGTGTGCACTTATGCATTTCCTTTTCAAAAATAGCTTTGATGTGCGCTTATAGGAGCATGTGCGGTAATTAGGGCGAATACGGCAATCATTTTTGTTTATTATAGAAAAATGACCTTTTATAAACTCTATACATTTTTGTTTTGACATAACATGGTTGTTTAACTAACACGGTTTCTGCTTTGGACCCCATTAATAGTGCTATAAAGAGATTGTGGTGTATTTAGGCTGATGCACCATGCCCACAACATAAGTGCCAATCTTCCACCAAGTACAGATGAGTTTTCTGAGGAGGGTCTTCCTAGTCATGCCAGAGAAGCTGTACAGATACTTAAATCTATGTACCAGGTATGAATTTTGCACGCATTCATGAATATTATTCTCAGTGCATTGAAAAAACATAAACCCTTTAATTTAGATATTGGGACTTAATGTTGTTCATACATGAATGAATACAGTCAACCCTCTTGATACCGACATTCGTTATAATGGGAAAACTCGTTATAACGGCATTTTGAATGGAATGACTAGTAAGCATAAGGCTTAGCCTCGGTTCGGAGCGGCATTGGCTTCCCTCAGATTTGAAATGCACAAATCGAGTCCATAGTCATGAAAGGGTCTTGTAATCTAATACTCCAAGAAACAAATGTTATAGAGATTTGTTAGAATCGCCTCAGTGAGGCCAGTCTAACATGTCTATAGCGAAACAATTGTTATAGATATTTGTTAGAACCGAGGCGATTCTAACAAATGTCTATAACATTTGTTTCTTGGAGTTTCTTGGGGAAAAGGCCTTTCATTACCTATCATACTCTTAACTGGGATTCTTTATAACGGCAAATTCTTTATGATGGCACAATAATAGGGAACAAATACTGTCATTATAATGAGGATCCTTTGTACATTGACAAATTAACGCACCTTCACATGATCATTGAGTGACGTAATTGGATGATGGCAACATTATGTCAATGATGTCGAGTTATGAATATGAAAATTGTGTGCAATTGTTTTCTTTTTTCACTCTTAGCCCTCAAACCAGATTTTTTCCTGAAATTATTAATGGATAGTAATATAAATATAAGTAGTAAAGGGAGAAGCTTCCGTGGTGTAGTGGTTACGCTACAAGCCTTGTAAACCAGGGGTCGCAGGATCGATCCTGGGTTTCTCCAGACTTTCGGATGAGTCTTTAAACTGAGGTCCCATCTCTGTATGACCTTAGCTGTTGGTGGGACGAAAAACTCAAACACTCACTCTGACACTCATAAGTAGTAAAGGTAATGTATTTAACCTTCATTAAAGTATGAACAAAATTGGGTCACAAGCAAAGTTGTTTAATTCATGACCAGATGCTGATCATATGTCAGTGTGAAGGTTAGAAGCCTCTGTGGTGTAGTGGTTATGCTGCTTGCCTCATAATCCAGTGATTCTGGGATCGATCCCGGCTTTTCCAGACTTTTGGATGAGTCTTTTAACCGAGGTCTTGTTTCTGTATGACCTTGGCCGTTGGTGGGACGTAAAGCTCAAACACACACACACTTCAGTGAAGGTAAAAAAATGCCTTAATTCTTGAAAGAGAAATCTAGCAGCGTCATCATATTAACACCCCTGTGTAATGAACTCCCTTGTAAACGAGCCTTTGGCTAGTTTCATAAATTTCATCTGAAATTACCAAGAGTGTAATTGTTAATACATGTGTGGTCATATGATTTTTGTTACACAATGTTATCCACTGCTTATCAACGACGTCATGTGATAAAGTGTACTTATTATATGAGCGACCAGCAAAGGTGTTTATGATAAGAGGGGGTATCCACATATTATTTTCCTTATTTTTGCACAAAAACATATTTTGTGGGTATTCATTAGAAGCGCCTCGTAGAGGTGCCTATGAGGCACTTCTAATGAGTACCCGCAACATATGTTTTTGTTCAGAAATAAGAAAAATATCAGTACTTTTAAATAAAAAAGTGCCTTATATAAATCTGGAACTATGATACAGGTGAGCCTGCACATGAACAGAGTCTTGATAGAGCTTTTGCTGTTCAAGGACATGTAGTGGAGACCTTGATATACATGTAGCTTCCTGAAAGAAATCCTATATGTCGGCTAAGCAGGCTTGACTTGAGTCTACACTGGTTGCTTGCAAAGTAAATACCCCTTACTTGTGAATTGGCTCATATAGAGAAAGTGACATTTAAAAGGGTGTCAATTTTCTAATTACTTTTGCTCCAATTCATAGATTGTGGGTACTTGTTAGAACCACCTCAATGAGGTGGTTCTAACAAGTGTCTACAATCTTTGCTCTTACTTCACATTTTATGGCCGTGAACAAAAACAATGATCATTGATCAAATCGGTATAGTGTCCAAATCCATGCTATCACATGAACAGCAGTGTGATAAAACTTGACTCAGTGTACCTTTAGGGTCCTATAGTTCTTTAACTTTTTCCGCTCTTTTGGCTAATTCAGCCGCGGAAAAATTGTTATTATTTTCCTATTTTCCCCTGAAAACAGGACGTGACATCTCATGCAAACACGAAATGTCAAATCCTGTTTTGAGAGTTTCATAAGATTTCTGGTAAAATAAGTAAAATACTTCAAAATGTTGTCCCTCATAGAAAATACCCAGTATGCAGTGTTAAACAAACAACAAGGGCTTTTTAATCAGACTTTAAAGACAGGGTGTCTGATCTGATCCCTAGATGACTGCACGTAATTGTAATACATTTTAATGCATGTTTCTTTTGATGACAGTTGTTCAAAGCTGTTGGTTTGGAGTTAAAACAGCCCTGTCAACTACACTTAGATCATGTGAAGCAGGTCAGTTTACCTGACCATAAATTTCCTGGGCTGGCTTGTACATAGCAGTTAACCAGTACCAATTGGAACTTGTGCACAGAGGTGCAAAGAGGAAGTCGATAAGTCGCAGAATTGTCTGCCTCGCAAAAATGGCAGAAAATTTGACAGCCCTTGAGGACCTAACCAATAAAATGCCAATCACGACAATTGTCGTTTGCTTTGCTGTCTGCCGGTTACCTTAAAAGTAATTTTTTGGTAAACATTGTGGACCCAGATCAGACTGCTCCTGTAGGAGCAGTCTGATCTGGGTCCACACTGCTCCTCTAGGAGCAGTCTGATCTGGGTCCACACTGTTTGCCTGTATGAAAAAATATTGTTAAAAAGTTTGCAACAAAATTCAGCAGACGACATTAGCAGACGACATTTTCAGATGTAGTTTTTCTCAGCATCTTAAGGGTTAATTTTCATCTAGGTTTACCTTCATGTCATGTATTATCCCTTCAGAATCCTGATGTTTCCAAGAAAGATGCTTTCAGTGTTCTTGTGAGATGGGGAGAGCAAGTGAACCTTGACTTGAAAGATTTTAAATACATCCAACCTGAGGAAGTACAAAGCATTGTGGGTAGCTGGCATATGAGAATGAGGCTAGCTGGTCAAATTATAAGTCCCCCTGCAGGTTTGTTCACTGACCCTATCATATACAGTGACACCTCAATGGATCAAACACCTTTGGGACAATTTGTTTTAACGTCCCCATCAACATTGTATAGGTCAATTGGAGATGTTGCTTCCAATTTTGTGTGGACTTTTGCCAGACATTGAGATGAAATGACATCCTGTCGCCCAATGAAACCAAACCCTGTCACCCAATGAAACCAATAGGATTTTTAAGCATGGACAGTCGGACTCGCAACGCTTTGCATGAGCAGGCTTAGATCCTCTAAGCAGTTTACCAGTACTTGCGTGTGGCCAGTTTCTGCTCTGCATGGAAGCATCATGCAGCCTATCTATTTCTCCAAGCCCCAATGGACGGGGGCTGACTTTGGGACCATGAAAATGTGTTTGGAATAGTTCGAGCCAACAGGTTTTTTTTTATAGCACTTTGTCAGAAGGCATATTGCTTCTATAAAATAAAGGTATGTTGTGTGTGTTCATTGGAATCGGCCTCAATGAGGCGATTATAATGAATACACCCAACATAATTTTTCATGATAAAACATTGTCCTAAGTTGTTCCTTAGTAGCTATTTTTCTGAGCAGGGGCTTTGGGAAGAATTCTCTTGTGACTCAAGTATGAGTTTGAATCAGCCTTCGTAAATAAGCCATCGGTGGTCGAGCCATTAAAGTTTGACTGTATGTATGTCATTTCAGACTGTAATACTAACATTTTGCTAGTGGGATAAGGTACAGACGATTTACATTTATGATTATAGCCCCGCTTTTAAGAAGTGGGGCTATACTGGAGTTGCCATGTCCTTCCGTGATTCTGTGACTGCAAAATTAAAATGCATTTTTCTTAATAACTTTTAAGTTTGTGGTCCCAATTCAATGAAACTTATACTTCACTTTGTCTCTAAGGTAAGGAAGGTGTATTAACAGAATAGTGACCAAGGGACCATAACTCTTGGAATTATGTCCCTTGGTAGATTTTCAAACTTTGCCATTCTTGAAAATTTTCATAACAGATTTCTCAGGAACTATGAAAGCTAGAAAGCTGAAAGTTTGACTATAACCACAGACAATGACTGACTGTATTGTGTGTACTGGAATAGGAGTCAAGAGTCCATTGTATGTTGCATCCTATTATGAAAGGAATCTTGGCCCTTGTTCTGTAGAATAAATTAATTTGCCACACCCATTTTTGATTATCAGCCAATCAAATTTTTAACCATGATGAGTGATGATATAAAAAAGCAGCCATTTTATAATGTCATCTATTCAAGTATATACTTGTTGGAACTGTCTTGGCGAGGCAGTTTTAACTAGTACCCACAGTCTCTGTTTTTTTCTGAAGAAGAAAAATAATGTATACCCCTGTAAACCCCAGTTTTACTCTATGAAAGTTGGGTTTGAGAGGGTCAAAATTATATAGGCGTATATTGGTGATGACTTATACAGGTTTGTCTCTGTTTACCACAGTTCCTGATTTTGATCATTCCCCATAAAGTTGATTTCCATCTAGTGATACACCTAGCATTTACTCTTAAACCTAGGTCTGTTACTGCTAGGTGTCTAAGTCTGTGAGATCCAAATTCTGCAATGGAAGGTTATTAAGCTTCTCTCTGGCTACTGGTACTCCACTTTTCGCCTAACTCTGATCATTGATGGACTTCATATAAGTAAAGTACTCTTAAAAGGCCATATAACCACACACACCCTCCCACGCACAAAACAAATAATAGTCTCCACCTTGTTATGCCCCCAACTTTGAAAAGTTGGGGAGCATATTGCTTCTGGCTTGTCCGTTCTTTCATCACGCTTTCTTGTGCATTGCATAACTTAAGAACCATGTATGCCAGTGTTTTGAAATTTAATATATATGGATTCCTCATGAAAAAATAGTTGACCCATATTTTTTGTCTTATAATTATCTCCCCTTTTTGAGTTATTTCCCTTTTAATTAGATAACATAGGAATCTCGTTGGCAAGATATCTGAAAAAGTATTTGAGCTAGAGCCTTGAAATTTAATGTACTGATTTGCACTTAGAAGGAGATCACCTGATTAAATTTTCAAAAAGAAATATGCAATTTTGTTGGAGTTATTGCTCTTTGCAATTTCTGGCCATTTAATCCTGTTGTTTACAAGTGCATCACATAACTTAAGAACCATGTATGCTAGTGTTTTGAAATTTCATATATGGATTACTCATGAAAAAATAGTTGACCCGCATTTTTTTTCTTATCAGAATTAACTCCCCTTTTTGAGTTATTGTCCTTTTAATTAGATAACATGGGAGTCTCGTTAGCAAGATATCTGAAAAAGTATATGAGCTAGAGCCTGGACATTTGGTGTACTAATTAGGGCCCCGGCCCCGCACTGAAAGTGTGGGTGCCCTATAGTAATCACTCTGTCCGTCCGTCTGTCTGTCTGTCCGTCTGTCCGTCCACAATTTTTTTTATCCTCCATAACTTTCGTATTCCACTGAAAGTGTGGGTGCCCTATAGTAATCACTCTGTCCTTCCGTCTGTCTGTCTGTCTGTCCGTCTGTCCGTCCACAAATTTTTTTATCCTCCATAACTTTCTTATTCCTGGATGGATTTAAATATCCGTACCTCAAAGGTCAAGGTCATACTTAGAGGTTAAAGGTCAAAAAAGGGTCTTTCCTGTGTCCAATTAATAACTGTGTTATTATTCCTGGATGGATTTAAATATTACTTGGCAGAAATGTTAACCATAATGTGACGAAGTGTCACACGCAAGACCCACAGCCGTACCTCAAAGGTCAAGGTCATACTTAGAGATAAAAGGTCAAAAAAGCGTCTTTTTTATTGTGTCCAATCTATAACTTTCTTATACCCGGATGGATTTAAATATAACTTAGCAGAAATATTAACCATAATGTGACAGTATGCCGTATAGTAATGCCCTGTCTGTCCGTCTGTCCATCCGTCCATCTGTCTGTCCATCTGCCCGTCTATCCATCAACATTTTTCATGTTTACAAACTGAAGCTGAAGTTATTGACATTTGCCATATAGTAATACCCTTTTGTTTTTAATTCATAACTTACAAACAGTCAAATGCATCAACTTCAAACTTAAGATATATGGTCACAATATCATTACACAATTACATGGCAACCGACGTAACTCTAGCTACAATACTCTAAGAGTAATAGCCCTTTGAAAAAAAATCCAACTCCTCTGATGGCACTGCCGGGGCCCTAGTCAGTTTCACTGACAGTTCTAGTTTGGACTGAGGAGGAGATCACCTGATTAAACTTTCAAAAAAAAATATGCAATTTTGTTGGAGTTATTGCCCTTTGCAATTTTTGGCCATTTAATCCTGTCGCTTACAAGTGCATAGCATAACTTTAGAACCATGTATGCTTGTGTTTTGAAATATCATGTATGGATTCCTCATGAAAAAATAGTTGACCCATATTTTATTTCTCATCTGAATTATCTCCCCTTTTCGAGTTATTTCCCCTTTAACTAAATAACATAGAATTCTCATTAGCAAGATATCTCAAAAAGTATTTGAGCTAGAGCCATGATATTTTGTATACTGATTGAGACTGAGCAGGAGATCACCTGATTAAATTTTCAACCAATTTAAAGAAATTTCGTTGGAGTTATGCTGCTTTTATATAATTTCTGGTAATTTTGATGGTGTTGCTTTATGGCCCTTTGAAATTTGGGCTTTTAGGGGCAAGCATATGGTTGGGGGCATAGTGTTTTACAAACAACATTTCTAGTATAGTAAATCATTGACCTTTGTGAGTTCAAATTTCAAACGTGATGAGACTATTTCATTTTTTAGGGAAGAAGTTTTAGATATCTCTTGTCATTGAATTTTAGAAATATGGTTTTTGTACGAATTCAAGTTTGTTACGACCACATGACTATCTGGCAGCACGGAGTATAAAAATTAAGAACAGAAGTGTAACAACCAACCAATGTAAAAATACCAGCTAAAGGTGACTTACCCCCAAAAATAGTTGAGTTCAAAATTATAAGTGCAGTCACGTTTCACTGCATTTTGAAAGGCTATAGTATGGTGACTGTTTATTACAGACCATCTGTTTATCAGGTATCCCTGACAACCATTCCAACCTACTACAGCTTATGGAGACTATTGGTGGTCCACTGACTAGCCTAGAACCAGACCAGATAGTCATGATAACCCAGGCTGGCAGCTTTATGTATGACCTTTCAACTCCGACCAGTGATGTAGATTATGTCATTATTTATGCAGACAAGACAGAGGTATGTAGTTTTCATAAGATCATTAGTCTTTAGAAAATTGTTGATAATTTTCATCTTTGCCAGCCTCCATAGCTCAGTCAGATGTACATCTGACTTGTGATCAAATGTTCATGGGTTTGATACCTGCAGAGATGGCAACATTGTTTCATGGAGATTGATCATGATTTGTTTGAACAGAGGTTTAACGTTCCCATCAACACTATTTAGATCATGTTGGAGATGTTGCTTCCAATTTTGTGGGACTTTTACCTGACATTGAGATGAAATGACATCTCAAGCCCTGCTGCCCAATGAAAGCAAAATGCTTATATGCACCAGATGGTCTGACTCACAACACTTTGTCTGGGCAGGGCTCTATACTGGTTAATATATTGAGTTGGTTTTTATTGGGTTATTGGTGTTTACTGGAAAGACCCTCTGGGACTTAAAGAATTAGATTGGGCTGCATGGTGCTTCCCCCCAGAGCTGAAACGAACCGCACATTTGTACTGGTAAACCTCCAAAGATGTCTAAGCCTACCCAGGCAAAGTAATGCGAGTGTGACTGTTCATGCATATAAACCCTATTGGTTTCATTTGTCAGCAGGGCTTGAGATGTCATTTCATCTCAATGTTGGAAAATTGGAGGCAGTGTCTCCAAAATTACCTAAACAGTGTTGATGGGGATGTTAAACCTCAATTCTAATGCAATTGCGTATGTAACGCGACGTCTGATTGGATAACGTCAAAAATTTGCGACAGTATATTCTGCGATATACTGTCGGAAATCCGACGTCATCGCGTAACGTCGCTTTTCATTGGCTGGCATTTGGTTTTACGCTGCTCACAGCGCTAGCCGTTTTGTGCAAAATAATACAGTTGTTAACAAAACAACCGTAGAAGTGCATTAGAATGGGGATAACTGTATTGCAAAATTGTGATTTGGGGAGGTAAATCGTCGGTTTTACGGTCGCAAATTACGTTTTACGGCTCCGCTGACGCGTCGCCGTAAAACGAAATTTCCGACCGTAAAACCTCCGATTTACCTCCCCAAATCACAATTTTGAAAACAGTTATCCCCTAATTCAAACATAATCTGGACCATTATGCCTATGCAAACAATTCTTTAAGGAGAAAATTTTGCATAGGATCATAGGAATTTAAACCTGACTTATTACTTGTATAAACAGAATATTACGATCAAAATACAGTCAAAATTCAAAAGCTCAAATACCATTGGTAACTTGAAAATTTGCTCAAGGAATAAAGGGGATGCCAGAAGGAATAAAGAGGATGACTCATTTATCCCTATATAAACTCACTGGAATGATTTCTTTATTTTCTAGAAAGTGCTAACAGCCTGTAAACGTCTACCAGAAAGTTTTGAAAGCAGAGGTAAAACTAAACAGGTGGAATACGGGGCCTATGAAGTAAGGTGCTTTTCAGAGATGTTACTAAAGGGAAGTGTTGTCATCCTAGAGGTAATTAACCCATTTAGTACCAGAAACCCCAAAACTGGTACCCTGGCAAACAGTGCAGGCCCAGATCAGACGCCGCTGAATGCGGTGTCTGATCAGGGCCTACACTGTTTGCAAAAGGTTCAGCCATTATCCAACTTAGATTTCAAGAAAACACAACCTGACACCCCTAAATTTGCTATTTATTAGGTGGAAGAATCCATTTGGTACAAAAAGGGTTAATATGAGCTGTGCCATATACACTGTACTTCATAACATTCTTTATCACAAAACATCATTCATATTTATTGGATGTGTCATGTCTTAAAAAAGATATGGCTAAATGTGTTATAACATATGTTTACTTAAGAAATAGATCAGCTTTAGCAGTGATTTGTTGAGTAATATATCACTGTTCGAATGTCAGTTGTAATGTAGATCAAATCACAAGCATGTAACACGAGTGATTTATCTGCTTGCAACTGACCAACAAACTGTTATATATTACTCAACAAATCACGCAATAAAGCTGATCTGTTTTGATTCCAACACCCTGAAAGTCGACTAAATGCTGTTGTTTCTTTCATATTCTCTCAAATTTACCGCCATTATTTGAAGAAACCCGCCAGCACGTTTGAGTATAACACATGCAGTTATATGTTTTTGTAACATACTTTATTTCTGAAAAAGATGATACTACGTCGCACGTCAAGGAAACGATCGATGACGTTGCAAAACGTCGCAAAACATCATAAAATGGGGGCTCTTCTGGTCACACTTCTTCGCCAGTATTTAACCATTGGCTGTATAGACAACCAGTGTTAGAATTATGCAGAACCTAATTACACTGTCCATGACAATCCTATATTTTCTATTGAAGTCCTTTTGAACTTCTATGGCAAAAGAACCTGATTTAGACGCCCTCTGTGGTGTAGTGGCTATCTTGTAAACCAGGGGTCTTAGATTTCATTCTGGGTTTCTTCAGACTTTCTGATGAGTCTTTAAACTGAAGTCCCATCTCCATATGACCTTAGTTGTTAGTGTGACATGAAACTCAAACCCACACACACAGAATCAAATTTAAAAACAGAACCTTACACTTGTTGTCATTTCATATGAAATTTATAAAACTCGCCAGAGGCTCGTTTCATAACTTTCATATGAAATGGCCACTCTTGTAAAATCCTCTATTTGTAACATGAGCAGCCTGTGCCTCATGACCTATGGCTATGAGTATTAAATTGGCTCAAACTATCCATCTCAAACAAATTTACAAGGTCCTAAAGGGTTCGAGCCATTTAACCTTTATCCTGCTGAGCAAAACAACCATTACCTTTGCAAACAGTGTAGATCCAGAGAAGCCATCTGATCAGGATCTACACTGTTTGTCATTCAGTTTGTGAATTTATAGGAATAAATTACGTGATGTTATCTGATTGGTTCAAAGTCAGAAATGGGTGTGGCTTAATTAATTATTCAGCAGGATAAGGGTTAAGGTTGACTGTAATCATCGCTAATGCAATTTGATATGAGACTGATGACCAGTATTACCATAATTTGACACCCACATAGAGCCCCCCCCCCCCACACCCATAGGGGCTTGAAGAAATATATGGGCTGCATGATGCTTCCACGCAGAGCTGAATCCGGCCCGCACACTAGTACTGGTAAACCGCTTAGAGGATCTAAGCCTGTCCAGGAACCGCGGTGCGAGGCAGACTGGCCATGCTTATAAACCCTATTGGTTTCATTGGGCGACAGGGCTTGAGATGTCATTTCATTTCAATGTCGGGTAAAAGTCCCACAAAATTGGAAGCAACATCTTCAAAATGACCTTTACAGTGTTGATGGGGACGTTAAACCTCAAATCAAACAAATCAATACATAGAGGTCGGTAAATGGTTGGCCATTCATGAGATGCCAGAAATTCAGGAGAAGTTTACGAAAACTGACCTATTAGGCAATAACACTGACTAATTTATTCTTTGCATAGAGATCAGTCTCATGTCAAATTGCACCAGCTATACTCTTATTTTGATATTTTTTTCATTTCAGTTGGTTTTCAAAGATGGCCATAATTACACCAGTCCTGCATGGAACAGACTTGTCAAACACAAAAATGTCTTTCTGACAGAGAGAGGAATACAGCAGTATATGGGACTGATAAAGAATAATTTCAAAATGATTGATTCCTGTAAACATAAAGACACCCCACAAGAAAGAAAGCTATTTTATCAGGTTTGTCAGATGAATTTTAAAATGCCAACAAAATTTATGAGCAGGACAAACAACATTCTTTGCTAATTTGAGCAGGAAGCCTGATTTGTTTGTATTTTAATACTTATAATTACGAGCATTACACATTTCATGCTCAGTTAAGTTGAGCAGGAAAAATGTTTTATAACCTCGGGGCATGGCCAATAGGGATCTGATTTTCCATACATTAGTTCCTCCATCCATTCAAATATCTGCCAATGTTTAGGTAATCCCTAGCATCAGAATCAATGTTCAAGTCCATTTCTCAAGTTCTATAATCACAGGCGTGACATAGCCTTCAGCGGAGTTCTTTGTCCAGTTGTTCAAAACCTTGTTAGCTTAATGAGCTCGTTAGTGGTCAAATTGTTAACTGTTCTAGCAAGTACAATATCTAAAGTTTGTTTTTTTTTGAAGAAAGAAATGTGAGTAAAGCTACTCATATTTTTTCAACAAAAATATTAGTATATTTGCCATATTAAATGATCAGAGTTTCAACGATTCATTGCCAAACAACGTCATTAGTTTTGAACAACTGGCCCCTTGTTTCACAAGGGAGACAACTTTCAGGACTTCCTGTTTTCTTTCCTATAAATTTAGACATACCAAAAGGGTTATTAACAAGTGGAGAAACTTTAGATTGGCAGATTGAAATTGACTACTTCTTTCTGTTATTCTTTCACCAGAAACTGATGATTGCCCTTCTAAAATCAGCGGGAGTGGAAGGGTTTCCGTGGTGAAGTGGTTATGCTACTCACTTTGTAAACCAGGGGTCGCAGGATTAATCCTGGGTTCTCCATACTTTCGGATGAGTCTTTAAACTGAGGTCCCTTCACCATATGACCTTAGCTGTTGGTGAGACGTAAAACTCATACACTCACTCCTTCCATTGTGTGGATTCAAGAAGGGCAGTTGTCTGCTTCTGGTGAAAGAATGTGAACTGTACTGATAAACTGCTTATATTTAAGCCTGCTAAGGAAAATATAAATTGAATGGCTTGATATGACCTAAATAATATTGAATAAGCTGTTAAACGCCAAACCTAACAGGCCTCTATAGCCTAGTGGGTAATAGCACTGTCTCTTAATCATTAAGTCTCTCACTGCTGTGGTTCAAGCCTGGCTCAGATCACACATGAGAGGTCATGTTCTGCAAATGAAGGTCAGGTGGCTATTTTCAGGGTACTTGGATTTTAGCCCACCGGCTCGAAATAAGTGAAATGTTGAAAGGGCTGTAAAACCACAACCCATAAAATAAAAATAATAAAAAATCGAAACCCAATCAAAACCATGTAATAAGTGGGAAAAATTTTAATTGGAAAGTGGAGAATTCATATTTACTCATTGCTTCTAACTGTTAGGATTTTTCCTCAGTTTAGGGGAATGGGAATAGTTTCTTCAGCCATTTTTCAAAGGGAGACAACTTTTGGAACTTCCTGTTCACTTTTCTATAAGCCCTGTCCCACTGAAAAAGGGGTCTACTCTTAAAGGAAAGAATTTGCTCCTCAGGAGCAAATTCTTTCCTTTAAGAGTAGACCCCTATTGACATGGGAGACAAAAATACTTTTGCAGGAGTTGCCTCCCCTGAAGGTGTTCCCATTCCCCTTAAATTCAAGATTGATGCCTGCAACTGAAAACCAGGGCCCAGTGGTTCAAATCATTCATTATGATAACTCGCCTGTGCGACATAGTGCATTTTTCACAACTCCAAAATGGCTAGTTTTCTGATGAAAATCGGTGATATTTTGCTTAGAAATGCTCAAAACATAGGTTGTTGGTGCTCGTTAGAACCGCCTCATTGAGGCGGTTCTAACAAGTACCCACAACCTATGTCTTGTGTTCGTTAGAACCGCCTCATTGAGGCGGTTCTAACGAGTACCCACAACCTATGTCTTGGAGAAGAAATAAGAAAATTAATGTATACCACCGTAAACCCTAGTGTTCTCTATATGAAGTAGAGTTTAGGGGGTCTTCATTTCACGGAGTTGTTTACGTGATGGTTATCTTAACAAACTTGTGAATTTGGCATTATCTGTTCTAGCTAGTAAAGCATCAAATACTGTTCTATATATCTAAAAAAAAATGGATAACACTTGCAAAGCCATTCACATGTTTTAGCCAAAACATAAGTGTATTTGTGCGGAACCCGGGAAGGGACATGAATTTTTTTTTAATATGTTGTGGGAACAAGATATTAAGTTGTGCCATCAAGATATATCCTGTGCGGACAAGATAATATGTTGTGCACACAAGATATTACAACATAATTTATCTTGTGTGGACAATATATTATCTTGTGCGCACAAGATAATATCTTGTTCGCACAACATATTATCTTGTTTGCACAACATAGATCTTGGGAAGTTGTGCGGACAAGATATTATCTTGTGCAGACAAGATATTATCTTGTTCCCACAACATATTTTCTTGTGCGCACAAGATATCTTGTCCGCACAAGATAATATCTTGTCTGCACAACATAGATCTTGTTCGCACAACATATTATCTTGTGCGCACAACTTATATAATATAAAAAAAATCATGTTCCTTCCCGGGTTCCGTATATTTGTGATATTCAATGATAAAAAGTTTTTTTATAATTATTTTATCTAAGGCCTTTATTAAATTTAGACAACAGAGCCTCAAAGTTCAAAGCCTCATTAGCTGAACAATACTGTTAACGGTTCTTTAGCAAGTACAGTATCTAATAATTATAAAGAGGTATTTTTTTTTTTTCTGAAAAAAAAAATATTGGTATATTGTCTGTATTATTGATCAAAGTTTAAACAATGTAGAGGATATTTACTTTTTTGAGGTAGATACCAAAAATATTTCATCAAGTGTGTTGAAAACATCCAAATTTTCAAGAGTGTGAAGCACGAGTGAAAATTCGGATGTTTTCAACACACGAGATGAAATATTTTTGGTGTCTGCCGAAAGAAAATATACTTTCTTTTTATTTTATAATTTTATGCAGATATTTACAGTAACTGATCAATTGAATTGTACGTCACAATGTTGCCTGGCTATGACGTCACAAATGTCAGTTTCAAAACATAAACAGATCGCCATTTTGAATACAGCATTTTTACAGTTCAAAGAGTGCTTTTCAAGGTATTATACAGAATTATTTTATAGATAACATATGAATTTTAGCGCGAAAAATAGTCCTGGCTGCAACCGTGAAAATAACATGGTCATGTTATTTTTCACACTGAGAAAATATCATTTATATTTTCACACTGTGAAAATATCACTTTTATTAGGGCCCGGCACTGAAAGTGTGGGTGCCCTATAGTAATCACTCTGTCCGTCCATCTGTCTGTCCGTCTGTCCATCCACAAATTTTTTTACTACTCCTCTGATAGCGCTGCCGGGGCCCTAGTCAGTTTCACTGACAGCTGGCATTGATTTCACTGCTATGTATAAAATAAATGTTAACTAACAACATTGTTAGTTTTGAACAGCTGTCCCCTAGACCAAGGCGTATAGCATCATAAACTTTATTTGCATTTTCCAGATTTACCATAAAATGGATAGCCTTAAATACTTCCTTGAGGGAAAACCTCCACCAGTGAAATGCGAGGGTGACATTAGAGATTTTATTATGAGAATCAGAACAGAACCTTTGGAGGTTTGTATCTTACCCCTTTCAACCCTAGGAAGTCTTTATGGTTAAAGCTACTCGACTTATATGCCGGGCTTCTACACACTTAACTATGAGACTCTAAAAAAGCCAGATCTCGTCTCCATATGAACTCAGTTGTTGTTGGGGTGTACAACTCAAACACTTTCATCCCAGTAACCTGTTCAGGTACTATGCAAACAGAGTAGATCCTGATATGATGGCTCATAATAAGCCATCTCAGATTCAAAGATGGAATGTCTCTCTTCAGAAAGTGGGGGCTGGGGGAGTGGTGGTGGTTGTAGGGAGGGAGGGGGAGTGGGGATGATGAAAGGATTAGCCCATTTATAGGAAATCCCTAAAGCAGGGCACTGGCACACAGTGCAGGCCAAGGTCAGATGCTGCAGAATGCCACCTCTGATCAGAGCCTTCACTGTTTGCAAAAAGTTCTGACATTTTCAAAATAAATGCCTATAAATAATTCAACCTGACGCCTACGAATTTCAATACTCCTACTATATATACCATAATGATCCTAAATATTTGGACAGATAGGCCTAAGCACACAGTCCAGACCCAGATCAGACTGCTCCTGAAGGAGCAGTCTGATAGGGGTCTACACTGTTTCCTATTCCGTCTGCTCCTTTTGGACTCCTTGCTGGTTCAGGAAACGAATTACATCAAGTTTTAGAACTACAAGTTAGCAAGATGTCGGAAGTTTTAGGATTTTTATGGAAAGGTTGAACATTCCATTCAGTATAAAATGGGTACACTGAGGGAATTTGTTGTTTGATTTGCGGTTTAACATCCCTGTCAACACTGTTTAGCTCATTTTGGAGACTTTGCTTCAAATTTTGTGGGAATTTTACCCGACATTGAAATGAAATGACATCTCAAGCCCTGTTACCCAATGAAACCAACAGGGTTTATAAGCATGGATGGTCCAACTCGCACCGCTTTGCTTGGGCAGGCTTAGACCCTCTAAGCGGTTTACCAGTACTCATGTGCAGTCAGTTTCAGCTCGGTGTGGAAGCATAATGCAGCCCATCTATTTCTTCAAGCCGGGGGCTGGTACACTGAGAGAACTATGGTGTATATGATACATGCGAGTGTCAGCTGCCTTGGTAGCTCATATCTGATCAAACTGGTGTTCAAGTCATGGGTCAAGGTCAGCGACATTCTTTTGGGAAATTGATCATGAAATCTTTTCTACTGTCATTCTCCCCCTTTCAGCTTATTCAAGAAGGGCAGTTGTCAATTTCAGGTGAAAAAATGTGATCAGGAGTGATTAACCGCTTCTGTTTAAGCCTGACCAGAAAAGTGTACTTAGTTAAACTGACAGGCTCAATATGACCGTAATAGTATTGACAGGGCCTTAAACTTCAAACAAAACAGCGCCATATATCAGTTGAGACTGTCTTAAGGGGAATGGGAAAACACCTTCAGGGGAGGCAACTTCTTAAAAAGTATTTTTGTCTCCCAAGTCAATAGGGGTCAACTCTTAAAGGAAAGAGCAAATTCAGGGGCAAGTTCTTTACTTTAAGAGAAGACCCCTTTTCATTGGGCTAGGGCTTATAGAAAAGCGAACAGGAAGTCCCTAAAGTTGGCTCCCTTTGAAAAAATGGCGGGTGTTGGGGGGGAAACTGATAGGTGTTCCCATTCCCCTTAAAAGTCTCAAATCGTTAATTTTCACTTTGCTATAATGAAAACATAAAACTAAGTTAAGCAGACAAACATGCCAGTGCAGAAATGCTCCTAAAAGCAAAACATGAACTCATTTATTAATTCTATTTCATTGGTTTGGATTAAATATGTCTGTTTCAATTGTTTTGTTTGTTTGATTTGATGTTTAATGTCCCTGTCAACACTGTAAAGGATATTTTGGAGACGTTGCTTCCAATTTTATGGGACTTTTACCCGACATTGAGATGAAATGACATCTCAAGCCCTATCGCCCAATGAAACCAATAGGATTTATAAGCATGGACAGGCTGACTCGCACCACTTTGCCTGGGCATTCTTAGATTTTTGGAGATGTTGCTTCCAATTTTGTGGGACTTTTACCAACATTGAGATGAAATGACATCTCCAGCCCTATGATCCAATGAAACCAATAGGGTTTATAAGCATGGACGGTCTGACTCGCACCGCTTTGCCTGGGCAGGCTTAGATCCTCTAAGCGGTTTACCGGTACTTGTTTCTGGTCAGATTCAGCTCTGCGTGGAAACATCATGCAGCCTATTTATTTCTTCAAGCCCCAATGGGCTCCGTTTCAATTGTATTGATTATACTCATTTTTATTTTGCAAACCCTTGAAGTAATGCTGTTAACATAAAACTTCCTGGTCTGTAATGAGGTCATTTGCAATTTATTGATTTGCCTGTTGAGTCAGTATAGGGAAGTCATTTTAAGCCCGTCAGGAGAAAACCTGTCTTCACGTTTTGCAACCAAGTAAGACACAAACCAGCTTTTCTTTTACCCCTTGTCCTGCTTAGCCCCGCTATGCCTTATAATTGAAACAATGCAGATCCAGATCAGATGGCTTCTTCAGAAGCCATCTGATCAGGATCTACATTGTTTGTCATTCAGATTGTGAATTTGTTGCAAAAATTTGCATCAAGTAATCTGATTGGTTGATAATCTGTAGTGGGAGTGGCAGATTGAAATATTCAGCAGGACAAGGGTTAATACATGGTTTTCAATGAAATACTGTAAAAATAAAAAAAAATTCAGTCACCTTAAATACTTGCTGTAATTCTTCTAAAATTTTAACAAATTTGTTTGACAGTCCAGCAAGGAGTCCAAAAGGTGCAGACGGAATGGCAAACAGTGCAGACCCTAATCAGACTGCAGTCTAATCTGGGTCTGCACTGTTTAGTATTAATAACTACAGTCTAATAAACATGTTGAATCAGCTTTTCAGTGGGCTTTCATTGATTATTGTAAAAAAGGTAAAGGCTTTGCCAATAGGCTTTAATTTACCAAAATCGAATAAAGGCAAACAGGGCAGGTCCAGATCAGGTGACACAAAAAGCTGCATGTTGTCAGAACCATAACTCTTTGCAAAAATTTCAGCCATTTTCTAAATAAATGTCTGAAAAATAAAAATGGGCTCCTGCTGAATATAGAACAGACAACTTAGTTAACCTCATCAGTGGTACAAGTTGTTTTCCTCTGAAGTTAGGTATAATGGGTTTGGCTGTGACATATTGATGTCATTGAAATTGAGCAGCAACTCCTAGCCTGATGCTCAGAATCATGGGTGCAGCTCGGACTTGTCCATTATGTTTATGGGATACATGCAGTTGGACATGGATGGCTCAAACACTGATGCTGGTTTACCATGGTTGAGTCGAACCTGTTCTTTAGCACCTAGGGAAATCCTCTACATAAGAAAAAGTTGGGGATACTTTAGGAGATTTTAATCTTTTATCATGCAAATGTATGCTGTGTGTACTCATTAGAATCGCCTTGACAAGGCGATTCTAATGAGTACACACAGCATTCAATCTTTTCATTATAGACCACTGAAGAGATGTCCAAAAGTATCAAGTTAGCCTCCTGAAAGTACCCTCAGTGGCTGGAACTACCCCTGCCTCGAATAGATTTTAGAGGTCTCAAAGGTGTTCGAGCCATTGAAGTTCAACTATACACGTGGTTGGGTGTTCCAGGGTATTTTACATCGATGTTGTTAAAAGTGTGAATTTTTATCATACTTCAGGGCCAGCTGCATAGAGACAGTCTTTATAAAGATGCCAAAACAAAATTTGACCAGCTGAAAATAGACCTGGCTAACAGAAAGACGAGACTGAGTGAAAATATAAATTTTAAATTCATGGTTGACTGGATTACAAATGTCAGAGGACTAAGTGGTGATCTGATACAGATGTGAAGCAAGAAGGGGAACAAGAAGGGGGTTTGCATGCGGGGAAACCCCTAAAGGGTACCTCGGCAAACAGTGCAGGCTCAGAACAGATGCCGCAGAATGCGGCGTCTGATCAGGGCCTGTACTGTTTGCTAACAGAATTTTCCATAAAAAATAGAATAAAAGTAGGCCTACCACCCCTTATATGACAAATTGACTAGTCCAGCATATCGCAATGGAAGAGTCCACTAGTATACAATGGGTTAAGATCATCTGTGATTTCAAAACATTTCAAATTGAGAGTGAGAGTCTCGCACACAACGGATCAGGCCAGCTCTTAAGGCTTTAAAATACTTTCATGCTTAGCTCATATGAGCATGGAATTTGCCCTGCTTATAAATACTATAAATTTTTTAATATTTATGAGCAGGACAAATATGAGCATGAAATTTGCCCTGCTTATAAATACTTTGTAATTTTAATATTTAGGAGCAGGACAAATATGAGCATGAAATTTGTCCTGCTTATATATATTTTGCAATTTTAATATTTATGAGCAGGACAAATATGAGCATGAAATTTGCCCTGCTTATAAATACTTTGTAATTTTAATATTTATGAGCAAGACAAGTATGAGCATGAAATTTGCTCTGCTTATAAATACTTTGTAATTTTAATATTTATGAGCAGGACAAAATTAATATAAGCATGAAATTTGCCCTGCTTATAAATGCTAAAATGCCAACAATTGTTGGCATTTTAATATTTATGAGCAGGACAAATATCATTTTCTGTAGATTAGAAATTGAGCAAAGCTTCATTTCCTTGGAATTTAAGGGGCATGGGAACACCTAGCAGATTTGTCCACCATTTTTCAGAGGAGAACACTTTCGGGACTTCCTGTTTGCTTTTCTGTAAGCTCTTTCCCATGGAAAAGCGGTCAACTCTTAAAGGAAAGAATTTGCTCCTTAGGAGCAAATTCTTTCCTTTAAGAATTCACCCCTATTGACACGGGGGACAAAAATACTTTTGAAAGAGTTGCCTCCCCTGAAGGTGTTCCCATTCCCCTTAATACTAACTTATAATTCGAGCATTTAATCCTCATGCTCAGAACTTTATTGAACTATTGGACCAGCAAACTGTATGGAATAACTTGAAGGATATGTTGAAAGCACTAGTCAAATTGTATACTCATGCAGTCTACCATCATGATTTTAGAAGCCTCCATGGTGTAGTGGTTACGCTACTTGCCTTGTAAACCAGGGGTCGCAGGATCATCCCGGGCTTCTTCAGACTTTCGGATGAGTCTTTAAACCGAGGTCCATCTCCGTATAACCTTAGCTGTTGGTGGGACGTAAAACTCAAACACTCACTCTCACTCACCTTCATGATTTGTTATTTAAAGCAGGTCTTTCATCTGTGCCCATGCATGTTTTTTCTTTAAACTTTGTATATTAATAACTCAGCATATACAACCTATGCCGGCCTCGGTGGCTCAGTCGGATGCGCGTCTGACTGGTGATCAGGAGGGCGCGGGTTCGGCTCCCGCCGGGGTCGGCAACATTCTTTCGTGGAGATTGATCATGAAATCTTTTCTACGGTCATTCTCTCCCTTCCGCTGATTCAAGAAGGGCAGTTGTCAGTTTCTGGCGAAAGAATGTGCACTGTACTGGTTAACCGCTTACGTATAAGCCTGCCCAGGAAAGTGTGGATAGGTAAACTGACCGGCTCAAAAATGACCTAAATAGTGTTGACTGGGCCGTTAAACTCCAAAACAAACAAAATATACAACCTATAAATTATATAAATCAAAGTAGGACTCAGGAGGCCACTCTAACTGACTCCCTCCATGAGCTGGTGTCTGTCTCTAAATAACTGCATCTTAAATCTTATGTTTTATTTAGTTTCAAGATCTGTGAACTGAATAGAATGCAGAACTCCATAGGCATTCCTTTGATACTAAAAAACCTTTTGAATTAATTAAAGTTTACATTTTCTGATAAAATAATTATCAGAAATCTCATTTTTTTAATTAAAATTTTAAAAAAATATCAAAATTTAATCCTTAAGATAAATATGTTCTAGTCTTTGTCAAGATTTCATTTTGTTAGGAAAACTTGCCATATGTATCTTCTTTAGCTATGCCAAATTGCATGAAAATCTGAAACCGGTAACACTGTAGTTTTACACCTTTGATGGATGTAAGTCGTTTCTGCAAAATTTACTATTTTATTGAAACCATCCAAGAACCTTACAAAAAGGCAATTTGTAACACTTACGTAATAAAAATGAGATTATACAAATCAAAATGAATACATATTGAGCTGATCTAGCTTAGAAACTATTAAAATATCATGAATTTCTGATATTTTCCTTTCATTTATATACTATGATCTATCCAAAATAGTAGATATTAAAACACTAAATCAAAAGGTATTCTAATCAACAAATTAGGCTTAACAACATATATTACTTTTTAATTAGCAGCAAAATTATTGTGAACATGTGCAACTTTATTTAATGACTTTGCATAAGTCATGCTACTCATATAGGTGTAAGGCAAGGAGATCCATTATTTTCATTTCCATAGCAAGCTGGTATGCAAGGACGCAATGGTCAGTGGTTTGTTGTTACTAGTAAAAATAGTTCTGTTGATAAATCCATGGCCAGATTTAGCCTTAGATATACTCTGTCTTTATGAACGCTGGATTATTATCCTAACAAAAAAGTTACAGTATTTATTGGTTAGTATTTCCAAAAATCGAAATGTCACTGATATTGAGTTTCTATTGCAAAAGATATCACTGATGGATGAGGCGCAGAATATTTGGTGTAAACAAAGCTGTTCCATGACCTACAGAAATTTTACTATTAGACAGGGAGAGAAACAGTTTCCTTCCTTATAGTACACACACATAAATATGTCTCTTTTCTGCATTGGTATTGTAATTGTTGACGTTTTAAAGTGTCTTATTTTTTCTATTTACTTTGTCAATATAGTGGTTAATTTATCGGAAGCGAGCTTTTAATATTTTTTCTGGTTGTAAAATTTTCAACCACTTCTTGAATGTTTCTGCTGAATGCAAGTTCACTGATTTTTTAAGCACTGTTCTTGCTTGCTTTTTGTTCATTGATAATTACCAGTACATTTCTGTGCAATGTATCTCTCAGCTTAGAAAGAGCATTGCAGTGTTTGGACAGAAAAAAGCACCACAATGTATTTACTGAAAGTAATTTAAAATCCTATGAGTAATGCGATAACTACTCACAGATTGAATAATTATTATCACCAGTTTAAATGCTTCTTGATATCTCACATAATATGCTTTGTAATTACTGCAACAACTGCTGAGATAGGTAAATGAAGTGAAAGACCTATACAAATATATAGACAACAAAATCATGATCACATAAGTTTTGGAACACTGACAAATGTACGACCATGTGAATTCTAAAAGCAAATTCAAATGGCTTTGGAATACAGCTTCAGAAAGCCATTTGTTTTCGTTCATAGGGGTCATAAAAAAGAAAGATTGGCTAGTGCCTATGCAGATACAAATTCTGAAAACTTAATGTCCAGGAAAAGTAATCTCATGTGCTATTGATTTTACCTAGAGTAAGCCTTTCTTTTTAAATGGACAGTTAGGGTTAAATAAACAAACAACAGTTTGACTAGAGAGTCATTTATCTCGAGTCGGATAACAAATCTCACAAAATCTGAAGCAACATCTAAAGTGTCTGGTATGTTGTTGATTTGAATGTTAAATCTAAACATCACCTTAGCACCATTATCAAATTTGACAAGAAAGACAGAAAGAAAATTGTGCACATGATTACATGGGTGCATTTGATGACGTTTGTCATCAAAACCTTTGCGGTATAGTTCTGTAGACAAAATAGTTTGTTCCATAGGGAGCAAATTTACCGAAATGGATGTTTTGAAATAATACTTATAATTATGCTATGAAGTACTTACATAAACCATACTATACTATAGCCATCCAAATTGAAAGCAAAAGTAAAGTATTGTTAAACAGCATGACCAGTATTCAGTCTGTTAAAACACAATGTTACCGGTCCCCAATTTCCATCAAAATTAATCAACATGTTCCTAAGATATGTGGGTAGTTTTTATGCTAAAATGGTGTCTTGACAAAAATTGGAACATGGTAAAAATGCATATAAAATTTTAATGAATACAAAAATAGGAGCTGAAATATGGGGACACCATCAAAGAAAACTGAATGCCCAGCCACTATTACTAGACATATGAGGTCATTCATAGTATCAACTAACTCACCAATTATGGCTTCAATTCATATAACATAGCAGCATTAGACATATGAAACTCTGAATACTGTAGACAAGTTTATCTGAGAGTACTCTCTGTTGTGATAGAGACTTCATAAAATATGTAATTACTACGGAAAAAAAAATTAAAAGTGAATGCATCGTAATTATAATGGTTATACCCAAGGCAATTATTGTGCATAATTTCATAAAAATCCAAGCGTGGGCAGAAACAAATGCAAATTTCCTATACCTTGAAAGACCCCCTTTAGCTGTTTAATCAATGGACACAACGTCAGCTATAGTTGAAACAGTAAAGGCCAATCAGTTTTCATGGATATGCAGGCTGATCCGAGTCATTTCATTGCATATTATTTGGTAGCTTTTTCGAGCTGCCATATCCTCTGACAAACCATGTCCCCCAGTGAAGACTACTTTTGTCAGTGCATCAATGTTATGTTGTGAACTAAGCCCTCCAACAAGTCATTACGAAAACACGCCTATACAAATACATTGTAAACCTTTACCCCCGAAATAGCAAAATTTTTAAGTTGAACAATTGTAATATTTTTAGCTCACCAGAGCCGAAGGCTCCGGGGGAGCTTATAAGATAGGCAGTTGTCCGTCGTTGTCGTCGTCGTCGTCGTCTGGCGTCGTCGTCTGGCGTTAACATTTTCAAACGACATCTCCTCTCAAGCCACTGGGCCGATCGAGTCCAAATTTCATCTGTAGCATCCTTGGGCTGGGGGATTGAAAGTTTGTGTTTTTTATGAAAATTGGCCCATTAGTTTGGTTGCTATAGCAACTTAGAGCTCCCATAGACTTATAATGGGGAAAATTGAAAAATGGCATTTACTGACAAGCCTCTGCAGATATTTTCACAAAACTTTCATAGAAATGTTCCATAGGCAATCTACTATCTGCCGTATGATTTTAGGCCTTCTGCTCATTTTTATTGGTTGCCATGGAAACCAAAATGCAAAAAATAGACAAAAAAATACTTAAAAATCATCTCCTCAGAAACCATATGCTCTAGGACGCTGAGACTTTATGAAAATATTCACCATATTTGCCTTTACAGGTTTTGTGTTTTTTATGAAATTTGGCCTTTTAGTTTTGTTGCTATGGCAACTTAGAGATTCCATTGACTTATAATGGGGAAAACTGAAAAATGGCATTTACTGCCAAGTGATTGCAGATATTTTGACAAAACTTACATAGACATGTTCCTTGAGTAAACTTTTCTCAGCCATATGCTTTTGTCAACCTGGGGGTCCCCTAGGTTGTGCCGGGGCCATGCCCCGCCCCCTCCACTTTATAAAATGCCTTATATCTCTGAAACCTTACAGATCCCAACCCCTAAACCATATATATTCTTGTTCCTTATGATAAGATGCATTAAGTGACACAAACCTGGTGGTCCCCCGGGATGTGCCGGGGACAAGCCCAGCCCCCTCTATTTCATAAAATGCCATTTATCTCAGAAACCAATCAGATCCCCACCCCTTAACTATATATATTCTTGTTCCTGATGCTAAGATGCATTAAGTGACACCAACCTGGGGGTCCACCGGGATGTGCCGGGGACATGCCCCACCCCCTCCACTTCATAAAATGCCATTTATCTCAGAAACCATTGAGATCCCCACACCGAAACCATATATATTCTTGTTCCTTATGATAAGATGGACTCAGTGACACCAACCTGGGGGTCCCCAGGGGTGTGCCGGGGCCATGCCCCACCCCCTCCACTTCATAAAAGGCCCAATATCCCAGTAACCTTACAGATCCCCACCCCTAAACCATATATATTCTCGTTCCTTATGATAAGGTGTATTCAGTAACACCAACTTGGGGGTCCCCCGAGATGTGCAGGGGCCATGCCCAACCCCCTCCACTTCATAAAAGGCTAAATATTCCAGAAACGTTACAGATCCCCACCCCAAAACCATATATATTCTTGTTCCTTATGATAAGACACATTCAGTGACACCAACCTAGGGGTCATCCAGGGTGGGCCCGGGCCATACTCCACCCCTTGACTTAACAAAAGACCATATATCTGAGAAACTGTTCAGAGCCCACCCCTAAACCATATGTATTCTTGTTCCTTATGATAACACGCATTCAGTGACACCAATCTGGATCTTCTCCTAGGATGTGGCGGGGCTTATGCCCCACCCCCTCCCCTTCGTAAAGGCTGAATATCTCAGAAACCTTTCAGATCCCCACCCCTAAACCATTTAAATTCTTGTTTCTTATGATAAGACGCATTCAGTGATACCAACCTAAGGGTCTCCCTGGCTGCACGGGGGCTATGCCCGACCCCTCGACTTCATAAAAGGCCCAATATCTCAGAAACTGTTCAGATCCCCACCCATAAACCATATAAATTCTTGTTCCTTATGATAAGATGCATTCAGTGATAACAACATAAGGATCTCCCAGGCCACACCAGGGCTATGCCCCATCCCTCCACTTCATAAAAGGTGATATATCTTGGAAACCCTTCAGATCCCCACCCCAAAACCATGTATATTCTTGTTTCTTATGATAAGATGCATTCAGTGACACCAATCTGGGGGTCCCCTATGATGTGTTCGGGCTATGCCCCACCCCCTCCACTTCCTAATAGGCCCAATATCGCAGAAACCGTTCAGATCCCCACCCCTATAGCATATTAATTCTTGTTCCTTATGATAAGATGCATTAAGTGATACCAACCTAAGGGTCTCCCGGGCCACACGGGGGCTGGGCCCAACAACTCCACTCTATAAAAGGTGATATGTCTCGGAAACCATTCAGATCCCCGCCCCGAAACCATATATATTCTTGTTTGTTATAATAAGACGCATTCATTGAAACCAACCTGGGGGTCCCCTGGGATGTGCCCGGGCCATGCCCAACCCCCTCAACTTCGTAAAAGGCTCAATATCTTAGAAACCATTCAGAACCCCCACCCCTAAACCATATATATTCTTGTTCCTTATGATGAGACAAATTCAGTGATTCCAACCTAGGGGTCTCTGGGGGTGTGCTTAGGCCATGCCCCACCCTTCCACTTCGTAAAATGCCATATATCTCAGAAACTGTTCAGATCCCCACCCCTAAAATATGTATATTTGTGTTCCCTATAATAAGACTCATTCACTCACATCAACGTGGGTTCTCTATGTGCTAGGGCAACATGCTGATGCCATGGCCCACCCCTCCACTTCACAAAAGGCCATATATCTCAGACACCATTAAGATCCCCACCTCATAATCATATATATTCTTGTTTCTTATGATTAGACACATTCAGTCACACCAACTTGGTGGTCCACAGGGGCCATTCCTCCCTTCATCATTTCATAAGAGGGCCTCATATCTTGGAAACTGTTCATATCCCCACCCCTTAACAATATATTTTCTTGATCCTTATTGTAAGACACATTCAGCGACAACAATCTTGGCTTTCCTGGGGTCTGCCAGGGCCATGCTCCAACCCCTCCGCAGCTTAAAAAGGCCTTATATCTCAGGAACAGTACACATCCCAACCCCTAAACCATATATATTCTTGTGCCTTATGATAAGTTGGATTCAGTGATACCAGCCTGGGCTCTGTTGGGTCCATGTCTCATCCCTCCAGTCCTCTTCATAAAAGGCCTAATATTTCAGATACAGAGTCCACATTGGTGCTCATTTGGAAATGGGCATTTGTTTGGGAGACTTTATAATCAATACATTAAAACCTGAAACCATACATGGCTGCCAGTGGGCAGTGCCTGCCTGAGCTCTGGTGAGCATTGTGGCCCATGGGCCTCTTGTTCTTATTTCTGCTCAATGAGGCGGTTCTAATGAGTACCCACAATCTATATTTTAGAGCAGAAATAAGAAAGATAAGGTTTAACCCTGTAAACCGCAGTTTTACTATATAAAAGTGTGGTTCAAGGGGGTCAAAATTATATAACCATGTTTTTGTGATGTGGTCTACTCTTTATGGAAAGAATTTGCTCTTGAGGACAGAAGGGATCTCTTAATGGAAAGAATTTGCTCCTTAGGACAAAAGGGATCTACTGTTGATGACTTATGAGCAAATTCATTCCATTTGGAGAAGAACCCTGTCATGTTAAAGGGACACATTCAATTTACATGGCATCATAATGACTGTGCGAGTCAAAAATTAATGACTGGGTTGACTTTGCACCATCATGATGTAACTTATGCTTCAAAGCTGACACTTTGCAACAATTCTTTCTAGATGTACCTGTTGATAATATTATCTTATTGTTAACAGAAATTGGACTTTTTCATAAGATTTAATTTTTACGATTTTTAGCTCTCCTTACAAAGGAAGGGGGAGCTATTGCCATACCCCCGGGCGTCCGTCGTCAGTGTCAGCACCAGCGTCAGCGTCCGCATTTGGTTAAAGTTTACCTGCAAGCTCTTATATTTGATGTTTTACAAGTTTATTTTGAATATATAATTAACAATGGGTAAAAAACAATATTTAACATTATCATTGTACTTCATTTTTCAGGTTTTTTGACTTAAATTGTACTTTTTGAGAAGTTAATATTTTCCTCTGTATTACCTCTCTTATTTCCCTGTGTTAAAGTATACCTGCAAGCTGCGTGAGTTCAAATCCCGGGGGAGGCATGTTTTTTTTTTTTAAAAAACATAGCGGGTCTGGGGCTAAAGGTCAAGGTCATTGTGGCTATTTTCAGAAAAACATTGTCATCGCTTCATTTATTGATGGATTTTAATATCACTTCACCCAAATGTTCTCAAGTGACTTTGACTTTCAGGGTCCGGGGCTTAAGGTCAAGGTCACCACTTTCAGGGTTACTGGGTCAAGGTCACTGTGGCTTTTTTTAGCTCACCAGAGCCAAAGGCTCCGGGGGAGCTTATAGGATAGGCAGTTGTCCGTTGTTGTTGTCGTCGTCTGGCGTTAACATTTTCAAACGACATCTCCTCTGAAGCCACTGGGCCGATTGAGTCCAAATTTCATCTGTAGCATCCTTGGGCTGGGGGATTGAAAGTTTGTGTTTTTTATGAAAATTGGCCGATTAGTTTGGTTGCTATAGCAACTTAGAGCTCCCATAGACTTATAATGGGGAAAATTGAAAAATGGCATTAACTGCCAAGCCTTTGCAGATATTGGAACAAAACTTTCATAGAAATGTTCCTTAAGCAATCTAGTATCCACCATATGATTTTAGGCCTACTGCTTAATTTTAATGGTTGCCATGGAAACCAAAATGCAAAAAATAGAAAAAAAATACTTAAAAATCATCTCCTCACGAACCATATGCTCTATGAGGCTGAGACTTACTGAAAAAATTCTCCATATTAGCCTCAACGGGTTTTGTGTTTTTTATGAAATTCGGCTCTTTAGTTTGGTTGCTATGGCAACTTAGATTTTCCATAGACTTATATTGGGGAAAATTGAAAAATGGCATTAACTACAAAGCCTTTGCAGATATTTTGACAAAACTTTCATAGAAATGTTCCTTTAGCAAACGTCTCTCAGCCATATGCTTTTATGTCAACCTGGGGGTCCAGTAGGTTGTGCCGGGGCCATGCACCGCCCCCCAGTACTTCATAAAATGCCTTAAATCTCAGAAACCTTACAGATCCCCACCCCTAAACCATATATATTCTTGTTTCTATTGATAAGACGCATTCATAAACACCAACCTGGAGGTCCTCCGGGATGCGCCGAGGCCATGCCCCACCCCCTCCACTTCATAAAAGGCCCAATATCTCGGAAACCATTCAGATCCCCACCCCTGAACTCTATATACTCTTGTTCCTTATGATAAGACCCATTCAGTGACATCAAACTGGGGGTCCCCCGGGATGCACCGGGGCCATGGCCCGCCCCTCCATTTCATAAAAGGCCCAATATCTCGGAAACCTTACAGATCCCCACCCCTAAACCATATATATTCTTGCTCCTTATGATAAGACACATTCATTGACCCCAAATTGGGGGGTCTTCCGGGGTGCGCCGGAGCCATGCCCCACCCCTTCACTTCACAAAAGGCCATATATCTCAGAAACTGTTCAGATCCCTACCCCTAAACCATATATGTTCTTGTTCATTATGATGAGACACATTCAGTGACACCAACCTGGGGGTCCCCAGGGATGTGCTGGGGCCATGCCCCATCCCCTCCATTTCATAATATCACAATATCTCGGACACCTTACAGATCTCCACCCCTAAACCATATATATTCTTGTACCTTATGATAAGACACATTCATTGACACCAACCTGGGGGTCTCCCTGGGCCTTGCCCCACCCCTGCACTTCACAAAAAGCCTTTTATCTCAGAAACTGTTCAGAGCCCCACCCCTAAACCATATATATTCATCTTCCTTATGATAAGGCACATTCATTAACACCAGCTTGTGAGTCCCCGGGGCATGCCCGGGCCTTGCTCCACCGCTTGACTTCATTAAAAGCCACATATCTCAGAAATAGTTCAGATCCCCACCCCTAAACCATATATATTCTTGTTCCTTATGATAAGACTCATTCAGTCACACCAACTTGGGGGTCTCTTTGTGCTGAGGCAATGTGCCCCGCCCTTCCACTTCATAAAAGGCCATATATTTCAGAAACCATTCAAATCCCCACCCCATATTCATATATGTTCTTGTTCCTTATTATTAGCACACCTACTGTAGGGGTGTCCACAGGGGCCAGTCCTCTCCTTTCCACTTCATGAAAGGATATCTTGGATACCGTTCAGATTCCCACCCCTAAACCATATATATACTTGGTCCTTATGATAAGACACATTTAGGGACAACAATCTTGGGCTTTCCTGGGAACGACAGGGCATGCTCCAACCCCTCCACTTATATCTCCAGCCATGCAGATCCCCACTGCTAATTTTTATCCCCACGCTTTTCGAAGAAAAAGTGGGGATATTGTAATGGTCTTCGTCGTCCGTACGTCCGTCCGTCCGTCTTACCGGATAACTCCTCCTAGACGGTTATAGATAGAAACTTGAAACTTTGGGAACTGATAGATCTTTGGTCTGAGGAGTGCATGACACTTTTGGAATTTTGATCACACCCCTACGGGTGGGCCCAGGGGGTGGGGCCCACGGGGGTCAAAAATCAAAATTTCCAGAACATGGTCGTGTAATATATCAAAGCGAACGGCATGATGAGTAGAAAACATTACAACCAAAATTTGACCCCTGGGGTCAATTTTGAGGTCACCAGAGGTCAAAAACTGTATTGACCCCTTTACCGGATAACTCCTCCTAGAAGGTTATAGATAGAAACTTGAAACTTTGGGAACTGATAGATCTTTGGTCTGGGGAGTGCATGACACTTTCGGAATTTTGATCACAACCCTAGGGGTGGGCCCAGGGGGTGGGGCCCGCGGGGGTCAAAAATCAAAATTTCCAGAACATGGTCGTGTAATATATCAAAGCGAACGGCATGATGAGTAGAAAACATTACAACCAAAATTTGACCCCTGGGGTCAATTTTGAGGTCACCAGAGGTCAAAAACTGTATTGACCCCTTTACCGGATAACTCCTCCCAGACGGTTATAGATAGAAACTTGAAACTTTGGGAACTGATAGATCTTTGGTCTGGGGAGTGCATGACACTTTCGGAATTTTGATCACACCCCTAGGGGTGGGCCAGGGGGTGGGGCCTGCGGGGGCCAAAAATCAAAATTTCCAGAACATGGTCGTATAATATATCAAAGCGAACGGCATGATGAGTAGAAAACATTACAACCAAAATTTGACCCCTGGGTACAATTTTGAGGTCACCAGAGGTCAAAAACTGATTTTGACCCCTTTACCCCCATACATTACTGTTACCGGATAACTCCTCCTAGACCGTTATAGATAGAAACTTGAAACTTTGGGAACTAATAAAACTTTGGTCTGGGGAGTGCATAACACTTTCGGAATTTTGATCCTACCCCTGGGAGTGGGGCCTTAGGTGGGGCACCTTGGGGATAAAAAAATCAAAGTTTTCAGAACATGGTCGTGTAGCATATTAAATTGAACAGCATGATGAATAGAATATATCACAATCAAAATTTTACCCCTTGGGTCAAACACCCCTAGGGGATGGTCCAGGGGGTGGGGCCTGCGGGGAAGCGTGGGGATATGCGATGGCTTGCCATCGACTGTGCGATTCTAGTGTTTGTTTGATTTGAGGTTTAACGTCCCCGTCAACACTGTAAAGGTCATTTTGGAGACGTTGCTTCCAATTTTGTGGGACTTTTACCCGACATTGAGATGAAATGACATCTTAAGCCCTGTCGCCCAATGAAACCAATAGGGTTTATTAGCATGGAAGGTCCGCCTCGCACCGTGGTTCCTGGACAGGCTTAGATCCGCTAAGTGGTTTACCAGTACTAGTGTGCGGGCTGGATTCAGCTCTGCGTGGAAGCATCATGCAGCCCATATATTTCTTCAAGCCCCTATGGGCGGGGGCCGCCCCACTGCTAAACCATATATATTCTTGTTCTTTGTGATAAGACACATTTAGTGACACCAACCAGGGCTCCATTGGGTCCATGCCCCACCCCCTCTACTTCATAAAAGGCCTAATGTTTCATATACTGAGTCCACAGGGGTGCTCATTTGGATATGGGGGTTCATTTGGCAGATTAAAATGATATCATGTTAAAATACATGGCTGCAATTGGGCAGTGCCCACCTGAGCTCTGGTGAGCATAGTGGCCCATGGGCCGCTTGTTTTAGAAAAACATTGTCATCACTCTTGCACCTTAATTTATTGATGAATTTTAATATAACTTCACACAAATGTTGGGTATGATGATATCTCGAGCGAGTTCGACTTTCAGGGTCTGGAGCTGAAGGTCAAGGTCACTGTGGCTATTTTTAGAAAAAAAAACTTTGTGATCGCTCTAGTGCCTACATTTCTGGATGGATTTAATATAACTTCACACAAATGTTGGGTATGCTGATACCTCGAGCGAGTTCAACTTTCAGGGTCTGGGGCTGAAGGTCACGGTCACTGTGGCTATTTTTGAAAAATACATGTCATTGCTCTTGCACCTTCATTTATTGATGGATTTTAATATAACTTGACACAAATGTTTGGTATGATAATATCTTGAGTGACTTTGACTTTCCGGGTCAGGGGCTGAAGGTCAAGGTCACTGTGGCTATGTTTTAGAAAAACTTGATCATTGCTCTAGTGTCCACATTTATTGATGGATTTTAAGATAACTTCATACAAATGTTGGGTATGATAATATCTCGAGTCAGTTCAACTTTCAGGGCCTGGGCTCAAAGTCAAGGTCACTATGGCAATTTTTTAGAAAAACTTTGTCATCACTTTTAAGTACCTACATTAATTGATGGATATAATGTAATTTTACACAAATGCTAGGCTAGGCTTTTTTAATTTGTCTTACACGAGGGGATTTGTATCGTCTGTGATGCCTTGTTATTACTTGGAAGTTTGTAGAATTTTTTTTTTATTAAATATAGATTTCTTTTTCATCTTTTTTACAGTGGAAAGGCTTGAAAACAGGATGATTTGGGGGTACTTTTTGGTTCTCTTTCATTTGCTGCAGTGTGTTGGGCTTTTTTATAGAAGAAACAATTTTGATAACTTGCCCTCATCCACCTTAGGTCCCCAAAGGCAAGCTATGTTGTCTTCTGACAACTGTTGTTACTTTTAACATCCTCAGAATTCTAAATACCTTTTGATCATGAACCGTTCAACGCTTATGACCCACAAAGAGGGTTGACGCATTATATGCAAATCTCAATATATACAAATATTACATGTGGCATATGGATCCCAAACAGGTAGAGACCAAATAAAGGGAAATCTGTTTTCCAAAGATCAAGAGATAACAGACAGAATAGCATGATAAAACATTTTTATTTATTTAGTTAGTTATCCATAGGAACAATGCATCTCCTTATGGCTTGTAAAATAAAAGGAATATGTTCGAAGAAATTGCTGCCCCTGATGGACAGTAAAACCGTAACAACCCTTAATGACATTCTACCAATATTTTTGTTGATTTTTAATATTTTGAGATTTTTTTTCATGAGAAATTTTATAATAAAATCTATACTTTTTTCTGATGTAAGCATTTATCTTTTCATTCCTGTATACAGTAAAATTCCTATATTAAGACCACCTTTGGAACTGTTCAGACCACCTTTGGAACTGTTCAAAAGTGGTCTTGGTCTTTAAGACCACTTTTGAACAGTACCAAAGGTGATCTTTGACCAGAGGACACTACTATGCAGAAAACACAAAGAAAGAATAACTGTAGCCTACCAAATAAGCTTTTCAAAGCAGAATTAGTCTTAATTGAAAGTGGTCTTAATAGAGGAATTTCACTGTACATGTAAATGTTCACAGGCTCTGTGCCTCTGTACTGCTTCTTATCTGGGATGTGGGAATAAAACAGAGTGTGTCATGTTAAAAGCTTTTTTTAGCTCACCAGAGCTAATAGGATGGACAGTTGCCCATTGGCAATGGTGGCATCTGTGTCATCGTCATAACAAAAACAAACCCTTGTGAGATAGTGCATTTTTTTCACATCTCCAAAATGGCTACATTTCTGATGTAAATCTGGATTTTCTTTCTTGTTTTTACTGAAAACAGGTTGTGGTTGCTTGTGAGAACCGCGTCAATGAGGCCGTTTTCACGAGCACCCACAACCTATATCTTGGAGCAGAAATAAGAAAAAATAATATATACCCCTGTAAACCCCAGTTTCTCTATATAAAGTGGGGTATAGAGGGGTGTTCATTTCTCAGACTTGTTCATGTGATGCAGGCTCCGTGCCTCTGTTCTGCTTCTCATCTAGGCTGTGGGAATAAATCAGGGTGTGTCATGTTATAAGTTATTTTAGCTCACCAGAGCTTATAGGATGGACAGTTGCCCATCCGCAGTGGCGGCATCTGTGTCATCATTACGATAAAAAACACCCTTGTGAGATAGTGCATTTTTTCAAATCTCCAAAAATGGCTACTTTTCTGATGGAAATCTGAATTTTCTTTCTTGTGTATACTGAAAACATAGGTTCTGGGTGCTAGTTATAACCACCTCATTGAGGCGGTTCTAACACATACATACAACCTATATAAAATGGGGTTTAGGGGGTGTTCATTTCACAGACTTGTTCACCTGATGATATCATTTTGAAATGACATCTGCTCAGGAACCTCAGGGCCAATTGAAACCAAATTTTCTTATATACTTTTAAAAGGAATGATAGAGATTTATCAGTGAAATATAAATCAATATTTTCACTGTTTCAAACAGTGAAAATACGATTTTTTATTTTTCACTGTTTGGGACTACTTTTTTCTTCAAACTTAACTCTAATTTCAATTTTATCTTTGTCAGATAACTGAACAATACTGAAATTGACGCATAGCCCCTTCATGTGGGACGGGGACGTTACTGACGTCATTTATGACGCTGACGTCACGTCTTTTGTCGCGCGACGTTAGACTTGCCAGCAACTTCTTTGGAAAACTACTCTCTCAATTATTTCATTAATCATTCATAATAATACCATCCCAGGTCATTTCTCAGGTGCAAACTTTCAGTTTACACCCAATAGTATACCCACTAAACACGATGGACACCACTAAATTGACGCGAAACGAACAGGAACAAAGATAATTTTCTCCGAATGTGAGCGACACCATTAAAGACGCTAAATATTGCCTTTTGAAGCATGTAAGAAACAGAAAATTTGATTTTTTCAGTGCAAGATCAAATTTTATTTCACTCATGAACACCAAAACTGCTATTTTCACTCGTGGCTACGCCACTCGTGAAAAACAGTTTTGGTGTTCATTCGATGAAATAAAATTCGATCTTACACTGAAAAAATCAAATATCCTCTATATATTCGTGGCCTCTATGGTATGGCCATCATGGGAGAATGCTGTCTACGTCTGACATCTATGTTTGACCTCTGAGGTTGTTCAAGCTGCCATGGTTGGTTCGGAGGGTCACTTTTGCCCACTTGAGCTCTGGTGAGTGTAAGGTCCATTGGTCTCTTATTTGTTGTCAGATGGAAATATTTTTCAAAGGCCATAAATCAAAATTGAAAAGAAAAACAGTACTGATGTAAAGTTTTCTCTTTTAATAATCCAAATTACAAACCGCAGATTCTGAAACGTATGGTTAATTGCTAAATTATATGAAATCAGGCATCATAAGACAGCATTTATGCCTCACAATATTAAAAGAATCTTAATGGGTGTGAGGGATGGATAGAAAAATCTGTTCCGAGGGTCACAGTCAGGCATCACGAGGCTTGCCGAGTGATGCCGGACTGTGATCCCAAGGGGAAGGATTTTTCTATCCACCCCTCACACCCATGTTAGATTCTTTTTCTTGCATACCTTTCCTTTCTGAGCTTGAATTTTTAATAATGCAGTCACTTTGGTTGCCGCCATCTGTCATATTGTGATGACAATGGTGTGATTTTAGTGACATCCTGTAACGTGCTGTTACATCAGCCTTAACGATATGAGGTCATATTCAACCAGTGCATATCAAACATGTGAGAATATTCGATTTGTACCCTATCCCTGGGTAAGAACACCAGGGTATGAACAAAATTTCTGTCCCAGTCAAAATTACCGATTTCCTTATCTGGTGTGCAAGAATCATACCCGTGATACCGCCCTCATCAGGTGGGAGACTCCCTCATTTTTGCACAAATTTTTGCCCTATTTATGCTAAAGTTTAGTAAAATTTTGGAGTCTCCCTCATTTGAACTGAGAATTCCCCTATGTATTCTTTACATCTCCCCCACCACAATGGCAAATCTCCCTCATACAGTTCAAAATATTATCACAGGTATGAAGAATATATAGATCAACATCAATGGCTGGAAGAGCTATAGGGCCATGGAAATTTGTTCGAGATAGAGGTAGTTTGAGCCTTTGAAGGGAAGTGATAGCACCAGGTGATGGCGATGGCTTGAATATTTTCTATTTAATTGTCTATAGAAAAAGGTATTGTGTGTGTCTCATTAGAATCGCCTCAATGAGGTGGTTCTAATGAGTACACACAACATACATTTTCAAGATGAAATTAACCTATAAAATGCCAATCACGACAATTGTCATCTGCTTTGTCGTCTGCCGGTTGCTTTAAAAGGAGCAGTCTGATCTGGGTTCACACTGTTTGCCTGTATGAAAAAAATATTTCCAAAAAGTTTGCAAGAAGATTCAGCAGACGACATAAGCAGACAACATTTTCAGATGTAGTTTTTCTCTGCATCTTGAGGGTTAGGAATCATCCTGGGTATATATGTAAATCTGGACCTATTTGATTTCAAGTTTATCAGGCAAGGCTTCGAGAAAGCTTGTAGAATGGCGAGGCTTGCCAAGCGATTCTACATGCCTTCTAGAAGCCTAGCCCGATAAACTTGATATCAAATGGCACGAATCTGGTATTCTATTTATCAGTTGATCCCCTTGAAAATTCCTACAGTTTTGCCTTTTTTTTTCCAGTTGTCTAGCTCATAGTAGAAGTGCAATATCACGTTGACCTGATAAAGCTCAGTTGTCCTGAGAAAGCATATCTTTATCAGGTCAGTATGCTACAATGCAATTAATTTAAGGGATAACTGAAAAATTACATCCAGTACATGTGATAAGGTTGGTATTTGTTTATAGGAAAACACATCTATACAAATCGTATTATTTATTGCCGAGAAATCGAACATTTTTAGATGAAATATTGTGATATTTTCCTTATTTCTGCTCAAAATATAGATTGTGGGCACATGTTAGAACCGCCTCATTGAGGCGGTTCTAACATGTACCCACAATCTATATTTAGAGCAGAAAGAAGGTTTACCCCTGTAAATCCCAGTTTATACTATATGAAAGTGGGGTTCAATGGGGTCAGACTTATATAGGTGTGTTTCATGATGGACAATTGAAGGATAGTAATTGAAGGGTAGTTTTTGTCAATTCTCCCTAAAAACCTTTGTTGTGGGTACTGGGTACTCATTAGAACCACCACAGCGAGGCTGTTCTATTGACTACCCACAACATAGATTTATATGGAGAAATAAAGAAAATTTATCCTCATTTTATCACAAAATACCAACCTTATCTGTTGCTTTGGACTCCGAATTGACCGAGAACTGATTGTTTACGGTACTTAATAGTGTGCCTCACCCACACATTAGTCGTGATTTTCCATTCAATCACATTATCCTAACACCAGGGCCAGCTATTACAAAAGTTTTCATGATCACTGTATCTTGGCCCAGTTATCAAAACTACTTATCTCATTAATTGACATATTTAATACAGCATATTTACTTAAATTTTTGCTGGAAAAAAATACATTTACAGCAAAAACATTTCCATTCAATCACATTATCCCGACACCAGGGCCAGCTATTACAAAAGTTTTCATGATCAACATATCTTGACCCAGTTGTCCAAAACTACTTATGTCATTAATTAACATGTTTAATAAGGCAAATTAACTTAAATTTTTGCTGGAAAAAATACATTTACAGCAAAAATACCAATCTCTTAGACAAAATATTTACTACAACAATTACATTTTTGACTCTCAATGATCTTGTTCCACTAACGCTGCTATGAAAAGCTGGGTCTTGAGCATGAAACTTTGACGGAACATCATGTTAACAACTCCATGAAATGAACATCCCTCTAAACCCCACTTTACATGGAGGAAAGTGGGGTTTACATGGTATACATTATTTTTATTACTTGTGCTTTTAGTAGTCCGGGATTTGAGACCAGATTTCGAAAAATTTAATGCACCCAAAATTCTCACGCTTTATTTGTGCCGTTTCATTGAGATAGGAGCCTAACCTATATGACATGTGATTATTTAGCAAATCCGGTGGGGAAAAGGGGTTGAAAATTTTATGAGTTTACACCCACCCCCGTGCGGATGGTATAGTTGGATTGAGTTTAGTTATGTGTAGCTTGCGCTTACATATGAATGTTGATTTATTGTATCAACCAAAATATTTGTCAGTACTCGAAGACACCAAAATTCATGATATGACGTAATTACATCCGGTGTTACCATAAATTTTGACCATTGAAATTTGACCCCAAAAATTTGGTAAATTTTACACTATTTTCGCGCTAAATAATGTTTAGTACTTTTTGAAACAATTTCTTTTTCGTCAGTATGAAGGACGGTTATTTTTGCACGGGCATGTGAAATTTGATGACTCTGTTTCAATCCGGGCATGAACAAGGGACTCCGATACCCATGGACCATTGTACCGCTTTTTCCTCTTGTGTCACAGATCGTGATAAAAATTTATATGAAAACCAACATAAACTAAATTATTTTACTGGCTGGTCATAGATGTATCATAACAGGGACCGATAGATATATTTTTGAAAGGTTACTGATGGCCATTTCCTTCCGGTTTATATTTAGTGAGGGGAATATACATCACCAAGCATATTTGTCAGCGGGTGAATTGGCAAGTGATTCTCTAAACTGGTGACTTGAAACAATCAACATTTAATGAATGCATTGTATATTTCAAGAATCATTATCCAAAGTTTCCGGTTTGTGCGGAAGGCTCCCCAAGTAACATCGACATGATTATATTTAAAACATGTAAATGTTACTGGCCACTTGAAATCTTACTGGGTACCTTATTTTCTGTTAAGTCGCACGACTAAAAATAAGTTGTACCCGAGGTTTAATGTAACGTAAAGCCATCCCTTAAACATTCTTCTATCTTCCCTTTTCCCAGAGTTGTGGTATAACCTGTAAACGCGCATCTTAAGATGTCACCTGCACTTACTTTCTACCATTTTGTTGGGCAACCTGCCTACGATAGCCTTGTCCCTCTATTCACCATTAGTGCTTAATCATCCTGTGTCTCTTGTCACACACTGATTAATCTGTTCTTCATCTCCTTTATTACTACTTCCTTTTTCTGACATTTGTCCCACATATTGATTGTTTTGGGTTTAAAGGCACGTCACCCCTTGTTGGTCATTTTTGTCCTCTCTCCAGAGAAAGGGAGAAACGCGACAGAAGAGATAGCTGAGCAGATGAAAGTAAGGGACAGAGGAGAAATGGGAAAATGGAAAAGCAGAAACAGAAGAAATAACCGTTTTCCCCCTCTACCCATAACTGCTGGAAGAACAGCAGGTCTTGTCCAGCTGTAAGCCACTATCAGCTACGCGTCAACTTTGCCTCACCCAACCACCCCAATTGCCCCATATAAATTGGCCAAAAAGGCCTTCTATGAAAAGCCATCAGGAGTTATCACGTTTGAAAAACAGAGTGTATGCAATGATCAGGAATCTATACAAAATATCTCGCACCTCCCATTCAAAACACCAAAATGAAAACGTCATGGATGGAAAGCCAGAATGACAGTTATCTCCCCACATGACCGAACGGCTATAAAAAGTCATTAGCAATACATACATCTTAAGGACTCACTATGAAAATAATAAACCACAAAAAAAGGATCGACGACGGGGTCAGTAAGAAGTTTTACGGGGGCGGGGTGGGGTTGGACACTTTAATAGATTTTAGATAGTCACACTACACGCCCTTGATTGTCGTGGTTAAAACCGATAAATTGTTCACTCGACATGATGGAGTTCTAGCTCATCAGTGCAACATCTCCGAGAACAGAAAATCAAACGACTAAAAAGGTGAAAGAACGATGAGGACTCGATAGCATGAAATAGCTAGAATTCTGCAGCAAAGGAAACCAAACAATTAGGCTCCGGTTAACCCTACCAGAGACAGAGCATCAGACACCTACCTCCAGGCGTTCTGGCGGAAATGCGTTCGTACATAAGAAAGGAACTAGGCGGGCGGGTTAATTTACTTGAGGTTGAAACCTAATATGTCAGATATATTGAACAGTGAACAGGGACGATGTTTGGCATAATAAATGTTACGATTCCTACGTAAATCAAGCTTCTTCTCATCACCTTTGCCAAGAAGGATGGGACATAGGGTTCAACACCGACCCTCGACTGAACTTTTCTGCATCTTCATGTAACTTGGTGACCTCAATTTGCGCATGTTTGCCAAAAGATCGACCAAAACCAGAGTCATTCAATCAGCAAATAAGTTGGAGTTTATCAAATCCGCAGCTGGAGAATTAGATGCCGATATTTAAATTCAGTAGAGTATCTTTTTTGCAGCAAATTAATGTTAAAAACCAAAACAATAAACCTCTAAACATTTAAGTAAAATCGTTCCACCAAATACTGTATAATGTTTCTTTTTTGTTCGCATAAAAATTTCGCACACCTTCAGTCAAAAGGAGGCTCGTTTGTTCAGAGGCGTAAACTCGTTAAAACACGACTTTCCTTCAATTATGAAATACTGAACAAAAATCTGCCAACCCTTTGAAAAAACAAAACTGAAATAGGGCCGCGCTGTTATCTTCACTGAACATTGTCGTCTTTCAGAGGTATTGCTGTCATGGTAACTTCATACCAAACTACCACTGGTCACCAATTAATTGTTTATGAAGCTAAGCAACAAAAGATAACCAAACAAGCACAATCAGTAAAGCAGAAAAGTGTGGCTGCTGTATCATGACAACGCCAATTAGATATGGTTTACGCTTGCGATCAAGTTTACGCGACTTTCCCTGAACATCAAATTGTAAACATTGTAAACAAGCGGCCGATGGGAAACTACGCTCACCAGAGCTCAAGTGGGCATAAATCCCACTCCCCCCCACCCCCCCCCCCCCCCATACACACACACACAAACACCCGTGGTGGTCATTCATTTTAACAGACCATAATGGTTTAGTAGAGGCCAATCCCAGGACCATTGATGCCAAATTATTTTGAAATCAACCATTGTTTTCTTTTGTTGCCGTCGCATACATTATAGTCAGCTTTGAACCATCTTAGGGCTAGAGTCCAAAATGCTGCATACCAAGGTCTTGTATTTCTTGAGATGCAGAATTTAAAATCACTTTTTGCCGTTTATTGGTGTGACGATCACACAGATCCCTCTAACAAACTTGGATTTCTCGACCACACTGATGCAGTATATGTAATTTGGTATCAGTTAGCCCAGTAGTTTTAGAAAAATTAAAAACTATTTAATCTTATTGCCCCAGGATCATTAAGATGATTGCAAATATCAACTATGATGTCATAAGCTGCAACAGAACCAGAAAACCCTGTCTTTTCCATACAAAATCCTAAATGACCGAATGTGACCTTGAGGTAAGAAAGGTCAAGGTCAACGAAATGTCATCATTTGAACAAATTCGATAGGGCCCGGGTCCCATATATTGTATACCAAGTTTCAAGGTCATCGGTCGATACGTTCCTGAGAAGGCGATTTTCAAAGGTTTTTACCATATATGGGCATGGCGGACATTTTGGTCATGTGACCCAGATATTCAGAATATATGTTAGTTCTTCCACCCCATGGCGGCTTCACATATAATTTGGTTCCAGTTGGCCTTGTAGTTTCAGAGGAGATGTCGTTTGGAATTGTTTGGATGCTTAAATGAGAAAAGGGTAGGAACATTTATCTCCCCTTTTTATGTCTTTTTCCCCACTTT
The DNA here is from genome assembly GCA_963580285.1 of Lucinisca nassula. Taxonomy (NCBI): domain Eukaryota; kingdom Metazoa; phylum Mollusca; class Bivalvia; order Lucinida; family Lucinidae; genus Lucinisca; species Lucinisca nassula. The sequence goes on along the minus strand of OY757011.1, from coordinate 74,404,849 downwards.
TTTGATTTTCTAACTCCATTTTCAAGATGCCGAGAGACCTCTAAATAAATTCGTATCATAGTTAAGTGTGAGAAAGTAAGGTGCATTAAACTCCTTAAATACGGGTGCTACGAATTTCAAATCCCCGACTATAGACATAGGTTGTGGGTACTTGTTAGAACCGCCTCATTGAGGCGGTTCTAACGAGCACCCACAACCTATGTTTGGAGTATGAATACGAAAAATATTACATTTTGTATCAGAAAAATAATCGTTATGGGGGTAATGAAAGAATGCACTATGTCACACGGAAGTGTTATCGCAACAAAATCTAAAATACCATGAACTTAAATACTTTTTTCATGTCCATATGTAGTAAGCATGATATTTTCCCTGCTCAGAAATATAGAAATATCAACAATTATTTAACATTTTAATGTTTTGAGCGGGAACGAATCCTACTCTCAACTACAGTAAAATTTCACTATTAAGACCACCTAAATATAAGCCTAAATCTGCTTTTAGAAGCTTATATAGTAGGTTGCAGTTATTCTTTCTTTGTCTTTTCTGCAAACAATGTCCTCTGGTCAGAGACAACCTTTGGGACTGTTCAAAAGCGGTCTTAAAGACCACTTTTGAACAGTCCCAAAGGTGGTCTTAATATAGGAATTTTACTGTATATTGAGCTGAACTTTAACCTTTTGTAATAGCTGATGCATAAAGATGGTGGTTAGTAATAGAAACAAATGAAACAATGTCACAGAATTTCTCAGAAATATTAAGATTTGAAGTTAAAGCTGTGAGCATGCGGCCAATATTACATCCGCTGTTTGCATAGTTTATCAGTAATTGGCATTCTGGATTCCAAATCATGATTTATCACTCACAAACATGATTCTGCCACTTTAAAAAACGGTATGTTTCCATTCCGTGTAGATTCGGATCGGATGGAAAAGCCATCTGATCAGGATCTACACTGTTGCCCATCCACTGATCTTTCATGGGTCCAGGAAGTGCGTTTTAGATGAAATCTACCATTTTCTTTATTTTTGTTTTAAACCTAAATTACAGCTGCCTCAATGAGGTTTTGATATTTTTCTTATACATGTATTTGTTGCAAACACTGATTGTGGGTGCTTGTTAGAACTGCTTCAGTGAGGCAGTTCTAACTACATTTAGTACCCACAGTCTCTATTTTTGAGCAAAAATGAAGAAAATATTGTGTACCCCTGTAAACCCACATTTCCCTGTTAACCCCACATATCTCTCTGTAAAGCGGGGCATATGGGGTGTTAATTTCATGGGCTTGTCAGTTTTTGATGAATCTCATATTCCTGCTTGATTCCCTCTAATTTCCTCGTAGTCTAATACCGAGCTGAACTTTTGTGTGAGATGTGTTCTTGATATATTTGCAACTGTTGCAAACAACTGATGGGACCTTTTGTCAAATGGCAGTTTCATCTTTGATGTAACAAATACTTTTCTTCTTAAGTCATAATAATTGATAGAGTCAGATGCTGTCTGATTGTATCCACCCAGGATGTAGATCTTGTTGTCATAACAAGCAACGCCAAAACCCATACAACCATTGTCACCTGCAGGACGAACAACAGTTGGTGGGCTGTCCTCACTATAGTGTATTATGTCACCCCTAGGGCATACAATATAAATATCCCTGTTATCACTGCATGCCACGGCAACCCCCAGACTAAGAGGCATGGGCAAATTGTGATATACTACAGTACATGTCTCAGTTTTTGTGTCAAAACACTGAATATCTTTGACGTAGGATCCTGGTATGACAGCCATAGTCCCACCAAATAAGTATATTTTACTTTTCACGACAGAGCATGCGGAATCATAGGTAGGAATTTGCAGCTGAGAGATCACCTTCCATGTGTTGGTCTTTGTATCATATTTTTCAATACTCCCATTTAAATCAAAGTCAACATAAGCGCTAAATCCACCAAGAACATAAACATTGTCACCAACAAATCCAACACCATGTGAAGAACGGCCCTCATTCATATCTGACTTTGTGGACCACTTGTTTTCTTCTACTGAGAAGTGATGGCAGCTCTTAGGATGTGCAGAGCCTCCCGTTAAATACAGATCATTGCCATCACTTGAGATGCATACTGCAAAAGCAGTACCACATAGTGTTTTGGCAGACTGAAGACGAAACCATTTATTATGCTGGAAACTGTAACAAGCTACTTCTAGTTTTGTGGCGCTTGCACTTCCTTTCAATACAAGTATAGTTTTCTCATTCCGAGGTTTTTCATTGGTGTTCGGATTTTCTATTGCTTTTTGTAATAGTTCTTTACATCTACTACTTTTTCTTACAACTGAATTTTGCAAAAGCAGTTGTTCTATGAAATCTTTGGGTATAAAGGAAAAACGGACATTGCACAGAATTTCAAAATAGTTCTCCTCAGCAAATGTTGTTTTCGACATCAAACGAAGTAAAAATTTCAGTATCTCTGTCTCAGCAGAGACACTTGTTTCCTCGTGTGTATAGAAAAGCTGTTTGGTGTTCATTGAGTTTAAGTTGTCATCTTTGATAAGAGTAACAACCTCGTTTATTGGGAAATTTACAAGCTGTGATGTTGCTATATCAATAAAATTGTCAGTCATATAAGCTGCTGCTTTGTTTTGCAAATCATGTATATCAAATAATGCCCCTAGATTCCAGATATCAACACAGCTATTCCGATCTATCTGATTCATTAGAAATTCTTCACAAAGTGTCTGTAGGTGATTCATTTGAAAATAGCATGATGTTGACAAGAGATTTTGTACATTAGCACCTGTTATTGTTACATTACCTGAATAGATATATTGTAAAATTAATGAGAATGTATTAGCATCAATTCCTTCCAAACTGATTATATTGTCCTCGGTCTCTTTCATTCCTGACTTAAACATTGCTTTGAAGTATGGTGATACTGATGCTAGTATCACTTTATGACATTTATTTAGTTTCTTCCCTGTCTTTAAAATTACATCTGAACCAAGACAGCCATCTTTTAAAAGTCTTGGGACAGCTTGCTCAAAAGTAAGATCTCTGAGATATTTTAGCTCAAGGTTAATATTTTCCTGTCTGGCTTTTTCTTTATTATTCATTTTCTTTTTGATTTCATCACTTACTTTCAAACCAAGTCTCAGTTGTTTTATCAGGTCTGAAAAACACTCTTTGGTATCTGCCTCGCTGTCATACAAGAACCTGACGAATGCTTGAACATCATTGGAGCTTGAAGTGGTACTAGGGGTAGATGGAGATTTTAAATTCTCTTTATTAAAAGTTGAAAATATTGAAAGTATCACTTTGTGCAACTTGACAGGACTGTCTTCAGTGGTTACCTCTGCATCTGTCAAATATCCCTCTTCCCAAAGATCTTTCAGTCCATTTGACAGCCTCTTGAAATGAGCCTTTGAAACCATGCTGGCAATCCTAGAATGTATAACAAGCAGGGGTTTAACAATTATTGGAGCTGTACCAGGTGAAACTTCTCTTTTCTGTACACATGAATAAACCTTTCCCATGGTTAAGTATTGCTGTAAAGAACTGACTTTTCTTTACATAAATTTATGTTTGGACCAATGGGATAGTTAGTTAGTTTTTGTATGTGATATTTTTATCCCCACGCTTTTAAAAAAAGCGTTCAGGGATATTGTGAACGCCTCCGTCCGTCTGTCCATCCGTCCGTCCGTCATGCTATCTCCTCCTTAACCACTGGTCGGAATGTAACCAAATTCGGTACACAGCTTCCTTACATGATGAGGGCGTGCAACATCACATTTATTTTTGGCCCCGCCCCCAGGGGCCTTGGGGAGGGGTCAAAAGGTCAAATATCAATTAAATTCAATTTCAAAGTCAATTTTATAGATTTTGAAACCAAACTTTGCAGAAGTAATGATTAATGATATATGTAACACATATTGAACAGGATTTTGGCTGCGACCCCTGGGTCATGCCCAAGGGGTCGGACTTGGGGGGGTCAGGGGGTCAAAATTCAAATTTTACCGAAGATAGTCATATGGAATATCAAATTGAAAGGGGTGATTAGAAGAACACAATACAAGTAAAATTTTGACCCTGGGGTCAGATTGGGGCCCTGGGGGAGGGGTCAAAGGGTTGAAATGTAAGTTTTTTGGAACATAGTCATGTGGCATATCAAATTGAAGGGCATGATTAGTAGAATATAATACAGGTAATATTTTGACCCTGTGGTCAAATTAGGGCCCAGGGCGAGGGGTTTTCGGTACTTGGCCCCTCTGTAGAAAGCGTGGGGATTTGCGATGGCGTGCCATCAACAGTATTCTAGTGTGCCTTGTGGAATCTTCAAAGGTAGTAATCAGTTCTAGCGAGCTTACTGTGCAAAACACGTACATCAGATTTAAGCAGATAAAAGGTTGTTTAATAACTCTGCAACCATTTGTAATATACTTGGTAGAAATATAGAACTGTTGCATGAAAGAATGACAACTCTGCTTGTCTTCCTTTTCGAATTATCTCCCTTGATTCCCATTTTTACTTCATTTTTGTTTCCAAAGCAACTCCACAATCATTTAAATATTCTAATGATACTTGGTAGGATTATAGAACAAGTCAGTGTGGAGTGTCGCATGCAAGAATGACAACTCCGCTTGTCTTTCTTTTAGAGTAATCTCCCCTTATCCCTATCTTTACTTCATTTTCGTTTCCGGAGCATAACTCAGCAACCGTTGGGAAATATTTTAATATACCGGTACTTGGTAGGATTATAGAACAGGTCAGTGCAGAATGACAACTCTTTGAATTATCTCCCCTATTTTAACTTAATTTTCATTTCAGGAGCATAACTCCCCAACCATTTGAAATATTTTTATGATACTTGGTAGATTATAATTCCTGAGAAGGTCAGTGCAGAGCGTTGCATGCAAGGATGACAACTCTGCTTGTCTTCCTTTTCAAATTAGCTCCCCTGATCAATATTATTCAACATTTTGTTTCTGAAGCATAACTATGCAGCCTTCTGAAATATTTTAATGATACTTCTGGTAGGATTATAGATTTGTTTGATTGATTTCATGTTTAACTTCCCCGTCAACACTACATAGGTCATTTTGGAGACGTTGCTTCGAATTTTGTGGGACTTTTACCAGACATTGTGATGCAATGACATCTCAAGCCCTGTTGCCCAATGAAACCAATAGGGTTTATAAGCATGGACGGTCGACTTGCATCGCTTTGCCTGGGCAGGCTTAGATCCTCTAAGGGGTTTACCACTACTTGTGTGCAGTCGGATTCAGCTCTGCGTGGAAGCATCATGCGGGCCATGTAGGATTATAGAACGGTTCAGAGCAGAATGACCCGTGCAAGAATGACAACTCTGCTTGTCTTCCTTTTTAAATTATCTCCCGATCCATATTTTTTACCTCATTTTCGTAATCAAGGTTGGTCGGTAAATAGCGGTGGTGGGAATTCCCACTGGTATTTACCGGTAATCCTGGGAAATACTATAAATTTCAGAAAAAATGGGAAATACTGGGAAACAGTGGGAAATACGATTTTTGTTTAGTTATTTCATAGAAAAACACTATTAATATTGTGTTCTTTAATTGCAATAATGAACAGTTAGCTATTTTGCAACATGCCTCCATACATATACATGTTTGCCATAAGTCTGCTTTTACTCAACCAAACACAAACCTAAATATAAAGTGATCTGTTGTTATGTAGGGTGCAGAGAGAGAGAGTTATTTAAAATCACTTGTATGCTTAAGAAGATAAAATACCATAATGATCCCAATATTTGGGACAGACATGCCTGAGCAAACAGTGCAGTCCCAGATCAGAATCACTTAGCTTCTTTTAGAGAGATTGTCATTGAAACTACTGGTTTTGTATGCTTTAGTGTAACACTAAACCGCATGAGATTTACAACAACCCTTTGGATATGTGAATTAAAAGGATGTTTACACTAGAAAAGGTTTGTTAGTAAGTTTGTCAAGTAATCATATCCCTAATGCTAAGAGGTGTGATAATTTAATTATTTGTTTGAGACAGGTATTAAAAGAACACAGGTAATTTAAGCATAAAAGGTCTCTCAAATCATCTACAGATACTCACTTAAGTATTAAAATTACATGTACATGTATTTACAAGTCAAGGGAAAGTTAAAAACTAATATTTTAGAATCAGTTTGAAAAGAAATTATATACATTCTGCATGAAGGCAAGGGACTATAGATGTTTCAGGTTATTCAATACTAAAAGGGCTGGAAAATTCTTCGAAACTTCACTTGTCCTACATGACTAAGTGCATGTAAACTTTGGTAGATGCTGTAAGGACTAGACAAACCTTTTTACTTCTCCTTCATTTTTTTGTCATTGCAAGCAGACAAGTGGAATTTTCAAGCCCTGCATGAACTTGAAATAATTTTGCTTCCAAATAGCTAAGTAGATGAGATATATTAAGCAGCCCCAATTGGTACCACCTATGTAGAATATATATTTCCCAGTATTTCCCGGGAATTCCCTGTATTTCCTGCCGTCCAGGGAAATATGAGTATTTCCCGCTTTTTTGCCAACCTTGTTTTCGTTGCTGGAGCATTACTCTGCAACCGTTTGGAATATTTTAATGATACTTGGTCAGATTATAGAACAGGTCAGTTATCTCAAATATCATCAATATTACTGAAAGAAAACTATGTATAAGCTCAATAGTCCGAACTTGAGATTTTTTCCTGGCTTCATGCACCTGTTGATAAACCTGGTTTTTGTGGACTTTTCACGTTTCTTGTTAAACTTAATTTGATGTGGCATAAAAATCCAATCAGAGTTATGGAGCTGGTTTGAAGCATTTGGAGCATAAACATGGACTTACATATTAGAAATAGACTCAATTTTCTGCCAGGTAAGGTTCGATACCTACCCCTGAGTGGGCCATGACTAATGAGGCTGTCAACCATTGTTAGACATTGAATACACGTTTTGTCCCAAAGAGGTTTTTGTGGGCCATGGCTGGCAGTCATTTAGGGGGTCATATGACTTTAAAGGAACAGTTAAAGATCATTATAGTGGAAAACCTTTCATAAAGAATGCATAACGGCACAAGTATGTGCACATACTATTGAATCTTAAGTCCAGCTTAGCGAATGAGGCTCGCAAATCGCGAAGTTCAAACAGGTGTTTAGTTTTTTATTGAGAGCAGTATATAAAATGGTATAGATGAGACTAGAAACATATCGGGCAAATCATATTATAATTTGACCAACTGACAATATGTACCGTATGTTTAGGGTTTCATGTCAGAAAAACGGTCCCCACCCATCGGGGCTTGAAGAAATAGATGGGCTGCATGATGCTTCCACGCAGAGCTGAAACTGACCGCACATGAGTACTGGTAAACCGCTTAGAGGATCTAAGCCTGCCCAAGCAAAGTGGTGCGAGTCCTACCGCCATGCTTATAAACCCTTTGGTTTCATTGGGGGGCAGAGCTTGAGATGTCATTTCATCTCAATGCCGGGTAAAAGTCCCACAAAATTGGAAGCCAAGTCTCCAAATTGACCTAAACAGTGTTGACGGGGATGTTAAACCTCAGATCAAACAAACAAATCATGTCAGAAAAAAATTGTTGGATTATGGTAGAGATTTTTTTTTTCTTTTAAAGGAATATTTTACACAGATATGTTATGGGTACTTGTAAAAATTGCTCTTTTTTTCAGGTAATCTAAATGATCAGAAGTATTTGGACAGATAGGACTAGGCAAATATTGCAGAGCCAGATCAGACTGTTCCTATAGGATAGGAGCAGTCTGATCAGGGTCTACACTGTTTACCATTCTGTCTGCACCTTTTGGACTCTTTGTTGTATCATGAAACAAATTTGTTGAAATTTTAGGAGCATTACAGCAAGACATGAAGGTGTCCGAATTTTGGGGATTTTTACAGTAATCTAGCAAGCACCTCAACATATGTTTTGATGGGAAAATTATCTATTTATATTATCCTCAGTTTCTCTCCTTATCTGGTACTATGAAGAAATATACAAATTTAGTGCAAAACCATGACATAACTAACTCGTGTGACATAGTGCATTTTTTTTCCATAACTCCAAAATGGCTACTTTTCTGATCAAAATACGTACTATTTTTCTCATATATATATACTGCAAATATAGGTTGTGGGTGCTAGTTAGAACCGCCTCATTGAGGTGGGTCTAACGAGTACCCACAACCTATGTATTGTAGCAGAAAAATTTTCTCTATATAAAGTGGGGTTTAGGGGGTTTTCATTTCACGGACTTGTTCACGTGATGAAAAAGCATGCATGTAATTCAATGATTTTTTTTTAAATATGAAGAAAAAAAGTCTGTTTCATCCAAAAACTTTGGTAGGGTTGGGAAACCCAAAGCACACATAGTTTATATTTGGCCTAAGAGGTCCTAGGTTTCCAGGACCTCTGATTGCTTATATAGTACCAAGAATGTAGGCCCAAAGGAAGCCAGAGATATGGCTTTATTATGTGGTTTCATGTTCATTCACCCAAACTTTAGACTGTTTAGTAAATTACTGTCCAGCATAGAAATCTTACCGAAATTATTAATCTTTAAGTTGTTTTAAAAAAAAATGGAAACTGAAGCAGGTTGCTTTGCCTGAATGAACTTAAAGCTGCCATAGAAATTCTTCAAAACTCTTGTAGTTGTCAAACACCATTGATTACATTTCAAAATAGTTTGACAGCCATGATCCTTCTAAGTTGGACATCCATTACGAAAACACACCTATACAAATACATTGCCACCTTTATCGCCGCAAAAAAATGAAAATTTTAGGATTAAAAATGGTGATATTTTTCTTATTTCTGCTCAAAATATAGATTGTGGGCACTCGTTAGAGCCGCCTCATCAAGGTGGTTCTAACGAGTACCCACAATCTATATTTTAGAGCAGAAATAAGAAAAATAAGGTATACCCCCGGAAACCCCAGTTTTTCTATATAAAAGTGGGGTTCAAGGGGGTCAAATTTATATACTATAGGCGTGTTTTCGTGATGTGGAACAACAATGCTAAACTAAGAAGGGGGAGCTGACAAGCCGATCCTGGCTTACACAGCTTCGAAGAACCATAGTAACCACAGGGGCCAGTTTCAAGCTTTTTGAGAGGAAAAATATATACCGTATTCGCCCTAATTACCGCACAGTGCGCTTAGTTTTTTCAAAATCGTGTCAAAAGATCACAGTGAAAAATCTACCTAATTAGCGCACACTCGATGCGAAAACTATAGCTTCCAAGATGATGCATACTGATATTTAATGGGACAGAAAAGGATACTCAAGCATTGCTTTCACTGTTGAAGAAATAACGTTAAGATTTTTTATAGATTTACTGTGAGAGCTTCCAGGGGAAGGTTACTGTAGAGTGTGCGCTTATGCATTTCTTTTTCAAAAATAGCTTTGGTGTGCGCTTATAGGAGCATGTGCGGTAATTAGGGCGAATACGGTACTATCCTAAAATACATTATAATACATTATTAAATTGTCTATAAAGAAGAGCAAAAATTATTAAAGTGTCTATAAAGAAGAGTGAAATTTATTAAATTGTCTATAAAGAAGAGTGAAATTTATTAAATTGTCTTAAAGAAGAGTGAAATTTATTAAATTGTCTATTTTTCTTCCCTCTGGAGGACCCACAAAATATATTGTATCCTATAGTAATATCTATATTATTATAGGATAGTATATCTTTCCTCACTAGCCCCTGTGATAGTAACAGTAAGTAACAGAGCATAGTGGCCCATGGGCCTGTTATTTAGTTCTCTATCTATCTTCATATACTGAGTCGGTCAAACTTGGCCATTACCTCAGTTGGGTGGTGCGCTAAATTTAGAATTTAGCAAAAAAAAAAAAAAAACACACCCACTGGATGAGTTCTTAAAACTATTTACAATCTGCTTTCAGAGGTGTACTAAAACGCACACCTCTGGATCCCAATCTACACCATGCGGGCTTTGAACTCCTCTGCAGTTTTGGCATTTACCACAGAGGAGGGAAGACTATTCCACTGAGGAATAGTTCTAGGGAAGAAAGAATTCTTCAGGGCATCACTATAGGCCTGGTACCTACGATATTGACTGTTGTTTAGTTTTGATGCCCTTGTTTGAGTTGAAGTAGTCACAGGGGTCAAGTATTTATCTTTATTAAGAGACACTGTGTCAGAGTGAATCTTATAAAAGAAGGTTAAAGAGGACTGCTCGCGACGGGCCTCCAAGGATGGCCACTCCAGCTCATCGAGCATATCACCAACACTGCTTCTGTTCCGCCATCGCCTGCAGGTCCATCGGGCAGCCGTTCTCTGAACCTTCTCAACCTGCTGAACCTGAGTTTTAACATGGGGGTGCCAAACAGGTGATGCATACTCTAATTGAGGTCTAACCAAGGTTTTGTATGCAACACCCTTTGTCTGCCTAGGTGCAAAAGCCAAATTACGTCTAAGAAACCCTAATGTCCTAGTTGCTTTAGAGGTAATCTCAGAAATATGTTGACCCCAATCAAGATTATCAGTAATGGTGATACCAAGATATTTTGCGGATTGGACATGTTCCAAAGTATGCTGATGTAATGAGTAGTTGAATTTAATCTGCTTGTCTGGAGGGTGCCGTGACACCCTCATTGAATGACATTTGGCCACATTGAACTTCATTTGCCAATCGGCCTCCCAACGTGCTAGGCTATCCAGGTCATCTTGTAAGATAAGACAGTCAGAAGTAGTATATATGTTCCTATACAAAACACAATCATCAGCAAACAAACGAACAGATGACCTGATATTATCAGGAAGATCATTAATAAATATCAAGAAAAGGACCGGTCCAAGTACCGAACCTTGTGGGACACCGGACAAAACAGGGACTGGATCCGACGCTTGGCCGTCAAGTACAACTTGTTGAGTGCGTCCAGAGAGCCATGAGCTAACCCACTTAAGTGTGGATCCTCTAATCCCATAATGATCTAGTTTGTACAATAGCCTCCTGTGAGGTACCTTGTCGAAGGCCTTTGCAAAATCCATGATAATCAGGTCAGTCTGTTTGTGGCCACGATTAATGGCCCCATCCAGATTGCTCACTATGTCATGGTAGAACTGAACTAATTGAGTTTCACAAGACCTTCGACTTCGGAAACCATGCTGGCAGTCAGCAAGAATGCTTTCAAAGGCTAGGTGCTTGTTAATGTTGCTGACTAATATATGCTCCAGGGTTTTGCAACAGATGCATGTGAGCGACACCGGTCTGTAATTCGCAGCATCATATTTTTCTCCTTTCTTAAAGACCGGGGTTACGTTTGCTTGTCGCCTGCAAAGACAGCTTGTGTGTGCTCATTAGGACCATCTCGGTGAGTATGCTCAATCTGTGTTTTAACTATAAACAAGAATAATGAATACTTCATGCTCAAGTGAGTTGAGCCTGAAAACAATTTCATTCACGCAGTGCCAAATTGTAAAAGGTAGCTCAGCTAAGAAATCCTTTGTCAATTAGCCTTTTCACAAGATATGCAATATACTTGTCAGGACTTAGGCAGTACAAAGAAATGTGTACATGTACATAATGTTTTAAGTTGCCTTAATGGTTAATGAACTGTGACTGAGGATCATTAACCCATTTAGTACCAGAAACCACAAAACGGGTACCCTGGCAAACAGTTTTTTTGTTTGTTTGATTTGAGGTTTAAAGTCCCTGTCAACACAGTATTGGTCATTTTGGAGACGTTGCTTCCAATTTTGTGGGACTTTCACCTGACATTGAGATGAAATGACATCTCAAGCCCTGTCGCCCAATGACACCAATAGGGTTTATAAGCATGGACGGTCCGACTCGCACTCCTGATCCTGGAAGGCTTAGATCCTCTAAGCCGTTTACCAGTACTGGTGTGCGGATGGTTTCAGCTCTGCGTAGAAGCATCATACAGTCCATCTATTTCTTCAAGCCCCGATGGGCGGGGGTGCAGGCCCATATCAGACTCCGCATTCTGCTAAGGGCTTACACTGTTTGCAAAAAATTCAGCCATTTTCCAAATAAATTCTGAAGAAATCCCAACCTGACACCCCTGACACAAAAAGGGTTAATATATAAAATAAATAAGCTGAATGTTTATTTTACCTGACCTATTTTCAGTCCCTACAATTTACATACTGGCGTGCCAGTCTCTTGTGTGCAGCTAAAATACTGTACAAAAACCACAAAATCTTTTCTTTCTCGCCAAAGGAGTGTTTAACTCATCACGCCTATTTTTAAATTGCCTAGATCTGCATTGATTTTTTTTTTTTTTTTTTTGAACAGGAAGACATTTACTTCCGGGTTTTTGTTTACATGTATCTAGGGTCATCAAGGGAAGCAACTCTTATTCGTGTTTACAGATTGACATAGTTTAAGCCTTGTAGTAACATGTGTGATAAGAAAAAAAAGATTAACTATTTTGATAAAGTAAAGCTTCTAAACGTTTATTTTGCTTCCTTAGTTCCTATTCGATTTTGCTTAAAACCATAACGTTGTAAGCGTTACTTGATAAGCACGTAAGCGGCCAATATTTTGTTTACCAACAACAAACGAAACGGGCGAAACATGTGCCTACTTTTGGGCACATCTGGAGTAGGAAAGACGCTTTTAATGAAGAGACTCGAAGTTCTGAGTATCCTTCAATGATTCTTACAGCCGATATGGCTAATTTCATTGTTAAGGGCAATATTAGAAAACTAAATTTTGTTGGTATATGTTCTGATCTTCGGACTGTTCTAAAAGTCGACAAGTCATTCACAACACATATCCTGCTATCAGAATTTTGCTGTTCATTTTATTATTTCTACTATTACTGTGATTGGTCACATTTGACCATAACTCGCAGGTGTACATTACATGAATTCCAGGTTTGCAGGATGAAACTCGCCTATTGAAGCTTGCGCCGCCCATCAGGGCTTGGGCTTGAAATAGATTGGGCTGCATGATGCCACCATGCAGAGCTGAAACCGACTGCACATGAGTACTAGTAAACCGTTTAGAAGGGTGCAGGCAAAGTGGTGCAAGTCGGCCTGTCCATGCATATAAACTCGACGGGTTTCATTGCGTGGCAGGGAATGAGATGTAGTGTTCCACCAGCTCCGGAAAAGCGCATGCTGCTGGTCAAGAAAAAGGGCACTTTTCAGCGTGCGAAGATATGTAAAACAGGCACTTTAAATACGAACAGCCGTGTAAAACTGAGCACATTCACATGCAGCACCTTGCTAAAAGAGCACATCTCTCAACTTGAAATAAAAAGATCCTTCTATTACCCCTTTTCTTCAATGCTAAGTTAGACTGCTTGTTTTTTATGCTAAGTTTTAAAAGAGATATATGTCATATTCACCTTTGGTGACAAGAAGTTTAATTTTTATAAGCAAGCTGATCACAAACTGATACAAACAAGATAAGTTTGGAATATGTTTGGGCCACAGCTCCTATTCTCAAATACACACACTGGTCAGGCACACTTTCACACTTCGATTAGCATAAAGGTGGACTGTCAAATAGGCAAAAATTAATGACTAAAATAGGCCTTTTCTTTCTTTCTTTCTACTGATACTGCATCGGTCACATTTGGCCATTACCGCAAGTATACATTACAAACACTCCAGGTTTGCAGGATGTAAGCCTACACAGTAATCATGTAAATACGGTAGGGATCTTTAACCTGCACAGGGGATGGTTCTCCCTGCACAGGGGGCCTTCAGTTAACGTCCGAATCTGAAGGAGGATGCACTTTATGACATTCATCCCTGCAAATGATGTCAATGGAGCATGTTCGGACACCCAAATTTATCGCCGCTGCCGGGGATCAAACCCGGGACCACTAGCATCAGAGGCAAGGGCACTAACCACTGAGCTATCACGCTCCACTATTTAGTCCTTATTTAAACAGGCATAACTTAGTTATTTTTAGACAATTTCAGTGATTTTTGTACCAAAATGTAGGGCAACATTTACTCTATCTGACAGAGGGCATGGTGCTGGAAAACGGGCATGGTGTTAGAGAAAAGAGACATGGCACCAGGCCATGCTAAATAGGGCTAGGGGAAACACTAAGATGTCATTCAATCTCAATTTCAGGTAAAAGTCCCACAAAATTGGAAGCAAATCTCCAAAATGACCTATAAATTAGTGTTGACACAGACATTAAACCGCAAATCAAATAAACAAACAAACATCATGTAAATATGGTAGGGATCTTTAACTTGCACAGGGGATGGTTCTCCATACACAGGGTGCACTTTGTGGCATTCATCCCTGCAAATGAATTCAGATTAATAGAATATATTAAGTTTTTTGTTTGTGTTGCAGTTTAACAGCCCAGTCAAGACTATTTAGGTCATTTTGAGTCGGGCTGTTTATTTATCCACACTTTTTCTGGGCAGGCTTATAAGTAAGCAGTTAACCAGTACAGTGCACATTCTTTAGCTTGAATCAGCATAAGGGAGGGATTGACCGTAGAAAAGACTTCATGTCCAATCTCCACGAAAGGATGTTGCCAAGGATGTTTGTCAACTACCCATTTAGGGGTTTCCGGTATAAAATGGGTTTTTCATGCATTAACATTTGCCAATGCACATCCCAAGGAAGCTGTTTGAACACCAGGCCACTAGGCTGAGTGTTCAGATTATCTTCCGGGGGACCGAGAAAATGTTATTTCAATTAAATAACTATATATGGAAGATCATTAATCATGCTTGCATAACTTTCGATACCAATGTAAATTGTAACGAAAACTCCCAGAACTCTACATATTAAACTCTTCAAATGTGACAGTAAAACCAACATGGCTAGCATACAAAGTTGTAAACAATGGCCTCAGTAATCTGCAGTGACTTTCTGATGTCATCATATAATTTTAAAATGGTACATTCAGTGCGACATCATTATGTGACTCAACGTACATGTAATGTAAACAAAGCAAGGCCCATCTTGTGATATCAAGTTCAATACCCAAATACCCAATTTCAAACAGCATGTGAATGTCATGATTCGAACATGGGTTTTGTTGTTTGAACACAGCTTATTTTCCATTCAAGAAAAGTTTCAAACAGCTGTGGATCCTTCATAATGCTTCAGAGGGCACAACATGTAGCAGTAGGTATAGAAAGAAAACTTGTGATGGAACCGAATTGGGTTACACAAAATTTAAACATTACGAAAACACGCCTATATAATTCTGACCCCCTTGAACCCCACTTTTATATAGTAAAACTGATGTTACCAGGGGTAAACCTTATTTTTAGCTCACCTGTCACGTAGTGACGAGGTGAGCTTTTGGGATCACTTTTTGTCCGTCGTCCGTCGTGCGTGCGTCCGTAAACAATTTAAAATAAGTATATCTCCAATACCCCATGGCCAATCTTGATCAAATTTCATGTGAAGCATCATCAGGTAGGGGGAAAGGCTGCATATGGTTTTTGGGCTGATCAGATTGGAATTCTGGTTGCCATGGCAACATATAGCTCCCATAGACTTATAAAGGGAAAAATTTTAAAAATCTTCTTCTCTGAAACCACAGGGCCCAGAGCTTAGATATTTAGCATGTAGCAAGGGCAAGTGGTCAACTACATAATTCCTGCCAATCATGCCCCTGGGTGCCAAATGGGCCACACCCTCGGGCCCCTTCGCTCCCATTGACTCATAATGGAAAAAAAGCTTAAAAAATCTTCTCTGAAACCACAGGGCCCAGAGCTAAGATATTTAGCATGTAGCAATGGCAAGTGGTCACCTACATAATTCCTGCCAATCATGCCCCTGGGTTCAAAAAGGGCCACGCCCAGGGGCCCCTTCGCTCCCATAGACTCATAATGGAAAAAAAACGTTCAAAAATCTTCTTCTCTGAAACCCCAGGGCCCAGAGCTTATATATTTAGCATGTAGCAATGGCAGGTAGTCACCTACATAATTCCTGCCAATCATGCCCCTGGGTTCCAAATGGGCCACGCCACAGGGCCCCTTCGCTCCCATAGACTCATAATGGAAAAAAAGCTTCAAAAATCTTCTTCTCTGAAACCACAGATCCCAGAGCTTATATATTTAGCATGTAGTAACGGCAAGTGGTCACCTACATAATTCCTGCCAATCGTGCCCCTGGGTTCCAAATGGGTCACGCCCCGGGGCCCCTTCGCTCCCATAGACCAAAAATGAAAAAAAAAAAGCTTCAAAAATCTTCTCCGCTGAAACCACAGGGCCCAGAGCTTAGGTAATTAGCATGTAGCAACGGCAAGTGGTCACCTACATAATTCCTGCCAATCATACCCCTGGGTTCCAAATGGGCCACGCCCCGGGGCCCCTTCGCTCCCATAGACCCAAAATGGAAAAAAAAAGCTTCAAAAATCTTCTCCCCTGAAACCACAGGGCCCAGAGCTTAGGTAATTAGCATGTTGCAACGGCAAGTGGTCACCTACTTAATTCCTGCCAATCATGCCCCTGGGTTCCGAATTGGCCACGCCCCGGGCCCCTTCGCTCCCATAGACTCATAATGGAAAAAAAGCTTCAAAAATCTTCTTCTCTGAAACCACAAGGCCCAGAGCTTATATATTTAGCATGTAGTAACGGCAAGTGGTCACCTACATAATTCCTGCCAATCATGCCCCTGGGGTCCAAACGGACCACGCCCTGGGGCCCATTAGCTCCTATAGACTCATAATGGAAAAAAGCTTCAAAAATCTTCTTCTCTGAAACCACAGGGCCCAGAGCTTAGATATTTAGCATGTAGGAAGGGCAAGTGGTCAACTACATAGTTCCTGCCAATCATACCCCTGGGTTCCAAATGGGCCACGCCCCGGGGCCCCTTCGCTCCCATAGACTCATAATGGAAAAAAGCTTCAAAAATCTTCTTCTCTGAAACCACAGGGCCCAGAGCCCCGATATTTAGCATGTAGCAATGGCAAGTGGTAACCTACATAATTCCTGCCAATCATGCCCCGGAGGTCCAAATTGGCCACATCCCGGGGCCCCTTAGCTCCTATATACTCATAATGGGAAAAAAGGTTCAAAAATCTTCTTCTCTGAAACCACAGGGCCCAGAGCTTAGATATTTAGCATGTAGCAATGGCAAGTGGTCACCTACATAATTCCTGCCAATCATGCCCCTGGGTTCCAAATGGGCCACGCCCCGGGGCCCCTTCACTTCCATAGACTCAAAATGGAAAAAATCTTCAAAAATCTTCTCCGCTGAAACCACAGGGCCCAGAGCTTAGGTAATTAGCATGTAGCAACGGCAAGTGGTCACCTACATAATTCCTGCCAATCATGTCCCTGGGGTCCAAATTGGCCACGCACTGGGGCCCCTTAGCTCCCATTGACTCATTATAGAAAAAAGCTTCAAACATCTTCTCTGAAACCACAGGGCCCAGAGCCCCGATATTTAGCATGTAGCAACAGCAAGTGGTCACCTACATAATTCCTGCCAATCATGCCCCTGGGTTCCAAATGGGCCACGCCCTGGGGCCCCTTCGCTCCCAAAATGGAAAAAAAACTTCAAAAATCTTCTCCGCTGAAACCACAGGGCCCAGAGCTTAGGTAATTAGCATGTTGCAACGGCAAGTGGTCACCTACATAATTCCTGCCAATCATGCCCCTGGGTTCCAAATTGGCCACGCCCCGGGCCCCTTTGCTCCCATAGACTCATAATGGAAAAAAAGCTTCAAAAATCTTCTTCTCTGAAACCACAAGGCCCAGAGCTTATATATTTAGCATGTAGTAAAGGCAAGTGGTCACCTACATAATTCCTGCCAATCATGCCCCTGGGGTCCAAACGGACCACGCCCTGGGGCCCATTAGCTCCTATAGACTCATAATGGAAAAAAGCTTCAAAAATCTTCTCTGAAACCACAGGGCCCAGAGCTTAGATATTTAGCATGTAGGAAGGGCAAGTGGTCAACTACATAGTTCCTGCCAATCATACCCCTGGGTTCCAAATGGGCCACGCCCCGGGGCCCCTTCGCTCCCATAGACTCATAATGGAAAAAAGCTTCAAAAATCTTCTTCTCTGAAACCACAGGGCCCAGAGCCCCGATATTTAGCATGTAGCAATGGCAAGTGGTAACCTACATAATTCCTGCCAATCATGCCCCGGAGGTCCAAATTGGCCACACCCCGGGGCCCCTTAGCTCCTATATACTCATAATGGGAAAAAGGTTCAAAAATCTTCTTCTCTGAAACCACAGGGCCCAGAGCTTAGATATTTAGCATGTAGCAATGGCAAGTGGTCACCTACATAATTCCTGCCAATCATGCCCCTGGGTTCCAAATGGGCCACGCCCCGGGGCCCCTTCACTTCCATAGACTGGGCCCCTTAGCTCCCATTGACTCATAATAGAAAAAAGCTTCAAACATCTTCTCTGAAACCACAGGGCCCAGAGCCCCGATATTTAGCATGTAGCAACAGCAAGTGGTCACCTACATAATTCCTGCCAATCATGCCCCTGGGTTCCAAATGGGCCACGCCCCGGGGCCCCTTCGCTCCCAAAATGGAAAAAAAAGCTTCAAAAATCTTCTCCGCTGAAACCACAGGGCCCAGAGCTTAGGTAATTAGCATGTTGCAACGGCAAGTGGTCACCTACATAATTCCTGCCAATCATGCCTCTGGGTTCCAAATTGGCCACGCCCCGGGCCCCTTTGCTCCCATAGACTCATAATGGAAAAAAAGCTTCAAAAATCTTCTTCTCTGAAACCACAAGGCCCAGAGCTTATTTATTTAGCATGTAGTAACGGCAAGTGGTCACCTACATAATTCCTGCCAATCATGCCCCTGGGGTCCAAACGGACCACGCCCCTGGGCCCATTAGCTCCTATAGACTCATAATGGAAAAAAGCTTCATAAATCCTCTTCTCTGAAACCACAGGGCCCAGAGCTTAGATATTTAGCATGTAGGAAGGGCAAGTGGTCAACTACATAATTCCTGCCAATCATACCCCTGGGTTCCAAATGGGCCACGCCCCGGGGCCCCTTCGCTCCCATTGACTCATAATGGAAAAAAAGCTTCAAAAATCTTCTTCTCTGAAACCACAGGGCCCAGAGCCCCGATATTTAGCATGTCGCAATGGCAAGTGGTAACCTATATAATTCCTGCCGATCATGCCCCGGGGGTCCAAATTGGCCACACCCTGGGGCCCCTTAGCTCCTATATACTCATAATGGGAAAAAAGGTTCAAAAATCTTCTTCTCTGAAACCACAGGGCCCAGAGCTTAGATATTTAGCATGTGGCAATGGCAAGTGGTCACCTACATAATTCCTACCAATCATGCCCCTGGGTTCCAAATGGGCCACGCCCCAGGGCCCCTTTGCTCCCATAGACTCAAAATGGAAAAAAGCTTAAAAAATCTTCTCCGCTGAAACCACAGGGCCCAGAGCTTAGGTAATTAGCATGTAGCAACGGCAAGTGGTCACCTACATAATTCCTGCCAATCATGTCCCTGGGGTCCAAATTGGCCACGCACTGGGGCCCCTTAGCTCCCATTGACTCATAATAGAAAAAAGCTTCAAACATCTTCTTCTCTGAAACCACAGGGCCCAGAGCCCCGATATTTAGCATGTAGCAACAGCAAGTGGTCACCTACATAATTCCTGCCAATCATGCCCCTGTGGTCCAAAAGAGCCACGCCCCCGGGGCCCCTTAGCTCCTATAGACTCATAATGGAAAAAAAGCTTCAAAAATCTTTTTCAATGAAACCACAGGGCCTAGAGCTTAGATAATTAGCATGTAGCAATGGCAAGTGGTCTCCTACACTAATGATTTTCTGGTACACAGGTGAGCGATATAGGGCCATTGGGTCCTCTTGTTCTTGTTTCTGCTCTAAAATATAGATTGTGGGTACTCGTTACAACTGCCTCTATGAAGTGGTTCCAATTGGTACCCACTATCTAATTTTGAGTCGAGGTGGCTTAACGATAACCCACAATCTATATTTTGAGCAGAAATATGAAAACTATTACAATTTTTCATCTTAAAATTTTCGTTTTTTCGGCGGTAAACTTTACAATGTATTTGTCTAGGCGTGTTTTTGTAATGGCCAGTTGAAAATGCAAGCAGGCCCCAGTTACATGTACTTTGCTTTCAGAATCCATACTAATACACCACAACCACTTTATTAGAACACTGTTCATTATAACATGGTTTTGGATGTTCATATGAAAACGTATAACATGGTTTAACCCTTTTTGTACCAAATGGAATCTTCCTCCTTATGTATACCAGGAGTCCATTTTCAAATTTAGGGGTGTTAGGTTGTTTTTTTCTTCAAAATTTATTTGGAAAATGGCTTTACTTTTCGCAAACAGTGTCAGTCCTGATCAGATACTGTTTGCTCTGGTACCCGTTTAGGTGTTTAGTACTAAATGGGTTAAAGATTGATACCAAAAATGTATAGATTATATAGAAAAATCACCAAAAAATGTCTTTTTTTTTTACAAAATCTATACCCTTTTTAGCTCACCTGTCACAAAGTGACGAGGTGAGCTTTTGGGATCACTTTTTGTCCGTCGTGCATCCGTGCGTGCGTGTGTGCGTAAACTTTTCTTGTGAACACACTAGAGGTCACAGTTTTGGGCCAATCATCATCAAACTTGGTCAGAATGATCATCATGACAATATCTCGGTCAAGTTAGAATATGGGTCATGGCAGGTCAAAAAGTAGGTCAAATCAAAGAAAAATCTTGTGAATACTCTAGAGGCCAAAGTTTTGGTCCGGTCATCATCAAACTTGCTCAGAATGATCATCCTGACAATGTCTCGGTCAAGTTCGATTATGGGTCATGTCGGGTCAAAAAGTAGGTCAGTAGGTCAAATCAGTGAAAAACCTTGTGAACACACTAGAGGCCACAGTTTTGGTCCGATCATCATCAAACTTGCCCAGAATGATCAGCTTGACAATATCTCAGTCAAGTTTGAATATGGGTGCTGTCGGGTCAAAAAGTAGGTCAAATCATAGAAAAACCTTCTGAACACACTAGAGGCCACAGGTTTGGTCCAATCATCATCAAACTTGCTCAGGATGAGCATCTTGATAATACCTTGGTCACGTTCGAATATGGGTCATGTCGGGTCACAAAGTAGGTCAAATCATAGAAAAACCTTGTGAATACACTAGAGGCCACAGTTTTGGTCAGATCACCATAAAACTTGCCCAGAATGATCATCTTGACAATGTCTCGGTCAAGTTCGAATATGGGTCATTTTGGGTCAAAAAGTAAGTCAGTAGGTCAAATCAGAGAAAAACCTTGTGAACACACTAGAAGGCACAGTTTTGGTCCAGTCATCATCAAACTTCCTCAGAATGATAGTCTTGACAATATCTCGGTCAAGTTCGAATATGGGTCATGTGGGGTCATAAAGTAGGCCAGTAGGTCAAATCATAGAAAAACCCTCTGAACACACTAGAGACCACAGTTTTGGTCCAATCATCATCAAACTTGCTCAAAATGAAAATTTGAAAATATCTCGGTTAATTTCGAATATGGGTCATGTCTGGTCAATAAGTAGGTCAGTAGGTCAGCTCATAGAAAAACCTTGTGAACACACTAGAGGCCCGAGTTTTGGTCCGATAATCATCAAACTTGCTCAGAATGATCATCTTGACAATATCTGGGTCAAGTTTGAATATGGGTCATTGCGGGTTAAAAGTGTGTCAGCAGGTCAAATCATAGAAAAACGTTATGAACACTCTAAGAGGCCACAGTGTAAGTCCAATCATCATAAAACTTGCTCAGAATGATCATCTGGACAATATCTCGGTTAAGTTCGAATATGGGTCATGTCAAATCAAAAAGTAGATCAGTAGGTTATTTTGTCATAACTTTTGAACTGTTTGAGATAGAGCCTTCATATTTGGCATGTAGGTTCTTTGTGACAAGGGCTTCCCATTCATATAAAAATTTGACCTGTGACCTTGACCGGTGATCTACTTTATCATAATTTTTGAACCATATGAGATAGATCCTTCATAACAAGATTTTCCCAACCATTCAAAAGTTTTGACCCATCACCTTGACCTCTGACCTACTTTGTCATAACTTTTTAAGCATTTGAGATACAGCCTTCATATTTGGCTTGTAGGTTCCTTGCGACAAGGGTTGCCTATTCATACATAAAATGATCTGTGACCTTTACCTTGACACTTGACCTACTTTATCATAACTTTTGAACCATTTGAGATAGTGCCTTCATATTTGGCATGTATGTATGTTCCTTGTGAAAAGGTCTTCCCACCCATACAAAAAAATTTGTCTTATGACCTTGACCGTTGGCCTACTTTGTCATAATTAGGGCCCCGCACTGAAAGTGTGGGTGCCCTATAGTAATCACTCTGTCCGTCCGTCCGTCCGTCTGTCTGTCTGTCCGTCTGTCCGTCCACAAATTTTTACTCCTCTGATAGCGCTGCCGGGGCCCTAGTCTGTTTCACTGACAGCTCTAGTTTTTTAAGCATTTGAGATTTGTTTGATTTGAGATTTAATGTCCCCTTCAACATTGTAAAGGTCATTTTGGAGACGTTGCTTACAATTTTGTGGGACTTTTACTCGACATTGGGATGAAATGACATCTCAAGCCCTGTCACCCAATGAAACCAATAGGGTTTATAAGCATGGATGGTCCGACTCGTGCGAACAGCTTTGCATGGGCAGGCTTAGATCCTCTAAGCCGTTTACCAGTACTCATGTGCGGGTCGGATTCAGCTCTGCCTGGAAGCATCATGCAGCCCATATATTTGAGATAGAGCCTTCATATTTTGGCATGTAGTTTCCTTGTGTCATACAAAAATGACTTGTGACCTTGACATGTGACCTTCTTTATCATAACTTTTGAACCATATGAGGTATCGCCTTCATATGTGGCATGTATGTTCCTTGTGGCAGCGACTTTCACCCATACAAAAAACTGACCTGTGGCCTTGACCTTTGGCCTTCTTTCTAATTAACTTTTGAAGCATTTAAGATAGAGCCTTCATATTTGGCATGTAGGGTCCTTGTGACAAGGGCTTTCCAACCATGCAAAATTTTTTACCTTGACCGTTGATCATTTTTGTCATAACTTTTGAACCATTTAAGGTAGAGCCTTCATATTTGGAATGTATTTTCCTTGTGACAAGGTCTTCCCACTCATGCAAAAAAATTTGACCTGTGACCTTGATCTGTGACCTACTTAATCATAACTTTGCAACCATTTGAGATAGAGCCTTCATATTTGGCATGTATATTCCTTGTGACAATGCCTTCACATACATACACAAAATTTGAACTGTGCCCTTGACCTTTGACCTACTTTATCATAACTTTCGAACCATTTGAGATAGAGCCTTCATATTTGCCATGTATTTTCCTTCTGACAAAGCACCATACTGTATTACCTACCATTTCATTGCTACAGTGTGGATCAGGTGAGCGATCCAGGCCCATCATGGCCCTCTTATTTCAGATATAATACAGTTTAATTAACACATTTTGTACCAGAAACCCCAAAATGGTACCCTGGCAAACAGTGCAGGCCCAGATCAGACAACGCAGAATGCGGCGTCTGATCAGCGCCTACTTTGTTTGCTAAAAGCTCAGTTATTTTCCAAATAAATTTTGAAGAAACCCCTAAATTTTGAAATGGACCCCTTCTGTATATAAGGAGGAAGATTCCACTTGGTACAAAAAGGGTTCATATGGTTTCTGCTCTGGCTACCAACAATAGTCGAATTGTATTATATAGAGATGGTGGCATATTTTTGAAGTCTAAGCATCTGGACGAGATTCACTTGTTCCTTAATTTTTGTCAGATAGTGGAAAATCTGGAAGTGATACCAACTTTGTTGAGACACCTTCAACAATCCCTACAGTAAGTAGTTTTATGGAATATACATTAAAATTCCTATATTAAGACCACATTTGGGACTGTTCAAAAGTGGTCTTTAAGACCACTTTTGAACAGTCCCAAAGGTGGTCCCTGGCCAGAGAACATTGTATACATAGTTCACAAAGAATGAATAACTGCATCCTTAATTTGTTTTGTTTGATTTGAGGTTTAACGTCCCGGTCAACACTGTAAAGGTCATTTTGGAGACATTGCTTCCAATTTTGTGGGGCTTTTACCCGACATTGAGATGGAATGACATCTCAAGCCCTGTCCCCCAATGAAACCAATAGGGTTTATTAGCATGGACGGTCCGCCTCCCACCGCGGTTCCTGGACAGGCTTAGATCCTCTAAGCTGTTTACCAGTACTAGTGTGCGGGCCGGATTCAGCTCTGCGTGGAAGCATCATGCAGCCCATATATTTCTTCAAGCCCCTATGGGCGGGGGCCAGAAAGTAGATGTTGGAATATACAGTAAAATTCCTATATTAAGACCACCTTTCGGTATCCGGTGCCAGCTAGCTAGGTGATAGCTGAACCAAACTTTCCAGATCTTAGGGTTGTTGCATTATACAGTCGAACTTCAGTAGCTCGAACACCTTTGAGACCTCGAAAATCTGTTCGAGAAAGGGGGAGTTCGAGCCACTGAGGGTTACCGCTAGGAGGCATAACGAGATACTTTTAGACATCTTTTCGGTGTTCCATAATGAATATGTATGCTGTGTGTACTCATTAGAATAGCCTCATCGAGGCGATTCTAATGAGTACACACAGCATATATTTGTAAGATAAAAGACTAAAATCTCCTTAATTATCCCCCACTAGTTCTTATGTAGAGGATTTCGCTAGGGGCTCAAGAATGGGTTCGACTCATCCATGGTAAACGAGCCATCGGTGTTTGAGCCATCGAAGTTCTACTGTATTTGGTTTTGCTACAGCAGGTTTTGAGATCCATTTTCAATACATCACATTTATAAGTCAGTGTATTGAACACCCCTCTAAACTGCACTTTATAATGAAAAAAGTGGAGTCTACAAGGGTGTACATTTGTGCCCTTATTTTCACTTTAAAATACAAGTTGTGGGTACTTGTTAGAACCACCTCAATCTATATTTGGAGGAGAAATAAGGAAAATAAATGAATTGAAAATTATCAAAACATGATGGGTTGTCAGGTATGAAAGATGCCATAATAGCACATGGGTGTGATATAATAATATATCCAAAGAGGAGGACTTCAAGTTATAGCTAATGCAATTTGACATGAGACTGGCGACCTCTATTACCATAATTTCACACCCGATGCATATAGTAAATACATGGTTAGTGTCTTTAATAATAAAATATAATCGGTGAGCCTTAGACAATTTTATAGGGCTCGCCCCTATAGAATTGTCGGGGCGAACCGATTATATTTTATTATTAAAGGCACTAATCATGTATTTAGTTTATACCTCAATTCTAAACAATCAAGGGGTCTTACAATAATTTATCAAATTTAAGCAAAAAAGACTACAGACAGTGTGGCGTGCTAAACGATATTTCAGTGCCATGGCGCGCACACATAGTATAACGTGACGTCAAGGAGTGCAAAGTTTCTGACCGGCGTAACCGTGCACCAGAGACGTGGGAAACAACATGGAAGCTTGAATAAAAGTTTCGCAGCACTTTAAATTCTGTATGAAAATCTGAAAATAAATTGTTTATTTTAACTTTAGCAATTGTTTTAGAGGTTGAGACGGACTGCAGAAGAAGTGCGCAATTATTTCAACGGACCATTCAAACCAGGAAAGCCCAAGATGGTAAGAATTCAGCTGAAATTTCTGAAAATCTGTTGATATAAATATTGCAAAGATTTTAACTTGCAGTTTCGTTGTTTTCCCCGTGTATAAAAGGTTGCATGTTATCGCTAACACTTGCAAATTAGGGACCTGAAAAGTAGGTCGGGTCTATAAAAGGTCACTAGACGTATTATAGGTCAGTAGAAGGTATTATAGGTCACTACCGATTATAGCCTGCAGTTATTCGACCCCCTTTATTAGGTTACTAGAATGCCTGGTTGCGGTATAAATATTTATCTTCACAGATTTCCGAAGAGGTCAAAATTGTTATTCAATACATAGAGTTCAGAAAGTGGGTCGCAATTCACCAAAAAATCAGAAGTTTTCAAAAACTGACTTATTAGGCGAAAACAAGTTGACCAATTTATTCTTTGCATAAAGGTCAGTTTCATGTGAAAGTACACCAACTATATCAAAGTTTAACTGTTAATATGCAAAATCATGCTATAATGAGCTACTTGAAAGAGATCGCTGCATAAAACATTTCAGTCAGTGCTTGACAAAACCTACAATAAGACGTGTAGCCAGATCAACCTGCATGTTCATTCAGTATGTCATGATTCGTTGCTTATCTCCCTTTGGATAGACCTGATGCTAAAGAACGCTCATGATCAGTGAAGACTGTGATCAGACTGCACGGATGTGCAGGCTGATCTGAGTCTTTGCTGGTTACTCAAGTCTTACTGTAGGTTTTGATGTATGCTGGCCCAATTTTCAATTTGATTTGTAGGTAGGAACAAACCTTGTCACCCTCAGTTTGAAACGACATGAGCTGACAGTTCGAGAGCTTGGTGGTTGTATGGGGCCAATATGGAAGAACTATTTTAAAGATTGCTCAGGCATTATGGTAGGTTTAAAAGCACACCTGAGTCGAAGGCTCTGGAAGAAATATTGTGATAGTCACTAACCATTACCATTGTCCTTCGAAATCCACAGCTCCAGATAAGGTTTTTTCTTCCGAAAAGTATGGTTTCATCCGAAGAGTGCTCATATTTTTCTTATTTCTGCATGCAAACATATTGTGGATACTCATCAGAAGTCTAATGAGTACCCGCAATGCATTTGTTGTGGATACTCGATGAGGTGCTTCTAAGTATGCACAACATGTTTTTGTGCAGAATTAAGAAAAATAATATGTGGATTCCCCCTCTTAAGCAGGGCTATGAAATCCTTCTGCAATTTCTTTTGACAAATTCTACTCCTAAACCAGTAAATGAATTCCAATCAAACTTGACTGAAATGTACTTTGGGTGGTCCTGATTCAAATTTTATTACAGAATCTCATTCTATATAGAACTCCTGTTTGCCATGGCAACCAAAAGGGGAAAATTAGCAAAACCTTGTCTTAAACTGGGAGGCAAAGGTCTTTGATTGGCTTCCCGTCCACAGGGGCTTTGAGAAATAGATTGGGCTGCATGCTTCCACACAGAGCTGAAACCATCTGCACATGAGTACTGATAAACTATTGAGGTCTAAGCCTGTCCTAGCAAAGTGGTGAGAGTCGGACCTTCCCTGCATAAAACCCCATTGGTTTGCTTGGATGGTATGGCTTGAGATGTCATTTCATCTCAATATCAGGTAGATGTCCCACAAAATTGGAAGCAATGCCGTCTCTAGATTTGCCATGGATATTGGCGGAATTCCATGGAATTAGTTCCACAGAGTATTCGGACAGAATTTTTAGTAAATACGTGGAATTCCATGAAAACTGGTGGCAAAACGGTGGAGATGAAATGATGTAAAAGATCCTCGGCATCGTACGGAAATGCGCCACCAAATGCCATCAATTTCCGTGAATCCATGGATTCCATAGGACTGATAGAATTCTGCGGATTTATACATATTTCGTAGAATTTCATGGCATTTCTATGGATTCTAGGGAGTATTCGGACGGAATCTGTAAAAAAATGCCACAAAAATCCGTGGTTTACCAGAGAAAGCCACGGATTTCCATAGAAAAACCCTTGTAATCCTTGAAGCCCATGTTGAAATAATGTTCTTGTGCTGACCAGTTTGGTTTAGTTCTGGTCAAGGTCAACCTGACGCCATCATTTGAAAAAACTATGATTGGCTTGAGTCCCCAATGCTACATACCAAGTTTCATAATACTCTTCTGGTTCTAAAAAATATTTCTGAAGGGTTTTTACCTTATATGGGCTTTGTGGCCATATTGGTCATGTGAGCAAAAAAGAAGTGGAGGCAGTGATCAGGAATCAATACAATTAACCCACAGCTCACATCAGAGACACCAGAGGGAAAGATGAAACCCATATTAATTCATTTGCATTTCTGCATTCCAATTTTGATAACACAACTGTGCAACTTACTGCATTTTTCCACATCTCCAAAATGGATACTAAAAATTTCTGATGAAATCTGCGACATTTCTCTTATTTATGCTGCAAACATATGTTGTGGGTGCTTGTTAGAACTGCCTCATTGAAACAGTTCAAATGAGTACCCACAACCTATGTCTTGAAGCAGAAATAAGATAAATAATGTATATCCCTGTAAACCCCAATGATCTTTATATAAATTGGGTTTTGAGGGGTGTTGACTTCACAGACTTTTTATCATGATATCTAAGTTTTCATATATGAAATTTGGTTACAAATTACCCAGATGTTTCTGAGGAAAAAGTTTATAGTTTTGATATCTGAATGACCTTGTGCTAAGGTCAAGACCTTAAATACTCATGTACATGTTGCATGTACTCATTTAGCTATCTGCATCTGGCAATTTACAGATCACAGGCTGCAACACCTGGTGTTTGAAAAAAACACAGAGCATATGTGACCAAATTTGATCTTGACATAAAATAGATCAAGGTATCTCTGTCCAAAAATCAAACACCTTTACAATAGTACCGGTATGTTAATAAACTTGCTTATAATCTATAGAAATAGTGAAAGTGACCACCAACCTTATATTCAAACAACTAAGATCTGTCATGGCATTTTCATGCACTACATATACTGTATTCCTCCCATTAGGCGCCCCTGCTCCTATAAGCGCCCCCTCACTGTTTTTCCAAGAACAAAATAACAAGCGCCCCTTCTGCTGTTGGAGGAAAAATATTTTGGCTTACCTAAAGGAAAGTTTTCAGCCTTTCAGTCATCACCGTTTCTGCTGTAAATCGTATCATGCAAGGTATTTCTAAACCCCTGGCTATCTAGGTACTTTACATGTTATGGTTCCACCATATTAGAATGGAAAACTAATACATGTATTTGGTTTTAAACTCTAAGTTCTGGTAATATTTTTGTCTCTTATAAGTGCCCCCTCTTTTTCCATTTTTTTAAGCGCCCGGGGCGCTAAATGGAAGGAATACGGTATGTCTTTTAGAGTATTCCATTTACTTGTAAAACACAAAAAAAAACTAGCACATGTATGTCTATTCCATAATTTAAATTCACAATTATGTCTTATACTGCCTGTCTGCTTTTGGGTTCCAAAGCAATGAAGTGATTTCAGTTATAACAGATACCATCTTGTATCTATGGCAACAAATTCTGCTGGGAGTTGGTTATATAATCTATGTTCTCATCTGGTCTTAAAATTTGCAAGTGCTGCCAGTTTCCATCCCTGCAATTGGCTATCTTATTCTGCCATCATTTTTCTGTCTTCACAATTGACTAAGTTAAACTTTCTGTCTTCAGAATTGACTAAGTTCAACTTTCTGCGGCATCTACTTCATAAATCCGCGGTAAGTTGTCAATGATTTCCTTGTTTCTGTAGAAAATTATTGGATTCCATAGACATCAATGGTAAAGACAAAGATAGAGGAACTGCCAACTGCTAATTCTGCGGAATTAAATGGAAAAGCAGCCTGTTTTTGAAAATTCCATGGCAAATTCTATAGAAATCTGTGGCTTCCGCAGAAAATCAAGAAATGGCATGGCATTTTTAGAGACAGGAATTATGTCTCCAAAATAAACCAGGTCTTTGATATTTGGTATATGGCTGCATCAAATGGACCTCTATCAAGATTTTAGTCTGTAAGTCAAAATGGCCCCCACCCTGAGGGTCTTTTGTTTTACATAGAGACACATTCAGGGGAAGCTTTAAAAATCTTCTTGTCTGAACTCAATTTGGTGGGTAGTATCTTGAAGTGAAGTGGTTCAAACTTCACTCGGGTCACATGGGAAATGCCAAATTCTGCAATGGAAGGTCAGGTGGTTTTCCTCATGGTACTCAGGTTTTCAACCGCCTTTGATTAACAATCTGATTAATGATCCACTCAGAATAAGTGAAATAATCTTGGAAGGATCATAAAGCCAAAACAAGAAAAAAATGGAAGATGGATGGTTACCAGTTATCGATGAAAGAATATGCAACTGATTTCTTAGAAGAACTGAGCCCACCTAGGAAAAAAGTGCTGAGGTTAACTAACTGGCTCGATATTATTTAAATAGTGTTACATGGGCCATTAAACTCCAAAGAAAGAAACACAATTTAAATCTTTTCAATCCAGCAGACCACAGAATGTTACTGCAAACTGTGAATCCTGATGAGATGGCTATACTGAGTTTTCTCATCATGCTCTACATTTGTTGTTTGTTTTTTTTTAAGGCCCCGTCAACACTGTAAAGGTCATTTTAGTGACGTTGCTCCAATTTCGTGGGACTTTTACCCGACATTGAGATGAAATGACTTCTCAAGCCATGCCGCCAAGGAAACCAATAGGGATTATAATCATGGACAGGTCGACTCGATTTCATTGTATGAACTAGTTACATTGTCTCACTTTTTTTCTCTTAACCCTTATCCCGCTGCATATACATCAATTTAGCCACACCCATTTTCATTTCAACCGATCAAATTACTTGATGTCATGTATTTATTCAAATTTGCAAACTGAATTACAAACAGTGCAGATCCTGATCAGATGGCTTCTTTAAGCCATCTGATCTGGTTCTACACTGTTTGCAAAGGTAGGTGTTGTGAACAGCAGGATAAGGGTTCATTACAATACATGTACTTTTCTTTTTTTTCAGTTTGTGATAGACATATCCAACAGACTACAAGTTGCAGCATCTTGTGTCCAGTTACTCACAGTATTGTCACATGATCTTCTACAACACACTCCAGTTTTAATTATATATAACAAAATGTAAGTATGGTTGAGCATAGGTAGTTATTACTCATGAGAGACAACTCTTGCAAGTTTACTTCTATATGTCTGCTGCATCTGTGAACACAAAACCATTCAGACTTTGATGGGCTTCATTTCATTTTGATTTGAAACATCATTCAATACATCCCAACATTCTGTCAGTCAACTGTCAAACAGAAACCAATTCAAAACACAAAGTGGTGTACAATTCATTGCAGACATTACACTGTCCAATCAGAATACGTCTCAAATGTCAATCAGAAACTGTTTGCCAAAAGAAATGACATCTCAAGCCCTACCGAAACAAACCGCTAGAGTTTAAGGGGTGGTCCAACTTGTTACTTTTTTCCTGGGCAGGCTTAGACCTTCTAAGCGGTTTACCAGTACTAAAGTTTGGTCAGTTTCAGATCTGCGCCGAAGCACCATACAGCCCAATGTATTTGTCAAAGCCCCAATGGCTGGGGGCATAATTCACATTACAGGTATATCCATTCACTGTATGTGTATTTATAGCCCCGCTTTGAAAAAGTGGGGGCTATATTGGATTTGGCTTGTCCGGAATTCCGTCTGTCTGTCTGTCTGTCTGTCTGTCTGTCTGTCTGTCTGTCTGTCTGTCTGTCTGTCTGTCTGTCTGTCTGTAATATTTGATAGTGGGTACCTTGTGACCACAACTCCTCTTACAGTTCTAGGTTAATCCTTTTGAAACTTTACAGGTGTTTTCATATAGGTCTGAAGATGTGCATATTCTTTTTTCATTATCCTTAAATAATTTTTTTCACTTATTTCACCTTTTTTAACTTAGACAATTTTTGAGATCTACTAATGTTAAAATGTATAGGGAGTAGCTACCTTGTTACCGCAACTCCTCTTACAGTTCTAGGTCAATCCTTTTTAAACTTTACAGGTCTTTTCATAGAGGTCTTAAGATGTGCATATTCTTTTTTCATTATCCTTAAATAATTTTTTTCACTTATTTCACCTTTTTTAACTTAGACAATTTTTTAGATCTACTAATGTTAAAATGTATAGGGAGTAGCTACCTTGTGACAGCAACTCCTCTTACAGTTCTAGGTCAATCCTTTTCAAACTTTACAGGTGTTTTCATATAGGTCTGAAGATGTGCATATTCTTTTTTTTATTATCCATTAAATAATTTTTTTTCACTTATTTCACCTTTTTTAACTTAGACAATTTTTGAGATCTACTAATGTTAAAATGTATAGGGAGTAGCTACCTTGTGACCGCAACTCCTCTTACAGTTCTAGGTCAATCCTTTTGAAACTTTACAGGTGTTTTCATATAGGTCTGAAGGTGTGCATAATTTTTTTTTCATTATCCTTAAATAATTTTTTTGCACTTATTTCACCTTTTTTAACTTAGACAATTTTTGAGATCTACTAATGTTAAAATGTATAGGGAGTAGCTACCTTGTGACCGCAACTCCTCTTACAGTTCTAGGTCAATCCTTTTCAAACTTTACAGGTGTTTTCATATAGGTCTGAAGATGTGCATATTCTTTTTTCATTATCCTTAAATAATTTTTTTTCACTTATTTCACCTTTTTTAACTTAGACAATTTTTGAGATCTACTAATGTTAAAATGTATAGGGAGTAGCTACCTTGTGATCGCAACTCCTCTTACAGTTCTAGGTCAATCCTTTTGAAACTTTACAGGTGTTTTCATAGAGGTCTTAAGATGTGCATGTGGTTTTTTCATTATCCAAAACTTATTTTTTAACTTAGACTGTTTTTCAGATCTAATAACGCGAAAAGTCTATAAAGCGTAGGTACCTTGTTAGGAATTTAACCCTCTCACAAGTCTTTACCTTTAATTCATGAGTCTTTCTCCTCTGACAGGGGCTATAGTCAGATCCTCTGACAGTTCTAGTTTTATGTGTCTTGTTTGTTTCAGAGATTCGCCACAGGTTTCATCTAGAAATGACATTACGAAAACATGCCTATACAAATGCATTGTAAACTTTACCACCTAAAAAACGAAAATTTTAAGATGAAAAATTGTAATGTTATTAGCTCACCAGAGGTGAAGGCTCCGGGGGAGCTTATATGGTAGGCAGTTGTCCGTCGTCGTCCATCATCTGTCGTCCGTCGTATGTCGTCTGCATCAACACTTTCAAACGACATCTCCTCTGAAACCACTTGGCTGATTGTGCCCAAATTTCATCTGAAGTATCCTTGGGCTGGGGGATTGAAAGTTTGTGTTTTTTATGAAAAATGATTCTTTAGTTTGGTTGCTTTGGCACCTTAGAGCTTCCATAGACTTATAATGGGAAAAATAGAAAAAAGGCATTTACTGCCAAGTCATTGCAGATATTTTGACAAAACTTCTATTGAAAGTTCCTTGAGTAAACTTCTCTCAGCAATATGCTTTTGTGCCAACATGGGGGTCCCCAGGTTGAGCTGGGGCCATGCCCCACCCCTTCCACTTCATAAAGACCATATAACTCAGAAACCATTCAGATCACCACCCCACAACCATATATATTCTTGTTCCTTATGATAAGACGCATTCAGTAACACCAACCTGGGGGTCCCTCGGGATGCGCCAGGGTCATGCCCCACCCCCTCCATTTCATAAAAGGCCCAATATCTCAGAAAACTTACAGATCCCTACCCCTAAACCATATATATTCTTGTTCCTTATGAAGAGACGCATTAATTGACACCAACTTGGGGGTCTCCAGGGGTGCCCTGGGGCCTTGCCCAACCCCTCCACTTCACAAAAGGCCATATATCTATAAAACATTCAGATCCCCACCCATGAACCATATATATTCTTCTTCCTTTTGATAAGACGCATTCAGTGACACCAACCTGGGGGTCCCCTGGGATGCGCCAAGGTCATGCCCCATCCCCTCCATTTCCTAAAAGGCCCAATAGCTTGGAAACCTTACAGATCCCCACCCCATAACCATATATATTCTTGTTCCTTATGAAGAGATGCATTCATTGACACCAACCTGGGGGTCTCCCTGGGTGCGCCGGGCCTTGCCCCACCCCTCCACTTCACAAAAGGCCATATATCTCAGAAACCTTTCAGATCCCCACCCCTAAACCATATATATTCTTATTCCTTATGATAAGACACATTCAGTGACATCAACCTGGGGGTCCCCTGGGATGTGCCGGGGCCGTGCCCCACCCCTACATTTCATAAAAAGCCCAATATCTCAGAAACCTTACAGATCCCCACCCCTAAATCATACATATGGTTGTTCCTTATGATAAGACTCATTCATTGACACCAATCTGGGGGTCTCCCGGGTCAAGCCAGGGCCTCTAACCTTCCCTCCACTTCACAAAAGACCATATATATCAAAAATCATTCAGAGCCCCACCCCTAAACTATTTATATCAATCTTCCTTATGAAAAGAGGCATTCAAATGACACCAGCTTAGGAGTCCTCCGGGGTGCCTGGGCCATGCCCCACTGCTTTACTTCATTAAAAGCAATATTTCTCAGAAATCATTCAGATCCCCACCCCTTAACTATATACAGTCGAACTTCAATGGCTCGAACTCCTTTGGGACCTCGAAAATCTGTTTGAGACAGAGGCAGATCGAGCCACTGAGGGTTACTGTCAGGAGGCATAACGAGATACTTATAGATATTTTTTCGGTGTTCTATAACGAAAATGTATGCTGTGTGTACTCATTAGAATCGCCTCATCGAGGCGATTCTAATGAGTACAAACAGCATACATTTGCAAGATAAAAGACTAAATTCTCCTTAATTATCCCCCACTATTTCTTATGTAGAGAATTTCGCTAGGGGCTCAAGAATGGGTTTGACACATCCATGGTAAACAAGCCATCGGTGTTCAAACCATCGAAGTTCTACTGTATATTCTTGTTCCTTATGATAATACTCATTCAATCACACCAATCTGGGGGTCTCTTTGTGCTTGAGCAATGTGCCCTGCCCCGCCACTTCATAAAAGGCAATATATTTCAGAAACCATTATAATCATACATGTACTTGTTCCTTAACAATAGCACACCAACTTGGGAGTATGCAGGGGGCATTCCTCTCCTCTCCACTTCATAGAAGGGTCTAGAAGCCTCCGTGGTGCAGTGGTTACGCTACTGGCCTTGTAAACCAGGGATCTATCCCGGGCTTCTCCAAACTTTCGGATGAGTCTTTAAACCGAGGTCCCGTCTCCATATGACCTTAGCTGTTGGTGGGACGTAAAACTAAAACTCACTCACTCACTCATAGTAGGGTCTCATATATCAGAAACCATTCAGGTTTCCACCAATAAACCATATATATTCCTGGTCCTTATGGTAAGACAAATTTAGTGACAACAATGTTGGGCTCTCCTGGGATCAGTACCGCATGCCCCAACTCCTCTACCCCTTAAGAGGCCTTCTATTTCCGGCATACAGATCACGTCTGCTAAACCATATATATTCTTGTTCCTTATGATAAGACGCATTTAGTGATACCAACCAGGTCTCCATGGGTCCATGCCCCACCCCCTCTGCTTCATAAAATGCCTAAAGTTTCAGATACTGAGACCACATGGGTACTCATTTGGATATGGGGGTTCATTTGGGAGACTTTATAATTGGTAAATTAGAATGATATCATGTTAAAATACACGGTTGCCATTGGGCAGTGCAGCCTGAGCTCTGGTGAGCATATATAGTGGCCCATGGGCCTCTTGTTCTTATTTCTGCTCTAAATATAGATTGTGGGTACTCTTTAGAACCACCTCATCTAGGTGGTTTGTTTTAAGGAATACCCACAATCTAGATTTTAAAGCAGAAATAAGAAACAAATAAGGTTCACCCCTGAAAACGTAATGAACTAGACTGTCTATTTAGACTTGTATAATTTTATGTGTCGGGTCACATGTGAGACGCCAAGTTCTGCAACGGAAGGTCAGGTGGTTTTTCTCCGGGTACTCCGGTTTTCGCCCACCTCTGATTAATGATTGGCTCGATATGAGTGAAATAATCTTGAAAGGGCTGTAAAACCAAAACCAAAAAAAAAAAAAAAATAAAATAATTTTATGTGTATTGTTTGTTTCAGAGATTCGCCACAGGTTTTATCTAGAAATGAACTAGAATCTCTATTTAGACTTGAAGACATTGTTTCCAAAGCTCAGCAAAAAATTCACCAACTCGAGATTAGTGCATGTACCGGAAAGGGACTTAACGAGGTGATCAGATGGTTAGAACAAAATACTAAATAGGTTTATTAAAATTTAATATTGCACACTGATGTTAAAGGAACTTCCGTTAGCTATAGAATTGTCTACAGTCGAACTTCAATGGCTTTAACACCTTTGTGGCCACGAGATAGGGGTCTGTTTGAGATAAGCATAGTTCCAGCCACTGAGGGCTACTGCCAGGAGGCATAATGACATACTTTAGGATATCTTCTCGGTGTTCTATAATGAAAAATGTATGCTGTGTGTACTCATTAGAATAGCCTCATCGAGGCGATTCTAATGAGTACACGCAGCATACATTTGCAAGATAAAATCAATTTTAACCTCCCTATTTCTTATGTAGAGAAATTTTCTAGGGACTCGTGAACGGGTTCAACTCTGCCATGGTAAACGGGCCATCGGTGTTCGAGCCATCGAAGTTCTACTGTATTAAGAATGTCTGAGGTGTTACAAGGCATTCTCTAACATTCCATTCATACTGTGATAGGGATGAATGAACTCGTATAAACCATGGTCCAGTTGTTCAAAGCTAGGAAAAAGTTGTTGGTTAACATTATGTTAACACTTATCCTGCTGAATATATTAATTTGACCACACCTATTTCTGTCTATCAACCAATCAAATTATTTGATATATTCATTCAATTCACAAAGTGCATGACAGACAGTGTAGATCCTGTTAAGAAACTATCTGATTTACCACACTCATTTATGACTATCAGTCAATTAAATTACTTGATGTATTCTTTCAATTCACAAATTTGCACGATAAACAGTGGAGATCCTGATCAGCTGGATGCTTCAGAAGCCATCTGAACTGGATCTACACTGTTTGCAAAGGTAGGGGCTGTTGTGTTCAGTAGGATACTAGTTCAGCATCATCCATTTCTAACTATCAGCCACTCAAAAATACTTAATGTTATGTATTACAAACTCCATGACAAAAAGTGTAGGTCCTGATCAGATGGCTTCTGATCTGGATCTACACTGTTTGCAAAGGTAGGGGTTGTTGTTTTCAGCAGGATAAGGGCTTAACATCATCTATTTCTGGCTATCATCTACTCAAAATACTTAATGAAAATGTATTACAAATTGTATGACAAAGAGTGTAGATCCTGATCAGATGCCATCTGATCTAGATATACACTGTTTGCAAAAGTAGGGGTTGTTGTGTTCAGCAGGAAAAGGGTTTAAACTTCAGTTATGGTAAAAAAAATAATAATTTTGCCAGACAAGTTTCTTTTACATTAAAAAATCTACTTTCAACGAATATACCACTGTTACAGTATTAGATACATGCTTGAAAAATTAACTTTCTAGCCCATAACATGCCAATCATGTAAATTGTCATCTGCTTTGACGTCTGCTGGTAACTTTAAAAGTCCTTTTTTTTGCAAACAGTGTGGACCCAGAACAAAATTCTATTTGAAAAGTTTGCAAGAATACGCAGCAAACGACATTTTCATTTAAGCCACACCCATTTCTATCTATCAACCAATCAGATTACTTGATGTTATATATTCCTACAAATTCATAAATTGAATGTCAAACAGTACAGATCCTAATAAGATGGCTTCTTCAGAAGTCTGATCTGGATCTACACTGTTTCCAGAAATAGGGGTTGTCGTGAACAGCAGGATAAGGGTTAAAGGGTTAAGCACTAACCAGTTCATTTTGTTAATGATTCTTTGAACAACTTGTCCGAAGATAGTTGGAATAAAAAAGTTAATAGGTGTTATTGTTTGTTTGTTTGATTTGAGGTTTAACGTCCCCGTCAACACGTCCCCGTCAACACTGTAAAGGTCTTTTGGAGACGTTGCTTTCTATTTTGTGGGACTTTTATCCAACATTGAGAGGAAATGACATCTCAAGCCCTGCCGCCCAATGTAACCAATAGGTTTTATAAGCATGGACGGTCAGACACTCATACCACTTTGCCTGGGCAGGCTTAGATCCTCTAAGCGGTTTACCAGTACTCGTGTACGGGTCGGTTTCAGCTCTGCGTGGAAGCATCATGCAGCCCATGTATTTCTATAAGCCCCGATGGGCGGGGGCCGGTTATTGTTAGGAATAGTGTATCTGATGAATGATTTATACAAATTATTAATACTGAATGTGACAAATGAAGAAGAATCATGTCTATTTAGACAAGAATACGTCCTTTGAATATTGTTATACTGCAAAGAATTTTGTAGGCTATTGATAGGACAGTGAAAGGGCAGTAATTGAAGGTTATTTTATTGACTTTATATTGTGAAATATTTGACGCAAATTCATATGGGGAAGGACCCACAAGCTTGTGAGTGTGCCTCCGCCATATGAATGAGTGCCGAATATTTGACGGTATAAAGTCGGTAACCTTTTTATTATATAACCCAAAACTGTGTCTAGTAAAAAGCAACCTTGTCTTCAAATCAGATTATATATCTAGAAGAGGCTCCTTCCATAAATTTCATATGAAATGACAATGAGTATTAGATCCATTGTTTATGTTTGCGTTTATATGATGTCATGTGAACACCCACCTAAACCCCACTTTATATAGATAAAACTGGGGTTTGTTGGGGTATACATTATTTTTCTTATTTTTGCTCTTAGATATAGGTTGTGGTTACTTATTAGAACTGCCTCAATGAGAGGGTTCTAACCAGCACCCACAACATATGTTTGTCGTATAAATAAGAAAAATATAACAGACTTTCATTGGAAAAGTGGCCAGTTTGGAGATGTGAAAAAATGCACTATGTCGCACTGGTGTGTTATTGAAATGCTTATGCAAACCTGATCTGTTGTAGAACACTTGGGTAGGCATTTTAATATAAAGTGGTCCTTTACACCACTTTATTAAATCAAAGCACTGACAGCACTGGTGGTTGGATTGTCTTTGAATGTGGATTGGGAAAATGGGCCTGAACAGGGGACTGAGACCGTTTGTTTAACCTTTACATTCCTGTTCTTTAAGCAAACAGTGTAGGCACTGATTAGACATCGCATTCATTCCCTCAATTTACTTTTTATGCCCCGCCACTAAAAAAGTGGCAGGGTATAATGTTACACACTCCGAGATTTTTTAGTGTCCGTCTGTCAGCACCTCATAGTTTCATGCTCTGATATCATGTGAGATATTTTCACGAAACTTCACAGATATGTAGAGCGCCATGAGACGATGTGCAGAACATATAAACTGTAACTCTGATATTCCTACTTTTGGAGTTATTACCCTCTGAACATAGAACATGACCGTTTCTATCATATTTTCTTGTCGGCTCCATAACTCGGATACTATTTGAGATATTTTCATGAAACTTCACAGATATTCCGAACACCATGAGACGATGTGCAGAACATACAAACCGTAACTCTGATTTTCCTACTTTTAGAGTTATTGCCTTTTGAACATTGAACATAGCCATTTCTATCACAGTTACCTGTCCGCTCTATAACTCTGATACCATTTCAGATATTTTCATGAAACTTCACAGATATCTAGAACACCTTGAGACGATGTGCAAAACATAGGAAATGTAACTCTGATTTTCTTACTTTTGGATTTATTGCCCTTTGAACATTGAACATAGCAGTTTCTGTCAGTTTCATGTCCCTCCATAACCCTGATGCCATTTGAGATATTTTCACGGAAGTTCACAGATGTGTAGAGCACCATGAGACGACGTGCAGAACATTTGAACCATAACTCTGATTTTCCTGCTTTTGGAGTTATTGCCCTTTGTACATTTAACACAGCTATTTCTCCCATGTACTTGTGTCTCCTCCATAACTCTGACACTGTTTGACATATGTTCATGAAATTTCATAGAAATGCCAAGCACTATGAGACAATATGCAAAACATATGAACCATAACTCTGGTTTTCCTGCTTTTAAAGTTATTGCCCTGTGAACATTGAACATGTATATTTCCACCATGTACTAATGTCTGCTCTGTAAGTTGAAAAGATACTGCAATATATCTTCATTTTGACAGAGACACATCACTTGCTTGATGTATGTGCAGTGGCGGGGCATCATCCTGTGCTTGCAGCGTTTTTATTACTTAGTGCTTTGACACCACAGGAAGAAGAAAATTGCTGGCTATAATTAACCATCACCGGGGTTTTGTATGTGGCCAGCGATTGTCACATGGATAGCTTCTGTACTCATTATGTTTGGATTGGTTGATAAACAATCAACCTAAAAAGATGGATAATACATGAATTGTTGTTTAGCTCAAAAGTGGATCTGTGTGCAGATATACATTGTAAATGCTTATTTGACCAACGAATACATTACTGCATGTAGTTTATTAAACAATCCAGCTGTAAAACATCACATTTTGTCTTATATACAGTCGAACTTTGATGCCTCAAACACCTTTTGCACAATGAAAATCTGTTCGAGATGGGTCGTTCGAGCCATTTAGGGTTACTGTCCCAAGGCATACCGTGGTTAATTATTGGTCATCTTTTCAGTGTTCTATAACAAAATGCATACATTTGCAAGATAAAAGTTAGAAATCTCCTCAATTATTCCACACTACATCTTAGGTAGTGAAATCCCTAGGATCGTCTCGACCATGGTAAACGGGCTATCGGTAATTGAGCCATCGAAGCTTCAGATAATGGGGTGTAATTAGGACAATTAAGAGATAATTTGCTTTATCTCTATACTGTTGGTATATGTACTCATTTGAGGCCATTCTAATAAGAGTCAATGCTTTTTATGAAAATATAAGTAAATATCATCAGAATTGTATTAAAAATAAAAAAATAAAAAAATTAAGCCTCCAGTTTTATTATATCCTCTAGTAACAATGACATGTCCATGTGTTTGAGTACCATGTTTAATTTCTTTAGAACTAGCAGTTTTCATATGATCTTTTTATATTTTCCTTACTTCTGCTACAAACATGGATTGTGGTAGCTCTTTAAAACTGCCTCGTTGAGGCAGATCTGTGCTAGCTCATTAGAACGGCCTCATTGAGGCAATTCTAACGAGTACCCACAATTTATATTTTTGAGCAAAAATAATGAAAATAATGTATAGCCTTGTAAAAACCAGCTTTCCTCACAAAGTGGGGTTTTACATTGGTATACATTACATTATGTAATGATTACACTGACTTGTTAACGGATTGTTTTGATTGGTGCTTAAAGGGTCAATAATATCTTGGACATAGTGAATCTAGCGATTGGCCAGCAATCGAGTCTGGTGATTTCATTATGAAAACATGCCCATAGAAATACATAGTAATTTGTTCGCCGAAAAAATGAAAATTTTATGATGAAAACTGTTGATAATTTTCTTATTTCTGCTCAAAATATAGGTTGTGGGTACACATTAGAACCGCCTCATCTAATGAGTACCCACAATCTATATTTTAGAACAGAAATAAGAAAAATGATGCTGTGGTTCTAACGAGTACGCACAATCTGTATTTTGAGCAGAAATAAGAAATATAAGGTTTACCCCTGATAGCCCCAGTTTTACTATATAAAAGTGGGGTTCAAGGGGGTCAAAATTGTAAAGGCATGATTTTGTGATTGGTGACTCCTGATACATAAATGGAGCAGAAAATATTAATTCTAGATTTTAGCAAAAAAGACTTAACAAAACCGTAATAGTGTTGACTCGGCTATAAAACTCCAAAATAAACAAATATAGAAGGGTTTAAATCTAGGCTTTGCAAGATGAAAAGTCAATTATTCCCATTCTCTTTGTAAACTGGTGGAAGATGAGGCTGTGCATATAATAATACATAGCAACAGATTAGGTCGGTATTTTGTGATAATTGAAGGGGGTTCTAATTCTTACGACAAGAAAATCGTAACAAAGGAAAGAAGCATAGCCTGAAAAAATCCCCCCCTATGGTGGGATTCGAACCCAGGCCACTCGGGTAATAGTCCAGTGCTCTAACAGCTGAGCCAAAGAGTCGACTCTCTGACGCAGTTGTCAGAGAGTGGTTATAAACCTAGAAGCTATGCATGTGACCTAGCAAGGTAGATAATGGAAGGGAGGTAACACACCCTCTATTCAAGGAAGTCATCATTTATGATAAGGTGGAGCCAACTTCGGCATGAAGCCAATTCTGGCATGTAAAGTCCGATCCTGGACGAGCCACCATCTTACAGCATGAAAGCCGTAACAAAGGAAAGATGCATAACCTGAAAAAATCACTGCCTATGGTGGGATTCGAACCCTGGCCGCTCGGGTGATTGTCCAATGCTCTAACCGCTGAGCCAAAGAGTCGTCTCCCACCTAGAAGCTATGCATATGATCTACCAAGGTAGATAATGGAAGGGAGGTAACACACCCCCTCTTCAAGGAAGTCATCATTTATGATGACATGAAGGATGCCAACTTCAGCACGAAGCCAATTCTGGCATATAAAGTCCATCCCGGACGAGCCCCCATCTTACGACATGAAAGACGTAACAAAGGAAAGAAGCATAGCCTGAAAAAATCCCCGCCTATGGTGGGATTCGAACCCAGGCCGCTTGGGTGATAGTCCAGTGCTCTAACTGCTGAGCCAAAGAGTCGACTCCCTGACGCAGTTGTCAGAGAGAGGTTATAAACCTAGAAGCTATGCATATGATCTACCAAGGTAGATAATGGAAGGGAGGTAACATAATGAATACCCACAATATAGGTTCATACAGAGAAATAAAGAAAGCTATCCTTCAATTATCACAAAATACGCACCTTATCTGTTGCTTTTATTAACCCCCCGCTGCAAAGCTGAGCGGGGATTATAGGAATGGCCTTCGTCTGTCTGTCCGTCTG
This sequence comes from Lucinisca nassula, assembly GCA_963580285.1. NCBI lineage: Eukaryota > Metazoa > Mollusca > Bivalvia > Lucinida > Lucinidae > Lucinisca > Lucinisca nassula. Next base: position 74,362,060 of record OY757011.1, on the reverse strand, counting down.
TAGTGTCTGTCCGTAACTTTCTTGTCCGCTCCACATCTCCTGAACCCTTTGATAGATTTTCATTAAACTTTGGTCAATTATTCATCTCCATGAGCTGGTGTGCAGAACCCATAAATGAACCATGTCGACTCAAGGTCAAGATCACTGTTGAAGGTCACGGGTTTGAAACTTGGAATTTTGTGTCCGTTCCATATCTCATTTACCCTTGAAAAGATTTTCATTAAACTTTGGTCAAATATTCTTCTCAGTGAGGTGATGTGCAGAACCCATAAATGAACCATGCCGACTCAAGGTTAAGGTCACATTTGAAGGTCAAGAATTTAAAAGTTGATTTTTGTGTCCGTTCCATATTTTCTTTACCCTTCAAAGGATTTTCATTAAACTTTGGTCAAATATCTCCCTCAGTGAGCTGATGTGCAGAACCCATAAATGAACCATGCCGACTCATAAGGTCACATTTGAAGGTCACGAATTTAAAACTTTGAATTTTTTGTCCGTTCCATATCTCCTTTACCCCTCAAAGGATTTTCATTAAACTTTGGTCAATTATCCCCCTCAGTGTGCTCATGTGCAGAGCTCATAAATGAATCATGTCGACACCAGGTCAAGGTCACATTGGAAGGTCACGAGTTTGAAACTTTGAATTTTGTGTCCGTTCCATATCTCCTTTACCCTTCAAAGGATTTTCATTAAACGTTGGTCAAATGTCCCCATCAGTGAGCTGATGTGCATAACACATAAATAAACCATGCTGACTCAAGGTCAAGGTCACAGTTGAAGTTTGCGATTTTGAAACTTTGAATTTTGTGTCCGTTCCATATCTCCTTTACCCCTGGAAGGAATTTCATTAAACTTTTGTGAAATATACCACACAGTGAGCTGATGTGCAGAGCCATAAATAAACCATGCCAACTCAAGGTCAAGGTCACAGGTGAAAGTCACAAGGTTGAGCCTTGATACAAAGTGCAGGGGGGGATTTGGCTGTCCTTCAGACTGCTTTCTTGTTTAATATAAGGTTTTTGCACTGACATTGGTGAATATTGTTCTGGGTTTGGATATGAAGGACATGAACTTCAAATGTCCTTCAATGTCCCAACAAGTTACTTAGTCACCAATTCCAGTGCAATGGCCCTTTTATTATAAAGATATAAATATTTTATGTCATTACCAGCACTTTTGGTAACTCCAACACGTTAACAAGTCCATGTAATTAACACCCCTCTAAACCCTACTTCATAAACAGAAAACTGGGGTTTACAGGGGTATACATTATTTTTCTTGTTACTGGTCCAAGACATAGATTGTGAGTACTCGTTAGAACCGCCTCAATAAGGAGGTTTCAACAAGGATGTTCTAATGAGCACTCACAACCTCCACAAGCTATTTTTGTTTGGAGAATAAGAAAAATATCATATATTTTCATCAGAAAAGTCACTGTTATGGAGATAATAAAGAATGCACTGTGTCACACGGTTGTGTTATCGTTACATCCCCATACATTTTATCAGAATGTGTACAAGTGTATAACAAATTTTTTGTGTGTTCTCATTACCCTAAGATGTCATCAAATGCAATGTCTCCCAACAGTAAAATTTCAAAGGCATCAAAGATTGATTGATTTGGTTTTTAAGGTAACCGGGTGCTAGAAGCACATTGAGGCATCAAAATAAACATGCAATATCAAGTAAGCATGCTGATATAAAGCTATATCAGCATGTTTGTTCTTCTGATTTTATTTCACATTTCTGGTCATTCATTATTTGAGCCTGCACATAACAAATAAGTTCTGCAGTTAGATCCTTTGGAAGCAAGGAATACACCAAATAAATGAAAATAGCAGACTCGGTTTTACTGAGTCTGTTCATGACCAGTACTGAAATGTGCAACACCAACCACGCCCTCTGGCACCGGCTTAAGCAGAACTCTATTTTCAAAATGATACCAAATGAACTCAATGATCCCAAAGGACCAGAAAATATAATATGCACTATGATGATGTACGTGTGACGTCTTACGGCGGCCACACGGCACAACACCAGCTACAGTGAAAATAAATAAGTTCTGAAGTTAGATGCTTCGGAAGCAAGGAATACACAAAATAAACGAAAATAGCAGACTCAGTTTTATTGAGTCTGTTCATGACCAGTACTGAAATGTGCAACACCGGCCACGCCCTCTAGCACCGGCTTAAGCAGAACTCTATTTTCAAAATGATACCAAATGAACTCAATGATCCCAAAGGACCAGAAAATATAATCTGCACTATGATGATGTATGGGGAGACGTTTTACGGCTGCCACACGGCACAACACCAGCTACAGTGAAAATAAATATGTTCTGAAGTTAGATCCTTCGGAAGCAAGGAATACACCAAATAAATGAAAATAGCAGACTCGGTTTTATTGGATCTGTTCATGACCAGTACTGAAATGTGCAACACCGGCCACGCCCTCTAGCACCGGCTTAAGCAGAACTCTATTTTCAAAATGATACCAAATGAACTCAATGACCCCAAAGGACCAGAAAATATAATCTGCACTATGATGACTGATGTGACCACCAGAGACTCAAATCAACCTGGGCACCCATCCACAATGTCAAGACCGCTTGCTTATGTCTCTTTGCTTTGATATTAGCCTCTAGACAGTACATGCGATCAGCAAAGACTGATCAGACTGCTCGAATGCACAGCCTGATCTGAGTCTTTGCTGTCACACGGGTCTTACTGTAGATTTTGTCACGCGCCTGCTCATTTATAGTTTATCATATAACATTGCTACTATTCAGTGGATAACGTCATGTCATAAAAATCATATGACCACACATGTAATAACACATGGTTACTGGCACGTAACTTCGTGATGCCGTCCATGGCAACTCTTTGTTTTCTTTTGAACTTCTTCAGTGATTAAATCCGATTTAAAATCATAATATTATAAACAGAGTCTAACACTAATGGTCATTTCATACAAAATGAATGAAACTCGCCTAAGGCTTGTATCATAAATTTCATACAAAATGACCTTTCGTGTAAGATCCTCTATATATCTATATATATTATTTTAGTAACTATACAATAAATCAAAGCACTGACAGCACTGGTGGGTCGATTGTTTCTGAGTGTACGAGAAGCCTCCATGGTGCAGTGGTTACGCTACTCCCCTTGTAAACCAGAGGTCGCAGGATCGATACCGGGCTTCTCCAGACATTCGGATGAGTCTTTAAACCGAGGTCCCGTCTCCGTATGACCTAAGTTGTTGGTGGGACATCAAACTGAAGCACTCACTCACTCTGAGCGTACGCTGAAGAAAAATGTCCCGAACGAGGACTTAAACTGTTTCTTTTAACCATTACTTACATTAAATTACTGTACTATAAGCAATCAGTGTAGACCCTGATCATATGCTGCATTCTGGGTCAAGTCTACACTGTTTGCCAAACCCAACTAATGGTTCCAGTCCAGAAACGATAGGAAATCCTCTTACGCAATACTCTGACCTAACAGCGTTAACAATACTGCGCAATAGTCATGCGGACTTCAGGAATGAAAGGCTACTGTGCTCAATTGATAAACAATCAACTCAGTTATTTATAGCTTTATTATCACAAGCATAAATGTAAAAGTCTGTGAAATGAACACCTTTTAAAATCACACTTATATAGACAAATACGGGTCTATAAGGATTTACCATATGACGACGCATCTAAGAGTTTAATAGTGCCATGCATGTAATGAATTTTGTTATCCACTAGTGGATTAAATATGTAAATTAGTTAGATACGCCCCGTAACGTTATGTGTACGACGTCATTAATGATGTCCCGCTTACTGATGGCGGAATATTGACATCTTGTAAAACAATCGTCACGTCAATGAACAAAATGTGTTTTAAATGCCATATGATAAAAAGAATCTTGCATTCCTGTTCATGTATTATTAAATGTATTAAACTCATTGAGGAAAAGGGATAAAATGCGAGGCTTTGCCGAGCATTTTATCCCTTTTCCTCAACTCGTTCAATAAATTCAATAATACATGAACATTCATGTAAGATCCCTCATGTAAGATCCTTTATATATATGTTTATTTTCATATTTCTGCTCCAAGCAAAGCATGAAACAGCCTCATGGTGTTGGACTGCTGAACACCCACAATCTATGTTAAGTATCAGTTATGAAAACAAAATTTTTATTAGAAAAAGATGAAAGACAGCATTTTATTGCATACCAGATAAGAATGTCTTTGGGCAGTAGGGTTTGAGATGTCATTTCATCTCGATGTCAGGTAAAAGTCCAACAAAATCAGAACCATTGCTCCAAAATGACCTAAATAGTATGAACAGGGACGTTAAACCTCAACACAAGCAAACAAATAAAAGTTTTTTTTGTGATACAAATTGACTGATCCTGATTAGTTTAACCCTTTTACCCCAAAATTTCTGGTGTGGACTCTTCTGTCTTTGTATGTCAACACATCCATTCATGTGTTTATATGTAGACAAGGAGTTAAGGCAAAGTCATTAATAGTAATTTTAGGAGATAAACTTTTGTTTATGATGGGGTACCCTTTAAATCTAGTTTGAAGCTGCAACTAATAGCTTTTGTTTAAACTCATACTCTGCTAAGGTATTATAGATGGTATATTAAAGGTCGAGCTGTCTGACCTCCATAGGAAAGGTGGTGAAAAATCAAACACTGATGAATTATAAAGGCTGATCAAACATTGCATCAACGTCAGTTCTGTTTCTGTGCTTGGAAGACCACATTTCTTCCATTTGCAAAGCTTTAAGCTTTTCTGGCCTAGTTAAGATTATGAAAGATTATGAACACTTGTCTGCAGAGAATTCACTGAAAAGGATAACATTTGAGCATGTTAAAAATGCAAGATTGGAATTTCTTTCAATGGTGGACTTTACATAGAAAATGACTTTTCAAGATAATGCAGCCGCTATTTTCATCTCCCAACAGCAGTCACAACGGCCGAGGGGATGTCAACGCTGCTTGTCATGCTGACAGTTCGAGTTTGTATCTCACTGATTGCGTTTTAATAAACGTATGAAAAAATCTGTTTGCTGAGAGCTGATAATACTTTATGAACAATGCCATATGCTGAGATTGAAGTGTGTGTCGTTTATCTGAAACCGGGTCTAACAACATTTTAAATCTGAACTTTGAAAATGACTTTGAAAGTCGGTAAAGAAGAGACGTAGAAGACAAGTCAACAGGACTTATAGGATTCTACTACCACCAAGTTCATGTGACGTTACTTGTGTAGTCACCTTAAAACCATGGCCTCTGGACGATCTCATCAGGGTGTGGGACAAGAAGCAAGCATTGAAACTGTTACAGATGTCAAAGATAAGTATTTTTTATTGCTTTCCCATACCTACTCAAATCGGGTGATTAAAGTTTAGACAACCATGCCTGTTTGATGTGCAGCTGCTGTTTGCCACTAGAACTTAGCTTCTATTCTGGCAATCGCTGCCCTCAGCTCGATATGAACTAAATTAGTGCTGACTGGGTCTTAAAGCTCCAAATCAATAATCTCTCCGTGCTGCACATTAATAACAGCGACTCATTATTCTTGAAAATATGCTTGTTTTCTTGTTCATACCACGGTGACGCCAAGTTCTGCAATTAAAAGTCAGGTAGTTTTGCTCCAAGTACTCTAGTTTTCACCTGCAACCGAGTTACCTTTGCCATGTTCAATGTTTAAGAAAGCATCATGCTCATCCAATATTCCTTTATTGGGACTTGATATGACATGCCTTCCCTCAGGGCATCTATTTATACTGCATCATCCTCACATGAGGATTACTTGCAGCTAGGTCTAGCCTTTATTCATTATGGCTAAAGTCATGAATACGGTCTGAATTTCATCATCTGCTTAGCTCGTTTGTGTCTCATAAGGCCTCAGGTTTGCATTGGTTTTCATGTCTCATTGTAAGGTGCCTGCCATTCAGTGTGTTGTTGTCATCTAATCTAATCAAGATGCACAACCTTATTCAGGCCTCATATAGAATGCCACTCAGCCCTCACTTGATTTCTGCTAGCTGTAAATGCAAAGCTGCAAGCATTTGCATGCCTCCCCAGCCTAGAAACTGCTACATGTATCGCCTCTCCTCCGGCTTTTCACTGGGGTTCATGTCAGGTCTACTGATATGAACAATTCGACCCCCCCCCCCCCACTCCCCCCTATCTGATTGTGACTTTGCACTTTAAGTGAAAACATAAAAGAAAGCAAGTGAATTTTAAAGAGAAGCTTAGAAATAACAATTATCTAACAAGATGTAGAGCTCTTGTCATATTGTGCAGACTTAGGTCTTCCAAGTGCAGAAATAATATCAGCACAAGTCTTGTCTGATTTTGTGAAGACTCCAGACATACCCGATTTTCTGTCCTTATGAGCAGATTTTATTGGCCAGTCCATGTTGGTAACAGGTGGTAAACAGTTATGATGAAACGGGCCTCAGTGGCCTAGTGGATGAGAATGCTGACTCTCATTCATTAGGTCCCTTGCTGCTATGGGTTCGAGCCTGCTCGGGTCACATGTAAGAAGCCGAGTTCTGCTAAGGAAGTCCAGGTGGGTTTCTCCGGGTACTTCAGTTTTTTTACCACCTCTGGTTAACTATCTGCTCAATATGAGTGAAATAATCTTGAAAGGGCCATAAGAAAAAAAAAAAAAAGAGTTTGCTGACAGTGTCTACAGTATCAGCAGCAATTTAAGACATTGATCAGACTGCATATGACAGGGACCGTAGTACAATCTGACTGCTTGGCCAAAGCTTGAAGTCTTACAGCACAAGTGGGTTGGTCACCACTTCTGACAATGCAGACTATGCAAGACAATGCATGGCGATCTAAGTTATCTAACTGTTCGGCTGATTTCTCAATTTGCCACTTATACATCTTTAACGAAGGAGTTTTGACAATCATGGCTATCATTTTAATGCGAGTAGAAACGCTGTGTTGACATCTCAAATCCTTACAGTGGAAGATGATAGGACTGCATGGCTTAGTCTCCCATTCTAAGGGTATAAGACAACCAGATTGCATGGCTGTGAATTCAGTTCAAAACTAAGCTTAACAGAAATATAGCTAGGTCTCCAGTTTACAGAGACCGATCAGTCTCTAGTAAGGTTGATCAGAATTCGTTTTGTGAGATTTTTCTAACATACATGTAACTGAAAGCAAAATTTCCAAATGACCTTAATAGTATTGATGGGAACGTTAAATCACGTGTACAACAAACAAACATAATAGAATATTTGGGTATCTTGTAAAACCTCTCTTTTTAATTTTGTTTATTATTTTTTGGCTGACATAGTTAGTACAAGGCAAAAAGATTAATGTCCACATCTTGCAGTCTGGACCGATTATTTTCCTTCCTCAATGGATATGGCCAGCCTCGGTTGCTCAGTCGGATGCACATCTGACTGATGATCAGGCGGACGTGGGTTCGATACCTGCCTGGGTCGGCACCATAATTTTGAAATCTTTTCTGCGTTCATTCAATCCCTTCATATCATGTCAGTCGTTTCATGTAGCTGCAAGGGACTGTTCTGCTTCACACTCAGTCACACTGGCTGACTGGGTAGTTACTCACACTGGCTGAGTAGCTGGAATTAAAGGCAGACCAGTCACACTGGCTGACTGGATGGTTACTCACACTGGCTGAGTAGCTAGACTGATGGTAACTGCAGACCAGTCCCACTGCTACACACACTGATTCATGAAGGGCATGCAGTTGTCAGTTTCTGGCATAAGAATGTGCATTGTACTGGTTAACCGCTTACATACTATGCACTGTACTGGTTAACCGCTTATGCAGTATATGCCAACTGACCGGCTCAAAAATGACCTTAATAGTGTTGACTGGACTCAGAACAAAACTGCATTGTGCCAAAATAGTGGCAGTCATCCTGGACTCTTGTATTTATTCCTAGTACCATGTTTATGATCTTTTTGTGTCAGTTTCAGGATGGAGCAATCCTGGTAGTTCCAGTCTTGTTCAGGTCAGGTGTTTTGTATATCCAACATGAGGATCAAGCTAGTGTTATGGATTGGTACAGAATTGAAGTTCAATTGACAAAGAAGCATTTCCCTACAAAGTGACATACATTTGGTGATGCCAACATTTACTAGAAGAATAATTTAACACACTTTTCTGAACTGCCTTGTGCAAACGATAGGAAAGGAACATTCTTGCTCATGTGGGCTATGACAGTTATTTAAATTCTGGACACGCAGCTACATCAGCTGCGAAGATCATGTATGATCCATACCTTAGGACAATGGTCATCCATTATAAAATGAACTGAAGTCATAAAGATGCACAGTTTACTCTTTTACAATTTAATCCTTCTGGTGCATAGCACATCTTGAGGATGGCTTGTACATGTTCCTTTGTTAGGCAACTTAGGCTTGACATTGCATGTGAATTGTCTGATTCGCATGAGATGTTGGGCCATGTTTTTTCACTGGAATATGAAGACATTAAGAGCGCAAATTCAAATCTGTCTATCATCTAAACACTATTGGTTTCATTGGGCGACAGGGCTTGAGATGTCATTTCATCTCAATGTCCGGTAAAGTCCCACAAAATTTGAAGCAACGTCTCCAAAATGACCTTTAAATTGTTGACGGGGATGTTAAACATCAAATCAAACAATCAAACAAACTGTCTGTCATCTGCTCAGGATTTTCTGTGGTACTTGAAGGGTAAACAAGTTCTAATAATTTACTGATTATGTGTGACAAATGACATGCTGCAGGTACAGATATCCTGTATATACTTGCTTATATGTTACTGCTCCTAGTCACTGATACCCCCACTTCTTAATCTTTATTCCTTTTACTTGGGGATCATTCAGTCATGATATTCATTCCTTCATTTTTGGGGAATTCCATTTCATTTTACAAAACATTCATCAAATTATCCCCAAGTTCTACCAGGCTACAACAGCCTGCTACAATTTATCACTTTTCATGTAGCTGATACTTTGGAATTTCATGTTAATACTGCTTCACACTCAGTCACACTGGCTGACTGGGTAGTTACTCACACTGGCTGAGTAGCTGGATTTCACGGCAAACCGGTCACACTGGCTGACTGGATAGTTACTCACACTGGCTGAGTAGCTAGACTGACATTAACTGCAGACCAGTCACACTGGCTGACTGGATAGCTACTCACACTGGCTGAGTAGTTCGACTGAGAATCAGCATTATCATGTTTTCCAGCCAAATGCAAGTATCGCCAACATGGCAAATGCGCTGTGCCAGCCGCACTGATCAGAGCAGGTGCCATGTTTGTGAGCATATGATTCATTCTATCAGCAGCTACTGAAAAGTACGTCCCCCTGGTTCAGCATGGTCCGCATACCGCGTGGCCAGTGTCAGGCCCAGTACAGATGACACTGGTACACAGTCTGAACTAGGACTTCTGGGCCAATGACTGAGCTGGTCCCATTTAGCCAAAATATAAAAGGAATAAAGAGAGAGATAATAAAAGAAAACATAGAGTACTTGTAGTTTTACTGACCCCTAAACATTATCTGTCATTAAGTCATACTTAATGAAAACTGCCAGGTGACCCGTCATAAATAGTAATTTTAGGAGATAAAATTTTGTTTATGATGGGGTACCCTTTAAATCTAGTTTGAAGCTGCAACTAATAGCTTTTGTTTAAACTCATACTCTGCTAAGGTATTATAGATGGTATATTAAAGGTCGAGCTGTCTGACCTCCATAGGAAAGGTGGTGAAAAATCAAACACTGATGAATTATAAAGGCTGATCAAACATTGCATCAACGTCAGTTCTGTTTCTGTGCTTGGAAGACCACATTTCTTCCATTTGCAAAGCTTTCCACCAAGACCACCCCACCACAACACCTTGCATCAGTGACATGGAGTAAGGGATCAGCTCAAGTCCCAGATGCGACCATAGTAATCAGAAAGTGTTTCAAAGTTAATGCAATGTTTGGGGAATTCCATTTCATTTTACAAAACATTCATCAAATTATCCCCAAGTTCTACCAGGCTACAACAGCCTGCTACAATTTATCACTTTTCATGTAGCTGATACTTTGGAATTTCATGTTAATACTGCTTCACACTCAGTCACACTGGCTGACTGGGTAGTTACTCACACTGGCTGAGTAGCTGGATTTCACGGCAAACCGGTCACACTGGCTGACTGGATAGTTACTCACACTGGCTGAGTAGCTAGACTGACATTAACTGCAGACCAGTCACACTGGCTGACTGGATAGCTACTCACACTGGCTGAGTAGTTCGACTGAGAATCAGCATTATCATGTTTTCCAGCCAAATGCAAGTATCGCCAACATGGCAAATGCGCTGTGCCAGCCGCACTGGTCAGAGCAGGTGCCATGTTTGTGAGCATATGATTCATTCTATCAGCAGCTACTGAAAAGTACGTCCCCCTGGTTCAGCATGGTCCGCATACCGCGTGGCCAGTGTCAGGCCCAGTACAGATGACACTGGTACACAGTCTGAACTAGGACTTCTGGGCCAATGACTGAGCTGGTCCCATTTAGCCAAAATATAAAGGAATAAAGAGAGAGATAATAAAAGAAAACATAGAGTACTTGAAGTTTTACTGACCCCTAAACATTATCTGTCATTAAGTCATACTTAATGAAAACTGCCAGGTGACCCGTCATAAAGAATGACGAACAGTGTGAATCCAGATGAGCCATCTCACCTGGATCTGCACTGTTTGCCTAGGCATCTGCACTTGTCTGCAAGACTGAAACAGTTCAATGATTACGAAAACAAGAACATTGCTGATCACCTATGCATAAGGGGAATGGGAACACCTAGCACATTTTTCTGCCATTTTTCAAAGGGAGACAACATTTGAACTGTTGGTTTTCTTTTTCTCCAGCAGTGGTTTCTTGTTGTCGAGTCCTCACCGTTGTTTCATCTATGTGGTTGTTTGATTTTTGTGTTCATGGAGATGTTCCACTGATGAGTTAGGAGGTCTTCATGCGGACTCAACAAATTATTTGTCTAAATCGCGACAGAAGCAAGAACGAGGATTGTGGCCACGTAAAATCGATTTAAGCCCCCAAGTGGAATTCGTTTCACTGCGGTTCTTCTGTCATGGTTAATTTATGTTATGTTTTGTCTGAGTGTTTGTATGGTTTATATATTATTTGTTTTGGATAGCTATTTGACCATTTTGTGGGAAAGTAACTTTCTTTTTTGGCTTTCCGCTATTGATGTTTCCATTATGGTCTGGTTGTTTCATGTTTGTGTTTCTTTCCCTTTGGTGTCTCTGATGGGGTTAATTGTATCGCTTTCACTTCTATTTCTGGACTTCCTGTTCGCTGTTCTATAAGCCCTGTCCCACTGAAAAAAGGGTTGTACCCTTAAAGGAAAGAATTTGCTCCTCAGGAGCAAATTCTTTCCTTTAAGAGTTGATCCCTATTGACATGGAAGACATAAATACTTTTGCAGAAGTTGCCTCCCCTGAAGGTGTTCCCATTCCCCTTAAATGACATATTTCTCAATGTTTACATTAACCCTTATCCTGCTGAATGAATTAACCCTTTCTCATTCAGATACACAATTTTAGGTGTCTGAACCCCCACCCCTATCTAAGCCCCAGAAACACCTAAAATCTGCATTCCCTACCAACGGATAGCTATATTTCGGTTAGGATAAGTTGTCCTTAAAATGTTGGCAGTAGCCCCCTCATGTCCGAAACAAAAATTGGGGGTATGACCCACCCAGCCGCTGAAATGAAATCTGAGGGTGTCTGGGGTAAAAACTGTTTCGAATTTGATGCTGGAAAAACACGCTGCAAACAGTGAACATCTCTAGTGTGAAACCCCTTAATTGTTGCCTTGATAGCAGTGTGTAAATTAAGATTCGGAAGGGAGAGAATGACTCAAAAATACATGTGAAATCACACTTTTTGACAGCCTTAAGATGCCCCCATGTTACCATGGCAACAATGATTTAGGCTAGAAAGATTCTGTTTAAAAGGCGACTGCCCAGTGAACAGTCATGCCAAGTTAGGTGTAAATTAGACCATTCATTATGAAATAATGGTTATATGAAGTTGCTGTCCTAAGCAACACCGTGAAAATCAGTAAAATTCATGAAGTCTCCATGTGGGAATGGGTTAATTTGTCTCACCCATTTCTGACTAGCAACCAGTCAAATCACTTGATATAGTCTATTCATTAAAATTTGCAAACTGAATGACAAACAGTGTTGATCCTGATCAGATGGCTTCTTCAGAAGCCATCTGATCTAGATCTACACTTTTTGCTAAGGTATAGTGCTTGTTGTGTTCAGTGGGATAAGGGTTAAGTTAACAGCGTCTAAATGTCTTAAAGTTTAGTTGCCCTTACCTCTCATAAAGAGTGTTGTCATGAGAACACATGTTTTTGCCATTTACAAAAGCAACAAAGGTGCACATCAACTTGTGCACGTCAACCTGTGCACACATTGATCCTCATTACAATCACACACTCATGCAACTTCTTTTTCTGATGAAAATCCACAATTTTTTTTCTTATATATGCTACAAACATAGGTTTTGGGTGCTCCTTAGGACTACCTCATTGATAGAACCACCTCAGTGAGGTGGTGCTAATGAGTACCCACAACCTATGTCATGGAGCAGAATTGAAAAAAAGATAATAAATACCCCCGTAAACCTCAGTTTAAGTGGGGTTTATAGGGATGTTCATTTCAAGGACTTGCCATCTGATTTGCACTTCATTGTTAGGGGATTGAAGAAATATATGGGCTGCACGATGCTTCCACGCAGAGCTGAATCAGGCCCACACACTAGTACTGGTAAACCGGATCTAAGCCTGTCTAGGAACTGCGGTGCGAGGCGGACCGTCCATGCTAATAAACCCTATTGGTTTCATTGGGCGACAGGTCTTGAGATGTCATTTCATCTCAATGTCGGGTAAAAGTCCCACAAAATTGGAAGCAACGTCTCCAAAATGACCTTTACAGTGTTGACCGGGACGTTAAACCTCAAATCAAACAAATCATTGTTAGTATAGTACAATAGAGTCAAACTTCAATAATTCGAACACTTCTGGTACCATGGAAATTTGTTCGAGATAGGGGTAGTTCCAATTACTGAGGTTTACTTATTGTGCCAGGTCATAAGGATATATGGGGATCACTTTAGGACATCTCTACAATCTTCAATGAAATAAAGGTATGTTGTGTGTACTCATTAGAATCGCCGGCCTCGGTGGCTCAGTCGGATGCGCGTCTGACTGGTGATCAGGAGGACGCAGGTTCGACTCCCGCCGGGGTTGGCAACATTCTTTCGTGGAGATTGATCATGAAATCTTTTCTACGGTCATTCTCTCCCTTCCGCCGATTCAAGAAGGGCAGTTGTCAGTTTCTGGCGAAAGAATGTGCACTGTACTGGTTAACTGCTTACGTGTAAGCCTGCCCAGGAAAGTGTGGATAGGTAAACTGACCGGCTCAAAAATGACCTAAATAGTGTTGACTGGGCCGTTAAACTCCAAAACAAACAAACAAACTCATTAGAATCGCCTCAATAGGCGATTTTGATGGGTGCACACAACATACCTTTTCAAGATAAACTGAGAAAACCATAACTATGGGTATCTCAAGCTTTGTGACATATTCTCACGGGACTTCAGAACTACATGTAGTTGGCATTAGCCATTGTAAACGACATATCCGTGTTCGAGACATCGAAGTTTCACTGTGCTTTGTGCTGAAGTTTAAGGCTCTTCCCTCTAGTCTGTGTAACTGAGCAGGCCAGTTCATGTCTAACCTGGTCAAAAACCATAAAGACAGGTTTTCTAAGGACATGCTCAATATTGCTCATATTTGCTCCATGGTGCACATGCCTAGTAAACAATGGGTCAGGGGAGAACACCCACCCCAGCTTACAGCATTATGTCTATCTTTGATAAGTAAAAAAATGTACCTGCTTTCTTTGATTTTGTTTGATTTGAGGTTTAACATCCCCGTCAACACTGTATAGGTCATTTTGGAGATGTTGCTTCCAAGTTTGTGGGACTTTTACCCGACATTGAGATGAAATGACATCTCAAGCCCTGTCGCCTAATGAAACCAATAGGGTTTATAAGCATGGATGGTCCGACTCGCATCGCTTTGCCTGGGCAGGCTTAGCTTATCTAAGCGGTTTACCAGTACTCATGTGCGGTCAGTTTCAGCTCTGGGTGGAAGCATTATGCAGCCCATCTATTTCTCCAAGCCCGGATTGGCGGGGGCCGGAACCTGCTTTCTAGAACACTACAACCAATTTGCTTGGGAATGAATATCATATAAAAGCTACCTTTTCTGGCTGCCTTTAATGGAATCAACTCCTTCTGATCATACAATCAAAGTACTGACAGCACTTTAAGGTGGACTGTCTTGGAGTGTTGGCTGAGAAAAATTATTCTGAACAGAGAATTAGAATGTTATATTTTACCATTAAATTCCTTAAAGTAAGCAGTGTAGATCCTGATCAGATGGCATCTCAAAACCTGCCGCCCAATGAAACCAATAGGGTTTATAAGGATGGACGGGCCGACTTGCACTGCTTTGCCTGGGCAGGCTTAGATCCTCTAAGCGGTTTACCAGTTTATCAGTTTCAGCTCTGCATGGGAGCAGCATGTAGCCCATCAATTTCTTCAAGCCCCGATGGGCGGGGCCGAGCAGCTAATCGAGGTCTACACTATTTGCCATACACAACCCAGTCTAAGTTTCACAGATAGCCATCTTTATCATATGACAACGCGTCTGAGAATGTAATAACGCCATGTATTAAGTTCGATAATCCACCAGTGGATTAAATATGCAAATTAGTTATATACGCCCTGTAACGTTACATGTACGACATCCTTAACTACCTCGCGTTTACTGATGGTGGAATATTGACATTTTTGTTTAACAATCGTGAATAAAATGCGTTTTAAATGTCCTATAATAAATAGAATGTTGCATTCGTTCTCATGTATTTAAGAATTTATTAAACTCGTTGAAGAAAAGGGATAAAATGCTCGGCAGAGCCTTGCATTTTATCCCTTTTCATCGTTTCAACTCGTTTAATAAATTCAATAATACATGAACACTCATGTAAGATCCTCTATTTACACAACTCTGATGACACAGCAACAATAATATTGTGGCTATAAATAACAATTACCTGTAGTTTTGTACCAATTAGTGAGTCAAGTGGACATTTGCAAATAATACTCATGATGCAGCTGGTATTTTTGGGTCGATTGATAGACAGTCGATCCAAAAAGTAACAAGATAGCAAGCCAATTACTTTAAATGCCCCCTTATTACTCTTGCACATCATAGTATACCCAATAAATGCTGCATACCTTTAACTTAGCATACATTTCGGTATTGCCAAAATGTTGCACACCTTCTAGTATAGTTACTACTTGCTGCATATCTTTTAATATAACATTAAATGATGCATACTTTCAGGTATAGCAAATTAATGCTGCAAATCTTGTAGTATAGCCAGTTAATGCTGCAAATCTTGTAGTATAGCCAGTTAATGCTGCAAATCTTGTAGTATAGCCAGTTAATGCTGCAAATCTTGTAGTATAGCCAGTTAATGCTGCAAATCTTGTAGTATAGCCAGTTAATGCTGCAAATCTTATAGTATAGCCAGTTAATGCTGCAAACCGTATTATATAGGCAGAAAATTCTACGTACTGCACACCTTTTAGCATTGCAAGTTAATGCTGCATACATTTCTGTATAAACGGTTAATACTGCAAATCATTTAGAAAATAAATGTTGCAAACCCTTAAGTATAGCATACCTTTTAGTATAGCCAGTAAAAGTGTATAGCCGATAAATGTTAATGTTGCATACCTTTAAGTATAGCCATTAATTGCTGGTTACCTTATAAAATATAGCCAATAAATGCTGTATATCTTTTAAAATAGTGCATGAATGCTGCATACCTTTTAGCATAGCCAATAAATGCTACATACCTTTCTCAAATCAGCCCCCGCACATCGGGGCTTGAAGAAATATATGGGCTGCATGATGCTTCCACACAGAGCTGAAACCGATTCCCCCCCCCCCCCCCCCCGCACACACACACGAGTACTGGTAAACAGTTTAGAGGATCTAAGCCTGCCCAGGCAATGCGGTGCGTGTCGGTCCGTCCATGCTTATAAACCCTATTGGTTTCATTGGGTGACAGGGCTTGAGATGTCATTTCATCTCAATGTCGGGTAAAAGTCCCACAAAATTGGAAGCAACGTCTCCAAAATGACCTTAACAGTGTTGACGGGGACGTTAAACCTCAGATCAAACAAACAAACAAAACCTTTTCAAATAGTGAGTAAATGCTGCATACATTTTAGTATAGCCAGGAAATGCTGCATACCTATTAGTGTAGCTGGTAAATGTAAATGCTTCATAGCTTTAAGTATAGCCAGTCACCTTTTAAAAATAGGCAATACATGCTGCATACCTTTTATTATAGCCAGCAAATACTACATATTTTTTTAATATAGAATATAAATGTTGCATATTTTTTTGCATAGCCAATGAAATACTGCATTACTTCAGTTAATGCTTCATCACCTGATACAAACGAGACTAATGTGATGAAATGGCGTATTATATATGTCTTTAGAAACATAACTTTTCAGCCGAAGCCGGCCTTGGGTAGCTCAGTCGGATGCACATCTGACTGGTTACCAGGAGGATGTGAGTTCGATACCTGCCGAGGTTGGCAACATTCTTTCGTGGAGATCGATCATGAAATCTTTTCTGTGGTCATTCTCTCCCTTCCGCTGATTCAAGAATGGCAGTTGTCAATTTCTGGCGAAAGAATGTGCACTGTACTGGTTAACCGCTAGCGAATAATCCTGCCCAGGAAAGGTGTGGAAAGCTAAACTGACCGGCTTAAAAATGACCTAGATAGTGTTGACGGGGTGGGGTCATTAAACTAAAAAAAATTGTGATTAATAGAATCTACGATGGGGTTGAGAGCGAGGCAAGGAAATCGCAGGAGTGTTTTCAGTTTATTAAAGTCTCTTGCGAGGCTATGCCAAGCATGAGACTAAAATGAACTGAAAATACGACTAAGATTTCCTTGTCGAGGGCTCAAGCCCATCGTTGATAATTCTTCTCACCCACATACTTAAACACGGACCCAATATACAAATGCATATTTGGTCCAAGACTTAAAACACTGTGCTGTGCATGATAAAATTCTATAAAGAAGCCATTGCCATTAGACTGCCAAAGAATACAGATAAGAACTATGCAAATGGCCACTTCACGCAAAGAAGCTAATTGGGCAAAATAAACTAGTCACCAATCAGGCTTTTGTTCAAACTAGGACTTGTTTAAGAAATACAAGTACTGAAAATAATAATAAGTATAATAATAATAATACGAAGAAGAAAAAAATGTCTGTTATCTTTCTTGAAATCTACATTGTGCTCTTTTCCATGACACTTGACAGCAATTATGTCAGTCTCATGTTTGACAGCTGTTCAAATTCAAGATATTTAGGCAGTTAAAATGTAAAACTAGGCAAATATTTTTCCAGTAACATGGTTTGGCTTACCTATTAACCATTCTAAGTCCAAAGGTGTTCTATGAGAATGACAGTGCAGACATTCACCACACTTGGTAGGGTGTCCATCTGGTATTGGTTTACAGTTGGACAAGGCCCGCTGTCTTTGTAGCAGGTAAGATAGTGGGGATGCTTTGACACTGTCCTATTCCTACAGAATACTTGAAAAACCAGATGTTTGATCAGCTTCACTAGGAGTTAAATCCGTACTTGCCAGAAAAAAGTTCATATTTTGCAAAGTTTCTGAATTTCCATCATCATAAAAATTCACTGTTTACATGGGATAGGTTCCAAGAGGTTTGAACACATTCACTATCTTTCCTCTGCGACAGTGCAAGGTCAAAATATTAAACCATTCTCCTAGATTTCATTAGACACGAAGCAGAGAAGAAAAAGGCAGTTGGAAAAAAGTTGTTCCGGTGCAATGTACATGTTTTACCTATATTAAGAACTGATTGGCATATTGAGACAGCTGTAAACTCAATGCGAGACAGGAGTGGGTAACAAAGATATCTCAAATTGCCATATAAAGAGATATCTCTTACCAGTGTGTGAGAAAGTTTAAGCTTACCTGAGCCAAAGGCTCATTTGTCAGCTTATATCATACTGCGGTTTCGTAGTCTGTGTGCCAACATTTTCAAACATCTCCATGAAACGATTGGTCCGACTGTAGTCAAATTTCATGTGGAACATTTGGGGTGCTAGTTTGTTTGAGGGGTCCATATCCGATGACTAAAATGGCCCCATGCCCAAATTAGTAAAAACCCTTCAAAAAGCTGAAACTGGGTATGTAGCATTTTGGTATTCGGGCCAATTATTGAGCATCCAAATGGTGACTTTGGTGATCTTGACCAATTTTAGACCAAGGTCATATTTGGTCACACGCTTTCATGTAAAAAAAAAGTCATATTTTGGAAAATATTGCAACCTGTGATCTGAAAATTGGTAGATGCAGTTAGGTGAATGAGTAAATGAAACCACATACATATTCAAGGTCAAGGTCAATCCTTGGCCCGAGGTCATTCAGCTATGAAAATTTAAACTTGTTATTCTAAAAAGATCCGTGCCGTTTTTAACCATATAAATGTTTTAGGAACAAGGCAGCACATGGGTTTGGTCACATGACCAGTGTGGCTGCCAAGTCCATGTATGGTAAAACACTTCAAAGTCCTATGGAACTAATGGACCGATTGCCTCGAAACCTGCTGTGTAGCATTTGCAACACAATGTCATCATAGTTTTGTTCAAATTATGACCTCAGGTTTGCTTTGACATTTTTTTTTTCGATTTTGTAGTACCAGCAATACACACGCCACATCCATGACCTGAGGGTATCAGACTTAGAAATGTTAATGATAAAGTTTTTAAGAGGTCATATTTTCCTAAAAATATGATGGATTTGGTTCATATTTGGTGTGATGGTATATAAAGGTTCAAAGTCTCATTTAGCAATACCCCTGTCCTTACCCAAAACAAGTTAAAGGTCACGGACTTAGAAATTATATGTAAAATGAGTTTAAGAGCATTTTATGTTAGAGAGTTTAAGAGCTCATATGTTCCAAACCATATGATGGATCGGGTTCACATTTGGCATGTTGATAGATATAGGCCCAAATATTTATTCAGCATTACCCATAACCATGACCTAAAGGTCAGGCTCACAGACTTTGAAATTTTAAGAGCTCATATTTTCCTAACCATATGATGGAGTTAGTTCAAATTTGGCATGATGATATAATCCCTTTTTTATTCAGCAATGCCCCCTAAAATGCCCTAGACTCCAAGTATACGAACTATTTTCATATTCATATGATGATATTTAATCGTCCAATGGTTAATTCAACAATACCACCACCTATGTCTTTGACCACAACTATTAAGAGCTCATATTTACCAAACCAGATAATGGGTTTGGTTCATTTTTTGATATTATGACAGATGTAGTTTGAAAGTTTTATACGGAAATGACCCACCCATGCCCATGCTTTCAAGTTCAAGGTCTCAAACTAAGAGCAAATATTTCTCTAACTATATGATGGATTTGGTGTGATGATAGATAAAGGTCCAATGGTTTATTCAGCAATACCCCCACCTATGCCTGTGACCTCGAGGACATTTCCAGGCGAGCAGTCTGGTGACAGCTGTTGTTGAAAAAACGCTGGTAAACTGAAGTCAAATTTCATTTGAAGCTTGTATGGGATGAGGATATGAAAGTTTGTTCGGCTTATACTTCATACTCCGAGTCCTGAAATTCATCTAAAAGCGCTATCCATGCCTTCTGTGTCGTTTACTTACACAACTTATCCAATTTTCGTCCAGAAATGAGCGAAATAAGCAGTCTTGCGGTATTTACTTACTTTACTTAGATTACTTATCAGTCATCATTGTCAGATAAGTAAAATAAGCTGAGCTGAGGCTGACCTGGTGTCCTGGAGTCTCTGATTTCGCTGTTAATTGAATTCTACTCATTTTACTTACGTTACTGATCTTCACATCAACACTATAAGTAAAATAAGCAAGTTTACAGTATTCTACTTAGGTTACTCAGTTTACTTACCTGGCACTACAGCAGTATAAGTAAACTAAGTAAACTAAGTAGATGTCAAAAAAGCTATGCTCCTCGATCCAAAAAACATGCTACATAAAATTAAGTGCAATAAGCTAATTAATTGATAAAATACAACGCTTTTACATAGTTTTAAGAGAAATAACTAAAATTTGCTGACCAGAACACTGAAGCATGATACTATAATACGGAAATGAGCTAAGTAGGATGAGTAACATAAGTAGGCGTATAGCTAACCAAGGATGGTACATGTATCAACCTCACTCTTAAGATAAGGTAAGTAACGTAAGTAATGTAAGTTGACTAATCAAACCAACGAAAGTCAATCTTGATATAACAGGATAAGTACAAGAATAAGCGTAAGTAACCTAAGTAACCTAAGTAAACTAAGTAACCTTGCATGTCTCTTATGACAAAAGCTACTACCATACCAACAATGCTAAGAGTAAGCTAAGTAAGATAAGTAACCTAAGTTGAGGTTATATATTTCATCCATGACTATGAGCAGTGTAAGTAGGATAAGTAAGTTAAGTAAGGTAAGTAACATAAGTGTTGTAAGTAACTGATATACCAGTAACATCAGCGACATCAGAGTAAGTTAAGTAAACTAAGTGAAGTAAGTAAGTAAGTAAGTAAGTATTGTGGTTTCGATCTTAGCACATGAGTAAGCTGAGTAGGGTAAGTAAACTAAGTAACCTGAGTAGAACTCTAAGTAACATAAGTAAATGTCCTACCAGCTACAACTGCCATACCAGAGTAAGTTAAGTAAGCTAAGTAAACTAAGTAGGCGTCCTGGTCACTTCGATGTGCAGGGCAAGTAGGATAAGTAAAGTAAGTAACCTAAGTAGACTTATAAGTAACATAAGTCCTGTAAGTAACCTCTCCACTAGCTACACCTACCATACCAGAGTAAGTTAAGTAAGCTAAGTAAACTAAGTAGGCTTGATGGTCACTCCGAACAGGGTTGAGAAGGGTAAGTAGAATAAGTAAACTAAGTAACCTACGTTGAATTCTAAGTAACGTAAGTAAGATAAGAAACTACTCCACCAGCTACGTTACCAATGCCAGAGTAAGTTAAGTAAGCTAAGTAAACTAAGTAAGCGGCGAAGTCTGTCCCAACGATAATAAGCAGGGTAAGTAGGATAAGTAAACTAAGTAACCTAAGTAGAATTATAAGTAAGGTAAGTAACTACCCTATTAGCCACTCTACCCAGACAAGAGTAAGTTAAGTAAGCTAAGTTAACAAAGTAAGCGGCGAAGTCTGTACTGAAGATGATGAGTAGGGTAAGTAGGATAAGTAAGCTAAGTAACCTGAGTAGAATTCTAAGTAACATAAGTAAGGTAAGTTACTGCTCTACCAGCAACGCTACCAATACCAAAGTAAGTTGAGTAAACTAAGTTGGCGACCTTGTCATCCCGAACAATGATGAGTAGGGTAAGTAGGATAAGTAAACTAAGTAACCTAAGTAGGATTCTAAGTAACGTAAGTTAGATAAGTAACTGTCCTACTACCTACACCACCCTTACCACAGTAAGTTAAGTAAACTAAGTAAGCGGCAGAGTCTGTCCCAACGAGGATCAGTAGGGTAAGTAGGATAAGTAAACAAAGTAACCTAAGTAGAATTCTAAGTAACGTAAGTAACTACTCCACTAGCCACTCTACCCATACCAGAGTAAGTTAAGTAAGCTAAGTAAACTAAGTAAGCAGAGAAGCCAGTACCGAAGAGGATGAGTAGGGTAAGTAGGATAAGTAAACTAAGTAACCTGAGTAGAATTCTAAGTGACATAAGTAAGGTAAGTAACTACTCCACTAGCCACTCTACCCAGACCAGAGTATGTTAAGTAAGCTAAGTAAATTAAGTGTGCGGCGACGTATGTCCCAGAGAGGATGAGAAGGTAAGTAGGTTAAGTAAACTAAGTAACTAAGTAGAATTCTAAGTAACGTAAGAAGGGTAAGTAACTACTCCATTAGCCACTCTACCGATACCCAGGTTAGTTAAGTAAACTAAGTAAGCGGCGAAGTCTGTATTGTAGAGGATGAGTAGGGTAAGAAGGATAAGCAAACTAAGTAACCTGAGTAGAATTCTAAGTAACATAAGTAATGTAAGTTACTGCTCTACCAGCAACGCTACCAATACCAAAGTAAGTTGAGTAAACTAAGTTGGCGACCATGTCATCCCGAACAATGATGAGCCGGGTAAGTAGGATAAGTAAACAAAGGAACCTAAGTAGAATTCTAAGTAACGTAAGTAAGGTAAGTAACTGTCCTACTACCTAGACCACCCTTACCACAGTAAGTTAAGTAAACTAAGTAAGCGGCAAAGTCTTCCCAACGAGGATCAGTAGGGTAAGTAGGATAAGTCTCTTATGACAAAGGCTTCTCCCCTACCGACAATGCTAAGAGTAAGCTAAGTAAGATAAGTAACCTTAGTTGGGGTGATATATTTCATCCATGACTATGAGCAGTGTAAGTAGGATAAGTAAGTTAAGTAAGGTAAGTAACATAAGTATTGTAAGTAACTGATATACCAGTAACATCAGCGGCACCAGAGTAAGTTAAGTAAGCTAAGTGAAGTAAGTAAGTAAGTATTGTGGTTTCGATCTCAGCACATGAGTAAGCTGAGTAGGGTAAGTAAACTAAGTAACCTGAGTAGAACTCTAAGTAACATAAGTAAATGTCCTACCAGCTACAACAGCCATACCAGAGTGAGTTAAGTAAGCTAAGTAAACTAAGTAGGCGTCCTGGTCACATCGTAAAAGGATGCAAAGAGTAAGTAGGATAAGTAAAGTAAGTAACCGAAGTAGACTTATAAGTAACATAAGTAATGTTAGTAACCTCTCCACCAGCTACAACAACCATACAAGAGTAAGGTAAGTTAGCTAAGTAAACTAAGTAGGCACGATGGTCACTCCGAACTGGGTTGAGTAGGGTAAGTATGATAAGTAAACTAAGTAACCTAAGTTGAATTCTAAGCAACATAAGTAAGGTAAGTAACTACTCCACCAGCTACGCTACCCATACCAGTGTAAGTTAAGTAAGCTAAGTAAACTAAGTAATCGGCGAAGTCTGTCCCAACGAGGATGAGTAGGGTAAGTAGGATAAGTAAACTAAGTAACCTGAGTAGAATTCTAAGTATCATAAGTAAGGTAAGTTACTGCTCTACCAGCAAAGCTACCAATACCAAAGTCAGTTGAGTAAGCTTAGTAAACTAAGTTGACGATATTGTCTCTCCGAACAATGTAGACTATGGTCAGTAGGATAAGTAAACTAAGTAACCTAAGTAGAATTCTAAGTAACGTAAGTAAGGTAAGTAACTGTCATACTAGCTATACCACCCTTACCACAGTAAGTTAAGTAAGCTAAGTAAACTAAGTAAACGGCGAAGTCTGTACTGAAGAGGATGAGTAGGGTAAGTAGGATAAGTAAACTAAGTAGAATTCTAAGTAACATAAGTAAGGTAAGTAACTACTCCATTAGTCGCTCTACCCATACCGGAGTAAATTAAGTAAACTAAGTACGCGGCGAAGACTGTGTTGGAGAGGATGAGTAGGGTAAGTAGGATAAGTAAACTAAGTAACCTAAGTAACCTAAGTAGAATTCTAAGTAACGTAAGTAAGGTAAGTAACTGTCATACTAGCTATACCACCCTTACCAGAGTAAGTTAAGTAAGCTAAGTAAACTAAGTAATCGGCATAGTCTGTCCAGACGCGGATCAGTAGGGTAAGTAGGATAAGTAAACTAAGTAACCTAAGTAGAATTCTAAGTAGGGTAAGTCACTTCTCCAATAGCCACTCCACCCATACCATAGTAACTTCAGAAAGCTAAGTAAACTAAGTAAGCAGCGAAGTCTGTACCGAAGAGGATGAGTAGGGTAAGTAGGATAAGTAAACTAAGTAACCTGAGTAGAATTCTAAGTAACACCCTTATCACAGTAAGTAAGGTAAGTAACTACTCCACTAGCAACTCTGCCCAGACCAGAGTAAGTTAAGTAAAATAAGTAAACTAAGTAAGCGGCAAAGTCTGTCCAAACGAGGATCAGGAGGTTAAGAAGGATAAGTATCCTAAGTAGAATTGTAAGTAACATAGGTATGGTAAGTAACTACTACATTCGCCACTCTACCCATACCAGAGTAAGTAAAGTAAGCTAAATAAACTAAGTAAGCGGCGAAGTCTGTCCCATAGAGGATGAGTAGGGTAAGTAGGATAAGTAAACTAAGTAACCTAAGTAGAATTCTAAGTAACGTAAGTTAGATAAGTAACTGTCCTACTACATATACCACCCTTACCACAGTGAGTTAAGTAAACTAAGTAAGCGGCAAAGTCTGTCCCAACGAGGATCAGTAAGGTAAGTAGGATAAGTAAACTAAGTAACCTGAGTAGAATTAATTGTAAGGTAAGTAACTACTCCATTAGCCACTCTACCCATACCAGAGTAAGTTAAGTAAGCTAATTAAGCAGCGAAGTCTGTACCCGGCGAAAAGGATGAGTAGGGTAAGTAGGATAAGTAAACTAAGTAGAATTCTAAGTAACATAAGTAAGGTAATTAACTACTCCACTAGCCACTCTTCCCAGACCAAAGTAAGTTAAGTAAGCTAAGCAAACTAAGTTGGCGGCCAAGTCTGTCCCAACGAGGATCTTTAGGGTAAGTAGGATAAGTAAACTAAGTAACCTGAGAAGAATTCTAAATAACATAAGTAAGGTAAGTAACTACTTCATTAGCCTCTCTACCCATACCAGAGTAAGTTAAGTGCGATAAGTACTATGTAAGTGGCGAAGTCTGTACTGGAGAGGATGAGTAGGGTAAGTAGGATAAGTAAACTAAGTTACCTAAGTAGAATTCTAAGTAACATAAAAAAAGATAGTTACTGCTTTACAAGCAACGCTACCAATACCAAAGTAAGTTGAGTAAACTAAGTAAACTAAGTTGGCGACCTTGTCGTCCCGAACAATGATGAGCCGGGTAAGTAGAATAAGTAAACTAAGAAACCTTAGTAGAATTCTAAGTAACGTAAGTTAGATAAGTAACAGTCCTACTACCTTTTCCACCCTTACCACAGTAAGTTAAGTAAACTAAGTAAGCGGAAAGTCTGTCCCAACGAGGATCAGTAGGGAAAGTAGGATAAGTAAACTAAGTAACCTAAGTAGAATTCTAAGTAACATAAGTAACTACTCCACTTGCCACTGTACCCATACCAGAGTAAGTTAAGTAAGCTAAGTAAGCTAATTAAGCAGCGAAGTCTGTACCGAAGAGGATGAGTAGGATAAGTAGCATAAGTAAAATAAGTAACCTGAGTAGAATTCTAAGTAACATAAGTAAGGTAAGTTACAACTCCACTAGCCACTCTACCCAGACCAGAGTAAGTTAAGTAAGCCAAGTAAACTAAGTACACGGCGAAGTCTGCCCCATAGAGGATGAGTAGAGTAAGTAGGTTAATTAAACTAAGTAACCTAAGTAGAATACTAAGTAACGTAAGTAAGGTAAGTAACTACTCCATTAGCCACTCTACCCATACCAGAGTAAGTTAAGTAAACTAAATAAGCGACGAAGTCTCTATTGTACAGGATGTGTAGGGTAAGTAGGATAAGCAGACTAAGTAACCTGAGTAGAATTCTAAGTAACATAAGTAAGGTAAGTAACTGTCCTACCAGCTAACACCCTTATCACAGTAAGTTTAGTAAGCAAGTAAGTAAACTAAGTAAGCGGCGAAGTCTGTCCCATAGAGGATGAGTAGAGTAAGTAGGATAAGTAAACTAAGTAACTTAAGTAGATTTCTAAGTAACGTAAGTAACCACTCCATTAGCCACTCTACCCATACCAGAGTAAATTAAGTAAATTAAGTAAACTAAGTAAGCGGCGAAGTATGTACTGAAGAGGATGAGTAGGGTAAGTAGGATAAGTAAACTAAGTAACCAGAGTAGAATTCTAAGTAACATAAGTAAGGTAAGTTACAACTCCACTAGCCACTCTACCCAGACCAGAGTAAGTTAAGTAAGCCAAGTAAACTAAGTACACGGCGAAGTCTGCCCCATAGAGGATGAGTAGGGTAAGTAGGTCAATTAAACTAAGTAACCTAAGTAGAATACTAAGTAACGTAAGTAAGGTAAGTAACTACTCCATTAGCCACTCTACCCATACCAGAGTAAGTTAAGTAAACTAAGTAAGCGACGAAGTCTCTATTGTACAGGATGTGTAGGGTAAGTAGGATAAGCAGACTAAGTAACCTGAGTAGAATTCTAAGTAACATAAGTAAGGTAAGTAACTGTCCTACCAGCTAACACCCTTATCACAGTAAGTTTAGTAAGCAAGTAAGTAAACTAAGTAAGCGGCGAAGTCTGTCCCATAGAGGATGAGTAGAGTAAGTAGGATAAGTAAACTAAGTAACTTAAGTAGATTTCTAAGT
The DNA here is from genome assembly GCA_963580285.1 of Lucinisca nassula. Lineage (NCBI taxonomy): Eukaryota > Metazoa > Mollusca > Bivalvia > Lucinida > Lucinidae > Lucinisca > Lucinisca nassula. Next base: position 74,335,481 of record OY757011.1, on the reverse strand, counting down.
AACGTAAGTAACCACTCCATTAGCCACTCTACCCATACCAGAGTAAATTAAGTAAATTAAGTAAACTAAGTAAGCGGCGAAGTATGTACTGAAGAGGATGAGTAGGGTAAGTAGGATAAGTAAACTAAGTAACCTGAGTAGAATTCTAAGTAACATAAGTAAGGTACGTTACTGCTCTACCAGCAACGCTTCCAATACCGAAGTAAGTTGAGTAAGCTAAGTAAACTAAGTTGGCGACCTTGTCACTTCGAACAATGATGAGTAGGGTATTAGGATAAGTAAACTAAGTAACCTAAGTAGAATTCTAAGTAACCTAAGTAGAATTCTAAGTAACGTAATTAACTGTCCTACTGGCTATACCACCCTTACCACAGTAAGTTAAGGAAGCTAAGTAAACTAAGTAAGCGGCAAAGTCTGTCCCAACGAGGATGAGTAGGGTAAGCAGGATAAGTAAACTAAGTAACCTAAGTAGAATTCTAAGTAAGGTAAAAAAACTACTCCACTAGCCACTCTACCCATACCAGGGTCAGTTAAGTATGCTTAGTAAGCAGCGAAGTCTGTACCGAGGGGATGAGTAGGGTAAGTAGGACAAGTAAACTAAGTAACCTGGGTAGAATTCTAAGTACGTGTAACATAACCAAGGTGAGTCACTGCTCCACCAGCAACGCTACCAATACTAAATTAAGTTGAGTAGGCTGAGTATTCTTAGTTGGCTACTTTGTCACTCCGAACAATGATGAGTAGGGTTAAGTAGGATAAGTAAAATAAGTAACTACTCCACTAGCCACTCTACCCATACCAGAGTAAGTTAAGTAAGCTAAGTAAACTACGTAAGCAGCGAAGTCTGTACCAAAGAGAATGAGTAGGGTAAGTACGATAAATAAACTAAGTAAGCTGAGTAGAATTCTAAGTAACATAAGTAAGGTAAGTTACTATCAGCAATGCTACAGCTTGTCACTTTAAAACACCGACATCGTTTGTAAATGTTTAAACTAACGTTTTCGCCTCTCCAAGTGCATCAAAATCGAAGACCCTCCTCTGTCGACGTCCGTAATGCTCGGTCAAAAACCGTATTTCTTGGTCGACAGCAGCTTTACACAGTACCGGCTCGGTTGACAACACAGGTATAGAAAATGGTATTACCCCCGTGAAAATGCACAGTAAAAAATGCACAGTAAAATGTTACATTAAAAAAGTTTTGTGGGATTTCTTCTAACAATTGCATTTTGTTTTCCTCACATAATGCATACGGATTGTTCTCAAATCCTGTCATGGAATTTGTTTATGTGTTATTTACACATGTTCGTACTTTATTAATTGCCCTGTCCATCGGGGCTTGGAGAAATAGACTGGGCTGCATGATGCTTCCACGCAGAGCTGAACCAGATCACACATGAGGACTGGTAAACCGCTTAGCCTGCCCAGGCAAAGACTTAAGTGTTGCAAGTCGTCCAATGCATATGAACACTAATGGTTTCATTCGGCGGCAGAACTGAGATGTCCTTTCATCTCAATGTCGAGTAAAAGTCCTATAAATTGGAAGCAATGCCTCCAAAATGACCTAAATGGTATTGATGGGGACAAACAAACAATCATTCTTTAATGAAATAAATATTGTTTAAACCAGCTGAATCCTTGCTGATTTTTAGCATTAGAATTGGAAAAGATCAGCTCTAGTGTGCAAATTGTTGAGTGATAAATCACAGTTTGATGGTACCGTTTCTCATTGTTGGGATGCCGGGCTGGGTAGGCGTGGTCAAGTCATGTTTCTTCATATATATCAGAGAAACCCATTATCTCCGTGTGCATTGTATGTTTTAATGATGTTTTTTTAACTATTCCTCAATTATGTGCTATCTCCATGTTAATTATCTCTGTGTTCGTTACATGTTCAGCTTAATGTTGTTTTTGGTGTATTTCACTTGAATGTAAAGGAATATGACATGAAGCGTGTACCGTTTCTCGGTGTTGGGATGCCCGGCAGGTCAGGGGCGGTCATGTCATATTCCTTTATATGCCGGGGAAAAACATAATCTCCGTGTTCATTACATGTTGTAATGTTGTTTTTGAACAGTTTCTCAATTATGTGCTATCCCTATGTTCATTATCTCCGTGTTCATTACATGTTCAGTTTAGTGTTGTTTTTGATGTGTTTCTCCCGTTTGTGAAGAAATATGACATGAAGCGTGTACCATTTCTCAATGTTGGGATGCCCGGCAAGGTAGGGGCGGTCATGCCATATTCCTTTATATACCGGGGAAACACACTATCTCCGTGTTCATTACATGTTTTAATGATGTTTTTGAACTGTTTCTCAATTATATGCAATCTCAATGTTCATTATCTCCGTGTTAATTACATGTTCAGTTAAGTGTTGTTTTTTATGTATTTCTCCCGTATGTGAAAGAATATGACATGAAGCGTGTACCGTTTCTCATTGTTGGCATGCCCGGTGGGGTAGGGGCGGTTATGTCACAGTTCCTTATATGCCGGGGAAAAACCTAATCTCCGTGTTCATTACATGTTTAATGTTGCTTTTGAACAGTTTCTCAATTATGACCATTCTCTATGTTCATTATTTCCGTGTTCATTACGTGTTCAGTTTAGTGTTGTTTTTGATGTATTTCTCCCGTTTGTGAAGGGATATGACGTGAAGCGTGTACCGTTTCTTATTATTGGGATGCCCGGCGGGGTAGGGGTGGTCATGTCATATTCCTTTATATGCCGAAAAAAACCACTATCTCCGGGTTAATTACATGTTTTAATGATGTTTTGAACTGTTCCTCATTATGTGCTATCTCTATGTTCATTATCTCTGTGTTCATTACATGTTCAGCTTAATGTTGTTTTGATGTATTTCTCTCGTATGAAAATGAATATGAGATTAAGCGTGTACCGTTTCTCAGTGTTGGAAAGCCCGGCGGGTCAGGGGCGGTCATGTCATATTCATATATATATGCCGGGGAAACGCACCATCTCCGTGCTCACTACATGTTTTAATGGTTTTTCTCCGGGTACTCCGGTCTAAGTTTACTTAGCTTACTTAACTTACTGTGGTAAGGGTGGTATAGGTAGTAGGACAGTTACTTATCTTACTTACGTTACTTAGAATTCTACTTATGTTACTTATCCTACTTATCCTAATTATCATTGTTCGGAGTGACAAAGTCGCCAACTGAGTTTACTTGGCTTACTCAACTTACTTTGGTATTGGTGGCGTTGCTGGTAGAGCAGTAAATTACCTTAATTGTGTTACTCTCAACTCTACTCAGGTTACTTAGTTTACTTATCCTACTTACCCCAATCACACTCTTGGGTACGGACTTCGCAGCATACTTAGTTTACTTAGCTTACTTAACTTACTAATGTAAGGGTCGTATAGCTAGTATGACAGTTACTTACCTTACTTACGTTACTTATAATTCTACTTAGGTTACTTAGTTTACTTATCCTACTGGTCATAGCCATCATTGTTCGGAGTTACCACGTCGCCAAATTAGTTTACTTAGCTTACTCAACTTACCTTGGTATTGGTATCGTTGCTCTTAGAGCAGTAGCTTACCTTACTTACGTTACTTAGAATTCTACTCAGGTTACTTAGTTTACTTATCCTAATTACACTTATCATCCTCTTCCGTACAAACTTCGCTGCTTACTTAGTTTACTTAGTTTACTTAGTTTACTTAGCTTACTTAACTTACTAATGTAAAGGTCGTATAGCTAGTATGACAGTTACTTGCCTTACTTACGTTACCCAGAATTCTACTTACGTTACTCAGAATTCTACTTAGGTTACTTAGTTTACTTATCCTACTGGCCACAGTCATCATTGTTCGGAGTGACCAAGTCGCCAACTTAGTTTACTTAGCTTACTCAACTTATTCTTAGCGCAGTAACTTACCTTACTTATGTCACTTATATTTCTACTCAGGTTACTTAGTTTGCTTGTCCTACTTAGCCTACTTAACCTCTTCAGTACAGACTTTGCCGCTTACTTAGTTTACTTAGCTTCCTTAACTTACTGTGGTAAGGGTGGTATAGCTAGTAGGACAGTTACTTACGTTACTTAGAATTCTACTTAGGTTACTTAGAATTCTACTTAGGTTAGTTTACTTATCCTACTTACCCTACTCATCATTGTTCGAAGTGACAAGGTCGACAACTAAGTTTACTTAGCTTACTCAACTTACTTTGGTTTTGGTGGCGTTGCTGGTAGAGCAGTAACCTACCTTACTTATGTTACGTAGAATTCTACTCAGGTTACTTATCCTACTTATCCTACTCATCCTCTTCAGTACAAACTTTGCTGCTTACTTAATTTACTTAGCTTACTTTACTTACTCTGGTATGGGTACAGTGGCTAGTTACTTATGTTACTTAGAATTCTACTTAGGTTACTTAGCTTACTTATCCTTCTTACCCTGCTCATCCTTGTTGGGACAGACTTTGCCGCTTACTTAGTTTACTTGGCTTACTTACTGTGTTAAGGTAAGTTTAGGTAGTAGGACAGTTACTTACCTTACTTACGTTACGTAGAATTCTACTCAGGTTACTTAGTTTACTTATCCTACTTACCCTACTCATATTCTTACCCTACTCATCCTCTTCAGCACAGACTTCGCCGCTTACGTAGTTTACTTAACTTACTTTACTTACTCTGGTATGGGTAGATTGGCTAATGGAGAAGTTACTTAACTTACTTATTGAACTTAGAAATCTACTTAGGTTACTTATTTTACTTATCCTACTTACCCTACTCATCCTCTATGGGACAGACTTCGCCGCTAACTTAGTTTACTTATCTTACTTAACTTCCTGTGGTAAGGGTGGGATAGGTAGCAGGACAGTTTCTTACCTTACTTACGTTACTTAGAATTCTACTTAGGTTACTGAGTTAACTTATCCTACTTATCCTGCTCATCATTGTACGGGATGACAGACTTCGCCGCTTACTTAGTTTACTTGGCTTACTTAACTTATTGTGGTCCGGTTGGTATAAGCAGTAGGACAGTTACTGATCTTTGCTTACGTTACTTAGAATTCTACTTAGGTTACTTATCCTACTTACCCTAATCATCGTTGTTCGGAGTTACAAAAACGCCAACTGAGTTTGCTTAGCTTACTCAACTTACTTTGGTATTGTTGGCGTTGCTGCTAGAACAGTAACTTACCTTACTCATGTTACATAGAATTCTACTCAGGTTACTTAGTTTACTTATTCTACTTACCCTACTGATCCTCGTTGGGACAGACTTTGCCGCTTACTTAGTTTACTTAGCTTACTTAACTTACTGTGGTAAGGGTGGTATAGGTAGTAGGACAGTTACTAACCTTACTGACGTTAATTAGAATTCTACTTAAGTTACTTAGTTTACTTATCCTACTTACCCTCCTCATCATTGTTCGGAATGACAAGGTCGCCAACTTAGTTTACTTAGCTTACTCAACTTACTTTGGTATTGGTAGCTTTGCAGGTAGAGCAGTAACTTACCTAATTGATTTTACTTAGAATTCTGCCCAGGTTACTTAGTTTACTTATCCTACTAACCCTACTCATCCTCTCCAGTACAGACTTCGCCGCTTACTTAGTTTACTTAACTCACTTATCTTACTCTGGTATGGGTAGTGTGGCTAATGGAGTAGTTACTTACCTTACTTATGTTACTTAGAATTCCATTTAGGTTACTTAGTTTTCTTATCCTACTTACCCTACCCATCCTCTATGGGACAGACTTAGCCGCTTACTTAGTTTACCTAACTTACTGTGGTAAAGGTGGTATAGGTAGTAGGACAGTTACTTACCTTACTGACGTTACTTAGAATTCTACTTATGTTCCTTAGTTTACTTATCTTACTTACCCTGCTCATCATTGTTCGGGATGAGAAGGTCGCCAACTGAGTTTACTTAGCTTACTCAACTTACTTTGGTATTGGTAGCGTTGCTGGTAGAGCAATAACTTACCTTACTTATGTTACTTAGAATTCTACTCAGGTTACCTAGTTTGCTTATCCTACTTACCCTTCTCATCCTCTTCAGTACATATTACGCCGCTTACTTAGTTTACTTAGCCTACTTAACTTACTGTGTAAGGGCGGTATAGGTTGTACGACAGTTACTTACCATACTTACATTACTTAGAATTCTACTTAGGTTACTTAGTTTACTTATCGTACTTACCCTTCTCATTATTGTTCGGAGTGACAAAGTCACCAACTAAGTTTACTTAGCTTACTCAACTTACTTTGGTATTGGTAGCGTTGCTGGTGGAGCAGTAACTTACCTTACTTATGTTACTTATTCTTCTCGATTACTTAGTTTAATTATGGTACTTCTCCTACTCATCTTCTTCGGTACAGACTTCGCTGCTGACTTAGTTTACTTAGCTTACTTAACTTACTCTGGTATGGGTACAGTGGCTGGCTAGTGGAGTAATTACTTATGTTACTTAGAATTCTACTTAGGTTACTTAGTTTACATATCCTACTTACCCTACTGATCCTCGTTGGGACAGACTTTTCCTACTTTGCTTACTCAGTTTACTTAGCTTACTTAACGTACTGTGGTAAGGATGGTATAGGTAGTAGGACAGTTACTTACCTTACTTACGTTACTTAGAATTCTACTTAGGTTACTTAGTTTACTTATCATACTTACTCTGCTCATCATTGTTCGGGTTGACAAGGTCGCCAACTTAGTTTACTTAGCTTGCTCAACTCACTTTGGTATTGGTAGCGTTGCTGGTAGAGCAGTAACTTACATTACTTATGTTACTTAGAATTCTACTCAGGTTACTTAGTTTGCTTATCCTACTTACCCTACTCATCCTCTACAATACAGACTTCGCCGCTTACTTAGTTTACATAACTAACCTGGGTATCGGTAGAGTGGCTAATTGAGTAGTTACTTACCCTACTTACGTTACTTAGAATTCTACTTAGGTTACTTAGTTTACTTAACCTACTTACCCTACTCATCCTCTCTTGGACATATGTCGCCGCACACTTAATTTACTTAGCTTACTTAACATACTCTGGTCTGGGTAGAGTGGCTAGTGGAGTAGTTAATTACCTTACTTATGTTACTTAGAATTCTACTCAGGTTACTTAGTTTACTTATCCTACTTACCCTACTCATCCTCTTTGGTACTTGCTTCGCTGCTTACTTAGTTTACTTAGCTTACTTAACTTACTCTGGTATGGGTAGAGTGGCTAGTGGAGTAGTTACTTATGTTACTTAGAATTCTACTTAGGTTACTTAGTTTACTTATCCTACTTACCCTACTGATCCTCGTTGGGACAGACTTTGCCGCTTACTTAGTTTACTTAACTTACTGTGGTAAGGGTGGTCTAGGTAGTAGGACAGTTACTTACCTTACTTACGTTACTTAGAATTCTACTTAGGTTCCTTTGTTTACTTATCCTACTTACCCGGCTCATCATTGTTCGGGATGACATGGTCGCCAACTTAGTTTACTTAGTTTACTCAACTTACTTTGGTATTGGTAGCGTTGCTGGTAGAGCAGTAACTTACATTACTTATGTTACTTAGAATTCTACTCAGGTTACTTAGTTTGCTTATCCTTCTTACCCTACTCATCCTCTACAATACAGACTTCGCCGCTTACTTAGTTTACTTAACTAACCTGGGTATCGGTAGAGTGGCTAATGGAGTAGTTACTTACCCTACTTACGTTACTTAGAATTCTACTTAGGTTACTTAGTTTATTTAACCTCCTTACCTTCTCATCCTCTCTGGGACATACGTCGCCACACACTTAATTTACTTAGCTTACTTAACATACTCTGGTCTGGGTAGAGTGGCTAGTGGAGTAGTTACTTACCTTACTTATGTCACTTAGAATTCTACTCAGGTTACTTAGTTTACTTATCCTACTTACCCTACTCACCCTCTTCGGTACTGGCTTCTCTGCTTACTTAGTTTACTTAGCTTACTTAACTTACTCTGGTATGGGAAGAGTGGCTAGTGGAGTAGTTACTTACGTTACTTAGAATTCTACTTAGGTTACTTAGTTTACTTATCCTACTTACCCTACTGATCCTCGTTGGGACAGACTCTGCCGCTTACTTAGTTTACTTAACTTACTGTGGTAATGGTGGTGTAGGTAGTAGGACAGTTACTTATCTAACTTACGTTACTTAGAATCCTACTTAGGTTACTTAGTTTACTTATCCTACTTACCCTACTCATCATTGTTCGGGATGACAAGGTCGCCAACTTAGTTTACTCAACTTACTTTGGTATTGGTAGCGTTGCTGGTAGAGCAGTAACTTACCTTACTTATGTTACTTAGAATTCTACTCAGGTTACTTAGTTTACTTATCCTACTTACCCTACTCATCATCTTCAGTACAGACTTCGCCGCTTACTTTGTTTACTTAGCTTACTTAACTTACTCTTGTCTGGGTAGAGTGGCTAATAGAGTAGTTACTTACCTTACTTATAATTCTACTTAGGTTACTTACCGGCCCCGATAGCTCAGTTGGTAGAGTGTCCGCTCCGGGGAACGGGAGGTCTCGGGTTCGATCCCGGGCCGCGACATACCAAAGTCGTTAAAAATGGTACTAGCTGCTCCTCGCATGGCACTCAGATTTACGGGGTAGAGCTAGGACTGGTCGATCCAGTGTCAGGATAATGTGACTGGGTGTGGTATCATGTAATGTGTCTGGGACATGATACTTCAGTGAGGCAGCACTATAAACGTGAGCATTGAGCTCCCTGTCGCAACCAGACACCGTCGTGATATGACTGAAAAATTGTTGAAAGCGACGTTAAACCCGAATTCACACACACACTTAGGTTACTTAGTTTACTTATCCTACTTACCCTGCTTATTATCGTTGGGACAGACTTCGCCGCTTACTTAGTTTTCTTAGCTTACTTAACTTACTCTGGCATGGGTAACGTAGCTGGTGGAGTAGTTTCTTATCTTACTTACGTTACTTAGAATTCAACTTAGGTTACTTAGTTTACTTATCCTACTTACCCTTCTCAACCCTGTTCGGAGTGACCATCAAGCCTACTTAGTTTACTTAGCTTACTTAACTAACTCTGGTATGGTAGGTGTAGCTAGTGGAGAGGTTACTTACAGTACTTATGTTACTTATAAGTCTACTTAGGTTACTTACTTTACTTATCCTACTTGCCCTGCACATTGAAGTGACCAGGACGCCTACTTAGTTTACTTAGCTTACTTAACTTACTCTGGTATGGCAGTTGTAGCTGGTAGGACATTTACTTATGTTACTTAGAGTTCTACTCAGGTTACTTAGTTTACTTACCCTACTCAGCTTACTCATGTGCTAAGATCGAAACCACAATACTTACTTACTTACTTCACTTAGTTTACTTAACTTACTCTGATGTCGCTGATGTTACTGGTATATCAGTTACTTACAACACTTATGTTACTTACCTTACTTAACTTACTTATCCTACTTACACTGCTCATAGTCATGGATGAAATATATAACCTCAACTTAGGTTACTTATCTTACTTAGCTTACTCTTAGCATTGACTTTCGTTGGTTTGATTAGTCAACTTACATTACTTACGTTACTTAGCTTATCTTAAGAGTGAGGTTGATACATGTACCATCCTTGGATAGCTATACGCCTACTTATGTTACTCATCCTACTTAGCTCATTTCCGTATTATAGTATTATGCTTCATTGTTCTGGTCAGCAAATTTTAGTTATTTCTCTTAAAACTATGTAAAATCGTTGTATTTTATCAATTAATTAGCTTATTGCACTTAATTTTATGTAGCATGTTTTTTGGATCGAGGAGCATAGATTTTTTGACATCTACTTAGTTTACTTAGTTTACTTATACTGCTGTAGTGCCAGGTAAGTAAACTGAGTAACCTAAGTAGAATACTGTAAACTTGCTTATTTTACTTATAGTGTTGATGTGAAGATCAGTAACGTAAGTAAAATGAGTAGAATTCAATTAACAGTGAAATCAGAGACTCCAGGACACCCCGGAACCTCTGTTAGCCTGAATTTCATTCTGTGTAACGTGTCCTGAATCTCATCCCTATTAGGGTGTTTATATGAAAGCCCTTGTACTATGTACTTCATACTCCGTGTCCTGAAATGTTAGACCTTTAAATTTAGATAGAAACATTTGCAAGAATCATTTTTTAAAGCACTGATTTACATGCACAGTTGCCCAAGTGAGATTTCAGGACACGGAGTATGAAGTACCTGCCGTTTGTTCAACTGGACCACACGTCATGACCAAGCTGGCCGCCACGACCAGATATGGTAATGTTAAAAATATTCAAAAATTATCCTCTATGGAATCAAGTGGGCCAGTTGCCTCGTAACTTGGAATGTAGCACCGGGAAGGTACAGAGATATTGAGCTTACTTACCACGTGGTCAAGTCCATGAAATAAACACCTCATCAACCCCTTTTGAGAAGCGTAGGAGTTGCAGGGGTTTGCATTTTCTAAAAGTTTCTAAAAGCTATGACCACATATGGTAACAAATCTTCAAAACTCATCTCTTGAACCAGTGGGTCAGTTGCCTTGTAACTTGGAATGAAGAACTGGAGTTTAACTTAAATACCACGTGGGCAAGTCCATGAAATAAAAACACACCAATCCCACCTGAGAAGCGTATATGAGTTGTAGGGGTATGCATTTCCTTATATAGAGTTACTAAAATCGAGAGTAACACACATCCGTGTAGGCCCCTGCAGACCAAAGGACTCGGCAAAATATGAAATCATCCAGCGCAAGACAAAATCTGCAAGAAGTCCTGAGCGACCAGCGACGACTCAGATCAACGTGCGCATTCGCGCAGTCTGACCAGAGTCTTCGCTAATCGCATGTACCTACTATAGGCTAATATCTATGCAAAGAGCCATAAGCAAAAGGTCTTGTCATAGTGGATGGGTGCGCAGGTAAATTTGAGTCTCTGCTGGTAGCACCGGTCATAGAGTTGGTTTTGTCATGCGCCGGCTCAAATGTCATTTTGGAACCACCAATATCAGCACAAAATATAATTCATCCTAATGACTTGATAAGCCGTATGTATAAAATCTATAATGTATATAATTGAAGTACATGTGACTCTATCCGCCCCCGCCCATCGAAGCTTGAAGAAATAGATGGGCTGCATGATGCTTCCACGCAGAGCTGAAACTGACCAGCACACGATTACTGGTAAACTGCTTAGAGAATCTAAGCAGTTTACAGGAAAAGCGGTGCGAGTGTCGGAACGTCCATGCTTATAAACCCTATTGGTTTCATTGGGCGTCGGGTCTTGAGATGTAATTTCATCTCAATGTCGGGTAAAAGTCCCACAAAATTGTAAGCAATGTCTCAAAAATGACCTTAACAGTGTTGACAGGGACGTTAAACCTGGAATCAAACAAACAAAACAGGTGACTCTGGCTATCTCGACTTCGGCTATCTCAATAGTATCCCTTTTGTCGAAGTCTTTTTTGTTTGTAAATGATGTACATGTGTACCCACAAGAGTCGATTACTTTTGGTCAGGGTGTTTGATTTGTTGATACAGCTGTTTTAGTAATTCCTCTTGCCTGGCTTGATCCTCTTTTATCTGTCTTATTTGTTGTTCTCGTATCTGTCGCTGATGTTCTTGTATTTTGTCTTCCTGTTTTTTCTCTTGTAGCAGTTGTTCTTTTCTTATTTTTTCTTTTTGAGCCCTTTCTTGGCGTATCATCTCTTATCTTGCTTGTCGAATGTTTTCCTCTTTTTTCTGCTGTTCTATCTTTTCCTGGCGTATTTTATCCTGACGTAAGCGCTCCTCTTGTAGTTGCTCTTGGCGTACTTTTTCATTTCTCACCTGTTCTTCTTTCGACTGTTTTAGATACACTTGTCTTGAAAGTTGTTGTTTTTCTTGTCTTTCCTTTTGTTTCAATATTTCCTGTTCTGCTTGCTTTTGGCGCTGAATCTTTTGTCGTGCTTGTTTCTCTCGAATTTCTGCTTGCTGAGATTGTCTTATATGTGCCAGCCTTTCTTGTTCTTTCATTTGTTCCTGTCTTGATACTTCTGTCCGTATTTGCTTCTGTCGGACCAATTCTTTTCTGTTTTCGTCTTGCTGTGAATATTGTCTAAGCATCTCATGTATTTGTCCATGACGTGACCGCCGTTCCTCTTCTGTTCTTTGCCTTACTTGTTCCTGGTGTTCTTTCTCTTTCTGCAGTTGTTCTTGACGCAGTTCTTCTTTCCGGAGTCTCTCATTTTGCGATTCCTGTTGTTGCTTTCGTAGAAACTCTAGGCGTTCCTTCTCCTTTTGTATCGTTTCATTACGTACTTGCTCTTGGCTAAGGCGTTTTTGTTTGACTCGCTCTTGTTGCAGTTCTTCTAGTTGTGTCTGTTCTTCTATTGCCTGCAGTGAAAGAGCGTGTTGCAATTTATCTTTTAGTCTACGTATTTGTTCTTTTCTTTCTTCACGACTCTGTGGTTCCGCTATTGGTAAATATTGTTCACTTGGAAAGTCTTTACCTTTCATATTTATGTTTTCTGAAAAGCTGATTTCCAGGTCAGATACCGAGTCACCGGTTGGATCGGAAATATTCTCTTCGGAAGTAAACACTCTGCCAAGAGTCGTTAAACTTCTGAGCATGCTTTCAAGTATCTCGCTTTTATACACTTTTAATGTCATTGTCCTGATATTTTTAGCTATATCGTCACTGGCAGAACTATAATGTGGAAGAAGTTTTAAAATTTGGATGTCCAAAGCCAGCATAATTTCTTTTCTACCACCTTCTTTAGCAACTTTTAAAGTTTCGGAGTTGGAGTTGAGCTCTTCCAACATCGTTGACAAAGTAGAAAGATTATCTTCTAGAATTTGGTGCTGTACCGTTTCATGATAGTCTAATTCTTCAAGTGTCTTCTCTTCTAATTTATCTAAGAAATCATTAAATTCATGGCGAATAGCTTTTATGTTTTCCTTGCACACATTTTTCATATCAGCAAGTTCAGAAAGACGTGAACTTCCTCCGAGATATACATCTTCCAGCTTCTGTGTTAATTCTCTGACTTTACTTACGGTTGCATCAAATTCAGCAGATTTATATTTTAAGCTTTTCTTGTCGAGATTTTCCGTTTTGCACTTCCAGTGGTAGGTCGCCTTACACTTTTCACATATTATTTCGTCGTGTTCCTCGCAATAAACGGACCCTTCTCGATTTTTATCACATTTGCAATGCACCGTCAAGTTCACATCCTCGCTGTCGGACATGTCTTTTCTGTGCTTTCTGGCTTTAGCACTCAGTAATTCTTTTGTGCAGTTCCACATCAAGCAAGATTTTCTACCAGATTTATTTCACATCTCAAGAGCAAAGTAATGTCTGTTTCTTGATTTTTTGTTCATTACACCCAAAGTTATACTTTGTAACCCTGCAAGCAAAACATATTAGAGAGATCAAGTTACGCATTCGTAAAGGTATGCAAATAAACGACTACGATATAAAAAAAAAAGAAAAAGAAAATATATCAACAAGCAAGCAGGCGGATGTTCTAGTTTTTCTTTCAACATTTTCAGGCAAAGAGTCAAAATCGGACAATGTAGTTCTGATTTTTCATTAGAAAAAAATCACAAACCTGTTTTCAAGTCAGTTTATTTAACCCCCGCTTTTGTCACAAAAGAAGGATATACGGTTTACGTCTGTCCGTTTTCCTTGGAGAAAACGCCATCACCGAGCCTTTGTCTCACTAGTGTGATTGTCGTCTTGCTATGACCATTGTTTGGCCAAACCCTCAAAAATCTCATCTGTAACCAGTTGACTGCACGATTGGCTTGACACGTGGTATGTAGCATTGAGGACTCTGGGAGGGGGGCATTAAAGTTTTTTTGTTTTTTTTTTAATGATGACGCCAAGTTGACGACCTATTTTACGGTAAAGTCAAATTTTGGATGCTAATGCTTTATATGGGAAAAGTGGAAATCGATATCATTTTTCAAAAACTTGATATCAGTTAACAAGCAAGTGCCATATCACAGTGAAAAAGGAATTCAAAGTATTAAGGCTGCATTACTCATTCCCTTAATAAAGTTGATAGGAATACATGACCGAGATGATTTTTTCAATGTTCAAAGAGCCATGGCTCCAAAAGAAAGTAAACCAGAATTAAAATTCTCATTTTCAGTTTTTGGGGACCAGAGTCCTTTAAAATCTAGTTAAATCTTTGGTCAGTTGCAATTGTATTTTGGACCAAGTTTGACCACCTTGATGTTTTCATGAGATTGGGTGCAGACATGCCATCTTTGGGCTAAACTAGATAGTTTTTGGAGGCTTGTGCCCTTGAAAATAAGGTCAAGGTCATCAAACTAATGGCTGTTTTCCCCATCCTAGTGATGTAACCATGCGAGTTTGGTCACAATCGATCATTAGGTTCAGGAGATATACTGCTTCAAACAGAGAACATTATAGAAATGGCTAATTTCAATGGTCAAGGGGCGATAACTCCAAAAGTAGGAAAATCACAGTTACGGCTCATATGTTCTGCACGTCGTCTAATGGTGCTCTGCATATCTGTGAAGTTTCATGGAAATATCTCAAACGGTACCGAAGTTATGGAGCGGACACGAAACTATGACAGAAATGGCTATGTTCAATATTCAAAGGGTAACAACTACAAAAGTAGAAAAATCAACTCCAAAAGTAGTAAAGTCAGAGGTACGGTTTATATGTTCTGCACATCGTCTCATAGTGCTCTACATACCTGCGAAGCTTCGTGAAAATATCTCAAATGGTATCAGAGATTTTTTTTTGTTATACGGCCCTTTCAAGATTATTTCACTCATATCGAGCCGATCGTTAATCAGAGTTGGGCGAAAACCGGAGTACCCGGAGAAAAACCACCTGACCTTCCGTTGCAGAACTTGGCGTCTCACAGGTGACCCGAGCCAGGCTCGAACCCACAGCGGTGAGAGACCTAATGATTAAGAGTCAGTGCCCTTAACCACTAGGCCACGGAGGCCCGTCAGGTATCAGAGTTATGGAGCAGACATGAAACTGATAGCAGCAGCTATATTCAAATTTCAAAGGGCAATAACTCCAAAAGTAGGAAAATCAGAGTTACGGTTCATATGTTCTGCACGTCGTCTTATTGTGCGTCTATGAAGTTTCATGAAAATATCTCGAACGGTATCGAAATTATGGATCGGATACGAAACTATGCCAGAAATGGCTTTGTTCAATATTCAAAGGGCAACAACCCCAAAAGCAGGAAAATTAGAGTTACGGTCCATACGTTCTTCACGTCGTCATATCTACGAAGTTTCGTGAAAATACCTTTATCGGTATCAGAGTTATGGCGCGGGCACGCTGACGGACAGACGGACGGACACGCAAAACTTCGGAGGGTGAAACATAATACCCCGCCATTTTTTGAATGGCGGGGCATAAAAAGGAAAATGAAGTTGCATTAGTATCAAAGGTCAACAACACATTGACCTTGTTGCAATGTCCCTTTCTTAAAAAAAAAAATAAAAATAAAAATGTGTCCAAGGGATACGGATGCCCAATGCATGGCACTTGTGACACTGATGAAAAACTTAAAAGCAAATGAGCCAGCGCACGACAAAACCTACAAAAAGACGTGCGCCCAACGAAGACTCAGATCAGCCTGCGCATCCGCGCAGTCTGATCAGTCTTCGTTGTGCGCTGCAAGGATAGCTAAGGGCCCAATGCTCCTTCATGCAGCAAGAGAAGTCTCTGATAATACTATATGGATGCGCAGGCTGATCTTATTCTTCGCTGGGCGCACATGTAAATTGTAGGTTTTGTCATGCGCCGGCTCAAATTGTTAACGCCATCTCGGGCGCGGACGGAGGTTTTGAATTTGACGAATTACCTGCACTTGACCATACATATAAGTAAAAGAAAATGGTGTCGCCATATTGTTTCAGCCGTTTTGGAAACTTTGATCAGTAAACAAGGACAAACATAAACATGTGGGAGTAGTCCAAGTTTAGCTTGAATCTGACAACCGGCTTTCTAGTTATATTGGCCGATTTTTTATAGGCTTACAGAGGACAAAACGACGTCTCCAACAGTACCGTTCTTGGCTATTTATGAGAGGATCTTCATCAAACTTGCACATATCCAGGACAGGCATAGGGTCTACATTGAGGTCGAATTTGGGCCTCAAAGGACCATTTATGGTCCTGCCTTCATCAAATGAGTTACTACTTATTTTTATCATATGAAGTCGTTGATAAGCAGTGGATAACGTCGCGTAATAAACATCGTATGACCACACGTGTAATAACACCTTAGCGGGATTAAGTATCGTCATGACGACGTCCATGTCAACCATGCTCTTTTCTGTGGAAAAAAATGTCAAATTTAAAGTGGCCATATGATAAACAGAATCTTACACTCGTGGTCACTCGTGTAAGATCCTCTTTTTACAATAGGGAAATGTTGTCTCGATCATCGCCATTTCACTTTTGGTTGGAACTTCATCAAACTTGCAGATAGTGGAGACTTTATTTAATACTGGGTCAAATAGGAATATGGGTCTACCAGACTGGACATGTTGCTTACCTTGGCGAGGTGTAAACCTTAGATGACCAGGTCCCAACAAATCCAGCTGATTTCATCTGTCCTTGACAAGCTTTAACCATAACCCTTATCCCGCTGAACATGACATCCTTACCTTTGCATGATAGTAGACCCAGATCTGATCGGGATGTAAACTGTTTGTTATGCAGTTTGTGAATTAAACATATATATCAAATAATTTGATTGGTTGATAGCAATGGGCGTGGCTTAATTAATGCAGCAGGATAAGGATGAAGGCATTGTGCTAGTGTCCAGGTGAGCGATGGTTGTCCGCTCATTTAAAGACAGGGGATACATTGGCTTCTTTTCAGATGGACGGAAGCTTTCCATAGTTAGATCAATTCCAAGATCGGGGCAAGTTCCTTGTGAAGGGTCTGCAGGACTGTGGGTTTAAATTTGTCTGGACCAGCAGCCTTGTGGATATTTAATCCTTTGAGTAGCTTTTCTATGCCACGAATCGAAACATGGATATAAGGCATTTTGGGATAGGGGCTTGATCGGTAGATTCATACCAGAATCATAAGTCCTGTAGCGTCCTCTGCGCAAGCTGCCTGCGGCTCACCGGGCTTTTAGGGCTAAATAAAACAGATTTGAACTGACTGTTTAAGGGGTTTGCCTTGTCTGTGTCTACTGATGAGGTTTTGTCATCGGCCTTCAGTGATTCTATTCGTCTAGAGTCTTGCTTGGTATTTTTAAGGAGGGTTTTGACCTTTGGATGGGCATCAAGGTTATCATCATCATTATTTACCCCTAGAATTCTTTGAAGATACTTTTCATAAGCCCTATATGAGACCCGCCGTACTAGATGCTTTACGCCAAGGAATTTGGTCTTCCGGGTCTAGAGCAGCGCCTGTCATTTGTCATTTTACCCCTATATCTGCGGATTTCTTGGTTGATCTAATGAAACCCGTCCCTCATACCGGTTCACCTTATTTGAACGTATTTGTCGCTCACCTGCTGAAGTCTGCAGCGAACTTATTAAACAAAGCTTGACTATCTGTGGTAGCAGGGTCTGACTTAAGTTCAATGTAAAAGTCTCTCGTTAACTGCTTCAGATTCTCTACAAAGACAGCATCTTGGTGGCATCATCATACTATAATTTTTGTATCCTGGCTTAATGAATGTAGCGTTTTAGCTCACCAGGGCCGAAGGGTCCGGGGGAGCTATAGGACAGGCAGTTGTCCGTCGTCGTCTGCGTCGTCGTCCGTCAACACTTTCAAACGATATCTTCTCTGAAGCCAGTGAGCCGATTGGGTCAAATTTCATCTGTAGCATCGTCGGGCTGGGGGATTGAAAGTTTGTGTTTCTTTATGAAATTCGGCTCATTAGTTTGGTTACTATGGTAACTTAGTGTTTCCATACACTTATAATGGGGAAAATTAAACAATGGCATTATCTGCCCAGTTTTAACAAAACTTTCATAGAAATGTTCCTTGAGCAATCTACTATCTGCCATGTGATTTGAGGCCTACTGCTCATTTCATTTGGTTGCACTGGCAACCAAAGTGCAAAACATAGAAAAAATACTTAAAAAATCATCTCCTCATAAACCATATTTTATATGAGGCTGAGACTTTATGAAAATATTCATCATATATGCCTCAATAGGTTTTTTTAAATGAATTTCGGCTCTTTAGTTTGCTTGCTACGGCAACTTAGAGTCCAACTGTTGGTTTTCTTTATAGCCCCGCTTTGAAAAAGTGGGGCTATATTGGATTTGCCATGTCCTTCTGTCATTCCGTGATTCCGTTAATTTGTGTTGGCTCCATAACTTTGTATCTGCTTAACATATTTTCATGAAACTTCACACAAATGTTAAACACCATAAGACAATGTGCAGAGCGAAGGAATTATAACTGTGGATTGCCTACTTTTGGAGTTATTGCCCTTTGAACATTTTCCGTAATTCCGTAATTCCGTAATTCCGTGATTCCGTTAATTTGTGTTGGCTCCATAACTTTGTATCTGCTTAACATATTTTCATGAAACTTCACACAAATGTTAAACACCATAAGACAATGTGCAGAGCGAAGGAATTATAACTGTGGATTGCCTACTTTTGGAGTTATTGCCCTTTGAACATTGAAAAATGGCAATTTTAATTGTGTCCGCTTCATAACTCGAAAACCGTTTGAGATATTTTTAGGAAACTTCACACAAATGTTAAGCACTATGAGACGATGTGCAGAGTGCAGGAACCATAACTCTGCATTGCTTATTTTTGGAGTTATTGCCCTTTGAACATTGAAAAATGGCAATTTTAACAGTGTCCGCTTCATAACTCGAAAACCGTTTGAGATAATTTCATGAAACTTCACACAAATGTTAAGCACTATGAGACAATGTGCAGAGCGCAAGAACCATAACTCTTGATTTCGTATTTTCTGTGTGTCTGTCTGTGTGTCTGTCTGTGTCTGTTAACAATTTTCGTGTCCGCTCCATAACTTTAAAACCCATTCACATATTTTCATGAAACTTCACACAAACATTAAACACCATGAGATGGTGTGCAGAGTGCAGGAACCATAACTCTGGATTGCCTAATTTTTGAGTTATTTCCCTTTGAATATTGAAAAATATCAATTTTAGCCGTCTTTGCTCGATAACTCAAAAACCGTTTGAGATAATTTTATGAAACTTCACACAAATGTAAAGCACCATATTACGTGTGCAGAGCGCAGGAACCCAAACTCTGGATTGTCTACTTTTTCAGTTATAGGCTTTTGAATATTAAAAAATGGCAATTTTAACTATGTCCGCTCCATAACCGTTTCTGATATTTTCATGAAACTTCAAATAAATGAAAAGCACCTTGAGATGATGTGCAGAGTGCAGGAACCATAACTCTGGTTTGCCTACTTTAGGAGTTATTGCCCTTTGAACATTTAAAAAGGCAATTTTGACTGTGTCGGCTCCATAACTCACAAACCATTTGAGATATTTTCATGACACTTCACACAAGTGTAAAGCACCATGAGACAATGTGCAGAGCGCAGGAACCCTGACTCTGATTTGCCTACTTTAGGAGTTATTACCCTTTGAACATTGAAAAATGGAACGGACATTCTGGTAATGTATCATGCTCATTGAAATGAGGGACAAGGGCTCACAACTCTTAGAGTTTTTCCAGATAATGTAAAATTTTCAACAGTTATTTCTTGTTCATAACTGTTTTCTCTGCAGCTTAAATAACTTTCTTCTCTGACAGCGCTGAAGCGGGGCTATAGTCAGATCCTCTGACAGCTCTAGTTTGCTCCAGCATTTCAGTGGTTTCTTGCTGTCGAGTCCTCACTGTTGTTTCATCTCTGTGGTTGTTTGATTTTTGTCTTCTCGGAGATGTTGCACTGATGAGTTAGAAGGCCTTCATGCGGACTGAACAAATTATTTTTCTAAATCGCGACGGAAGTAAGGACGAGGATTGCAGCTGCGTAAAATCGATTAAAGCATCCCCCCACCCCTCCCCGTGATATTTGTTTCACTGGCCGTTCCAAGGCGGTTCTTCTGTCGCGTTTTTTTTTTGTTGTTTTTTTTTTTTTGTTATGGTTTGTCTTTTGAGTGTGTGTATCGCTTATATTTTTTGTTTTGGATAGCCAATAGGCCATTTTGTGGTAATGTAACTGTCCCTTTGGCTTTCCGCTATTGGTGTTTCCATTAGGGTCTAGTTATTTCATGTTTGTGCTTCTTTCCCTTTGGTGTCACTGATGGGAGCTGTGCGTTAATTGTATCGATTCCTGATCACTGCCTTCATTTCTATTTTAGAGTTTCCATTGACTTATAATGGGGGAAAATTGAAAAAAAATGCCTTTACTGCCAAGCCTATGCAGATACGAGGGGACTTCAATTAATTCGTAGAACTCGGTGTTTTTGTTTACAATTCAAGATTTCTTTTTTTTCATTTTTGTGCAGTGTAAACCTTTGTCAGTTGAATGAAAACAGCCGTCCAGTCAACACATTCATTTTTGCCCTTACTTTTAGTTTAAAAACCTATACCCATAGGCAAAAATGGAAAGACAGAATATTGAGTTCAGAGCAGTCATAAAGTTCCTCACTAAGGAGGGTGAAAAGGCTAAAGAAATCCATCGGCACATGGCTGATGTGTATGGTGATTGTAGCCCAAAGTATTCCACAGTGATAAAGTGGTCGGCAGAATTTAAACGTGGGCGAGACTCCTTAGAAGGTCGCCCTGCTGTTGTCATCAGCCAGGAGATGATCGACCGTGTTGAGAGACTTGTGCTAAACAATCGCCGAATCAATGTTGCCGAACTTGCTTCAGAATGTGGTATTTCTAAAGGAAGTGTTTACACTATAATCCATCAACATTTAGGCATGTCAAAAGTTTCTGCCAGGTGCGTACCCAGAAACCTGAACATGCAAGATCGTCTGCAAAGAGTGGAGTCAAGTCAAGAACTTCTGGAAGTGTACAGTGTCAATCCAGAAGACTTTCACACTCGTCTTGAAACAGGAGATGAAACTTGGCTTCACCACTGAGACCCCAGATACCAAAAACGATTCCATGCATTGGAAGCGCCCTGGCTCACCCCCACCTAAGAAATTTCGTACCCAACCATCAGCCGGCAAGGAAATGGCTACGGTGTTTTGGGACTGCAAAGAGATCATATTGATAGATTACAAGCCTGCTGGTTCTTCAGTTATAGGAGAATACTATGTCAATGTCATTAAACAATTAAGGGTTGCTATTAAAGGAAAATGAGTGAGTGAGTGTTTGAGTTTTACGTCTCACCAACAGCTAAGGTCATACGGAGACGGGGCCTCGGTTTAAAGACTCATCCGAAGGTCTGGAGAAGCCCGGGATCGATCCTGCGACCCCTGGTGTACAAGGTAAAGGAAAATGAAGGGGACAGCTAGCTGCTGGTGTCCTTTTGTATAATAATGACCCTGTACACAAGTACAGAGTTGCACAAGCGGCTATTCGTGAGTGCAAGTTCTAGCAGTTAAATCACCCGCCATACAGCCCAACCCTGGTCCCAAGTGATTATTATCTGTTTCGAAATCTGAAGTCCCACTTGCGTAGATCGAGATATCGAGACGATGATGAGCTCAAGGCTGCTACAGAGGCTTGGTTTGGGGACCAAATAGACGACTTTTATTTAAAAGGCACAGGCTGCTTAAAAGAAAAGTGGGTCAAATGCATTGAAGTTAAGGGGGATTATATCAAAAAATAATGTTGAAACCATCTTCCAATCTGTGAGTTGAACCCCGAGTTCTACGAACTTATTGCACTCGTCTCGAATTTTGCAGAAACTTACATTGAAATATTATTTAAGCAAACATCTATCTGTCATATGATTTAGACCAAGTGCCCACTTTCATTGGTTACCATGGAAGCCAAAATACACCGCACCCCACCCCCAAAAATCCAATTAACCCATTTCAGTCTGGAAATCCCTAAACGGGTACCATGGCAAATAGTGCATGCCCAGATCAGACGCCGCAGAACGCGGCGTCTGATCAGGGCTTGGCACTGTTTGCAAAAAGTTTAGCCATTTTCCAAATGGATTTTGAAGAAAACACGACCTGTCACCCCTAAATTTTTAAATGGACTCCTGCTATATATATATAAAGAGGAAGATTCCATTTGGTACAAAAAGGGTTAAAATCATCTTCTCAGTAACCATATGCCTTATGAGGCTAAGACGTTATGGAAATATTTACCATATTTGCATTATCAGGTTTTGTGTTTGGGGGGGGGGGGGGGGGGGGGGGGGGGGGTTTATATATGAAATTCGGTTCATTAGTTTGGTTGCTATGGCCATATAGTTGTAATGGGGAAAGTTGAAAATTTGCATTTACCACAAAGCTTTAGCAGATATTTTGGCAAAACTTTCATAGAAATATTCGTTGAGCGATTTTCTATCTGCCATAAGATTTTAGGCTTACTGCTCATTTTTACTGATTGCCAATGGCAACCCAAAATTTAGAAAGAAAAAAAAATAAATAATTTCCTCATAAACCATATGCTCTATGAGGCTGAGATTTTATGGAAATATTCACCATATTTGCCTTTGTAGGTTTTGTGTATTGTTGTTGTTGTTGCTGTTTTATGAAATCTAGCTCTTTAGTTTGGTTGCTATGGCAAGTTAAGAGTTTCCATAGACTTAAAAGGTGGAAAATTGAAAACTGACATATACGCCTTTCAAGATATTTTGTCAAACTTCCATAGAAATGTTCCTTAAACAAGGTTCTATCTGCCATTTAATTTTAGGCCTACGAGGGTAGGCTGAAAAGATCTGAGCCTGACCAAGAAGCAGGCATCGAACAGACATGAAATTTTGTATTCATTAAATCCAAACCTTTATTACTTGATTTGACTCAAATGAGTTCAAGTTTACCTGCAATAACGTAGAAATTCTAGACTTTGAAAATTGATACTAGCACGTTTTTCAAAAAATGGACAAAATCTGGCATCGTGCTGTCACCAAGTACCTCCATAAAAAGGGGTTAGCTCCTAAGGACATTCATGTCGATATGGTTGCAACATTTTAGGATGATGCTCCTTCGTATGCAACCGTTTGTTTGTTTGTTTGTTTGATTTGAGGTTTAACGTTCCCGTCAACACTGTAAAGGTCATTTTGGAGACGTTGCTTCCAATTTTGTGGGACTTTTACCCGACATTGAGATGAAATGACTTCTCAAGCCCTGTCGACCAATGAAACCAATAGGGTTTATTAGCATGGACGGTCCGCCCCGCACCGCGGTTCCTGGACAGGCTTAGATCCTCTAAGCGGTTTACCACTACTAGTGTGCGGGCCGGATTCAGCTCTGCGTGGAAGCATCATGCAGCCCATATATTTCTTCAAGCCCCTATGGGCGGGGGCCGGTATGCAACCGTGAAAAGTCGGGCAGCAAATTTTAAATTGGACAAGGACAGCCTTGAAGATGATGACCGGTGTTGACGACCAATAACGGCAACAACTGAGGAAACCATCAGCCAAGTGCACAGGTCGTGATGGATGACAGGCATTTAACTGTGAATCAGTTAGCTAACACTGTTGGCATCTCCCGTGAACGAGTAGAGAACATTCTACACAGTGAATTAGACAACAGTGAATTGATGGATGGGTGCCACAGCTTTTGACGCCTGACCAAAAGTTGACCAGACTGAACCTGTCACAAGCCAACTTGGCTATTTTTGAAGCAGACCAAGGTGGTTCTCTTGACCGTTTTGTCACTCAGGATGAGTGTTTGAGCCAGAGACCAAAAGACAATCCATGCAATGGAAGCACCCTGGCTCACCCCTCCAAAGAAGGCGGCAAAGGTCGTCTCCTCTGCAGGGAAGGTGATGACATCAGTGTTCTGGGATGCCAAGGGTACAATATTCATAGATTACCTTCAAAAGGGCAGAACAATTAATGGGGAGTATTATGCAGATCTGCTAAAACAATTGCGAAAAGCAATTAAGGCTAAACGACCCGGAAATTGACAAAAGGGGTCTTGTTCCATCAGGACAATGCACCTGCTCATAAATCGGTTGTCGCAATGGCTGCTATGCAGGACTGTGGCTTCACACTTGTCGATCACCCTCCGTATTCACCTGATCTAGCTCCATCAGATTATTTCCTGTTTCCAAACATGAAAAAGCACTTGGCTGGGCAGCATTATCAGTCAGACGAGGAGGTGATAGCTGCTGTGGGGGAGTTTTTCAGGGACCAAGATGAGACCTTCTATACAACTGGGATCCAAGGACTCTAGCATCGCTGGAGGAAGTGTGTGGACAGGAAGGGAGACTATGTTGAAAAATAAGGCACTTTCAGCATGGACAAAACATTGGATCTTGGTCAGGCTCAGAACTTTTCAGCCTACCCTCGTATTGGGTGAATAGATGGGCAGTTGCCAATTGTCATCTTTTGTCTGACAAAAGCACATTCAAGTGACAGCAGGCCTCTGAAGCCACTAGGCTGATTGGGTACAAATTGTATATGAAGCGTGCTTGGTTACAGGGCTTCCACGGTTTATTAAAATACATGGCTGCCAGTGGGCAGTGTCTCCCCCCCCCCCCCCCCCCACCCCCCGAGCTCTGCATGGTGAGCGCAGTGGCCCATGGGCCTCTTGTTTATTTATTCTTTTCCTTTCTCTCCATAAAAGTCCCGTAATGATAACATTTCGAGAAACCTCAAACTTGGTATGATGACCTGTACGGTGTCGATTTTCTGATGATAATTGCCTTTATTTCTGTTCTTCAGTTCACAAGTAGCTCCATACCTATCAACTAAGACATCTCTCTTTTTTCTGCTCAAACTATAGAATGTGGGAACTCGTTAGAACCGCTTCACCGAGCAGAAATATGAAAAATAACAGAATTTTTCATCTGAAAATTTTCATTTTTTGGTTGTAAAATTTTCAACGAATTTGAATTGTCATGTTTTCGTTTTGGGTGAGTCCTCTTAGCTGTATGCGTGTAGTAATTGTTTGTATTGTTTGACGGCCCAGTCAACACAATTTTAGGTCATTTTTGAGCCGGACAACCACCCTTCTTGAATCAGCGGAAAGGATAGAATGACCGTAGAAAAGATTTCATAGTCAATCTCAACGAAAGAATGTTGCCGACCCCGGCAGGTATCGAACCCGCGTCCTCCTGATCACCAGTCAGACGCGCATCCGACTGAGCTACCGAGGCTGGCATATAACTCATTTGAATAGAATTTTCCTCACTATATATATAGTTAAAGTCCATTTCGAAATGTACGTAGGATTATTGAGGTAATTTATTCATTGAAATTAATTTAAAAAATGGCCGAACTTCTTCTCAAAAAGAAAGGGCCCTGACCAGAGGCCGCATTCTGCGTCGTCTGACCTGGGTCCGCACTGGTTGCCAACGTCCCGTTTTGATGTTTCATGTCTAAACTGAAAGAATTTGTCTAAGTAAATAAAATCACTGAAACCACTGAACCACTGAAAGTACTGGTGGGTCGATTGTAGGCTTGTAAAGTTGTCCAAGACTGAGACTTAAACTGTTTCGTTTAACCCATAAATTCCGATTTTAAGCTAAAACTGTAGACCCTGATCAGACGCTGCATGTTGCGGCGTCTGGCCCTTAAATACATGTACTGTAGGCAAACAGTGTAGACCCTGATCAGACGCCGCGTTCTGCGGCGTCTGATCTGGGTCTACACTGTTTGTCAAGACCAACCCATGAGCCCAGTCCAGATTTTATAGATAACCCTGTTATTAACACGATAAATTAATGCTGCTATTTTCTATAAATAAGTTACCTGGGTTTCCCACAAATCTTAGTGATAGTCACGTGGACTTTAGCACGGAAGAGTTTCCATGCTTAATAACTCTGGGACGATTTACAAACAATCGACCAAATAAAGACCTATATATCTTTGAATATAATCCCAAGAATGTAATGGTATCAATTAGGTTTAAGGGGCCATTTGATTTTTTTAACTGTAGATTGTCCAAGTTCATTTTAGTTCCATTATGTCGTTGGATAACATAAAATATTTGCGACTGTATATTCTACGATATACTGTCGGAAATCCACCGAGCCTCTGGGGCCGGACCGTCCCTTCATACAACCCCAAGCGGTTGCTTTCGGTGGTAGGGCTTGAGATATCGTTTCATCACAATGTCGGTTAAAATTCAAACAAAACTGGAAGCAACGTCTCCAAAATAACCTAAAAGTGTTCATGGTGACGTAAAACCCATCACAAACAAAACTTTGGGAAACGAATTAATAAATTCTGAATCTTTAAGTCGCTTTTCATTGGTTGGTATAGAACTGTGCAAAACAATTTACTAAACAAAATGAACTCTGAGCTAATAAGTGCATTATAGAATGGGGGTTGTCATTTGCGGAAGAAAAATGGTCGCTTTTACGATCGCAAATTAAGTTTAGGGTCCCGCTAAAACGAAATTTCCGACCGTAAAATCGCCGTGTTATAATTACCTCCCCATGTGACAGTTTCCAATAGTTATCCATCAAATTAGAAACGGATATCTTACCCTTATGCAAAGAGAATATGAAAAAAAATAAACCCTGTCCTTAAATTCTTTCGTGTGTAAAATAAATACTGCGCATTATTTACCTGCAAAACGACCTATTTTAAAATCAATATAAATTGGATTTTTAGGGAATGTCCATTTTTACGTGTGTACGTTTGTTTGTTTGTTTGATTTGAGGTTTAACGTCCCCGCCAACACTGTAAAGGTCATTTTGGAGACGTTGCTTCCAATTTTGTGGGACTTTTACCCGACATTGAGATGAAGTGACATCTCAAGCCCTGTTGCCCAATGAAACCAATAGGGTTTATTAGCATGGACGGTCCGCCTCGCACCACAGTTCCTGGACAGGCTTAGATCCTCTAAGCGGTTTACCAGTACTAGTGTGCGGACTGGATTCAGCTCTGCGTGGAAGCATCATGCAGCCCATATATTTCTTAAAGCCCCTATGGGCGGGGGCCGACGTGTGTACGTTTAAATACGTTTATAATAATATATTTATAGACCATTAACACTCATTCGGATGCGCGTCTGATTGGTGATCAGGAGGATCCGGGTTCGATACCTGCCGGGGTCGGCGACATTCTTTCATGGAGCTTTTCTACGGTCATTCTCTCCCTTCCGCCAGTTGTCAGTTTCTGGCGAAAGAATGTGCACTGTATTGCAGCCATGGTTAACTGCTTACCTATAAGCCTGCGCAGGAAAAGTGTGGATAGGCAAACTGACCGGCTCAAAAATGACCTAAATAGTGTTGATTGGGCCGTTAAACTCCAATATTGACAAGTCAAACAACCGTCTATCATTTTAATGTGCGAAGTGACACATTATTTCTGCTCCACACAAAGTTCGTTTGTGCTCTTCAGAACCGCTAAGAGGACAAACGATCTACGTTTTAACCCTTTTTGTACCATATGGAACCGTCCTCCTTATATATAGCAGGAGTCAATTTCAAAATTTAGGGGTGTCAGGTTGTGTTTTCATCATTTTTTTTTTTTTTCAAAAATGACTGAACTTTTATCAAAAAGTGGAGGCCCTGATCAGATGCGGCGTTTGATCTGGGCCTACACTGTTTGCCAAGGTACCCATTTAGGAGTTTCCCGCATACAATGGGTTAAGCAAATAATGTAAACACTTGACATCCCATTTTCCCGTCTTTATAGAATGTTTGACTTACCGTGTGTAGGGTATTCATTACGCGCGACTCTCTTTATACGAGGGTAGTTCAATAATTGACCGGCCGAACCCAGTTAAGCGCACGCTTTTCACATAATAGTATTATAAACCAATGCCTTATGCGTTGTTACACAACATTTTATCGGTCAGTCTAGTATTTGTAGTCCGTGCGAGGTAAAATAAATAGGCAGGGGTCAGTGTTGTACAGAGATACCTGATTTTTTTTTTTGTTGTTGTTGTTGTTTGTGTGTGTGTGTGTGTTTTTTTTGTTGTTGTTGTTTTTTTCGTTTTGTTTTGTTTTTTAAAAAAGACGAACCGGAAAATTTGAGGAGTTTTTTTTTTCGATGTTTACGAAAAGACTGTCTCTTTAACTGTATTTAACTGTTAAAAATTGGTGGCTGGCAGATTTTAAAAGTTTAAGACGAGTACCGTAATGAAAGACCTGTGCACGCTACTGATGCTGTCACCAGAGAAAACCTAAGGGAAGTAGTAACGCAGGACAGGCGAATGAAAGTTTCAGGAATGGCTAGAAGATAGGAGGTTTCTGAGGGTAGCGTGTTTAGCTCGCCTTACGAAGTTAAGGGGAAGCTATTGCCATACACCCGTCGTCGGCGTCAGCATCGGCGTCCGCATTAGGTTTAAGTTTAGCTGCAAGCTTTTATTTGTGATGTTTAAAAAAAATATTTTACAGTACCTTGTGTATTTCATTTTCCTGGTTTTATGGCTTTGCTCTGTATTACCTCCCTTATTTCCCTTGATCAAAGTTTACCTGCAAGCTCTGGGGTGCAATGGAATCCGAATCAAAGGCCGTAAGTTCAAATTCTTGTTGGAGGATTTTTTTTCTTACTAAAAACACATAAACAGTTATTATTACTTGGATGTTTGTAGAATTTGTTTTTCATCATCAAATATAGATTTCTTTTTTTTTTTTTTTTTTGTTGTTGTTTTTTTACAGTGCAAAGGCTTGAAAACGGGATTTCTTGTTCATTTGTTTTCTTAAGGGTACAGTTTGGTTGTCTTTCATTTGCTGCAGTCTGTTTAGCTTTTTTACATAAGAAAATGACGTTGTTCGGGCAAGAATTGTATTTTCTTTTTAATAAAAACACATAAAACAAGATTTCTTCTTCACTGGTTCTCAGAAATACTATCAGGTTCTCTTTTAATTACTGCAACCTGTTGGGCTGTTTTACAGAAGAAAATTTCATATTAGATAACTTGCCCGCATCCGTCTTATTTATCTCATTGCCAGATTATTCATGGGGACTATTATGATAATATTCTTGACCAATTACGTGCATCTATAGTCCAGAAAAGGCGTGGAAATATCCCTCTTGCAACATTGCAATGCTAGAGTCCATATTTTTCTGTGGACGCAATGAAGTGGAACGGTTTCCAAACCTTACCCCATCCACCCTATTCTCAATATCTGCCACCCGTGATTGTTTTTTGTTTGCGTGGACATCACTTCCGACCAGATGAAGAGCTTAAGGCAGCGGTTGGAGGTTGGATTAACTCTAACTCTAACTTGCCTGCATCCGTCTTAGGATCCAAAAGGCGAGCTATTTCCTCTTCTGACAATTCATGTTAACATTTAACATGAGCGTCTGGGCATGAGGAAGCTTTCAGCGCGTCGTGTGCCAAAGGACTGGGGACGAAACTTGGATCCATCACTATGATCCTGAGACTAAACAGCTGGGTAAGCAATGGACTGGTCACGGTTCACCGCGTCCAAAGAAATTCAAGACTCAGCCTTCAGTTGGCAAGGTCATGGAAGCTGTTTTGGGATAGCAAGTGGACTATTTATCTCATTGCCAGATTATTCATTGGGACTATTATGATAATATTCTTGATCAATTACGTGCATCTATAGTCCAGAAAAGGCGTGGAAATATTACTGTTGCAACATTGCAATGCTAGAGTCCATATTTTTCTGTGGACGCAATGAAGTGGAACGGTTTCAAACCCTTACCCCATCCACCCTATTCTCATTATCTGCCACCCGTGATTGCTTTTTGTTTGCGTGGACATCACTTCCGACCAGATGAAGAGCTTAAGGCAGCGGCTGGAGGGTGGATTAACTCGAAAGACCGCGCATTTGACCAAAAACGGACTTTCAGCCCTGGAACATCGATGGAGGAAGTACATATTGCTGTGGGTGACTATGTGGAAAAAGAAGAAGTCAAGCGTAACTCAAAGTAGGTAAGTCCTCTGAGATACTTATTGAACGACCCTCGTACCGACAAACAATAAAACCACAAAACTTGTTATGACGACAATTTCAGTGGAACGAATCCAACGGTTAATGGCTTGTATTCAATACTCCAAGAAACAAATGTTGTGAATATTTGTGAGAATCGACTCTAACTACCCAACAGGCACATGGTCGAATGGCGATGTCACATCAACGTCATTGCAACGTCATGACGCTTATGCAAGGTCACATCTACGTCGGTGCAACGTCATGACGTTGCACCGACGT
Source organism: Lucinisca nassula (assembly GCA_963580285.1). Classification (NCBI taxonomy): domain Eukaryota; kingdom Metazoa; phylum Mollusca; class Bivalvia; order Lucinida; family Lucinidae; genus Lucinisca; species Lucinisca nassula. Next base: position 74,305,294 of record OY757011.1, on the reverse strand, counting down.
TGATTTGACATTGCTCGCCAACTGGGTTATGTCCACAACATTTGTTTCTTGGTGTAATAAAAGGTACACTACTCCTTATGGGGATTGTTTATAGCGGGATTTTTTATAACGTTGGAGCGTTAGGGAACAAATATTGTCGTTATATATCGCGGGTAGGGCTGGCTAATCGGAGCTGAAAAGATAATCGATTATCAGTCCTGTCATTACGATCGATAATCGATTAGCAATCACTGGAGGCAATATTTAATTTTTTGATTTAGTTTTTGTTTGGTTGATTTGAGGTTTAACGTCCCCGTCAACACGTCATTTTGGATACGTTGCTTCCAATTTCGTGAGACTTTTAACCGACATCGAGATGAACTGACATCTCAAGCCCTGACGACCAATGAAGCTTTTAGGGTTTATATGCATGGACACTCCAATTCGCACCACTTTTCCTGGGCAGGCTTAGAACCTCTAAGCGGTTTACCAGTACTCAAGTGCGGTAGGCTTCAGCGCTGCGCGGAAGCATCATGCACATTTTTTAATTAGTTTTCACAGAAAATAATTAACTCTTAGCTTGCTGTTCACGACAACCCCTATCTTTGGAAACAGAGTAGATCCAGATCAGATGGCTTCTGCCATCTGATCAGGATCTACACTGTTTGACATTCAATTTATGAATTTGTAGGAATAAATTACATTATGTAATCTGATTGGTTCAAAGTCAGAAATGGGTGTGGCTTAACACAATATTCAGTTTCATGTACGTCATTTTCAAATATTGTTTTCGTATTTTCATAATAAATAAGGATTGACATTGCATATGAATTGTATGCCCAGACGATTCACATGTATTGGCAAGCCTTACTTTCACTGAAAATTGAAAAATGAAGTTTTCAAGTTGTGCGATTGGCAGCTTAAAGGTTAACAAAAAAAAAGAAAAAAACGAGAAAAAAGAGGCTCATGAGCCACTACGCTCACCAGAGGTCATGTGGCTTATACCATGATAGAGCTTGGCGCCCATCTTGGCCATGTGACAAGAATCCCAAGAATAACGTTTCATTACCTCATCCCACAGAGGCTTTTCGTGTAATATTGTTTCAATCACCACAGCAATTTTTAAAAATACTGAATATGAGCCATCCAAGACAAAGGTCCGTCTTTTTTCCATACAAATGTCTAAGTGACCAAATTTGACCTCGACGTAAAACAGGTCAAGGTCAACCAAAAGCCATTATTTGAGCAAATATAGTAAGGTCTGAGTCCCCGATGCTACATACTAAAATTCAAGGTCATCGGCCATAAGGTTCCTGAACAGAATTTTTTAAAAATGTGTTTTGCCATATACATTGTATGAGCATGACCGTCACATTGGTCATGTGACCCAGTCCTTACGAACAAATTTCAATCCCCCTACCCATAGAGGCTTCACATGTAATTTGGTTTCAATCAACCCACCAGTTTAAGTGGAGAAGATAAAAATATAAATCTGAGGCTTTCAGGACAAAGGTCAGTAATTAAGGCGTAACTATACCTAATTTAGTGACACATAGGCCTTTCTGATATTGACAGTAAATGACTTTGACCTTTAGAATTGTAAACTTCCATTCAGCTGACTGCAAATATCATCTATGATGTCACAGGCTACCAGGCAATCAGAAATATCCACTGTTTTGCCTGTTTCCATACAAATAACCCAATGACCAAACTGAACCTTGCCATAAAAAGGTCATGGTCAACCAAAGGTCATCATTTGAACAAATTTGGTAGGGCCTGGGTCCCCGATGCTGCATACAAAGTTTCAAGACCATCCGGTATTTGGTTCTTGAGGAGAAGATTTTTACATGGTTTACCGTCTATGGGCTTGGTTTGCATATTGGTCATGTGACTCTGTCCTTACAAAAAAAAACACTTTCGCCCCACCCCCACCACGCCCTTTCCCATACAGGCTATACAGGTAATTTGGTTTCAATCAACCCGGCAGTTTAAGTGAAGACGATAAAAGTACTGATTCTGTGCCATCCAGGACAGAAGTCAGTAAATGACCTTGACCTTTGGAATTGATAAACTTCCATTCAGTTCATTGCAAATATTATTTCTGATGCCACGAGCAACATGTAATCAGAAAACCCACTGGTTTGCCTTTTTCCATACAAATGTCTAAAGGACCAAATTTGACCTTGCCATAAAACAGGTCAAGGTCAACCAAAGGTCATCATTTGAACAGACTTGGTAGGATCCCGAGTCCCCGATGCTGCATACCAAGCTTCTAGGTCATTCGATTCCTGAGAAGATTTTTAACGGTTTTTACGATAAGTGGGCATGGCGGCCATACAGGTCATGTGACTCAGTCCTCACGAACAAACTTTCGTTCCCCCTATTTCTAAAGGCTCCACATGCAATTTGGTTTCAATTGGCCAGTTAGTTTCAGAAGAGATGTTGTTTGAAAATGCTGACGACGCAGACGACGATGGACGACGGACCACTGCCTGTACTATATATCCCCTGGAGCCTTCGGCTCTGGTTATTTCATAAAGTAGAAAAAATACTTCTCATACCTGATAAACCATGATTTATAGCCTGAGCAGTTTCAAAGATTCGCTTGTTTGTTTGTTTGATTTGAGGTTTAACGTCCCCGTCAACACTATTGAGGTCATTCTGGAGACATTGCTTCCAATTTTGTGGGACTTTTACCCGACGCTGAGATGAAATGACTTCTCAAGCCCTGTCGCCCAATGAAACCAATAGGGTTTATAAGCATGGACGGACCGACTTGCACCGCTTTGCCTGGGCAGGCTTAGATCCTCTAAGCGGTTTACCAGTTCTCGTGTGCGGTCAGTTTCAGCTCTGCGGGGAAGCATCATGCAGTCCATTTATTAATTCAAGCCCCGATGGGCGGGGCCTTAAGTTTCGCTTGTTTGTTTGTTTGATTTGAGGTTTAACGTTTTCGTCAACACTGTACAGGTCATTTTGGAGACGTTGCTTCCAATTTTGTTGGACTTTTACCCGACACTTGTTTATCAATCGACCCAAAGCTATAAAGTCCAGTAGCTTTTCAACGTGGCTGTCACTGACTTGTCGGAAATCCAAGTAAGGCATTCTTATCGTTGTGCTGTCAGAGTTTTGCGTAAGGGGTTTCTATAGGGGTTTCTATAGAATAGTTGGGTTTGGCAAACAGTGTAGATCCAGCTCAGACGCCGCATTATCGCCGCATAATGGGGCGTGTGATCAGGGCCAATACTGTTTGCTAACGGTAGAGGAATTCAAGGGTTAAACGAAACTCTCTGTGTGTGTGTGTGTGTGTGTGTGTGTGTGTGTGTGTGTGTGTGTGTGTGTGTGTGTGTGTGTGTGTGTGTGTGTGTGTGTGTGTGTGTGTGTGTGTGTGTGTGTGTGTGTGTGTGTGTGTGAATTCGGGTTTAACGTCGCTTTCAACAATTTTTCAGTCATATCACGTGGTGTCTGGTTGCGACAGGGAGCGCAATGCTCACTTTTATAGTGCTGCCTCACTGAAGTATCATGTCCCAGACACATTACATGATACCACACCCAGTCACATTATCCTGACACTGGGTCGACCAGTCCTAGCTCTACCCCGTAAATCTGAGTGCCAAGCGAGGAGCAGCTAGTACCATTGTTAACGACTTTGGTATGTCGCGGCCCGTGATCAACCCGTGACCTCCCGTTCCCTGGAGCGGACACTCTACCAACTAAGCTATCGGGGCCGGTTTAAACGAAAAAGCCCATCACGAAAACTCGCCTATATAATTTTCCACTTTTATATAGTAAAACGATTGTTGGTACTCGTTAGAACCGCCTCGACGAGGCGGTTCTAAAGAGTACCAACAATCTATATTTTGAGCAGAAATAAGAAAATTATAACTTTTTTCATCTTAAAATTTTCATTTTTTCGGCGATAAAGGTCACAGTTTAATAGGGCTTATCCGTAAAATGCAAACTTTAAGCTTTGTCCACCTAGCCCTCTGAAATTTCATACATTTTGTGAGCTCTATAAAACTAAGAAATTCTGAAAATTTGAAGTTGATATCTTTACAAATTCCGGAGTTACAGCCACTCAAAAATATATCAAATATATAACAAAATGCATAGCTTGTACCTTGACAGGTACAAATGAGCAATTATATCATACTTGATCGCAGTGGGTTCCCTATTTTAAATCAAAGCGCCAACGGCACTAAAATGACAGATTCTAAGAGAAAATCATAACCCTGTGAAAACTTACAGAAATCCTTTCTAAAAAAGATCTTAAAATTTAGAAAAGTAGTTCTGCAAATTCCATTATAAGATATATTTGCAGATGTCTATACACCGGTGGTATTATGAAATGCCATTCGAAATTTCCAATTTTGGAAAGATTATTTTTTTTTACGTTTTCAAAACCAAACATTTAAATTAAAGTTTTAACAATCCTACTGTCCATAAATAACAGTTTTTGTCTGGTCGGTTGTGGATACCTCTCCAGAAAGATACTCTATGGGAAAGAGATCGGAGGAGAAAGGCTGGCTAGTCCTGTACATGAATTCCATTGGCTTGAAGAAAAGTTTGAGTAAGAACAGCACTGAGAGCCCGCGCGTAATCCTGCTGCATAAGATATCCCGGATTATGAGCTTAAACAAATAAAAATTGAACCATGTAAGGCCGAAGCACTTGAATGATGTAACGTCTCGCTGTTCAGTTCACGTCTCAGCCATGATCTTGAATGTTATTAATGACACTAAGCTGCGTTCGCTAACTGCATGCAATACCACGCCACACAATTACGCTGTTCCACCCAATATGTCACGCTCTATTACGCACACGTCGCCTCGGCATACCTTACACCTATACGTCGAAACACCCGGAAACGACAATCGGCGTGATTCACGCTGAAGTGTGATTTGTCACTAAAACGCATATCACGTCAGTCGCTTAGACGCCAATTTACGTATTTCATGCAACAGCGTAAGTGTTCCGTACTGTGTCGACGCGTTAACTTTGGTCACGACAGGAACGTCTAGCTCTCAACATACATCGCATAAGGGCGACGAACAGTGTCAGTGCTTATTAGTCGGTAGTTGAGACCCCTTGTTTATCTACAGGTACAGTCTAGCAGCTGCCGGCGGAAATCTGTTTCGCATATGCGTCTGACGGATGAATCGATCTTGACGTACTGACGTCGGTCTTCCGCTTCGTCGACGTCCACTGGCGTCTTCTGTATATTGTAAGATGTCGCTCCAATAGACGATAGATCACACACATGTGGCACCCAAAATCAGAGTCATCGTCATCAGCTTTCCGACCGAGGGGCACGCTTACGATCCTTTAATGAAAAATGTTGCAATACGCTCTCAATGCTTTTTGAGAACAAATTTCAGTTTATTCTTTTCCAGGCATGGTCGACGTCGCCGGACTGGTAACCAGACGTCACGGTTGATTGATTTAACCTTTATGGTGCCTAAGCGTGTTGCAACCATGCAATTGTTTGGTTTCAGAATCAAAGCCGCGACTGAGAGTGTTGGTGGGGTGTAGGTTGGGGCAACAGTCCTGGACTGAGACTGAAATTGTTTCATTTAACTCTGAAATTCCAAACAAATAGTGAAGATTTTGATAAGAAGCCGCGTTCTGCAGCGTCCAATCTTGTTCTACACTGTTTGCCACGCTCACCCTTTGATTCAAGGATAACCATCTTCAGTCTTATGCGGCCCCCTCCCATCGGGGCTTGAAGAAATAGATGGGCTGCATGATGCTTCCACGCAGAGCTGAACCCGACTGCACACGAGTACTTGTAAACCGCTTAGAGGATCTAAGCCTGCCCACGCCGAGCGGTGCGATCCCAACCGTCCATGTTTTTTAACTTTTTAACCCTATTGGTTCCAGTGGGTGACAGGGCTTGAGATGTCATTTCATCTCAATGTCAGGTAAAAGTCCCACAAAATTGGAAGCAACGTCTCCAAAATGGCCTTCACAGTGTTGACGGTGACGTTAAACCTCAAATCTAACAAACAAAATATTCAGTCTTTTGGAATACCCTGATTGTGGCTATTTTCTACAAGAAAAAAGATTATTCTGGCAAATCAGTGATAATCACGTAGACGTTAGCATTGAAGCGCTTTTCTTATTAGCAACTTAGGGTCGAATGCCAAACAATCAACCCGAACATATCCCCGTCTATTGTCAGTGTTGGGTACATGCACGTAAGTGATATCTGTAAAATTTGCTCTTAAATCAAAATATGGATCGGGCAGACAATGTAGGCTCAGATCAAACGCCACAGAACACGATGCTGATCTTGTTCTTCACTTTTTGCATTAGTTTATACTAACATCTTAAGTTTAAACGAATCAGTCCAAGTCCCCGTTCGTGACCAGCCTGCATTCAGAGACAATCGGCATGGATGTTGTCAGTGCTTTGATTTATTCACTGTCTTGAGTTTCTGAAGTGCACTCTTCCATCACTGAAGTTGGGCTCGTCCATTCTGCTAAATATGGCACCTAGAACTATATCACAGGACCTACACTGTTTGCATAAGTATCTGTACCATATTCAGGGTTGAAAGGGACAGCCTTTCTTTCCAATTTCTCCACACAAAGTCTAATATACACATAAGGTGTAACTGACCTAGACTTGACCTCGAAAGGCAGAGGCTGGTCTTTATGGATTAAATATTGACAGCACTGTTAGAAAACATTGTAAAACTTGAGCAGACGGCTGAGCTGACGCCGCATTGATCTTGGTATATTTGTTAAACCCGTCACATGATGCAGCTGATTCATATGAAATGCTGAATCGATTCTCTGAAAGGTAAGATAAAATCGTCAAGTCGTCTGCTTCAAACGTTTGTTTTGCGCTTATAGAATAACTAATACGCTTGTATAATTTTGATTACTGCGCCAAAACCGGACTATATTTTGTGCGGACTCATATTTCTATGGCGGTCAAAGCCGGAAGAAAGCCAGAAGAAAGCCGGAACTACTTTAAAACCTGCAGGATAGCTAGATATGACAAAAAATAGGCTTATTGTATAGGTGTTTTCGTAATGCTAACTCCTCGTCCAGGACAATTTTTCCAGCCTGCACTTAATAGACAATCGATCAACCAGTGCTTTCAATGGTTTGATTGATTTCACAAAACCGTGTTCCCGGTAAAACGTATACTAAAATTTCTACGAAGACATTATGATAGCACATACATGACATATACATGTGCTACTGTGACGTCTTTCTTCTATTTAACCCTTTTTGTACCAAATGGAATCTTCCACCTTATATATAGTACAAGTCCATTTCAAAATTGAGGGGTGTCAGGTTGTATTTTCTTCAAATTTTATTTCGATAAAGGCTGAACTTGATGCAAACAGTGTAGGTTCTGATCAGACGACGCGTTTGCGGCGTCTGATCTGGGCCTGCACTGTTTGCCAGGGTACCCTTTTGGGGTGTTCGGTACAAAATGGGTTAAAACAGATATTTTTCATATTTTCCTATTTCTTCTCCAAACATAGAAACATAATTCGTAAGTGCTGATTATAATCCCCTCATTGGGGTCCGTTGTTGTGTGTAGGGCCTATTCACAAGCTGTGTTTTTGGTCTAAGTAAGAAAAAATGATAGACAAAATACTTTCCTCTATATAAACTGGGGGCGTGCAAAGGTATCAAACGGACCTATTAACACGATGATATTATTGTGTGTTTGTTTGTTTTCCAGTTTAACGGCCTTAGTCAACATTATTTTGGTCATGTTTACCTAGCTACACTTTTCCTGGACAGGCTTATACGTAAGCAGTTAACCAGCACAGTGAGGAACTGATAACTGGCCTTCTTGAATCAGCGGAAGATATCGAATGGCCGTAGATTTGTTTGTATTGGAGTTTAACGGCCCAGTCAACACTACTTACGTCATTTTGAGCAGGTCAGATTACCTATTCACACTTTTCCTGGGTATGCTTATACGTAAGCGGTTAACCAGTATACTGAACATTCTTTCCCAGAAACTGACAACTGACCTTCTTGAATCAGCGGAAGGTAGAGAATGATCGTAGAAAAGATTTCATGATCAATCTCCATTCACCCAGGCAGGTATCGATCCTCCTGATCACCAGTCAGACGCGCTTCCGACTGAGCTACCGAGGCCAGCTGATGATGTTAAGAATTACAGCGCGCCTATATAGACAATGGCAAGGAACTGTGATTTATCCAGTAATATTTACATTTCCAGTGTAAATTAGGTCTCTCACCGCTGTGGGTTCGAGCCTCGCAACGGAAGGTCAGGTGGTTTTTCTCCGGGTACTCCGGTTTTCGCCCACCTCTGATTAACGATCGGCTCGATATGAGTGAAATAATCTTGAAAGGGCCGTAAAACCTAAACCAAAAAAAAAATTCCAGTGTAAAGTCTAATGTAAACCTATACAAAACAATGAAGTTCATACTTCCATGAACGCATCGAGTCACATGATTTTCAAAGTGACGTCAGTCTAAACCATGTTTCTCTACGGGCGTTTGTGACGGCAACGCTGTTCCGCTCTTTGTAGAAAAGCAGCGTGTAAATGTTTTTCAGCTTTAAAAGTTTGCCCTATAAGCATTTTTTCGCCCAGTGACGATGGGCAAAGAATGTAAATATATATATAAAAAATGAACTTTTTTCTACTTTTCATGAAGGTATGAACGACAGCGAGTCGCTAGCAAAGTTTACATGAACCCTTTACTTTGCACGCGACCAACTGCGTTCATACTTTCATGAACCGTACAAAAATAAAAAAAAATCATTTCTTAAATAAATCGCAGGGAAGAGAGTGTGACGCGAATAGCTGCCGTTTTATTACGTCACTCCTAGGTTCTTTGGCGTTAGATGATGTAGCATCATTTTTCTCGCAAAAGGACTTAAATGTATGTGTTGCAGTCAATAATTTTGGCGGTATTTCTTCTAACAATGACGAAAGGTTGGGAGAATTTGAAAGAAACAATAGAATGATTGCCTATTTTCAGTGTATTAGAATAGAAATAGATCAGCTCTAGAATGTGAATTGTTGAGTAATTAATCACAGTTTGTCAGTTAGTTAAAAGTAGAAAAATCACCCGCGCTACGCGCTCGTGATTTGATCTACTATACAACTGACCTTATTACTCAACTAATCACAGCTAGAGCTGATCTATTCTTTAAATATGAGATAAAATAATGTAAAACTGGTGGTCATTTCACGTAAAGTTAACGAAACTTGCCAAAGCTGAAAACTTTGCGTCGATTGATTTACAATCGACCCTGAAGGCTTTCTGCAGGCATAATTTTAACGCCATGCATTCTGGGTAATTTTTCGCAGCAGACGATATTTTGATTTTTTTAATTTTCCCAGAAAACAGGATTTGACATCTCATGCAAATTGTCTCCAATGGAGAGGAGCCAGTTTGCAGGAGATGTCAAGTCCTGTTTTCTGGGAAAAAAATAAATAAAAAAAATTATCATATGACGTCGGGTCTGAGAGTGTAAAAACGTCATGTAATATTTTCGATAATCCACTAGTGGATTAAATATGCAAATTAGCTAGATAGGTCCCGTAACGTTACATGTACAACGTCCTTATTGACGCCGTGTTTACTAATGGCGGAATATTGACATTTTTGTAAAGAAACGTGAATAAAATGCGTTATAAATGTCATATGATAAATAGAATCTTGCATTCGTGAACGTGTATTATTGAATTTATTAAACTCGTTGAGGAAAAAGGATAAAATGCTTGGCAAAGCCTCGCATTTTATCCCTTTTCCTCAACTCGTTTAATAAATTCAATAATACATGAACACTCATGTAAGATACTCTATATCAACAATTTGTCGTCTGCTGAATACGCCTAAAGAGTGGTTAAGGATCACTCGTGGTCATTTCATACGAAGTTACTAAATGCACAAGAAGTTTCCCGCGATAGTTCACGTTATTATGCATGTACATAGAGTTGTTAATTGTTATTTATAGATATGCTGCTTTTGTCGATGTGACGTCAGAGTGCTGTGGGAGTTTTTTTGTTTTAATTTGGACTGGGTTCATGTCTTTGTTTAGGCAAGCAGTGTAACAACGCTTAGTGTTCACTTGACGCTTAGTGTTCACCATGGACACTAAGCGTTGCTGGCGAACACTAAGCGTTGCCACTGCAACGCTTAGTGTTCACCATGGACACTAAGCGTTGGAGTAGCAACGCTTAGTGTTCACCATCAACGCTTAGTGTTCACCATGGACACTAAGCGTCGCGACTGTCGATACTTTGTGTGATCCCAACGCTTATTGTTCACCATGGCATTAGCTCGTCAAATACGTACAATGAAGTACAATGAGAGCTTTTGTTGTCACATCGGTCGTCCACTTTTGCGTTTGCGATTTCAACAGTCACGCATCACAGAGTACTCATATTATTTTGGACTTAAGTACCTGAGAGCGTCTTCTTATGTTCCAAGAGAACAGACCCCTGGGTGCATGCCCCGTGGTGGGGCTAGGGGTCATAATCTAGAACATCTCTGTAAAACTGTGTTTAAGTTTTTGAAATGCTTATATCTCAACAATCACTCATCACAAAGTATTCATATTTACAACTTTGATACCCGTGGGTGTCTTCTGAGAATACCTGTGAGTGTCTTCTGAGATTCCAAAAGAACACACCCCTGGATTCATGCCTTTGGTGGGGTTAGGGTAAAAATCTAGGACACCTTAGAAATTTGTTAAATACATTTCCATTGTGCTAACAAGTTACAAACAAAATTGATAATACAACAGCCAAATATGCGACATTGGTTAAGTGTGCAAGGGTGAAAATCATGGTGACCTACATTTTACGGTCCAGTGATTTTGCCTTATATCTGGGATTATTTGTTTCATAGGACCCCGTGATTGATCTCAAATATATCTAGGTCAGTGTGACATATATTTCATTGTTCAGTGATTTTGCCTTATATCTTGAATACTACCAGAAAATGAACACTGTCGTTTATGCTTAAAACATCTTAAAGGAGAGGATAAATATAGGCTGAGCCTACATCCAATCCTTTGACATTTGTATGTATATTTGTTGCACAGATGTATGTACTCATGTCATGAAATTTGAATAAATAAATAAATAAATAAAATGAACACTAACGGTTGATACTGCATTCCGATCTATATGGTCGACGCTTAGTGTTCATTTGGCAAAATGAACACTAAGCGTTGGCAGTGGCAACGCTTAGTGTTCACCATCAACGCTTAGTGTCCATGGTGAACACAAAGCGTCGAGTGAACACTAAGCGGCGCTACAAAACAGTGCCAAGATCAGAGGGTTGCGTTTTGAACTTATTTGGTCCCGGAGACCCCGGCCCTACCCACTGGCGACTTCGAGTTTTATTATCTGGTTCATTATAATCGACCAAGGTCTCATCTACAGTCACCAGACATGTAAGAAATCATCTTCCTTTGACCTAAACCGGATCAACAATGCGCTGCATACTGATGCTCTGGTTGCCATTTCCTTGTCGCTCAGGGAGGGGCTGATACGGATACCCAAGCGATCATGTAAAATTAGTGAAACGCTACCGTGTGAAATGTGTGATGCATTCTCTATTTTTCCACCTTAATTCGCCTACCAGAGTTCACCAGATCGCGCACTTTGTCGCATTTCTTCATCGATGGCATCTGATGGGCGTCCGGGCTTGGTTTCGTCTTCTAAAGACGTCTACCGCGTTTGAATTCCCCATACCAAGAATGTTTGCATACGATGGTGCAGAAGACCTATAAACATTGGTCACCTCGCAATGTATTTCCTGACCGGTTCAAGTACTGAATTTCAGCACGGTACTCAACTTTTGACAAAAAGCATCACCAGCCATGTTTGATGTTCAACATGAGTGAATGACACGATAAGGGTGCAATTTTGTCCTCAGGCCTAAACTTTGGTTTGAAACAAGGCATGAAAATCTTGATTGTCTCGGTCAATTGGACATGGGATAGGCTGGTTATTTATTAACTTGCCCTCGTATTATTATTCGGCCCCACCCATCGGGGCTTGAAGAAATAGATTGGATGCATGATGCTTCCACGCAGCGCTGAAACCGACCCACACACGAGTACAGGTAAACACTTAAAGGATCTAAGCCTGCCCCGACAAAGCGGTGCGAGTCGGATCGTCCATACTTATAAACCCTATTGGTTTCATTGGGTCGCAGGGCTTGAGATGTCATTTCATCCCATGTCGGGAAAAAGTCCCACAACATTGGAAGCGACGTCTCGAGCTCCAAAATGATCTTTACAGTGTTAACGGGGACGTTAAACGTCAAATCAAACAAGCAATTTTTTTTTCAGCTACCAAATACTCCGTACATGTTTCTTTATATCCCAAAGAATATTTGAGACGAACTTAGCGTTGCTTAACGTACATATACTGCAATATTTGTACCCGCTTGTAAGTATTGATATTGCAAAATCTGTCATAATACATTCAGTTGCATGTTTTGCGAGAAGAACAAAATAAGCTTACACGCTTCCGTTCTAATCCAAATTGTTCTGTGTCATTTTGTATTTTGTACATGCATCAAAATGGAAAATAATAAGTCTTTACCTTTCTATTGTTTGCACATACCGGTGATTCGAGAAAGATCCAGACAGCGGACCCGACTGACTGGACGTCTTTGATTATTCACTTTTCTTACACTAAGGTCCTTTTCCATCCGGTTTAATGCTATTTATATGACACTAAAAGGCGTTCTAATAAACAGTTTTATTATTTGCTCACATAACATAGATTGTGCTGCTCGTTAGAATCGCCTCACTGAAACATTTTATCGATCACTCACAATCTATATTTTGACTGTAAATGACAAAATAAATGTATATATCCCAGTAAATCCCACTTTGCATCTCTATAAATCTCACTTGTGTTTTCATCGTTGGGCATCGTAAGCTGATGTTTACATGATATGGATCATTTGATGTTTTGATACAACGCTTTTAGTAACTCTCGTTGTCTTTGTTGATCTTCTTTCATCTCCCGTATCTGTTCTTCTCGCATCTGACGTTGTCGTTCTTGCACTTGTTCAAGTTGCATCTGTTCTTGTCGTAACTGCTCCTGACGCAATGCTTCTTTCTGAGCTTTCTCTTGTCGTATAAAATCTTCTCTAGCTCTTCGCATTTCTTCCTCTTTCTGCTGCTGCTGTATTTTCTCATGTTTTATCTTTTCTCGGCGTATTCTCTCTTGCTGGAGCTGATCCTGTCGCAGTTTGTCTTGTTTCATTTGTTCTTCCTGATTTTGTCTAAGATATTCCTGCCTGGACCGCTGTTGTCGTTCTTGCACTTCCTTCTGTCTTTGCAATTCTTGCTGAATTTGTTTTTGGCGGGTTTCATTTTGTCGAATTTGTTTTTGGTTCAGTTCTTCCTGCTGTGTCTCTCGTATCTGTGCTAGTCTCTCTTGTTCTTTCAATTGCTCTAGGCGGGATTGTTCGGTTCGTTCATGCTGTTGTCGGATCAGATCTTTTCGGTGTTGCTCCTGCTGAGTTGTGTTCATGAGCATTGCTTGTATTTCGCCTTGCCTGGATTTCCTATCTTGCTCTATCCGTTCTCGTATTTCGTCTTGCCTTTCTTGTTCTTTCCGTAATTGCTCCTGGCGTAGTTGTTCTTTTCGCATTCTTTCACTTTCGGATTCTTGCTTTTGAATCTGTATAAGTTCCAATCGTTCCTTTTCTAGTTCAATTGTGTTTTGACGCATTTGTTCTTTCTGTCGTTGTTTTTGTCGTATATGGTCTTTCTGTACCTTTATCAAGTCTTCTTGTGCCTCACGCGATTGGCGTTCAATTTCTTTTTGTAGTTGCTCCTTCATAAGTCGAATATGATCATCACCATTTGTATGTGATAGTTTTCTGGCCTTTATTTGATCTATTTGACACTCAGAGAAACTGCCACTTAATGAGTTAGTCTCTATGCTAGGCGTGCGACCAGCCCTTCCCTGAGAATCCTGATTGTCATTTGTGAATATAGTTCCAAAATTTCTCACTTTTTGCATAATGTTCATTTCATCACTGTTTACAAATGTTAATGTCACTGCCTTGATATCTGATGCAATATTGTCACAGGTGGATTCATAATATTTAAATTTTTTCGAAACTTTGACGTCACAAGTAAACATTATTTCCTTTCGACCGTCTTCTTTCGCAGCTTGTAAAATCTTATTATCTTTATCAACCTCCTGCCAAAGTGTCGCTAGAGTGGAAACATGGTTTTCAACCAAATTACATTGTTCACTGTAATAATAATCAAGATCATCTAGAGTGTTCTTTTCAAGCTTGTCTAATATATTGTTAAATTCCTGACGAAAACTTTTTATATCATTCTTGCATTTTTCTTTCATTTCATTAAGGTCACTGTTCCGAGAATTTCCACTGTGTTTAATTCTTTCGATTTTATCTTTCAAATCCTTTGATGTCTTTATGATCGCTTTTAAATTCTTGGATTCAAACTTAGAACTTTTTCTTCCAACAGATTCTGTCCGGCATTTTTGGTGTTCGCTTGTTCTGCATGGGTCACAGATGATTTCGTTGTGGTCTTCACAAAACACGTCAACTGACAGACCACGTTGACACTTGCACTGTATCACAGGGGAAAGATCATGACGTTTGCATTCTTTGTCTGCCATGTTATTGTGTCGAGTGACTACAGTCCAACCATTCACTTTCACTGAATTGCCGGTGTGGCGTATTTGACCCTTCTCAAGGCTTCACGTTTTTGCTGTGATATGAGCACAAGGCAGACATTCGTAATTGCAGTGTAACCATTTGTCAATCTGAAAATAGAAGATAACAGGTACTGATGTGAAGGTCCATAGAACATTTCATCATAATGGGCGTTTTTATAAATTTAACTGATTCTGCTTTTTTCCCTATTTCTCGATTATTTAAGGTTGTTAAAACAGATATATACAGTTTAACTTCGATGGCTCGAACACCGATGGCTCGTTTACCATGGTTGAGTCGAACTCATTCTTGAGCCCCTAGGGAAATCCTCTACATTAGAAAAAGTGGGGAATAATTTAGCCGATTTTAGTCTTTTATCTATCAAATGTATGCTGTGTGCACTCATTAGAATCGCCTCGATGAGGCGATTCTAATGAGTACACACAGCATACATTTTCATTATGGAACACCGAAAAAATGTCCAAAAGTATTTCGTTATGCTCCTGACAGTAACTCTCATTGGCTCGAACTACCCCTGTCTCGAACAGATTTTCTGGGGCCCAAAGGTGTTCGAGCCATTGAAGTTCCACTGTATATGTATTTCCGGTTTAAACAGTGTGCGTGTGCGTGTGCGTGTGTGTGGGGGGGACCCCTGCCTTTGCAATCAGTGTAGATACATATCATCTGATCAGGATCTACTCTATTTATCATGCAGTTTGTGAATTCGAACATATACAGTATATCAAGTAATTCAATTTGTATACACTCAGCAAGGGGTATGGCTAAATTCATTCAGCAGGATGAAGGTTAACAAACAAGTTTAAGGGACATTTAAAATCTCCTTATAATGCAAATTCTGGCAAAACTTTCTTTATTCTGAAAACATTGTCAGCAATTTGTTTTTTTTTTTTTTTTCAGTTTTTTTTTACCGAAGTTTACAAAAGTGTTCATTATTATCACAGTTGTGTCCAAAGGCATAAATGATGGAACTCGTTAAAACCGCCGCACCGAGGCGCCTCAAATCAGTGGACAACCAAACACCTGTTTTCGGTTTAATAAGAACATTATTTTTAGTTTTACACAATGAAACTTCGATAACCTGACCACGGAAACTTCGTTTACCACGGATAATTCGAACGAGTTCTGGAGACCCTTGAGAATATTTCCCTACGCTCCAGATATTCATATATTTTGGACATCACGGAAACACGCCTATACAATTTTGACCCCCTTGAACACCACTTTTATAATGTAAAACTGGGGTTTACAGGGGTAAACCTTATTTTTCTTATTTCTACTCAAAAACATAGATTATGGGTACTCGTTAGAACCGCCTCATTGAGGCGGTTCTAACGAGTACCCACAATCTATATTTTGAGCAGAAATAAGAAAAATATCTCAATTTTTCATCTTAAAATTTTCATTTTTTTCTTCAGTAATACTGGTTACAATGTATTTATATAGGCGTGTTTTCGTAATGTATGGAATTTCTGATTTTATCTTGAAAAGGTTTATTGTGTGTACTCATTAGAATCGCCTCAATGAGGCGATTCTAATGAGTATACACAATATGCCTTTATTTTTATTGTAAGGATCGTAAAAATTTTCCGTGGAGTGGTCCCCATAATGCCCCATCACCTGACACTATGAACAAACCTCAGTAATTCGAACTACCCTATCTCGAACAGATTTTCATGGCCCCTGTGGTAGACGAGATATTGTAGTTCGACTGTAATTATTTTAATACTCCTACTACTACTACTACTACTACTACTAATAATAATAATAATAATAATAATAATAATAATAATAACAAAACATTCGTTTACACAGTTGTAGTGCCTGTCAACACCGTTACACAAACTTGATTGGTCACGGGGACAATCTCAGCACTCAGTAATTTGGGCATGCTTCTTTCATATGCCTAGAAGGTTATCTGTGAAAGCTGGAATGGACATTGGCAAACAGTCTATACACTGTTTATTTCCAATACAGGAAACAGTCTAAGTCCGGGCCATTTCCAAGCCCACATTCAGAGACAATCTCAGCGTTGGCAGTATTTTGATATTACGAGTGCAAGTCAATAAGTAACCAGCCTATCCCATTTCAAACTGACCAAGACAACCAAGATTTGCATGCCTTGTTTCAATACATGATTAAGGCATGGGGGCTACAATTCACTCGTAAGATACTGGACATCAAACATGACTAGCGATGCAAAAGCAAACTTTACGTCAAAAGTTGAGTACCGCGCTGTAATTCGGTACTTGTATTTGAAAGGGAAAACAGGTCAGGAAATACATTGCGGGATGGGTCTTCTGCACCATCATATGCATAAGTTGAATTCTGGGTTGGGGGATCAAAACGCGGTAGGACATCTTTAGAAGACGAAACCAGGTCTGGACGCCCATCAGATGCCACCGATGATTGGTTGGTTGATTTGAGGTTTAACGTCCCCGTCAACACTGTAAAGGTCATTTTGGAGACGTTGCTTCCAATTTTGTGGGACTTTTACCCGACTTTGAGATGAAATGACATCTCAAGCCCTGTCACCCAATGAAACCAATAGGGTTTATTAGCATGGACGGTCCGCCTCGCACCGCGGTTCCTGGACAGGCTTAGATCCTCTAAGCGGTTCACCAGTACTAGTGTGCGGGCCGGATTCAGCTCTGCGTGGAAGCATCATGCAGCCCATATATTTCTTCAAGCCCCTATGGGCGGGGGCCTAGATGCCACCGATGAAGGAATGTGTAACAAAGTATGGGATCTGGTGTACTCTGATAGGCGAATAAAGGTGGAAAAATTAGCGACTGCATAACACAGTTCACATGATAGCTTTTCAACAACTTTACATGATCGCTTGGGTATGCGCAAGATTACAGCCCGTTGGGTCCCAAAATGTCTTTGCGACAAGGAAATGGCAACCAGATCATCAGTATGCAGCGCATTAATTGTTGAAGCAGTCTAGGTCAAAGGAAGATGATTTTCTTTCACGTTTTGTGACTGTAGATGAGACCTGGGTCCATTATTATGAGCCAGAGAATAAAACTCAAAGTCGCCAGTGGGTAGGGCCATGGTTCCTCGAGGTCAGAGGAGTTAAAAACGCAATCATCTGCTGGCAAGGCGGTGGCAACTGTATTTTGGGACGCACAAGGCGTTATTATGTTTGTCTTTCTAGCAAAGAAAAATACATAGAGGATCTTACATGAGTGTTCATGTATTATTGAATTTATTAAACGAGTTGAGGAAAAGGGATAAAATGCGGCTTTGCCGAGCATTTTATCCCTTTTCCTCAACAAGTTTAATAAATTCAATAATACATGAGCACGAATGCAAGATTCTATTTATCATATGACATTTAAAACGCATTTTATTCACGATTGTTTAACAAAAATATCAATATTCCGCCATTAGTAAACACGACGTCGTCAAGGACGTCGTAGGACGTATCTAGCTAATTTGCATATTTAATCCACTAGTGGATTATCGAAAATATTACATGGCGTTATTACACTCTCAGACGTGACGTTATATGGTAAAATGATGTATGTGGTTCGTACTATGCAAATTTTCACGACAACTGAGAACTGCGATCCGTGAAGAACTCCGAGGTTAACTCTTCAAAGGGATTCTGCTCCAACAGGACAATGCAAGAGTCCACACTTGCAAAATTGCAAATGATGCTGTTAAGCTGAATGGGTACGAGCTAAAACCACACCCCTCCTTTTCTCCGGACTTAACTCATAGTGACTATTTCCTATTCCCAAATTTGAAAAAGGATATCCGTGGACGTCATTTCCGGTTCAACAAAGAATTCATGCCGGTGTAGCGTGAGATCTTTAAACCCATGAGAACCTTAATACCAAGGTATATCTGCGCATGCGCAAGAAGGCCGTGAGAAATGTCATCCATTTCCTGTTAGCCCCTGCTCCTTTGTTTAAAATGTCTAAAGAAATCTGTTTATATTACGAACTTTAAATAGAACATTTTTATTAAAGGCTTTATTTCTTTATTTTTATTTATTTGTTTATTTATTTATTTATTCGAAAGATGCGCGTATTAAATATGCCATAAATAGGTTTCCATGTGTCCAAAAAGAACAAAATATTCTGCGGGTACATGTATTTTCTTGAAATTATTACGAACCCCATTAAACTCCACTTTTATACAGTAAAACTGGGGTTTACAGCGATGTATATTATTTTCATATTTCCGCTGGAAAACATAGATTGTACGTACTGGTTAGAACCGTCTCGGCGAGGCGATTCTAAAGAGTACCTACAATCTATGTTTTCCAGCGTAAAAATGAAATACATTAGAATATTTTATATTTTATCTAAAAGTTTGACGGTAAAATTTCAATATATTTTTAATAGGCGTGTTCTCGCAATTAATACTTTTAAAAAACAAGTTCTGTGGAAATTTTAAAATTATTATTCTGCCTAAATGGATTGGAACACTGTAGCGTAAGCCTGATCTATCTCAATATAAGTGCCTTTTTACAATAATAATAATAATAATAATAATATAACAGGAATAATAACAATTATAATAAATAATAATAATAATATTAATCGCCTCGGCGCGTCAGTTCTAACGAGTACCCACAATCTATGTTTTTGAGCAGAAATAAGACAAATAATAAATATCCCTGTAAACCCCAGTTTTACTATCTAAAAGTGGGGTTTAAGGGGATCAAAATTATACAGGCGTGTTTGCGTGATGAGGTAGGAATGGTAGGTTTGGGCTAGTGGCGATGGGTATGTAGGTAGATCTATAGGAAGGTCGTAGGTAGGATCGTCGATATGTATGTTTTGTTGAGTGTGTGAACTTGGCTAGGGATTTTGTTTTGTTAGGTAGGTAGGCAGGCAGGAATGTAGGTAAGTGGGTAATTAGTACGTATATCGATGGGAAGGTATGTAGACGTATAGGCAGGTAGGAATATAACTAAGTAGGTATGTTTTTGTTTGAATTGGGGGGTTTAATGTCCCCGTCAACACTGTATAGGTCATTTTGGAGACGTTGCTTCCAATGTGGGACTTTTATCCGACATTGAGATGAAATGACATCTCAAGCCCTGTCGCCCAATCAAACCAATGAGGTTTATAAGCATGGACGAGCCGACTCGCACCGCTTTGCCTGGACAGTCTTGGGTCCTCTAAGCGGTTTACCAGTACTCGTGTGCGGTCAGTTTCAGCTTTGCGTGGAAGCATCATGCAGCCCATCTATTTCTTCAAGCCCTGATGGGCGGGGGCCAACCTTCGACGTTGTAGGTAGGTAGGAAGTTAGGTAGATAGATTTTGTTTGTTCGTTTGATTTGAGGTTTAACGTCCCCGTCATCACGGTACAGGTAATTTTTGAGACGTTGCTTTCATTTTTATGTGACTTATGCCCGACATTGAGATGAAATGACATCCCAAGCCCCTTTCGCCCAATGAAACCTATAGGGTTTATAAGCATGAACGGTCCGACTCCGACCGCTTTGTCTGGACAGTCTTAGAGCCTCTATGCGGTTTACCGGTACTCGTGTGCGGTCGGTTTCAGCTCTGCGCGGAGACATCATGCAGCCCATACATTTCTTGAAGCCCCGATGGGCGGGTGCGAGAGGTAGGTAGAGTGGAGGTATGCATGTAGGTAGGTTTATCACGAAACCACGCCTATTCAAATATATTGACAAAATTTTACAACCAAAATCGATTTTTTATTTCAGATAAAAATCTTGACATATTTTCTACTCGTTAGAACCGCCTCGGCGCGTCGGTTCTAACGAGCACCCACAATCTATGTTTTTGAGCAAAAATAAAACAAATAATAAATATCCCTGTAAACCCCAGTTTTACTATCTAAAAGTGAGGTTTAAGGGGATCAAAATTATACAGGCGTGTTTGCGTGATGAGGTAGGAATGGTAGGTTTGGGCTAGTGGCGATGGGTATGTACCGGTAGGTAGATCTATAGGAAGGTCGTATGTAGGGTCGTAGACATGTATGTTTTGTTAGGTAGGTAGGCAGGCAGGAATGTAGGTAAGTAGGTATTACGTACGTATATCGATATGAAGGTATGTAGACGTATAAGCAGGTAGAAATGTAACTAAGTAGGTATGTTTAGTTCGAATTGGGGGTTTAATGTCCCCGTCAACACTATTTAGGTCATTTTAGAGACGTTGCTTCCAATTTTTGGGACTGAGATGAAATGACAGCTCTAGCCTTGCCGCCTAATGAAACCAAAAGGCTTTGGAAGGACTGACTCATTAGCTTAGTCCTTCTAAGCGGTTTACCAGAACTCATGTGTGGTCAGTTTCAGCCCTGCGTAGAAGCACCATCTAGTCGATCTATTTATCCAAGCCCCGATTGGCGGGGCGACTAAGTCGGTATGTGCGTACGTAGGTAGGTAGGTAGGTAGGTAGGTAGGTAGGTATGCAGTCCTGCCCCGCCCACCCGGGCTTGAAGAAATAGATGGACTGCATGGTAGCTAGGTAGGCAGGTAGGTACGTTGGCAGGGAAATGGTCTGGTGGCTTCGTGGCTCAGTGGGTATGTAGACAGGTAGGTATGGTATCGAATTTGTAACCCCAGGTCTATGAGGCCAGTAACATAACCACTATACCGGCCCCGATAGGTCAGTTGGTAGAGTGTCCGCTCCGGGAACGGGAGGTTACGGGTTCGATCCCGGGCCGCGACATACCAAAGTCGTTAAAAATGGTACTAGCTGCTCCTCGCTTGGCACTCAGATTTACGGGGTAGAGCTAGGACTGGTCGATCCAGTGTCAGGATAATGTGACTGGGTGTGGTATCATGTAATGTGTCTGGGACATGATACTTCAGTGAGGCAGCACTATAAAAGTGAGCATTGAGCTCCCTGTCGCAACCAGACACCGTCGTGATATGGCTGAAAAATTGTTGAAAGCGACGTTAAACCCGATTTCACACACACACACACACACACACACACACACACACACACACACACACACACACACACACACACACACACACACAGACACACACACATAACCGCTACACCACGGAGGCTGAAAAATTGTTGAAAGCGACGTTAAACCCGATTTCACACACACACACACACACACACACACACACACACACACACACACACACACACACACACACACACACACACACACACACACACACACACACACACACACACACACACACACACACATAACCGCTACACCACGGAGGCTTCTTTCCGCATGGGAACGGACGGTCAGACATACATTTACTTATTTCTACCTGCCTACCGGCCTACCTACCTACCCAAGTACCCTACTGGTTTCATAGGGCGGAAGGACTTGAGATGTCAGTTCATCTCAATGTCGGGTAAAAGTCCAACAAATCAAACCTACCAACATCCCTCCTTACCTACCTACCTACCGACCCACCAAGACACATATCCTTACCTACCTACTTAAATCTATCCCGCCCATCGGGACTTGAAGAAATAGATGGGCTGCATGATGCCCGACCGCACATGAGTACTGGTATACCTGCCCAGGCAAAGTGATGCGAGGCGGACCGTCCATGCATATAAACCCTAATAGTTCCATTGGGCAGCATGTCTTGAGATGTCTTTTTATCTCAGTCGGGTCCTTCGAAATTGGAAGCATCGTCTCCGAATGACCTATATAGTATTGACGAGGACGTTTAACCTCAAACCCAACCTATCTACCTGCCCAGCCACCCATCTTCTTTACCTATCTAGCCACCAAAACATGTACCTACTTACTTACCTACCTATACAACGTAAAAGCAGAAGTTAGAAGTACGAAGTCAGCTTGCCCCCGCCCATTTGGCATCACGCAAACACGCCTATACTAATACATTGCCACCTTTATCGCCGAAAAAATGAAAATTTCATGATGAAAAAATGCGATATTTTTCTTATTTCTGCTCCAAATATAGATTGTGGGCACTCGTTAGAACCGCCTCATCGAGGCGGTTCTAACCAGTACCCACAATCTATATTTTAGAGCAGGAATAAGAAAAATAAGGTATACCCCCGGAAACCCAGGTTTTACTATATAAAAGTGGGGTTCAATGGGGTCAAAATTATACTGGCGTGTTTTCGTGATGGGGGCGTGAAGAAATAGAGGACTGCACGAGGCTTCCACACAGAGCTGAAACCGACCGCACACGAATACTGATAAACCGCTTAGAGGATCTAAGCCTGCCCAGGCAAAGCGGTGCGAGTCGGACCGTCTATGCTCATAAACCCTATTGGTTTCATTGGGCGACAGGGCTTGAAATTTCATTTCATCTCAATGTCGGGAAAAATTGGTCGCACCGTCTTCAAAATGACCTTATACATTGTTGACGGGGACGTTAAACCTCAAATCAAACAAAACAAACAAGAAATGTCCCTACAGTTTTTCTTTTTTTTTTCTTTTTTTTTGTAATTTGATAATCAACACCACTATGAATACGGACCATTTCGACCCTAAGTCCAGTCGCCCTGAGTGATCTCGGGCGTTGCAGTTTGGCTTTGGTCAAGTCGGACCCCAATATAAGTCCAGCTTGACAGAGTTGTCTTTAATCAAGATAATATCTTTCTACATTCTATAGTATCTGTTTGTCATTGGCCCCCGTCGATCGGGGCTTGGTGAATAAATAAATAAATAAATAAAGAAAGAAATAAATAAATAAATAAAATCACTAGTAACACAGCTTCTAATTTAAAGTTTAATTAATGTACCATCATAATTTATCATTTAATATACTAAGAGAGTTTCGATACCCCAGTCTCTTATAGAGTTATCGTATAACAATTCTCACGACTGATTTCTCTCACACCCCTCCGTGAGGGATTTCAGCCACTTCCGGTGCGACTGAAGAATCTCACGGGATCAATAATCTCACGCTACACCGGCAGTTGAGGAGTGGGTCGGAGACAAGGACCCATGCTTCAGTTCTGGGCTGATGGCACTGGAACAGCGTTGGTCCAAGTGTATCATTCTAGGTGGCAATTACATCGAAAAAGAAGTGATCCATCTCACCCAGAAATAAGTTAGGCTGTTTTTGAAAGTTGATTTTTTAAATCAAGTTTCTTTGTCATTACATTTCTACTTCCGGTACTGGACCGCGTTGATCCACTTCCGTTGTTCGTACGCTGCATAAAATAGTCCAAATGAACTCTTGAAAATTAATTTGCAGGCCGGCCCCGCATGGAAGGTCTTTCAAAATATTTCAGTTTTCGAGACTTTATACGGATTGAATATAAATTGGCACAGAAAGACGAATTCTGAAAAGAAATCAGTACTCTGGAACTATTCTCCTACGGGCTTTTCGGTGATATTTATGTTTTACTCTTTCATCCCTGATCTAGTTTCTAAACAGGACTCTTCTCGCTTTAAATATATTCTTATAGAAAGGATTTCTGATTAGCTCACTGACAGGATGACAAACAGTGTACATGTAGATTCTGGCGAGACGTTCTAGCTGCGTGCCGTCTTATCAGGATCTACAAGGTTTGCATCGATACAATGTATTTCTACCTCGGCGTCTGCACCGGTCTACAGGGTGAAAAGGGTTAGCTTATCAGTGGCCAACTAAATGACCCTTTACTGACCTACAATTTGCCTGCTTTCGAGAGCTCTAATATTACAAAACACGTGTTGTTTAATTTAGCAAATAGTGAAGAAACCGATCAGACGCAACATTCTGTGGCCTCTAATCTATCTTAACTGTTTCCAAATGTCACAGTATTGAAACAATTGACATTTATGGGTTAATGTTTTTAGGACCCCGTACAGGTGGGAATAAACGTATTTTAATTCGCCTTGGGTAAACGCGGTGTCTGACCAGAGTTATAATGTTTAAATCAAATGGTTTTTGTTTGATTTGTTTGATTTGAGGTTTAACGTCCCCGTCAACACTGTAAAGGTCATTTTGGAGACGTTGCTTCCAATTTTGTGGGACTTTTACCCGACATTGAGATGAAATGACATCTCAAGCCCTGTCGCCCAATGAAACCAATAGGGTTTATTAGCATGGACGGTCCGCCTCGCACCGCGGTTCCTGGACAGGCTTAGATCCTCTAAGCGGTTTACCAGTACTAGTGTGCGGGCTGGATTCAGCTCTGCGTGGAAGCATCATGCAGCCCATATATTTCTTCAAGCCCCTATGGGCGGGGGCTTATTAAATCAAATGGTTTAAAAATGATCTTTTTTGTCAAGTTATTCTCCTTTTTATGCCCCGACGCTCCAAGGAACATAGCTCCAAGCGGCTGCACAACCTATGTGCATCGTCGTATCACTGCGACGTTGATGCGACGTTGCTAAGACATCATGTGCCCGCTAGAAGATTGATTGATTTGAGGTTTAACGTCCCCATCAACACTGTAAAGGTCGTTTTGGAATCTTGCTCCCAATTTTGTGGGACTTTTACCCGACATTGGTATGAAATGACATCTCATGACCTGTCGCCCAATGAAACCAATAAGGTTTATTAGCATGGACGGTCCGCCTCGCACCGCGGTTCCTGGACAGGCTTAGATCCTCTAAGCGGTTTACCAGTACTAGTGTGCGGGTCGGATTCAGCTCTGCGTGGAAGCATCATGCAGCCCATATATTTCTTCAAGCCCCTATGGGCGGGGGTCTCCCGTTAGAACTTCTCTGTAAGATAATTAGCAGATATGTTTTGAGCTAATTTAGAAATTTATGGTTGGACGATGAAGAAATTGGCAGGCACGTTTATCTTTCTTTCTTCCATATTTTCTTCGTGGGTGTAGTTGAGTGAGGCAATGGCGATGTGTATCTTGTGTCACCGGGGAGTCCAGCTGATATTGACTTACAATTGGGCAACACCTGCTGTCCTTGCAGCAAGTAACGGTAGAGTGAAGGAGTGTTGATATTTCTTATGTTCCTACACTTCCATTCATTTTCCTCTTTCTCCTCTGTCCCTCACTTTCATCTTTTCTACAACGGCCCTGCCCATCGGGGCTTGAAGAAATATATGGGCTGCATGATGCTTCCACGCAGAGCTGAAACCGACCCGCACACGAGTACTGATAAACTGGTTAGAGGAAGCCTGCCCAGGCAAAGCGGTGCGAGTCGGCCCGTCCATGCTTATGAACCCTATTGGTTTCATTAGCAACGTCTCCAAAATGACATTTACAGTGTCGACAGGGACGTTAAACCTCAAATCAAACAAAAAGACAAACAAATCATCTTCTCTACTGTCTCTTCTATCTCTTTTCCCCTTTCTCTTGGAGAAGACAAAAAATGATCCACTAGGGTTGACCTGTCGTTAAACTCAAAACAATCGATGAATCATTTTTTCTTTGTCGATTTTTTTAACCCACTTGGACCTTGTCAAATCAGAACCAGAATCAACGGCCCCCGCCTATAGGGGCGTGAAGAAATATATGGGCTGCATGATGCTTAAACGCAGAGCTGAATCCGTCGGCACACTAGTACTGGTAAACCGTTTAGAGGATCTAAGCCTGTCCAGGAACCGCGGTGCGAGGAGGACCGTCCATGCTAATAAACCCTATTGGTTTCATTGGGCGACAGGACTTGAGATGCCGTTTCATCTCAATGTCGGGTAAAAGTCCCACAAAACTGAAAGCAACGTCTCCAAAATGACCTTTACAGTGTTGACGGGGACGTTAAACCTCAAATCAGCCAACCAACCAGAACCAGAATCAGAATTGTTACTGGTGACACGTCAAATGTCATTCATACACCAGGACCTGTGATATGGGAAGTTAGTCTCTATATTTGTTTCAACAAAATATCTAGATAACTGCTTGATCTACGACTAACATTGTTATATAATAATTATTCCTCATAAATCAACTTTCCTCAGTACTTTCAGTACTTTGATTTATTGACTCGCCCTCGTATTGTCCTTATGCAAGATTTTTATCGATCTAACGGAATAGATGTGACCGTGGAAAATTCTGTAATCAATATTTGAACCAAGTCAAGAACGTGAATCCTGTATCCATGTTAAGTTGCACAAATTATGTGGCTAACAAGATATGAACTGTTGTTCCATTGGTTGTTTTTGGGTTTAACCAACTTATCATCCCTTGTGGGTCATTTTTTGTCGTCTAACAGAGAAAGGAAGAGAAGAGATAGAAGAGATAGTAGAGGAGATGAAAATGAGGGACAAGGGAGGAGAGGCAAATGAATGGAAGTATAGAAACAAAAGAAATAACAACATCCCTCTACCGTTACCTGTTGTAAGAACAGCAGGTGTTGTCTAACTGTAAGCCAATATCAGTTGGGCGTCCCAGTGACACAGGATACACGTAACCTTTGCCTCACCAAACCACCCCAAAACCTGTGCATTAAAGTCATCATATTTTATGTCAGTCGGCCCAATATTGAAAACCACGGTGTGATATAATGTGAACAAATCTGTGTAGTGAATACTGTAGAAAATCCCACTGTAGGTCTATGTGTATGGGGCGCCGTTTTACTATTTAATCCGTATTTATAGATATCCATAATGCGATTTATGGATATCCATAAATCAGCCGAATAATGGATATCCATAATTCGATTTATGGATATCCATAAATCGAATTGTGGATATCCATAATTCGATTTATGGATATCATTAATTCAGATCGATTTATGGATATCAATAATTCGATTTATGGATATCCATAATTCGAATTATGGATATCCATACTTTGATTTATGGATATCCATAAATCAGCCGAATAATGGATATCCATAATTCGATTTATGGATATCAATACATCGAATAATGGATTTCCCTTATTCGATTTATGGATATCATTAATTCATTTCGATTTATGGATATCCATAATTCGAATTATGGATATCCATAATTCGCGAATTATGGATATCCATAAATAATTATGGATATCCATAAATAATATTGGATATCCATAATTCGAATATTGGATATCCATAATTCGAATTATGGATATCCATAAATAATTATGGATATCTATAAATACGGATTAAATAGTAAAACGGTGCCCCATATATGTGGGGAAAAGGGGTTTGCAAAGGTTTTTACATCACAGAGGACCCATGTCACAACGAAAATATTTTTAACACTTCACCGTTATCAAGAATTTTCTGCTATAAAAATCCTAAAAAAATAAGTCGATTTTTCATCCTTTTTGCCGCGTGTTTCGGTGATAACTTTTTAGTTTTTTATTTTCGATCAACGCATCCAGAGAGAAAGTTGTGGAGGACAAGCTCCGTCAACTTCTCAAAAAGGTTTTGAGTCCCTAAGTTAAATGATCAGATGGAGATTTCTGCGATTTCAAGTTTGAGCGAAATGTACAGTTTCAACAGATTTGTCATCGACTGATGGAAAATTATGAAAAATTCAAAACTTTTAAAACTTCTATCTGATAAGAGCAAAAAGTGTACCATTCTGGAGGTTGACTCCTTTGCGAGAAGTTGGCGAAGCTTCTCCTCCATCCTTTTCGAGAAGTTGGCGAAGCTTCTCCACCATCCTTTTCGAGAAGTTGGCGAAGCTCCTCCTCCATCCTTTTCGAGAAGTTTGCGAAGCTTCTCCGCCATCCTTTTCGAGAAGTTGGCGAAGCTCCTCCTCCATCCTTTTCGAGAAGTTGGCGAAGCTTCTCCACCATCCTTTTCGAGAAGTTTGCGAAGCTTCTCCACCATCCTTTTCGAGAAGTTGGCGAAGCTCCTCCTCCATCCTTTGCGAGAAGTTGGCGAAGCTTCTCCACCATCCTTTTCGAGAAGTTGGCAAAGCTTCTCCACCATCCTTTTCGAGAAGTTGGCGAAGCTCCTCCTCCATCCTTTTCGAGAAGTTGGCGAAGCTTCGCCACCATCCTTTGCGAGAAGTTGGCGAAGCTTCTCCACCATCCTTTTCGAGAAGTTGGCGAAGCTCCTCTTCCATCCTTTGCGAGAAGTTTGCGAAGCTCCTCCTCCATCCTTTTCAAGAAGTTGGCGAAGCTTCTCCTCCACAACTTTCTCGCTGGATGTGTTGATCAAAAATAAAATATAAAAAGTTATCGCCGAAAAACGCGACCAAAAAGATCAAAAATCGATTTTTATGCCCCTGTTTTGCTTTGATCATCCGTCCATCCGTCCGTTCGTCCGTATGTCATGTTTTTTGTGCATAGCAGAACTTATTATCCGTGAATGATAGGTTTTTGAAATTTCATATACGGTTTCCTTATGAAAAAATAACTCACATATCAATCAGTCGTCTTGATGCAGAGTTACGACCTTTTCCAGATTTAGGCATTTTTTGCACAGGAAAAGCTTGTTAACAAAATATCTCAAGGACCGCTTAGGTTAGACTCTTGAAATTTGGCAGGCTGATCGGAACTATTGAAAAATGACCACTGATTAAAGTTTGATATAATTTTATAAAAAAACGGCCAAATCATGCCTCTTTGCGGACTTTGGCATAGGAAAAGCTTGCAAGCAAAATGTCTCAAGAATTGCTTGGGCAACGAGCTTGAAATTTGTAAGCTGTTTGGAACTAATGTGAAGATGACCTTGTTAAATTTTGGTAAAATTTTAGGAAAAATTTACCAAATAAAAATGTATTCCCTTTTGTGGACAGGCGTTTTGGGATAGAGAAAAAAAGTTGAAAGCAGAATATCTCAAAAACCACATGAGCTAGGCTCTTTAATTTTTGCAGGCTATTCGGAACCATTGGGAAGATATTTTTTGATTAATTTTTTTGCATAATTTTATTTACAATTTGTAATTCTAACCAAATTATGCCTCATTGTAGACCTCGGCATTTTGGCATAGGAAAAACCTTATAAGCAAAATATCTCAGGGACCCTTGGGCTAGGCTCTTGAAAATCTGTAGGCCGTTTAGAAGCAATGTATAGATGACCCGATTATATTTCAGTATAAGTGTATGAAAAATTGACCAAATTATGCCCATTTGCGGATTTAGGCACTTTGGCACAAAAAAAGCTTGTAAGCAAAATATCTCAAGAACCGCTTAGGCTAGGCCATTGAAATTTTGCAAGGTCTTTCGAGCCATTGTGAAAATGGCCTGATAAGGGTTTGCTATAATATTATGAAAAGTGACCAAATTATGCCCTCTTGTGGCATAGGGAAAGATCTCAAGAACCACACGGGCAATGCTCTTGAAATTTTGCAGGCTATTTGGAACCAACAGCGGAAACGTGAAGTTGATCTGATAAAGTTTTGAAAAAAATTCATAGAATTTTGACCGAATTATGCCCTTTGTGGACTTACGCATTTTTGGTACAGAAAAGCTTCTATGCAGAATATCTCAATAACCGCTTGGGCTAGGCTCTTGAAATTTTACAGGCTGGTTGAAACTAATATGAAGATAACCTGATTAAATTTTGGTATAATTTAATGGAAATTTAACCAAATTATGCTCTTTTGTGGATTTAGGCATATTGACAGAGTAAAGGCTTGAAAGCAAAATGTCTTTTAACCTTATTATCAATATACCTCAAAACCCTTTTGGGGCAAGCAGTGTTAGGGTCAAGAAATTGGGGGTGTATTGTTTCATAAACACCAGGTCTATTTTTTTTTCTTTTTTTTTTTTTTAATACGCCGTGAAGGAGTAGTATTCACTTTGTTACACAAATATCCACAATATTTTTTCTTAGCGTTATAAATACAATATTTGGAATATTACCATTAAACCCTCCACTCTTTTGGTCGAATTTAGGTTTAACGTCCCCGTCAATACTATTTATGTCATTTTGGAGACGCTACATCAAATTTCGTTGGACTTTTACCCGACATTGAGATGAAATGACATCTCAAACCCTGCCGCCCATTGAAACCAGAAGGCATATAAACATTGGACGGTCTGACTCACACCACTTTGCCTGGGCAGGCTTAGTCAGTATAAGAGGTTTACCAGTACTCATGCATGGTCAGTTTCAGCTCTGCGTGGAAGCACCATGCAGCCTGATCTATTTCTTTAAGCCCCAATGGGCGAGTTAAGGATTCGTTCCATTGAAATTGTCCTTATAACGAGTTTTATCGTTATTTATCATATGACGTCGCGTCTGAGAGTGTAATAACGCCATGTAATATTTTCGATAATCCACTAATGGATTAGATATGCAAATGAGCTAGTTACGTTCCGTAACGTTACATGTACGACCTCCTTAACGACGTTGCGTTTACTAATAGCGGAATATTGGCATTTTTGTAAACAATCGTGAATAAAATGCGTTTTAAATGCCATATGATAAACAGAATCTTGTATTCGTGCTCATGTATTATTGAATTTATTAAACGAGTTGAGGAAAAGGGATAATATGCTCGGCAAAGCCTCGCATTTTATCCCTTTTCCTTAACTCGTTTAATAAATTCAATAATACATGAACACTCATGTAAGATCCTCTATATATAATATTGGTATAAACAGAGAATGCCAGGTGAGTGTCTTTTGATATCAAGCTTATCAGGCAAGGCTTCGGGAACGCTTGTAGAATCGCGAGGCTTGCCGAGCGATTCTACATGCGTTCTCGAGGCCGAACCTGATAAACTTGACATCAAATGACACGAATCTGGTATTCTATTTACATGTATCAGTTAATCCCCTTTTCACACTTTTAATATGCAATTTACGATCAGTCAATACGTCTCAACATTCCGACGAGCAATAATCAGTCCATATATTTAATATAATCTGACCAAAAATTCCCCTCTCATCAAACAGCCTTTTTCAAACTTATATGAAAAACATTTTACAATTTATTACACAAAACAGATCATATATCTTATATTTGATACAAGATATCTAATATACAATTTAAGTTATCTGAATGAGTATATCAGATATCTTATATCCTTAATATAGGATTATAAGATATCTGATACTCAGCTATCAATGTAAGATATCTGATATAATATATAAAATATCTTATTCAATTCCACATATCAAATATCTTATAAACCATTTACGATATCTTATTTGTTAAGTAATAAATGAGCTAATTAATATTCAATAATGAGTTATCTTCTGTAAATAAGATGTTTTATATCTTATTTAAGATCTATGCCAAATAAAGTATCTGATATGTTAAATTAGATATCTTATAATAAATCAGATATATCTAGTACAATATATCTTAATTCCTATATTAGATAAGATATCCTATCAGTATGTTATATGTGTAATATAACATATCAGATATCTTATATGTACAAGCAATTCAGTTTTCTTAAATTTGTTGAACATATAAGATATCTCATATAATAACATGGCCTCCGTGGCCTAGTGGATAAGAGCGCTGACTCTTAGTCATTAGGTCTCTCACCGCCGTAGGTTCGAGCCTCGCTCGGGCCACGTGTGAGACGCCAAGTTCTGCAACGGAAGGTCAGGTGGTTTTTCTCTGGGTACTCCGGTTTTCGCCCACCTCTGATTAACGATCGGCTCGATATGAGTGAAATAATCTTGAAAGGGCCGTAAAACCCAAACCAAAAAAAAAAAAAATATATAATAACATGGTCATTGTATAAAGAAATCTACAGACCATTACTTATGAACGATATAAGATATCTTATATAATATATCATATACAAAGATATCCGATTTAGGGAATACGATATCTGATACCGCAAATGGAATCTTATATTTTACAACAACTATCTTATATACGAAAATAAGATATCTCACATCGTATATAAAGTATCTAATGTAGCATATAAGGTATCTGAATTATTAAATAAGGAATCTGATTTAGGGAAATATATCAGACATCTTATGCCGTATATATTTGTTTGTTTGTTTGATTTGAGGTTTAACGTCCCCGTCAACACTGTAAAGGTCATTTTGGAGACGTTGCTTCCAGTTTTGTGGGACTTTTACCCGACATTGAGATGAAATGACATCTCAAACCCTGCCGCCCATTGAAACCAGAAGGCATATAAACATTGGACGGTCTGACTCGCACCACTTTGCCTGGGCAGGCTTAGTCAGTATAAAAGGTTTACCAGTACTCATGCATGGTCAGTTTCAGCTCTGCGTGGAAGCACCATGCAGCCTGATCTATTTCTTTAAGCCCCAATGGGCGAGTTAAGGATTCGTTCCATTGAAATTGTCCTTATAACGAGTTTTATCGTTATTTATCATATGACGTCGCGTCTGAGAGTGTAATAACGCCATATATTACATGCATTACAGAGAAATACCATGATTTCTACCAGACATAAACTTGGTATTTTCCTTTTTGCTAAGAAGAAATATTTCCTCTTAGCCGGGGAAATAAATCCCTTCAGCTGGAACTACTTTATGTACAAGATACGAGATACCGCTTTGCAGTGAAATTGTTCTATTCAAACGCGGGAAAGTTTCAATCACGGCGACGTTATTCATGACGTCATTGTAATGGCGTCTAAGAAATATCAACAGACGTTCAGAATGCGTGACGTTTGAGTCGGATGCAACGCTGAAACAAAAGAAAACATGGATATGACCATTGATTAGGATGTAAGTTTTGCTTTATTTAATCTAACGTTTTACTTGTTTTATCACTGAAACACTTTGTTTCTTCTATTTTTGTTCAAAACTGTAGAAAGCGCTTTCAAAATGGCGCCCACCCAGTTGTTCTTCCACCCAGATTCTGTAACACTTCGCTGATTGAACCGTTTACATGAGCTGTAAACAGTCAACTGAACGGGCATTCAGATCCAAAATTCAAGATCCAAACTCTCCTAAAAGTCTATGGAAGTGCATGTAATATACAGATTATACATTTCTCCTATTTGAAATATGGGATTTATAAACCTCGGGAGGTAAAACAATCCGTTAAAGAAACTCGTGCTTCGCACTCGTTTCTTTATCGGATTGTTTTACCTCCCTCGGTTTATAAATCCCATATTTCAACTAGGAGAATGAATAATCTATATGTAATATTTTCGATAATCCACTAATGGATTAGATATGCAAATGAGCTAGTTACGTTCCGTAACGTTACATGTACACGGGTGGTAATCAGGGGAACTAGCTCGAAAATGAGTCAATGGAAATTTGTTCCCTCGACAAATCCGGGAACTCTCGAGCTAGCTCCATCACCAAGAAACTCGTAAACAAAGGTAGGTCTCGAAGATTTTTATCAACATTTTTTTCTTTGTAAGCTATGTATAAAAAATCCGTCAATGCAGTTCCACATAGAAATGATTTAACTTTGTACTCCGCTAGAATTTGCCATGGAAATTTGCAGCGCTGGAGTATGAATGAAACCCAAACTTTTTATCACGGACCGGACAAATTGTCAATTTATGTCATTACGGAGGTTTTGGCCGACGATTTTTCATTATCCGTCAAAAGTACGCCCTTCACACCCACAGAAACAACATCCCTGGTGAAATGGAACATGGACAGTTTGAAATAAGCAAAAAAATGTTTGCCGTGATTACGTAACTTGCGACTTATTACGAAATTACTGTCCGAGCTAGTCTTCTCGACAAGGAGCTAGTTCACTCGACATAAAAAAGAAAATGAAACATTCATCAGATTCGATGTCTTTCTATGGTCCCATCCAGGTTATCCAACTGGTTTCTTTACCACTGGCTAGTTGGGTAACAAGATGCTATGCCCCAAAGGCGTCCCCCAGTCGTTTCTCCCTGTTCGTTTCGTCCCCATTTTACACCCCTGTTTTGCCAACAGAGCCTGGTCTTTTCGCCCCCCTTAGTCATTTCGTCCACCTAGTTGCTTCGCCCCCTCTCATTTGGAGCGGATCAATGGATGTTGGATGGATGGATGGATGGATGGATGGATGGAATAATTGATGGATGGAAGGGTGCACAATAGAAAGGGATGAGTGGGTATTTGGAAGGATTGGTCAATTGGAGGACGGATGGACGAACGAACATATAGACGGACAGACAGACGGACGGATGGATGGATGGGTCGGTGGGTAGATGGATGGAAGGATGGATGGAAAAAGAGAGAAAATATATATGCACACAAATGTCAGTGTCGTGTAAAGGTTTGATTAAATAAATGAAGTATTTGATTCCTACCGGTAATCTTTTTGATGATTTTTGTTTCACTCAGAAATCACATATTGTTCCCGCAGGTGATCTGATTATTTTTAATAAACCTAAAGTCATCGTTTATACAAATTATGTTGTGCTGCAGTCCTAGGTACTACAAGTTTCTTGAAATCAGCCCACTGGTTCTAGAGAAGATTTTTAATGGTTTCACCATATATGGGCATGGTAACCATCTTGGTCATGTGACCCAGATGCCTCGAACAAACTATCGTTTCCCCTATACCCATAAATGCTCAACACAGTTTTCGACTAAATTGTTGAAAGATAAGATGGTGCTTATTAGTTGCTTAATATATCACAGACTGGAAGTCAGTCGTTATAGTGAATAGATCATGAGCGCGTAGCGCGAGTGATCACGGGCGCGTACCGCGAGTGATCTCTGCACTTGTGCCCGACAGACAGTGATCTATTAAGCAACTAATCACCTAACAACATGAATCTATGTCGATTAGGTATCCTGTCGGTGTGGTTCGAGCCTCTCTTGAGTCATATATGGATGTCCTAGTTCTGCAATGGAAAGTCGCGTTCATAAACAGAGTCTAACAAATTTCGAAGTTTACGTCTGCATTTCTCTTGGAGCCCATAACTTCCATTTATGTTATACTACAAAATTGAAAATCGGTATGACGCTTACTCAGACCGTGACCTTTCTGTTCATGATACGATTGTCCCAGGGCCATGCTCCTGAGCGTGTCCGAGTGTCAGATGCCATTGCCCAAGAGTCCTAACCAGAGTCTAACAAACGTTAAAGTTAACGTTCGCGTTTCTCTTGGAGCCCATAATTCCCGTTTCTGTTATGCTACAAAGTTGAAATTTCGCATGACACTTACTCAGCCAAAGAACTTTCCGTTCATGATACAATTGCCCCTGGATGGGCCTTGGGGTAAAATTACATAAAACGTAAAATTGACATATAGGCATTTGTATGGAAAACTCAAAATGTCTAATATTTTGAAAATAATTCAGCTCCCAACCCCTAAACCATATATATCATTGTTCCTTATGATAAGACTCTGTTTTATTTCACCAGGAATGTTGTTTCTATGGGTGTGAAGGGCGTACTTTTGACGGAAAATGAAAAGTCGTCGGCCAAAATCTCCGTAATGACATTAATTAACAATTTTTCAGGTCCGTAATAAAAAGTTTACTTTCATTCATACTCCAGCGCTGCAAATTTCCATGGCAAATTCTAGCGGAGTACAAAGTTAAATCATTTCTATGTGGAACTGCATTGCCGGATTTATTTTATAAATAGCTTACAAAGAAAAAAAATGGTGATAAAACTCTTCGAGACCTACCTTTGTTAGCCAGAGGTAAAGAAACCAGTTGGATAACCTGGGTGGGACCATAGAAAGACATCAAATCTGATGAACGTTTCATTTTCTTTTTTATGTCGAGTGAACTAGCTCCTTGTCGAGAAGACTAGCTCGGACAGTAATTTCGTCATAACTCGCAAGTTAC
Organism: Lucinisca nassula; assembly: GCA_963580285.1. Lineage (NCBI taxonomy): Eukaryota > Metazoa > Mollusca > Bivalvia > Lucinida > Lucinidae > Lucinisca > Lucinisca nassula. The sequence continues at coordinate 74,269,196 of OY757011.1, read as the reverse complement.
GTAATCACTGCCATATTTTTTTGCTTATTTCACACTTTCCATGTTTCATTTCACCAGGGATGTTGTTTCTGTGGGTGCCAAGGGCGTACTTTTGACGGAAAATGAAAAATCTTCGGTCAAAATCTCCGTAATGACATAAATTGACAATTTTTCCGGTCCGTGATAAAAAGTTTGGGTTTCATTCATACTCCAGCGCTGCAAATTTCCATGGCAAATTCTAGCGGAGTACAAAGTTAAATCATTTCTATGTGGAACTGCATTGCCGGATTTTTTATAAATAGCTTACAAAGAAAAAAATGGTGATAAAACTCTTCGAGACCTACCTTTGTTTACGAGATTCTTGGTGATGGAGCTAGCTCGAGAGTTCCCGGATGTGTCGAGGGAACAAATTTCCATTGACTCATTTTCGAGCTAGTTCCCCTGATTACCACCCGTGATGTACGACCTCCTTAACGACGTTGCGTTTACTAATAGCGGAATATTGGCATTTTTGTAAACAATCGTGAATAAAATGCGTTTTAAATGCCATATGATAAACAGAATCTTGTATTCGTGCTCATGTATTATTGAATTTATTAAACGAGTTGAGGAAAAGGGATAATATGCTCGGCAAAGCCTCGCATTTTATCCCTTTTCCTCAACTCGTTTAATAAATTCAATAATACATGAACACTCATGTAAGATCCTCTATATATAATATTGGTATAAACAGAGAATGACAGGTGAGTGTCTTTTGATATCAAGCTTATCAGGCAAGGCTTCGGGAACGCTTGTAGAATCGCGAGGCTTGCCGAGCGATTCTACATGCGTTCTCGAGGCCGAACCTGATAAACTTGACATCAAATGACACGAATCTGGTATTCTATTTACATGTATCAGTTAATCCCCTTTTCACACTTTTAATATGCAATTTACGATCAGTCAATACGTCTCAACATTCCGACGAGCAATAATCAGTCCATATATTTAATATAATCTGACCAAAAATTCCCCTCTCATCAAACAGCCTTTTTCAAACTTATATGAAAAACATTTTACAATTTATTACACAAAACAGATCATATATCTTATATTTGATACAAGATATCTAATATACAATTTAAGTTATCTGAATGAGTATATCAGATATCTTATATCCTTAATATAGGATTATAAGATATCTGATACTCAGCTATCAATGTAAGATATCTGATATAATATATAAAATATCTTATTCAATTCCACATATCAAATATCTTATAAACCATTTACGATATCTTATTTGTTAAGTAATAAATGAGCTAATTAATATTCAATAATGAGTTATCTTCTGTAAATAAGATGTTTTATATCTTATTTAAGATCTATGCCAAATAAAGTATCTGATATGTTAAATTAGATATCTTATAATAAATCAGATATATCTAGTACAATATATCTTAATTCCTATATTAGATAAGATATCCTATCAGTATGTTATATGTGTAATATAACATATCAGATATCTTATATGTACAAGCAATTCAGTTTTCTTAAATTTGTTGAACATATAAGATATCTCATATAATAACATGGCCTCCGTGGCCTAGTGGATAAGAGCGCTGACTCTTAGTCATTAGGTCTCTCACCGCCGTAGGTTCGAGCCTCGCTCGGGCCACGTGTGAGACGCCAATTTCTGCAACGGAAGGTCAGGTGGTTTTTCTCCGGGTACTCCGGTTTTCGCCCACCTCTGATTAACGATCGGCTCGATATGAGTGAAATAATCTTGAAAGGGCCGTAAAACCCAAACCAAAAAAAAAAAAAAATATAATAACATGGTCATTGTATAAAGAAATCTACAGACCATTACTTATGAACGATATAAGATATCTTATATAATATATCATATACAAAGATATCCGATTTAGGGAATACGATATCTGATACCGCAAATGGAATCTTATATTTTACAACAACTATCTTATAAACGAAAATAAGATATCTCACATCGTATATAAAGTATCTAATGTAGCATATAAGGTATCTGAATTATTAAATAAGGAATCTGATTTAGGGAAATATATCAGACATCTTATGCCGTATATATTTGTTTGTTTGTTTGATTTGAGGTTTAACGTCCCCGTCAACACTGTAAAGGTCATTTTGGAGACGTTGCTTCCAGTTTTGTGGGACTTTTACCCGACATTGAGATGAAATGACATCTCAAGCCCTGTCGAACAATGAAACCAATAGGGTTTATTAGCATGGACGGTCCGCCTCGTAACGCGGTTCCTGGACAGGCTTAGATCCTCTAAACGGTTAACCAGTACTAGTGTGCGGGCCAGAATCAGCTCTGCGTGGAAGCATCATAGAGCCCATATATTTCTTCAAGCCCCTATGGGCGGGATATAAACCTACTGGTAAACCGCATGGAATGTTAAGTGTGCATTTCCATTGCTCGACCGCGTCCATCCGATAATTTTATAGGGTGAACCCCATATTGATGGCCCGCTTTTGGAAGGAAAATAAAAATCTATCTTGCCTAAGCCCCAGGGTCAAATTATTTTGGAACAAAGCCGGTGACGGATTTCAGATATGCAGTCAACACAGTAGTGCGGGTTTTAACATACCTGCACCCTGCATGGTAGTCGTGTGTGTGTGTGGGGGGGGGGGGGGGGGGGGGGGGGGGTGCGTCCACTTAACTGACATTCATCAATGGGACTGGAAATCATTAATGCATTTATTCTGACTTCGTTCTAGCGCGTATAGATTGAAGTACACCATGTGCATTTTATGCCGTATACATTATTTCATGCAAGTAGCCGAAATATAGCATGTATTACCTGAATTTTACAAACACCTACACGTGCTCTTCCATCAAATATCCGTTCTGTTATTCCAGTTTCATTCAGTTCAAGGTTGCTGTGTTGTTCAACTGAACTGTATGTAATGGCATAGGGTTCAATCTCCAAGATATTGGCAATATGCCGATTTTACTTCCGAGAATCTATATTCTAAGAATTAGATAAGCACAGTATTTTATTTTGCTATTCATTCTGTATTTTTGTCTTATATTATCTCTCTGTAAATCATATATGTAGTGAGCAGCCGTCACAATCACCTTGCCGAGGCGATTCGGACAAGTGCCCACTACATATAATTTAAAACATCATAACCCTAACATATAATGACGATTTCTATTGAAGCTGAGCTCGTACTTACATATCAGAATCAGAATTGTTTACTGCTGACACGTCCTTAGACAATATCCCTCACAGGATCACATTTAGGCCACTGGTACTATGTGAATGGAGTGTTGACGGATTGGTAGATAACAAACATTTTCATTTAAAGTATGTAGTTCATCCCTAAAAATCGGCTACGGTCGATAAAACACGAGCTCTATAGGGGAAAAAATCGAAAATCGATAAAACACGAGCTCTATAGGGGAAAAAATCGAAAATCGACAAAACATCCTAACGAAAATAGTCAAAATTCTACCTCAATAGTAAACGGAACCATGACTCTTCGATCGATAGAACAATTATTAATGACCGATTTTCTATATTCACTTGTTCTGAGTAATATGATGATTTTGTTTGTTACGCTCCAGTCAATAACACTAATTAGGTCATATCGAGTCGGTCAATTAGCCTATCCACACTTTTCCTGGACAAGCTTTTACGATAAGCACTGAGCACATTCTTACGCCAGAAACTGACAACTGCCCTTCTTGAATCAGCGGAAGGGAGAGAATGACCGTAGAAAAGATTTCATCATTACGCAAACACGCCTATACAAATACATTGCCACTATTATCGCCGAAAAAATGAAAATTTTATGATGAAAAATTGTGATATTTTTCTTATTTCTGCTCAAAACAAAGATTGTGGGCACTCGTTAGAACCGCCTCATCGAGAAAAACTACATCTGAAAATATCGTCTGCTTATGTCGTCTGCTGAATCTTTTTGCAAACTTTTCAAAAAAAAAATATTTGTATTCAGGCAAACAGTGTGGACCCAGATCAGACTGCTCTTAGAGGAGCAGTCTGATCTGGGTCCACACTTTTTTGAAAAAAAAAAACCAACAAAGAATGTTAAAGTACTTGACAGACAACAAAGCAGACGACAATTGTCGTGGTTGGCATTTTATGGGTTAATATAGAGAAAATGGGGTTTAAAAGATCTTACACGAGTGTTCATGTATTATTGAATTATTAAACGAGTCGAGGAAATGGGATAAAATGCTAGGCTTCGCCGAGCATTTTATGCCTTTTCCTCGACGAGTTTAATCAATTCAAAAATACATGAGCACGAATGCAAGATAATATTTATCATAGGCATTTAAAACTCTTTTTTTTTCTCGATTTTTATTTAATACATGGCGTTATTGCAGTCATATGAGACAAAGCGTGTTTAAATAAAGGTGGGGAAGGGGCAGCAGCCCATTGTAAGACTGCTACTGAACTGCGGAGCACAGTGATCATGCCAAAATGGGCCTCTGTCGGTCTGATGAATGGGGGCCTACACGGGCATTATTGCTTGACTGATTGGCTGCCCCGGGAGACGGACAGCATAAGCGTTTTCATGGCTCTGTTAACCTTTCCTCACTGGTCTCCGTGGCCTAATGGGTAAGAGTTTTGACTCTTGCTCATTAGGTCTCTCACTTATGTGGGTTCGAGCTTCGAGCCTGAATCGGGGCCAATTTCAGACGCCAAGTCCTGGTGAATTTTTCTCCAGGTAATCCAGGTTTGCCCACCTCTGATTAACGATCGGCTCAAAATAAGTGAAATAATCATAGATGGCAGTTTTATGCCTTTTCCTCGACGAGTTTAATCAATTCAAAAATACATGAGCACGAATGCAAGATAATATTTATCATAGGCATTTAAAACTCTTTTTTTTCTCGATTTTTATTTAATACATGGCGTTATTGCAGTCATATGAGACAAAGCGTGTTTAAATAAAGGTGGGGAAGGGGCAGCAGCCCATTGTAAGACTGCTACTGAACTGCGGAGCACAGTGATCATGCCAAAATGGGCCTCTGTCGGTCTGATGAATGGGGGCCTACACGGGCATTATTGCTTGACTGATTGGCTGCCCCGGGAGACGGACAGCATAAGCGTTTTCATGGCTCTGTTAACCTTTCCTCACTGGTCTCCGTGGCCTAATGGGTAAGAGTTTTGACTCTTGCTCATTAGGTCTCTCACTTATGTGGGTTCGAGCTTCGAGCCTGAATCGGGGCCAATTTCAGACGCCAAGTCCTGGTGAATTTTCTCCAGGTAATCCAGGTTTGCCCACCTCTGATTAACGATCGGCTCAAAATAAGTGAAATAATCATAGATGGCAGTAACCCCACCCCCCCCCCCCCCCCCCCCCAAACACACACATACAAAAAACGGGATGAAATTATAAAGCTTTTGGTCCATTTTACGCCCGGGCGTAACCCCGGTATCCGTGTAGATTTTACCCGAAGAGGAAAATAGAAAAATAAATTTGTAAACTGATACCTTCTCGTTGAACGCCAATAAAGAAGAGAGGAAAAATCAAAGCGCCAAAGGCACTGAAATGACAGATTCTATGAGAAAATCATAACACTGTGAAAACTTACAGAAAACCTTTCTAAAAAACGCTTAAAATTTAGAAATGTAGTTCTGCAAATTCCAGAATAATGATATGTTTGCAGATGTCTATAGACCGGTGGTATTATGAAACGCCATTCGATGTTTCAAATTTTTGAAAGAAACTATTTACGTTTTCAAAACCAAACATTAAAATTCAAGTTTTAATAATGCTACTGTCCATAAGTAACAGTTTTTGTCTGGTCGGTTGTGGACACCTCTACCCAAAGATACTCTATGGGAAAGAGAACGGCGGAGAAAGGCTGGCTAGTCCAGCACATGAATTCCATTGGCTTGAAGACATTTTTGAGTACGAACAGCACTATGAGCCCGCTCGTAATCCTGCTGGATAAGATATCCCGGATTCTGAGCGTAAACAGATAAATGGAACCATGTGGGGCCGAAGCACTTGACTGATGTAACGTTTCGCTGTTCAATCCACGTCTCAGCTATGATCTTGAATGTTCTTAATGACACTAAGCTGCGTTCGCTAACTACACGCAATAGCTCGCCACACAATTACGCTTATTTCACCCGATATGTCATGCTCTGTTACGCACGCGTCGCCTCGGCATACTTTACACCTATACGTCGAAACACCCGGAAACGACAACCGGCGTGATTCACGCTGAAGTGCGATTTGTCACTGAAACGCATATGCCAGTCGCTTAGACGCCAATTTACGTATTTCATGCACTAGCGTAAGTGTTCCGTACTGTGTCGACGCGTTAACTTTGGTCACGACAGGGACGTCTAGCTCTCAAACGTGCATCGCATAAGGGCGACGATCAGTGTCAGTGCTTATTAGTCGGTAGTTGAGACCCCTTGTTTATCTACAGGTACAGTGTAGCAGCTGCGGGCGAAAATCTGTTTCGCATATGCGTCTGACGGTCGAATCGGTCTTGACGTACGGACGTCGGTCTTCCGCTACGTCGACGTCCACTATCGTCTTCATGTCGCTCCAATAGACGACAGATCACACACGTGGCACCCTAAATCAGAGTCAACGTCATCCGCTTTCCGACCAGCTGCTAACTGTCCAGGGGCACGCTTACGATCCTTTAATGAAAAAAGTTGCAATACGCTCTCACTAAATGCTTTTTTTGAGAACAAATTTCAGTTTCTTCGTTTTTAGGCACGGCCTTACATTACACATCAAAAGTTTGATCCTGAACATGTGGTTTCTATCCGTACTGGTGTGAGGGTGGTGCACAGCATCGACGTGGCCGGACTGGTAACCAGAAGTCACGGTTGATTGATTTTGGCATGGTGCCTAAGCGTGTTGTAATCGTTCGGTTTCAGAATCAAAGCACTGAGAGTGTGGGATGTAGGTTGGAGTAATAGGCCTGGGCTGAGATTTAAACTGTTTCATTTAACTCTGAAATTCCAAACAAATAGTGAAGATTTTGATAAGAAGACGCGTTCGGCAGCGTCTGATCTTGGACTACACTGTTTGCCAAGCTTACCCTATGATTCCAGGATAACCCTCTTCCGTCTTATGGAATACCCCGATCTCACTGCGGCAATTTTCTACAAGACAAAAAGTTATTCTGACAAGTCAGTGATAGTCACGTAGACATTAGCACTAAAACGCTTTTCTTATTATCAACTTCGGGTCGAATGCCAAACAATCAACCCAAACATAGCCGCGTCGTTTGTCAGTGTTATCTGTAAAATCTGCACATGAATCAAATGTTGGATCTGGCAAACAATGTAAATTCAGTTCAAAAGCCACACAACAGGTGCTGATCTTGTTCTACACTTTTTGCATTAGTTACTAACATCTTAAGTTTAAACGAATCAGTCCAAGTCCCCGTTCATGACCAGCCTGCATTTAGAGACAATCGGCATGAGTGTTGCCTGTGCTTTAATGTATTTACTGCCTTGAGTTTCTGGAGTGCACTCTTCCATCACTGAAGTTGGGCCCGTCCATTCTGCTAAATATATGGCACCTAGAATTATGTCACATGACCTACACTAAGTATCTGAACCATATTCCAGGGTTGAAAGGGACAGCCTTGCTTTTCAATTTCTCCACGCAAAGTCAATATACACCTAAGTTGTAACTGACCTAAACTTGACCTCGAAAGTCAGAAAGAAAACCCATTAATATTCTTGTCTACAGCTGACCTGGTCCAACAGCAGGCTGGTCTTTAAGGATTAAATATTGACAGCACTGATAGAAAACAGTGTAAAACCTGAGCAGACTGCTGAGCAGACGCCGCATTGATCTGGGTATACCCGTCGCATGATGCAGCTGATTCATATGAAATGCTGAATCGTCTAGTCGTCTGCTTCAAAAGTTTGTATTAGTCTTACAGGATAACTAATACGCTTTAACAATTTGGATTACTGCACCAAACCGGACTACATTTTGTGCGGACTCATATTTCTATGGCGGTCAAAGCCGGAAGAAAACGCCTGAATTACTTTAAACGTGCAGCACAGCAAGAATAGACAGATAGAATCTGTCATTAAAAATGATATGAATTCACAGAAAAGTAAACTGGAAGATGACGGGAAGAGACGTCGTTCATATAGGTATAATAAAGCTTACCTTTTAGATAAGTTCTGGCCCCAAGAAATCCATTCCATGCAGCTCAAAGTACTGCTGGTGGTTCTAAAATGTCATTTTAATGGATCTTTCAGTATGTTATGATTCCAAGGATGGTCGATAAATTACGTATAAAACTGTACTCTTGACCGATCGATCGCCAAGCACACAGGGTAAGTCTTTCAAAATACAAGGATTATTTGCAACGTATTGTTTTATGGCATTTGTAAACAACAAAGGCGCAGATCAGCCTGTACATCCGCGCAGTCTAATCAGGATCTGTGTGTTTACATCTCGGCGAATACAATACCTCTAGTGCGGCCCGACCATCGGGGCTTGAAGAAATATGAGCCCCGCCAAGCGAATTTGTATCTTCGAGCATTCCGTCATGACAACTTTTAACTGCGCATGCCCAGCCATTCAGAGGGACCAGGGGTATGGCTTTGTGTCTGAAGGTTCCTCTTGATTCACTGCTTATATGAGCGAGCAGCGAAGGTTCTGGCGAGAATGCGCGGATGCGCAGGCTCGCCTGAACCTTCGCTGCTCGCATAGGCGATAAGTACCAAAATCGCTTGACGGGGCCCATATATGGGCTGCATGATGCTTCCACGCAAACTGAATCCGAACCGCACACGAGTACTGGTAAACCGCTTAGAGGATCTAAGCCTGCCCAGGCAAAGCGGTGCGCACGAGTAGGACCGCCCATGCTTATAAGCCCTATTGGTTTCATTGGGCGACAGGGCTTGAGATGTCATATCATCTCAATTTCGGTAAAAGTCCCACAAAATTGGAAGCAAGATCTCCAAAATAACCTTTACAGTGGTTACGGGGACGTTAAACCTCAAAACAAACAAACAAACAAACAAACAATACCTCTAGTTTCTACCCATTGTATACGATAACAGCGCCGTGTGTTTGTTTGTTTGAGTTGTTGAGGTTTTACTCCCCGTCAACGCTATCTGTGTCATTGTGGAGACGTTGCTTCCAATTTTGTGGGACTTTTACCCGACATAGAGATGAAATGACATCTCAAGCCCTACCGCCAATATAAACCGCTAGGGTTAAGGAGGGGTCCTACTCGCATCACTTTTCCTGGGCATGCTTAGCGGGGGCGAAACATCGCCGTGTGACATAATGAATTCTTTCATACCTCCAAAATGGTAACTTTGACGAAAGTTCATGATGTATTTACTTATTTAATACTACAAGCATAGGTTGTGGGTGCTCATTAGAACCGCCTCGGTGAGGCGGTTCTAACGAATACCCAAAACCTATATCTTGGAGCAAAAAAAATAATAATAATATATACCCCCGCAAACCCCTCATTTCTCTATATAAAGTTGGGCTTAGCGGGGTGTTCATTTCGATGACTTGCTCACGTGATGTCTGAACTTTGAAGACTGTTGCTTGCGAGTGTAGAGCTCTGTGCAGGCCGATATGTGTCTTCCTGGTTAGAAGTCCCGAAGACCGTTTTTCTCACGACGGGGTTCAAATGCGACAAGTAATAGATATATCCATTGTTTTTGTGAAATATTGGTAAATCTTTGTACTGATTGATATCTGTACAGGATAATTTGACGAGCCCGCCAGGGCGAGTCTAATTATCCTGTACAGATGTCAATCAGTACAAATATTTACCAATATTTCTCAAAAACAAATGGATATATCTGTTTTAATCCACAGTACATGATATCAGTACATGATAACAATACATCTATCAGTACAGGTCAAATTTTATTAGTACTGCAAACATCAAAGGAAAGTACTGGAAGCTGTGGATTAAGCTCAGTAAGTCCCACCAATAGCTTGGTCATGCGTTGCCGCGACATGTGCGTTGTGATGTACGCAATGTGCGTTTTGCAAAATAACTGCAGTAAAGAGACAAGGTCGGGAGCCAATTCTTTCAAATAACAACAACAACAACAACAATCGGCCTTATTTATAGAGGGTAACGCATTTAGGTAACTGTAGTCTAGCTCCTAGACCTTGATGTCATATTGGTAAATGACCAACCTTCCTGTGTGTTTTTATCAAATATGGAACCTTGTTAAGACTTTAATCTTGTCTCAGACATCTTCCCAAGATAAAACAAGTTGCTATCAGAGAGAGAAAAAGAAGTAAAAAATATAGAAGAATATTACTTTTTAACTTTAAAATATGATATCCGACTAGTAGCTAGTCTAAGGTAACTGGTACTAATCTTCCACGCGGCCCTCTTTTCCTGGGTAGAAACCAGTACTAAACTCCGTCCAGAAAATCTGAATCATCGATTTTTTCGTTTCTTCCCATACATCACTATGGGAAAGTTGTAGACCTCACCCTCCGCCGATTTCTCCAAGTCGTATGCCTCAGCGACAGCCAGGAAAGGCTCTGATTATTTGGAGAAAATTGCAAAATCTAAATTTTCGTTCACAGACTAAGACATTCTGACAGGTTCGACACACCCTTTTAAACCATATATAGAAGTGGTTACTGCTCTTGTAAATTACAAGGGCGTCTATATTTTATTTGCACGATCACTTCATGGAAAATAATTAGCTGTGACACCACATCTGATATCGGTATAATTCATTTTGAACACTGTTGACATCACATCGCGCTAGTGGCTCCCCGTGCCTAGTGAGCTTCTATCTGGCCATTCGAAAGTAAGGTATGTCGTAATTGCATATCTATTTATAAAGTGCATCACATGGATTTGAATCTGTATCATTTTACCTGACAATCATCATCAAATGGACTTGGTCTGTGGTCTCATTTCTTTGTTTTGCAATTTCTCCAAATAATCACAGCCTTTCCTGACTGTCGCAGAGGCATACAACTTGCTGGAGAAGTCGGCGGAGAGTCAGGTCTAAAACTTTCCCATAATGATGTATGGGCTAAAATGAGTATTAAAAGGAAGAAACGAAAGAAATCGATGATTCAGATTTTCTGAACGGAGTTTAAGCAATGTGGATAAAGTCGCACTTGACGCTTACGGGGATCGAACCGGCTACCTCTCGATCTCAAGTCCGATGCTTTTCCACTGCATCACAACCCTCTCATTTCCGTCTAGCGTCCACTGAAAGATGCTGCTTTTTTCTAGACTTTAAACCATTTTAGACTTGTGACAAATGAACCGCGAAAACGAAAATCTATCTTCGGACAATGGCGGCCATCGACGACTCGGATCAGCCTAGTAATCTTCTCAGTTAGGGAACTCTGCTACAGAGGAGGATGCTTGTCTTTCATTATACGATAACACATCCGTGTGGTGTTTCATATTTATCATATGACGTCGCGTCTTAGAGTGTAATAACGCCATGTAATATTTTCGATAATCCACTAGTGAATTAAATATGCAAATTAGGTAGATACGTCTCGTAACGTTACATATTCGGCGTCCTAAACGACGTCGTTTTTACTAATGGCGGAATATTGATATTTTTGTAAACAAATGTGAATAAAATGCGTTATAAATGTTATATGATACATAGAATCTTGCATTCGTGCTCATGTATTATTGAATTTGTTAAACTCGTTGAGGAAAATGGTTAAAATGCTCGGCAAAGCCTCGCATTTTATCCCTCAACTCGTTTAATAAATTCAATAATGCATGAGCACTGATGTAAGATCCTCTATCTCCAAGAAGGTGGGCCTTTGTGAACTATAGCGACTGGATTACATAGCTACACTTTTTCTTGGGGGGGGGGGGGGGGGGGGGGGGGTGGGGGGGGGGGGGTTAACCAGTACGCAGTAGTTTTTCAATGCTGAAATCCACGTGACTATCACGGACTAGTCAGAAATCTAGGTAAAGATTATTTATAGAAAATAGCCTTACTGTTCTTGTCAGAGTGTGACATAAGCGGGATATCTAAGAATCTGGAATATCTAAGAATCTGGACTGGAATTGGATTTTGGCAAACAGTATACTAGGTCAGACGCCGCAGAACGCGGCGGCGTCTGTTTGCTAACAGTACAAGAATTTACGGGTTAAACTAAAGATCAAGTCGTCTGCTGAGTGCAACAACGTTGTAAGTGCAAAATGGCAACTTTTCAGGAGAGACAAAAAGACTGTTTTATTAAAGAATGGCATAGAAAACCATACTATAAGCTGGTTTCTTAACTTCATGGCAATTTCTTTCATTTGTGTGTGATGTTTATTATTGAATAAATGACATTTGAAAAGAAATATTTAGCATTTAAGGGTTGATACACCATTTCTGCGCCAAGTGTTTTTGGTGCCAAAACGATGTAAGTGCATCCAGCGCTTAAACGGTGTAAATGTACAAACCTTATTTGTTTACCTTTTACATGGTAAAGCAGTAAATAAAAGACACTTGGTAGGTAATAGGTCACATTTTATACATTCTGCATGGTACTTACATGCTTATTCTGAAATATCAAGCAGTAGGATTCAATATTTTTGAGGTATTAAAAAACTTTGCGCAAAAATGGGGTAAGTTCACTTACACTGTTTTTGCGCCAACTTTTTTTCTTAAAGTCAGAGCAAAAACGGTGTAACTGACATTTTTTTTTTCAAAATGCTGAAATAAATCATGATTGAGGCAGAATCCAGCTGTAGAACTTATTTAACAAGTGTGTCAAGTCCTAAGGCACCCATTTATGCAAAAAAAAAAAAAAAAAAACAAAAAAAAAAAAAACTATTTTAGCCAAAATGTCAGTTACACCGTTATTGCACTCAGCAGGCGAAGTCTTAAGTCCTCGATCAGGACAATTTTCCCAGCCTACACTCAGAGACAATCGACCTATCAGTGCCTGTCAATGCTTTGATAATTTACTCCCTCGTCAAAGCTCTATTACGTCAAAGCTCTAATTAATCTGTTACCAAACAGTGAGGCAATAGAATCGTACCTTCCCTATGGGGCGCCGTTTTACTATTCATTCCATATTTATAGATATCTATAATTATTTATGGATATCCATAATTATTTATGGATATCAAAAATTATTTATGGATATCCATAATTCGAATTAATGATATCCATATTTCGAATTATAGATATCCATAAATCGATCTGAATTATGATATCCTTAAATCGAATAATGGATATACATTATTCGATTTATGGATATCCATAATTCGAATTATGAATATCCATTATTCGGCTGTTTTATGGATATAATTAATTCGAATTATGACGTCCATCAATCTAATTATGGATATCAATAATTCGATTTATGGATTTCATTAATTCAGATCGATTTATGGATATCCATAATTCGAATTATGGATATGATTAATTCGAATTATGGATATCCATAATTCGGTCCATTTGTGGATACCACTACTTCTATTTATGGATATCCATAATTCGCCTTTGCAAATAAATACAATAAATAAATACAATTATGGATATCCATAGATATATGGATATCATTTATTCAGCCCAATTTATAGATATCCATAATTCAATTAATGGATATCCATAATTCGAATTATGGATATCCATAAGTCAGCGGAATAATGGATATCCATATTTTGAATTATTGATATCCATAACTTGAGTTAGTAATGTCCATAATTCGAATTATTGATATCCATAAATCGATCAGTATTAATGATATCCATAAATCGAATTATGGATATCCATTATTCGGCTGATTTATGGATATCCATAATTCGAATTATGGATATCCAATCCATAATTCGAATTATCGATATCCATAAATCGAATTATGGATATCTATAAATATTAATTAAATAGTAAAACGGCACCCCATAGTTTTGATGCAGTTAAATATAACTCAGTCTGTATTCATATTACAACCCTGCACCATCGGGGCTTGGAGAAATAGTCTGGGCTGCATGGTGCTTCCACGCAGCGCCGAAATTGACCACACATAGGTACTGGTAAACTGTTTAGAAGGACTAAGCCTGACCAGGCCAACCTGGTGTGAGTCAGACCGTCCAATACAAAAAAAAATATTTTTGTTTTATTGGGCGACAGGGCTTGAGGTGTCATTTTATCTCAATAATGGGTAAAAGTCCAACAAAATTGAAAGGAGCGTCTCCAAAAAGACCTAAATAGTATTTACGGGGACGTTAAACTTCAATTCAAACAAACAAAAAAGGTCACCGTGGGAAAATTACGAATACGCAGAAATTTTAATGCAATATTCAGGTGAAATTTAATTTCATCACATTTTCTGATATTCTAATAATTTCCATCACTAATTGGTAGGCATGTAAACAAGTTAAGGGAGAGATATAAACATGAAAATGAGACGAAAACAAAGAAAAATGTAAATGAAACGAGAAAAGTCGTCGGTCTTCTGTCATTAAGTAGGCGATAGTAGTAGTTTTTCCTCTTGCTTAACTCCATCTCTGCATTCTGTCTGCTTTCGTTTAGCTCCCTTTTGTTATGTGTCATTTGAACCATCTCTAAACGAATTTCAGTACCAAAGTCTAGCTGTTCTTTCTTGTCTTGCTTTTGTCCTTCTTGTTCTTTTCCGTTGCCTTTGTCATCAGTAGTGCCATTATCAAAACTATTACAGACATTGTAATCAGTACAATTGTCTTGCTGTTCTTTCTTGTCTTGCTTTTGTCCTTCTTGTTCTTTTACGTTGCCGTTGTCATCAGTAGTGCCATTATCAAAACTATTACAGACATTGTAATCAGTACAATTGTCTTGCTGTTCTTTCTTGTCTTGCTTTTGTCCTTCTTGTTCTTTTCTGTTGCCGTTGTCATCAGTAGTGCCATTATCAAAACTATTACAGACATTGTAATCAGTACAATTGTCTTGCTGTTCTTTCTTGTCTTGCTTTTGTCCTTCTTGTTCTTTTCCGTTGCCGTTGTCATCAGTAGTGCCATTATCAAAACTATTACAGACATTGTAATTAGTACAATTGTCTTGCTGTTCTTTCTTGTCTTGCTTTTGTCCTTCTTGTTCTTTTCCGTTGCCTTTGTCATCAGTAGTGCCATTATCAAAACTATTACAGACATTGTAATCAGTACAATTGTCTTGCTGTTCTTTCTTGTCTTGCTTTTGTCCTTCTTGTTCTTTTCCGTTGCCGTTGTCATCAGTAGTGCCATTATCAAAACTATTACAGACATTGTAATCAGTACAATTGTCTTGCTGTTCTTTCTTGTCTTGCTTTTGTCCTTCTTGTTCTTTTCCGTTGCCGTTGTCATCAGTAGTGCCATTATCAAAACTATTACAGACATTGTAATCAGTACAATTGTCTTGCTGTTCTTTCTTGTCTTGCTTTTGTCCTTCTTGTTCTTTTACGTTGCCGTTGTCATCAGTAGTGCCATTATCAAAACTATTACAGACATTGTAATCAGTACAATTGTCTTGATGTTCTTTCTTGTCTTGCTTTTGTCCTTCTTGTTCTTTTACGTTGCCGTTGTCTTCAGTAGTGCCATTATCAAAACTATTACAGACATTGTAATCAGTACAATTGTCTTGATGTTCTTTCTTGTCTTGCTTTTGTCCTTCTTGTTCTTTTCCGTTGCCGTTGTCATCAGTAGTGCCATTATCAAAACTATTACAGACATTGTAATCAGTACAATTGTCTTGATGTTCTTTCTTGTCTTGCTTTTGTCCTTCTTGTTCTTTTCCGTTGCCGTTGTCATCAGTACCATCATTATCAAAACTGCCACAGGCGTTGTAATGTTGTTTCGGTTCCGTGTCTTCCGCCTTCTTTTCAATATTTGTTCCCGCTTTTTGGTCTATTTCTGCTCCTTTTTCTGGTTGATCGCTTTTCCCTTGTCCCTCTTGCCCTGCACTCGCATCCTGTCTCTTTTTTACTTTTAATTTCCTCATTCTTCGTTTCTTTGCGTTGCTCCACTTGTCATACTCTTTTGGATCTTCTACCTTCTCTGAAGCTATACTGTCAACATCTGTAGCCATTGCTCCTACAGTTTCTTTTGTTTCTTTCTGTCCTTTCTCCTTTTCGTTGACACTGTTATCAGCCGGCTTCTTCTTTTTCTTTTGTTCTGCAACATCACCAAAACCCTACTTTTATACAGTAAAACTGGGGTTTACAGTTTACAGGAGTAAACCTTACTTTTCTTCTTTCTGCTCTAACATATAAACCTTACTTTTCTTATTTCTGCTCTAAAATATAGATTATGGGTACACGTTAGAGCCGCCTCGATGAGGCGGTTCTAACGTGTACCTACAATCTATTTTAGGCAAGTTTTCGTAATGAATAATGAGGGTATCTAAACACTTTTACTGATTCGTTGAACATCACATGAACAAGTCCGACCTAAACCCTACTTTATAAAGAGTTTACATGGGGGTATACAGTATTTTTATTATTTCTGCTCCAAGACATAGGTTGTGGGTACTCGTCAGAACCGCCTCAATGTGGCGGTCCTAGTGAGTACCCACAACCTATATTTGAAGTATAAATAAGAAAAATATCAAGCAGTTTCATCAGAAAAGTAGCTATTTTGGACATGTGAAAAAATGTACTATGCCGTACGGGTGTGCTATCACAATGAATGATAACCAGTGCTCCAGCTGAAGGGCACGACCCGCCGGATGCTTTTAGCTTTTTGAGTGTTGCCATATATGGGTATGGCGGCCATTTTGGTCATGTGACCTGGACCTAAAACGGTTCCCCCAATAAATGCGCCTTATCGTAAGGAGCAAAAATATATCTTATACTTCAGTACTGTATTCTGAATCGTTTGCAGTCTCACTTTTCCAATACAAAAGCATATGTGTCAAAGTTTGACCTAGGTACAAAGAAGGCCAAAGTCAACCCAGGGTCACCATTTTAGCAATTTACGATGGGCCTACGTCCCGGATGCTATTTATCAAGTTTCGTGGAAATCTGCCCAGTGGTTCTGGAGAAGACTATTTTTGAAGGGTTTTTTACCATATATGGCTTGGCGGCCATTTTGGTCATGTGATCTGGACCCAATGAGCAAATTTTGGTTTCCCCCATCCAACAGAGGCTCAATGTGAAATTTGACTTCAATCGGCCCAACGGTTTCCGAGGAGAAGCAGTTCGAAAATTTTCACTTTTTTCGCCTCGGCGAGGCTATACTAAATGGAATTTAATATTTCGCAAGTTCATTGGTTAGATATCATTGATATCTATCAGTATGCCAAAAATTGTTTAAATATTCCAAGCGGTTAAGTCACTATCACCAATTTTCACAAACGGGCTACGAACGGACAGACAGACTGACAGAATGACACGGTGATTTTAGGGCACTCTTAGAAAGTCGGTCGCTTTTTCTGCGGGTCGTGCAATTCTTCATGCACGGCGTTACATTTTGATATTATAACGTGCATTCTTTCATATCTCCAAAACAGTAATTTGTCCGGTAAAAATGTTTGGTAATTTTCTTATTTATACTTCAAACATAGATTGTGGGTGTTCGTTAGAACCGCCTCATCGAGGCGGTTCTAACGAGTACCCACAAGCTATATCTTATAATTATAAATTCATAAAAAGGTATTTAAATTAATATAAAAAGGTATTTAAATTAAAAAGGTATTTAAATTAAAATAAAAAGGTGTTTAAATTAATAATATCTTATAATTATAAATTCATAAAAAGGTATTAAAATTACACTCGTTCCGATAACCAATGCCGGCGACCCCATCTCCACGCCATTCCCACACCGCCAAAGGAAAGAAAAATCAAAGAAATCATAAAAAAAACAAGAGGACCATGATGGGCCTATATCGCTCACCTGAGCTAACAGATTCAAAGTTTCAGAAAGTTCCAATCTTTCATGAAGGTTTTATGTTGATGACAAGGTCAAAAACAGGCATTTTCAGCATTCCATGGGACGTAACTGTAGGAGAGATAGACAGACGTCACCAGTTTGCGAACTCATACGAACTTTCATTCCCAGACTACTTATATGCTAACTTCAGAACTTCAGGAAGATTCTATCAAAAGTCAAGGACTTATGGTGATGAAAAGGTACAAAATAGGCATTTTCGGCAAAGAATGGGACTTAACTCAATGAGTAATGTGCCAACAATGTTAGTTTGCTGAGTCACTCAAGCTTTTATCACTAACTTACTTACATGTAAGTTTCAGGCAGTTCCGTTCAAAACTTAGGGACTTATGATGATGACAATGTCAAATACGGGCATTTTCAGCAACCACAGGAACATAACTCTATTATAGACTGGCCCGCCTCGCAAATTTTCAAACTCATCTAAGTTGTTATCCCCAACCTACTCAAATGTTGGTTTCATGAAGGACCATTAAAGCTGAAGGATGTGTGGTGATGACAGGGTCCAAAATGGGAATTTTCAGGAAAGAATGGGGCATCACTCTATGATAGATAGGCCAACTTCTCCAGTTTTCCAGCTCATCCGAGCTTTTATCCCTGACTTACTTATAAAAACTGAAGGGGTTACGTTGTTGACCAGGTCAAAAGAGGCATTTTTTAATCAAGGGGTACGTAGCTCTATGAAAAATACGCCGACCTCACCGATTTTCAACTCATCCAAGCTTTAATCCCTGACAGTTTCAAGAAGATCCGATAAAAACTGAAGGCTCTACCGTGATGACAAGGTCAAAAATAGGCATTTTCAGCAATCAAAGGGACATAATTATAGTCTGACCTCACAACTTTTCAAACTCATCCTGGCGTTTTGCCCTTAAGTTACATGAAGATTTGATAAAAACTGAAGGGGCTACAGTGATGACAATGTCAGAATCATGCAGTTTCTGAAATGAAGGGGAAGTAACTCTATGACAGACAGACTGACCTCGCCACTTTTTGAACTCATCCTAACTTACTTACATGTAAGCCTAAAAAAAGCTGTGTTTCGGCACAATGGGTGCGGGTCAGTAGGTCGCTAAAACTTTTTTATTTTTTGTCAACTTTTTATTTGATGGAAAAAAAGCAAAATAAAAACCAGTTTTAAAGACTAAATTCTAACTATATTACCTTAAAACATTCAAATAATGAGATTAAAAGCATCAAGGAAGCAAAAGAACAGGGTTTCGAGTATTAGTTTTTCTATTTTGACAGTTTTATGAATTTTCATCAAAAGTGTTAAAAATATTAAGGTCGGTAGGAATGAAAACCTTTTTTATTTTTATTTTTTCTAGGTGGCAATAAATATTTCAGGGTCGAAAAAAAATCTGGGTCGGTCGGGTTAGCGGAAACACAGCTATTTTTTATGCGTAAGTTTCAAGAAGATCCGATAAAAAGAAGCGGCCACGGTGATAACAAGACCAAAAAGAGGCATTTTCAGCAATATATGGGACGTAACTCTATAATAGATAAGCCAACCTAACCAGTTTTCAAACTCCAAGCTTTTATCCCTGACTTACTTACATGTAAATTTCAAGAAGATCTGATAAAAACTGAAGGGGCTACGGTGATCACAAGGTCAAAAATAGGCATTTTCTGTAATCAAGGGGGATTTAGCTCTCTAAAATATAGGCAGACCATACCATTTTTTGTTGAACTCGGTCGAGGTTTATCCTTTACTTACTTACATATGTAAGTTTCAAAAAGATCCGATGAAAAAGGAAGGGGCCAGGGTGATGCTAATGTCACAAAATAGACATTTTCAGCAATTAAAGGGCGTAACTCTACGATAGATAGGCCGACAGATCGAAAATGGGCATTTTCAGCCTAGAAGGGGACGTAACTTTATGACAGACAGACCGACATCAGCAGTTTTGAAACTCGTCCCAGCTTTTATCCGATTAGTTTCAGGAAGATACACAGCCCCCGCCCATCGGGGCTTGAAGAAATATATGGTTTGCATGATGCTTCCACGCAGAGCTGAATCCGACCCGCACACGAGTACTGGTAAACCGATTAGAGGACCTAAGCCTACCCAGGCAAAGCGGTGCGCACGAGTCGGACCGTCCATGCTTATAAAGCCTATTAGTTTTCATTGGGCGACAGAACTTGAGACTTGTCATTTCATCTCAATGTCGGGTAAAAGCCCCACAAAATTGGAAGCAACGTCTCCAAAATGACCTTTACAGTGTTGACGGGGACGGTAAACCTCAAATCAAACAAATACAAACAGTGATGACAAGGCCAAATGTAGACATTTTCAGCAAACAAGGGACGCAACTACAATTAATGGACCGACCTTGCCAGTTTTCGAACTCGTCCGAGCTTTTATCCCTAGCCTACTTATATATTAGTTTAGGAAAGTTCAGATTAAACCTGTAGGCGCTGTCTATGGGGTCTTTTGGTTGCCATAGATACAAAAGTTTTCATTTTATTTCGATAAAAAGCTAATGTCGCCAATGCCATACCAGAGGCATGCTACAGAAAAGAAATGATTGAGATCAGCCTGCAGGCTTCAGAGATATAACTCTTCAAATTTTGTGAAAGGACTGACGGACGACGGAACTACCATCCTATAAGCTCCGAAATGAAAAGAAAATTTCAATTATTAATTAATAAGTATTCTATATCTGCTGACATGGCATGCATGGCATTAACCTTTGTCCTGCGGAATAAATTAATTTTGCCACACCCATTACTGACTATCAACCAAAATTTTATTTTTCATTCAAATTCACAAACTGAATGATAAATAGTGTTTGTTTGTTTGTATTGGAGTTAGACAGCCCAATCAACACTATTTCGGTCATTTTTGAGCCCGTCAGTTTACCTATCCATACTTTTTTTTCTGGGCAGGCTTATACGTAAGTGGTTAACCAGTACAGTGCACATTCGCAAGAAACTGACAACTGCCCTTCTTGAATCAGCGGAAGGGAGAGAATGACCGTAGAAAAGATTTCATGATCAATCTCCACGATAGAATGTTGCCGATAAGCACAGTGTCTGAGTTCCTTTCTGGGGTTAAGGTGAAATGGAAGATAGACAGATACGCAATGGTGCGGTGGATAAACACATGACTTGTGATCGAGGGTTCCAGTTTCGACACACGCCATGCATCATGCGTGCTTAGTACTGGTTTCTGCTCAGGAATTAACTAAGATATTGGTCAATGACCGACTCAGCGTCATTAGATAGATAGATGAATACTACTACTACTACTAGTACTACTGCTACTACTACTACTAATAATAATAATAATAATACCGACAGTGGTAATAAAATTTGGTGTCCGAACATGATCCATTGGCATCATTTGCAGGGATGAATGCCACAAAGTGCACCGTCCTTCGGATCGGGACGTTAACACGTTAACTGGAGGCCCCTCTTCCCCTGTGCAGATTTAAGATCCCTACCATAATTACATGATTACTGTGTAGACTTTCATCCTGCCAATATGGAATGTATGTAATATACAGCTGCGAGTAATGGTCAAATGTGACCGATCGCAATATTAGTAGTAAGAAAATAATAATAATAATAATAATAGTAACATTATTATTATTATTATTATTATTATTATTATTATTATTATTATTATTATTATTATTATTATTATCCTAGCGTCGCCATCATTACTATTTATTTTATCATCATTATTGTTGTTGCTGTTGATACTACTACAAGACGGCTTTGAAGTCCGTGCTGTAAGTCTACTTACTTTTTTTACTTTTCGCATCCACGTGGTGTTGATCATTCATGTTCACTTCTAAACTGCTCATTCGCTCATGAAGAGAGTCCACTTTCTTTTCTATCTTTGACATAAAGGCAATAATGTCTTGATGCTCCATAGATCTTTCACTTAAAGAATCTTCAATTCTGGAAAGTTTGTCAGAGACTGCTTTCAGTTCTTTGGTGTGCTCTTTTGATGTTCTTTCTATCTGCTCTACACTATTGTTCATTATAAGTGTTGCACCCTCGAGATTGTTTATTTTTGTAATTATCCACTCATCATTTTCTTTTAGTTCTGTTAAACCATCATTGACTGCTGGCTCAAGCTTCTTCTCGAGATCATTTATCTTAGCCACAATCCAGTCAACTTTGCCCATTTCATCACAAGCAGATGGCCCGGAGTCCTCTCGCTTTACTTCTCCCAAGAAATCCTCTGTTGCAAGTTCATCTGCTGGTTTGCCAACACCATCCTTGGATTGTTTGCGATAAAAGAAAATATCACACTCTTTCTCCATATCTCTTGTTATTGCCGATTTTGTTAAATAATATTATCTGTGTTGAAAGACGTGACTGCTACCAATAGGTTGCTAAGAACGTTAGAAGTGATGACGTTAGCAACGACTATTGTGTCAACGCTGCGTGACGTTGTTAACGTCTGTGAGAAACAAAATACCGTTATTCTTTCTTTCTACTTCTGCGATCGGTCTCAGCTGACCATTACTCGCAGGTGTACAGTATATACAAACTAGGTTTGCAGGATGAAAGCCTACAATCAGGGGTCTTGACTCTCCCTGCACAGGAGGGAGGGGGGGGGTGGGGGGGGGGGGGGCTCCAGTTTACATTCCGATCCGTGGGACGGTGCACTTTATGACATTCATCCCTGCAAATGATGCCAATGGAGCGTGTTCGGACACCGAAATTTTATCGCCGCTGCCGGGGATCGAACCCGGGACCTCTAACATCAGAGGCAGTGCACTAACCACTAAGCTATCACGCTCCAATATGCTTAATATGGATTAGGTTTCTTTGTACTTTTGACAAACATGTCACTTGTGATGGAAATTCTTGTGCAGCGTGTCATTGTGTGCTGACGTATTAGCAAAGTAATAAACCGACGAGAGATGTCGTATTGCAAAACTGCTAGTTGTGCAGTTGAATACAATGTATAAAGATGAAGATACATTACGAAAACATGCCTATACAAATGCATTGTAAATTTTACCACTGAAAAATGAAAATTTTCAGATGAAAAAATGTGATATTTTTCTTACTTCTGCTCAAAACATAGATAAGCCCCCGCCCATAGGGGCTTGAAAAAATATATGGGCTGCATGATGCTTCCACGCAGAGCTGAATCCGGCCCGCACACTAGTACTGGTAAACCGCTTAGAGGATCTAAGCCTGTCAAGGAACCGCGGTGCTAGGCGGACCGTCCATGCTAATAAACCCTATCGGTTTCATTGGGCGACAGGGCTTGAGAAGTCATTTCATCTCAATGCCGGGTAAAAGTCCCACAAAATTGGAAGCAACGTCTCCAAAATGACCTTTACAGTGTTGACGAGGACGTTAAACCTCAAATCAAACAAAAAAATCAAAACATAGATTGTGGATGCACGTTAGAACCGCCTCGGCGAGGCGGTTCTAACGAGTACCCACAATCTCTGTTTGAGCAGAAATAATAAAAATAACATATACCCCAGCAAACCCCAGTTTTACTATATAAAAGTGGGGTTTATTGTTTGTTTTGTTTGATTTGAGGTTTAACGTCCCCTTCAACACTGTGAAGGTCATTTTGGAGACGTTGCTTCCAATTTTGTGGGACTTTTACCCGACATTGAGATGAAATGACATCTCAAGCCCTGTCGCCCAGTGAAACCAATAGGGTTTATTAGCATGGACGGTCCGCCTCGCACCGCGGTTCCTGGACAGGCTTAGATCCTCTAAGCGGTAAAAGTGGGGTTTAAGGGGGTCAAACTTATATAGGCATTTTTTCGTGATGAGAAGCTTTACTTAATTAACGTCGCAAAACGGAAACAAATAACAAGGTATCCTTTAACAAAAACTTACCTGCCTTTAACTACCCTCCTGATAATGCGAACGTCAGCCAAGGGAGCACCTAGTACCATTTTTCACGCAATTGGTATGGCGCGGCTGGGAATCGAACCCGCGACCTCGCGATCCCGATTGATTGTATTGGAGTTTAAATGTCCAGTCAACACAATTTTAGGTCATTGTTTGAGCCGGTCAGTTTACCTATTCACACTTTCCTGGACAGGCTTATACGTAAGCGATTAACCAGTATAGTGCACATTCTTTCGCCAGAAACTGACAACTGCCCTTCTTGGATCAGCGGAAGGGGGAGAATGACCATAGAAAAGATTTCAGGATCAATCTCCACGAAAGAATGTTGCCGACCCCGGCAGTTATCGAACCCGCGTCCTCCAGATCACCAGTCAGACGCGCATCCGACTGAGCTGCCGAGGCCGGCCTCGCGATCCCGAAGCGGACGTTCTACCACTGAGCTGTCGGGGTCGGTATTGAATGAAGATATATTCTGCGCAGGACAAATCCAACAATAAGATATGTGACCAGTGACAGCTCATACTGTGTGGCAAGGGTTCTTGCTTACCTCGATAGTTCGATAGACATTACGAAAACACACCTATACAAATACATTGTAACCTTTATCGCCGAAAAACTGAAATTTTTAGGATGAAAAACAGTGATATTTTTCTTATTTCTGCTCAAAATATAGATTGTTGGTACTCGTTAGAACCGCCTCATCGAGGCGGTTCTAACGAGTATCCACAATCTATATCCTAGAGCAGAAATAAGAAAATAAGGTTTACCCCTGTAAACCCCATCTTTGTTATATAAAAGTGGGGTTCGATGGGATCAAAATTATATAGGCGTGTTTTCATGAAGGATCGAGACAGTTCCCCGACAAGACAGATCCCCTACACGCTTTTTGGAGACAGTTCCCCAGACAGATTTGTAGACAGTTTCCCGACAGATCTGAAACCAGCTCCACGACACTTCTGTTCAAATTAAAATATGACATGTGACATTATTATTTACCTATTTATTTATTTATTATTATATTTCATTTCGAAAAAAAAACTTTCAGCTGTTCTTACGGACCTGACATCAGTTCTGGGTCAAACGGAGTCGCACCAAGGGGCCAGAAAACAGCCACCATGTGTAGTAACGTCTCTCACTGGCACAGCGATCATTTTTGAGGCAGTTCATCATCAAATGAAAAACTTTTTAAAATAGAAGTGAAGGAAATGATCAGAAAATCGATACGATTAACCCACAGCTCCCATCAGAGACACCAAAGGGAAAGAAACACAAACACGAAACAACAGACCCTAATGGAAACATCAATAGCGGAAAGCTAAAAAGACAGTTACGTTCCCACAAAATGGCCAATTGGTTATCCAAAACAAAATAATATAGGCGATTAAAAAACTCAAAGACAGACCATAACAAAAATAAACCGCGACAGAAGAACCGCCTTGAAACGGTCAGTGAAACGAATTCCACCGGGGTGGGGGCTTAAATCGACTTTACGTGGCAACAACCCCCACACCCCTTACTTCCGTCGCGATTTAGACAAATAATTTGTTCAGTCCGCATTAAGACCTCCTAACTCATCAGTGCAACATCTCCGTGTACACAAAAATCAAAACAAGCACAGAGATGAAACAACGGTGAGGACTAGACAGCAAGAAACCACTGAAATGCTGGAGCAAAAGAAAACCAACAGTTAGACTCTAATAGGCCCGACCAGAGACAGAGCACCAGGCATCAACCAACATTACATTGAATTAGATCTCTCTAATTCTCAGTAAGCCTTTATGCTGGAACCGTCATAGAAACTAAGGCCCGACCCACTGGCGTGCAATTAAAGAGGGAAGCAAAGTTGTCAACCGTGATTGGGTAAACTACCATGCATGCAGTCTGTCGTATAACATTTATGTTGTCCCGAAGGGTTCATGTAATTTCTGCTTGCGACCCGCTGTCGTTCATACTTTCAGGAGGAACAGAGGGATTGAGTTTATTTTCTAAGTTTGCATTCTTTGTTCCTCATTTCTTGGGCGAAAATATGCTAAACTTTTAAAGCTAAAAACCATTTACACGCTGTTTTTTTCTGCGAAGAGCGGAGTGGCGTTGGCGTCGCTGGTGCCCGTGGGGAGCCATGGTTGGGAATTGCGTCACTTGACATCACTGAAAATCATGTGACCCGACGCGTTCATGGAAGTATGAACTACACGGTTGTGCATAAGTTTACATCAGACTTTACACTGGACATGTAAATATGGCTTGAAAAGAATCAAATTTAGGATTTATTTAATGCCATTGTGAGCCGGCGTCGGCAACATTCTTTCGAGGAGATTGATCGTGAAATCTTGTTCTACGGACTTTCCCTTCCGCTGGTTCAGGGTTGTCAGTTTCTGGCGAAACCGTGTGCTTTGTACTGGTTAACGGCCAATGTGTAAGCCTGTCCAGGGAAAGTAAGGAAATGTGAACTGACCGGCTCAGAAATGATCTAAATAGTGTTGACTGGGCCGTTGGATTTCAGTGCAGGCGGACAGACAAAACATCAAT
This sequence comes from Lucinisca nassula, assembly GCA_963580285.1. Classification (NCBI taxonomy): domain Eukaryota; kingdom Metazoa; phylum Mollusca; class Bivalvia; order Lucinida; family Lucinidae; genus Lucinisca; species Lucinisca nassula. The sequence continues at coordinate 74,242,978 of OY757011.1, read as the reverse complement.
AATGATCTTATAATTGGTATATTAGCTGCTTTTCTAGCTATTTTACTTAGTGTGTGATATCGGAGGTATAGGCAGGTAATATAATAACTTGGTCGGATATTTTCTGAATATCTTATCGAATTACTCCCCCTTGAATTTGTTTCACTATAAATCGCCTGCTTCGGTTATACTTGTAGTGATTAATACTGTGTGAATGTGCCGGTAAAAAATATGAAGAGCTACATTACAATAATATTGTGAAACGTCTGAATACATCTATGTTGATATATGGCTGTGGAATTAAAGAAATAAAAAATTAAAAAAAAAAAACATTTATGTTGTACCCCATCTTCTTATATCGAAGAATGATTTTACGAAATTGGGTACTGAAGTCATTGCGGTTATATATTTTTCTGAATTTACATACTTAGTCACCATAAAACTCGGGTTCCGATAGACCTTGTTGCAGAACAGATTTAAGTCCAATGTTGAATTTTGACATTAAAGCCGGTTCTGCTTTATATTTAAACGGTCCTGTCATCAATATTGCAGTCATTTTAAGCCGCAGCGTGTCATGGAGCATGAAGAGCATGACATGGCACCAAAGATGTCATAGTCATCCACTGCGTCCGGGCTTAGCTCCAGATGTCTTGGTACTGTCTTGCCTCTGGATCCAGCTACGTCAGGAGGAGAGGGTTAGGTTGACTCTGCGCGCCTCTGCCTCACTCTAATCCAATTCACAGCGCGTGTCATCTTAATCATATACACACAGTCACACATATGCATGAAACTCAAAAGCCCTATGGAGATGGGCGAGTGGCGAAGCAGCAGATGAGGATACACTGGAAGCTGTAGTTGCCGACCTGCACACAGGCGGCTTGGTTCTATATGGTCGCTTTTCTTAAGAATGAAGCAGTACGGAAATGACTGACTGAGCAAGTTTTCTAAGGGCCATAACTCAGGAAAGGGACATATTCCTGACGTGAAAACAAATATAATTATGTCAACTATTTTTTCATGAAGAATCCATATATGAAATTTCAAAACCGTAGTGTATACGGCTTAGAAGTTATGCTATGCATAAAAAATGTAACGGACGGACGCACGCGCGCACACACGCACACACGGACATCCCAGAAGCAATGTCCCCCTCCAATATCTTCGTAGTTGAGGCATAAAAATGATTGTTTGGAGATTTTGAAGAATGGACTATATCCCACGGATCCATGTGTTACCGTTGTGTGTTTGCTTGAAGTATAAAAGCCCAGCCAACACTATCTAGGTCATATCAAGCGAGTCTTTCTTTTTTATACTGATAGACCGCCTGATCAGAACACAACTTTATTTTGAAATACATCCCAGGCCACACGCAGGTGGCATACAGGAAAAAAGGAACATATCATTATTAGCAGTTTGACGATCAGAACATGCATGATTGTGTATCAATAGTTACATGGTCACGTGTATTAGGCTGGGAAAAGAAGCATGTGGGAGTAGATGGAGATTTGGAGTGTGCATTACTTTGCCAAATCTCTTAACAATACAATCAGAACCTTCTCAACAATGCTGTTGAAAAACGACAGTGGTTGAGATTAATTTCTCGTCTCATGCCCAACAATAGATGGATCAGGCTGCGCAAATGCACAGGCTGATCCGTCGTTGTTGTTCAGATGATTCAAAGGACACCATCTTGTAAATTCGGTACAGCTCACTTTGTAGTAAAAGTCCTGTGTCATAAATGTACACTCATTCATGTTTATAGTAACACGCGCCAGTAATCAGCTGTGACAGATTTGGCGTAGGCGCGAGCTTGATTTTCACGTGGTAAATACGAGAAATGGATGTATGGATAATAACATGAATGAGTGTGAACTTACTATACACGATGGAAACAGAAGAATCAGATTATCTTAAAGGCATACGTCGATGCTACATAAAGGTAAGGGTTTACAAAACTTGACATTCACTAAAAAAGCCTTAAACAGAGTGCCGCAGCAGTCACGTGCTTTCACATCTACCGCAGCCACCCCAAATATTCGGACTTCTCATGCAGCCCCTTTCTGCACATATTATAGAATTTAAACAGGTACAATGTACTGCGCGACGCTGTGTTTTATGATACCCGAATGAGTAGCAAACAGTGTAGACCCGGACAAGACTCCGCGTCCGGTCCGGTGCCATACTGCTTGTTCAGGCATGCCCGTCCGAATACAGTAGGGCAAATACGGCACATGACATTGTGCACAGATGCACCGGAAACCCCAAAACGGGTACCAGGACAAACAGTGCAGGCCCAGATCAGACGCCGCGTTCTGCGGCGTCTGATCAGGGTCTCCATTGTCTGCAAAAAGATTAGCCACCCCCCAAATCAATTTTGAAGAAAACACAGCCTGACACCCCTAGATCTTGAAATGGACTCCTAGTATATTTAAGGAGGGAGATTCCATTTGGCACAAAAAAGGTTAATATACATAGCACAGTTGCGGCTATACAAATCAACAGGAAGAGCGGGCAATAACCGCATCTAAAGTGTTTGCTGTGACGTCTCGGGGGACACGCAGTCCGGAGGGGCTGCCGAATCCACACTAAATCCACAGCTTCACGTCGAATGAACGTCAGTTCATTGGGGCACCATGCACTGCGCCCTCACAGCAGCTCCCCCACCCCAAAGAAAAATATGAAGGGCGATTTAATACCACAGCCAGTCCGTACAGAACCAAAACGTCTCACTAATTGGGTGACGACTTCGTCGTCACCCAAATCCCCTTATAGAGTCGGCCAGAGGGAACTGTGATCGTGGGCGCAGGTCGTACCGTGTCCCGCTGGTTGTACATACCTCGTATTCTTGTGGAAATCGCCACTTGGGGTAAATTATTGCGAAAGATCTGAAATATTTCTGATTTCCCCAAAGACCCCGCCGGCTGCGTGCTAAAGACCGCAGGCGGGGTCGGCGGTAAGAATGCATAGGATACAACTGCTCGACACCTGCAAAATGTTTATTTATTTATTTTTGTAATTATTATTATTATTATTATTATTATTATTATTGTTATTATTATTGTGGTTGTTGCTGTTAAATTATTGTTGCTGTGTTTTTACGAGAATTTATTCATAATAATTTTCACGAGTTTAGACAAATTCAATAGTACCTTTTTATTTCTGGATGTCATTAGTTCCTTGTATTTGATTATATTGGGTTTAGAAAAGTAATATGGTTTCATAAATTGTTTTCTATCGTTAGCAAAAAATGGGCATGTAAATAAATAATGGAACTCATCGCCCAAATCGTTCTTATTACACAACTCGCATTTTCTTTCATTGAAAGGCACATTGTTCCAACGACCAGTTTCAACTGGTAATTTAAAGTTACTGGTTCTGAATTTTAACAATGGTATATAAGCATTTCCAGTCAGTACGGTAAAAAAGGTTCTATATCTAAATTATCTTTATATAAAGCATAATTTCTACTCTTTGATGACTGGTCGAGTTTCGAGTGCCAGTCTTGAACGTAAAGATTCTTAAGGGTTTGGACTATTTTAGCTTGCGTTGCCCGTGGGTTATTAACAACAGGCTGATTAATAAGATCTGGTTTGCCAACAGATATAAGTATGCTTTTAATGTAATGTATCCATTTATAGTTTTGTCCATTATCTGACCCCACTAGCATTATTTCATAGAGCTTTCTGGATATTTTTGAATGAAGTCCATTGACAAGAGATAGCCAGAAGCCAATGGCACGAGACTTTATCCGGATATCAATAGGGAAACGACCTAGTTCCGCGTAAAGCATATATTCTGGTGTACTTTTTCGAAGCTTGGTAATATGTCTCAGAAACTGATTATGAGCAATCTCAATAAGTTTAGAATTTTGGAAACCCCAAACTTCACAGCCGTAAAGCATGATAGGTAGAATAGTGTGATCGAAAAGGTGAATTTGTAAGTCGATGGGTAAATGAAGGGCATTAATTTTTCGGTAAAGAAGGTGCAGTGCTTTCTTTGCGTGGTCAACATTGTGCTTCATGGCTTTGTAGAAACTTCTGTGTTTTGTAAATAATACTCCTAAGTATTTGAATTCATCGCATATCTCAATTTTGTTATTACCCAGTTTGAAATTAAAATCTTTAGTATTGCGGGCACCAAATATGAGTATTTTTGTTTTCTTGTAATTTATGTTCAATTTCCACTGTTGAGAATAATCATAGAATGCGTTGAGGTTGTTTTGAAAAGATTCTGCATCCGTTCCAAAAATCACTGTATCATCTGCATAAAGCAAGACTAGAATCTTTAAAAAAGTATCAATTCCGTTTCCTTGAGTATTTAAATTAATTCCTAAACATTGTGACGAATGCAGATAATCTTCCAGATCGTTCAAGAACAGACTGAATAATACTGGAGATAAGTTTTCACCTTGTCGTACGCCACAATAACTCTGAAAGAAAGGTGATTGTTCCCCAGAGTGAACGACGCAAGATTTTATATTTTGGTACATATTATAAATTACCCTAAGAGTTTTACCATTAATACCGTTACTAAGCAGTTTCATCCAAAGGCCTATTCTCCATACGCTATCAAATGCCTTACTAAAGTCAATAAACGAGCAGAACATTTTTTTCTTTTGAGTCTTTAGAATCTCAGTCAGTGCATAAAGGTTAAAGATATGGTTAAAGATATAGTCTGTTGTGGAGTATCCGGGCCGAAAACCGGCCTGATTTTCTTCTAGGATATTGTAATAGTTTAAGAAATTTGTCAGTCTATTATTCAATATGGCCGTAAACAGTTTGCCGAAACAGCTTAAAATGGTAATGGGTCTGTAATTTTCTGGGTTGTGGGGATCGCCTGATGACGCAGCTGGTAACAAGCACGCAACTATTGTAAGTGCCTATGCACCCACAATGACGAACCCAGATGAGGTCAACGACAAGTTCTATGATGATTTGGACTCTGTGATTTCTGCTACACCCCGGGGAGACAAACCCATTATCCTGGGAGACTTGAATGCTGGAGTAGGCACAGACCACCAAACCTGGGAATGAAGGAGAAGAAAAGTGCAATAGCAATGGCCTCCTCCTTTTGAGGAAGTGTGCAGAGCATGAACTACTGATCACCAGCACAGTCTTCCGTCTGCCAACTCGCAACAAGACATCATGGATGCATCCTCGCTCGATACACTGGCATCTCATTGATTATGTCAAAGGAAGGAAGGACAGACACGATGTCAGAGTGACAAAGACTTGTGCGGTGCGGACTGCTGGACAGATTACAGGCTTGTTGTCAGCAAACTCAACCTCCGTATCCAGCCTGCACAACGACCACAAGGAAAGAAAGTGTCCAAGAGACTGACTGTCTCTAAGCTGAAACAAGACAGCAAGAAGCAAGCCTTCACCCAGGACATCTGCAGCAGACTAGTTGCAATGGAATACAGTTCAGATGATCATGAAGAGAACTGGAAAGTCTTCAGAGACAGTGTTCACTCTTCAGCATTGGAGTCCAGTATCTCGCAAACATCAAGACTGGTTTGACGAGCATGATGAAGAAATCCAGGGACTCCTTGAAGAGAAGCACAAAAAACACAGGGCATGCCTCAGTGATACCAGCTCATTATCTAACAAGGCAAGCTATTCAGATACATGTATATGCAAGACAGTCCAAACAAGACTCAGAGACATGCAAGACTCAAGGCTGATGAAATCCAGTCCTTTGCTGTCAGAAAGGATATGAAGAAGTTTTTTGATGCACTGAAGACAGTTTATGGTTCCCAGAGCTCAGGAACCACTCCTCTCCTCAGCGCAAATGGAACTAGTCTTCTGACTGACAAAGAGGCTGTCTTGAAAAGATGGGCTGAGCACTTTGAAAGTGTTCTCAATCGACCATACTCTATCAATGATGATTCTATCAACAGACTACCACAGGTTGAATGAAATCTGCTGCTTGACAAGTTCCCAACTGTTACTGTAACAGTGAAAGCAATAAAACTTCTGGCATCTGGCAAGCCCCAGGACGAATACCGGCTGAGATTTACAAAGCAGGGGGTATTCGAGTTGCAAAAAAGTTGACAGAGTTATTTCACAGTATGTGGGGGAAAAGGAGCCATCCCTCAATAATTCAAGGATGCGTCAATTATCCACCTATTCAAATGGAAAGGGAACGCTTAGATCTGTGACAATCACCGTGGCATCTCTTTATTGCCAATTGCTGGGAAAGTCCTTGCAAGAGTCCTACTTAACCGACTGAATGAACACCTTGAACGGTCGGGGCTTCTACCAGAAAACCAGTTTGGGTTTAGGAAGGACAGAGGAACAATTGACATGATCTTCACATTAAGGCAGTTGCGCGAGAAATGCCAAGAACAGAACATGGACCTGTCCATGACCTTTGTTGACCTCACCAAAGCATTTGACACAGTCAGTCGTGAGGGCTTTTGGAAGATCATGGTGAAGTTTATGTGTCCAACCAAGTTCATAGCAACGGTGGTTCAGTTCCACGATGGTATGCTTGCACGGGTCCAAAATGATGGTGAGTTTTCAGATCCAATACCTGTGACAAACGGAGCCAAGCAAGGCTGTGTGTTAGCCCCAATACTGTTCAGTATGATGTTTTCTGTCAAGCTCACAGATGCTTTCCAGGATGGTGACAATGGCATACCTATTAGGCATTGCTTCGATGGGAAGCTTTTCAATCTCAGAAGGTTGAAAGACAAATCCAAGGTGCAGACAGAGGTGCTAGATGAGTTCCTCTTTGCTATAATCTCGCATCAAAAAGACTGAAGTAGGCTAACAGCCAGCACCTGGCAAGCCTTACAAAGAGCCCACCACCACAGTGAAAGGTCAAAGATTGTAAGTGGTAGACAAGTTCACCTACCTTGGGAGCACACTGTCAAGAGCCGTGCACATTGATGATGAAGTCAATGCCAGGATTTCCAAAGCTCGTGCAGCATTTGGCCGGCTACGTGGTAGTGTCTGGGATCGAAGTGGAGTCATTGCCTTCACTTCTATTTTGACACAAAATTGAAAGTCTACAGAGCTCTGGTGCTGCCAACACTGTTGTATGCATGTGAAACATGGACAGTATACCAACGCCACGCCAAAAGACTAAATCACTTCCATAAAAGCTGTCTTAGAAAACTCTTAAAGATTAAGTGGCGAGACAGGATTCCAGACACTGAAGTCCTGAACAGGGCAGGGATGCAAAGTGTGCATACTCTTCTGAAATTAGCACAGTTAAGATGGACAGGCCATGTCACCGGAATGTCTGAGGAACGTTTGCCAAAGAAAATTCTCTATGGAGAACTAGAAATGGGCAAACGCTCCCAAGGCGGTCAGAAGAAGCGCTACAAAGACACCCTCAAAGGCTCCCTTAGGGACTTCAACATTCCAACAGAGTCGCGGGAATAAATTGCAAAGGACAGAGCAAAGTGGCGAGGTCTCGTCAGAAGGGGGGGCCAATGTATATGAGACGAAATGTATCAGTGAAGCTGAGCAGAAACGCGCACAGCGCAAATGCAGAGCTAAGGCATCGCCAACAGAGCTGTCTTCCTCTAGCCTCTGTTGCTCTATCAGCAACAGACAGTTCAGAGCTAGAATCGGTCTCATCAGACATCTTAGAATACACAAATAGTAACATTTCTCAATCAAATATGGTTAAGATTTGTGATGCCGGTGGAGCATAATTTTATTACCGCTACCGGGAATCGAATCGGGAGACTATAGCAGCAATGGCAAGTGCACTAACCACTGAGCTACCACGCTCCTCCAAGTCAGTTTACCTAATAAATTAACATTTTTCCTGGGCGGGCTTAGGTATTGCTATTATCTAGTAAAGTGTAAATTCTTTCGTCAAAAACTTACAACTGTCCTCCTTGGATGAGCAGAAGGATGTTTACTCTTAAAATGATTTCTTCATGGTCAGTCCATGAAAGGATGCTACCAAATTTCTTAACCCGTATACTGCTGAAAAAAAAAATACTTTTGTTACACCAAAAAAATGTGGAGCGTGACAGCTCAGTGGTTAGTGCACTTGCCTCTGATGCTAGAGGTCCAGGGTTCGATCCCCGGCAGAGGCGATAAAATTCCGGTATCCAAACAAGCATCATTGCCATCATTTGTAGGGGAACAATGTCAAAAAATGTGCCGTCCTTCGGATCCGGACGTTTACTTGAGGCCCCCCTGTGCAGGGAGAGCAATCTCCTGTGCATGTTAAAGAATCCTAACGTAATTACATGATTACTGTGTAGACTTTCATCTTGCAAAACTGGGGTGTGTGTAATATACACCGTCTGTGTCCCCTCCTGGGGTTAAGGCGAAATAGAAAGAAAGTAATAAAGAAAGAAAGATGACTATCAACCAATTAAATTTCTCGATAATAATGTATTCATTTAAACCCCAACCCGCAAGGCAAGCAGTGTAGACCTGACCCATCTATGAAAATTGTATAAAAAAAGGCAATAGCATCGTTATTATTTCAAAGAATTCTCCCAAACTTTGGCATATTATCTGTTTACATATCGTGTAATCGTGTATATATAAAACTCCAGTTTTACCATAAAAAGTGGGGTTCAAGGGGGTGTGGGGGGGGGGGAGCATAATAATATAGGCGTGTTTTCGTGACACCGGCCTCATAGTTCTGTGTGATGAGCTCAAGAAATCTATCTATCTATCTATCTTCTTATACTGAGTCGGTCATATTTGGCCATTACCTCAATTGGGTGGGTGCCTGGGTGGCTAAATTTAGAATTTAGCACAAAAAAACCATCTCTGGATGAGTCCTTAAAACTATTTACAATCCAAGCACAGAGGTATCCTAAAACGCATACCTCTGAGTCTCAATCTTATACTGTACGGGCTTTGAACTCCTCTGCAGTCTTGGCATTCACCGCAGAAGATGGAAGACTATTCCTCTGAGGAATAGTTCTAGGGAAGAAAGAGTTTTTCAGGGCATCACTATAGGACTGGTACCTACGATACTGTGAGTTATTTGCTCTTGATGCCCTTGTCCGGGTTGACACTGTTGCAGGGGTCAAATACCTATCCTTGTTAATTGATACTGTACCAGAATGTATCTTGTAGAAGAAGGTTAAGGAGGACTGCTCACGACGGGTCTCCAGGGATGGCCACTCTAGTTCATCATGCATGTCACCGACGCTACTTCTATTTCGCCATCGTCTGCAGGTCCATCGAGCAGCTGTCCTCTGCACCTTCTCCACCTGCTGAATCTGAGTTTTAACATATGGATGCCAAATGGGTGATGCATATTCAAGCTGAGGGCGAACCAATGTTTTATATGCAACATCCTTTGTCTGCCGAGGCGCAAGAGCCAAATTACGTCTAAGGAATCCTAAGGTCCTAGTTGCTTTAGATGTTATTTCAGAGATATGTTGACCCCAATCGAGATCGTCAGTGATGGTGATACCAAGATATTTGGCGGAATGAACTTGCTCCAAAGTTTGCTGGTGCAGTGTGTAATCATGCTTAATTTGCTTGTCCTGAAGGTGTCGTGACACCCTCATTGAATGGCATTTGGCTACATTGAACTTCATCTGCCAATCTGCTTCCCATTGTGCAAGTCGATCCAGGTCATCTTGTAAAATGCGACAGTCAGAAGAAGAATATATGTCCCTATACAGGACACAATCATCAGCAAACAAACGGACAGATGACCTGATGTTATCAGGGAGATCATTGATGAATATAGATTGGTTCCCCTTCGTTATTATCTCCCCTTCGGTACGCACATAACGATAGGTAGCGAGTAAATTGATTTGAGGTAGAGAATCCTACTCTTACCACTGCGCATGCCTACAAGAGCGCGTCTGTTAATTTAAAATACTGCAGAAGTGGGCCAGCTGGCTGTGTATTACTCATTGTAAATTGTATCTTCGAGTGTTAAAAAGATACATATTTCAAGATAATAATAAGAATGCCACTAGTCTATGTAAAATAAATTATTATAAATTATTTCAGTATACTAAGTATCGATCTTTTTGTTTCTTCAGGTATGACTGACTCAGCAGTTAACCTTGCTGAACTCGGGTATTTCCAATACCGCGTCATTGCTTATGCTATAAATAGACGTAATGGCTTCTGCTAGCTACCAATCGTTATGTTGTAGCCACCTAGCGGAGACATTTACGACAAGGGAACCAATCTATGATGAATATCAAAATGAGGACCGGTCCAAGGACCGAACCTTGTGGGACACCAGATAGAACAGGGACTGGATCAGACGCTGTCAGTACACTGTTTGTTAAAAACTCGGATTCAGAATTGTTACTTTCATTTGGAAGAGCCTTGTGTTATCAGCTTGTCAGCGAGTGTGGACTGTCCGTACAGCTGGCAGACTATCTTGTAGTATTGTTGACTCAAAGTTGCCCTTTATATTAAAATGAAGGTCTCCCTGCTTCCCATGGTCTTGATTCTTTGGTTCACCCTTTGGAAATTAAGTAACAGAACCCAACCGGATGATGGAAATCAGGAATGCAGGATTGCAAAAGAGCAACACTGCGATAAAACTTCTCAGTACTTGGCTGTAACTAGGAAGCTAGGAAACAAACGACGTTCGGAGGGCTTACGCAACTTTAAGTCCTCAGGTGGAACAAATTTGGTCATTCTATTGATCCTGGCCGGAGACATTGAAACTAACCCCGGTCCAAGATTTCGCTGTGGGCTGTGCAAAAAATATTGCAAAGACTCTCAGAAATGGGTAGAATGTGAGGACTGTGAAAAGCATTTTCATGCCTCGTGTTCTGAATTGGATGAAAACCAATTGCTAGAGCTTGAAATTGGAATTGGAACTTGGTATTGCAAAGATTGCAAGGCAGACTGTGGCCTTTGCAGTGGTGATGTTCTAAATGAGCATAAGGCAGTTCAGTGTGACCAGTGTGAAATGTGGATTCACACTGATTGCGCTTTCCTTTCAGACGCCGAGTATGGCAAACTGGTTAACTCGAGTTGTTCATGGATATGCCCAAAGTGCGAGTTTTTTAATTTTTCTGACTCGTTCTTCAGCGAACCTATAGAACTGGAAGAAAGAAATAAATTTGAACCTCTGTCAAAGGAGAAAGGAGTTAAATCTCCGACTACTGACATGAGAAAGCCGAATTTTGTAAAAGGTTTGAAACTTTGCAGTATTAACATTAACGGTTTAAGAGGAAAGATACTTGAACTTTTAGCTTTCCTTGATACTCACCAACCACATATTGTGGCTATTCAGGAAACAAAGATTGACAGTTCAATTATGACTTCGGAGCTTTTCCCTGAAACTTGCGAATACAGTGTCTACAGAAAAGATAGAAACACTCATGGCGGCGGGGTGATGTTGCTCGTTCACAGAGATATCCCTCATATGCCATTCATGGAACTGGAAAACGATTCAGAATCTGTTTGGGTTAAGGTTTTTGCAAACAAAACTTCCCACTTTATTGCAAGTTGGTATCGACCACCTAACGACACTGTCGAAAACTTCCACTTATTTAAAGATCAGCTTGATCGCATTAAGTCTCAGAATAAGGGTAAAAAACTTCCTGCAGTACATGTCTTAGGCGACTTCAACTTCAGAGAGATTGTTTGGCCAGATAGGCTCAGCAAACAAGGCACGATGCTGAGTCCGTCAGAGGGACAGGTGTTGGTCGACATCATGAATGATCATGGCTTGGAACAGGTTGTTGACTTCCCTACTCGAGATAGAAACACTTTGGATCTGATTCTTACAACTTTGCCAGGACAGTTTGTGGATATTCAATCCCCGGACAAACTAAGTGATCATGATATTGTCTCTGGATTTTTGAAAATCTTCATACCAACTATAAAGAAACCTCGTAGAAAGGTGTACTTATATCAAAAGGGTGACTATGAAACTATGAGGAAGGATGCCCTAAAATTTGCAAGAGAGAAATACTTTAATGGTCATTCAGATGCTCGGTCTGTCCAGGAGAACTTTGATTTGATAAAGTCTTTCATTCAAGCTTCGTCCGAAAATCATATCCCCTCCAAAACTAGCAGGTCTGTATCTTCAATTCCTTGGATCACACCAGAAATAAGAAGAAAAATTCGGAGGAGAAATAAGATTCATGCTAAGGCAAAAAAGTCGGGAAGTGGTAAACTCAGAGCAAAATTTGAAAACTTGAGACGAGAAATTAAAAATGACATCAAAAATCAGCATGATCAGTATGTAAATAACTTGGTAGGTGATGTAAAGGCGAATCCCAGAGACTTCTACAGATATATCAATAGCCAGAAGAAAGATAGGCAAGGTATCCCACCCCTTAATAAAAGAGGAGGGAACGGGGTCGCTGAATCGGACTCTGAAAGGGCAGAGGAATTGGTTGGTCAATTCAATGATGCATTTAATAAAACTGAGTTCAACGAGGTTCCATTGACTGGAAGATCGGCCCCTTTCATGGAAAATATTGTTGTATCCTCTGCGGGAGTGATCAAATTACTTAAAGGCTTGAACCCTTCTAAAGCTTTAGGGCCTGATGAGCTTCATCCTAGAGTCCTGAAGGAACTAGCAAACGAGTTAGGTCCAGTTTTTGCTCATCTTTTCCAACAATCTCTCGATACGGGTGAAATTCCCAAAGAATGGCTCCTAGCGAACATCTGTCCACTTTTCAAAAAAGGGGACAGGGCTCTTGCTCGTAATTATCGCCCGGTGTCACTGACCTGTGTTCTATGTAAATTGCTTGAACACATAGTCTGCTCAAACATCATGGCCCACTTGGATGAACATAAACTTTTGTCAGACAGACAACATGCATTTAGGAAAAGGCATAGTTGCGAAACTCAGTTGAGCACGGTTATTAATGATTGGGCAAAAATCCTGGACAAAGGGGGGCAGTTGGACACATTTATTCTGGACTTTGAGAAGGCTTTTGACACCCCTCCTCATGAACTACTTAAATCCAAATTATTTGGTTATGGAATTGGTGGGAAGACTCTTAAATGGATAGATTCCTTCCTTTGCTACAGAAAACAGCGTGTTGTTGTTAATGGTGAATCTTCAGTATGGGCGCCAGTTTTGTCTGGAGTCCCACAAGGGACCGTTCTTGGTCCTCTATTGTTCTCCCTGTACATCAATGATATTTCCACTGATATTGACTCAGAAATAAGACTGTTCGCAGATGACTGTGTTTGTTACCGGGAAATTAGAGATACAGATGACTCACTGAAACTTCAGGCTGACATAGATAGATTAGGATGCTGGGCCAGAAAATGGGGCATGAGATTTCAACCAGTTAAATGCAATATTATGCAGATAACAAGGAAGAGATCTAATAAAGTTGAGGCTTCTTACACCTTAGAGGGAACGGTCCTCGAAAATGTGAATTCCATTAAATACCTTGGTGTGACAATCACTCACGATTTGAGATGGAATACACACATTAGCAATATGTGTACAAAGGCGAATAGAACGCTTGGTTTCCTGAGGCGAAATCTTCATCAGTGTCCTCAGGATGTGAAAGAAACAGCATACAGGGGACTTGTTCGCCCAATCTTGGAATATGGTAGTTGCATCTGGGACCCAAGCGGAGTGGTCCTAAATGAAGAAATTGAAAAAGTTCAGAATAGAGCTGCTAGATTTGTAACTGGAAATTATTGCTTTGAAACTGGGAGCATGACTGGAATTCTAGGAAAATTAAGATGGGAGTCTCTAAAGAAAAGGAGAAGAGACAGTAGGCTCATACTCTTATACAAAGGTCTAAAGGGTGCTGCCAGCATTCCAACAGATGACCTTGTTCCCCCAGCTAGGCATTGTAGAAAACACCATTCAATGACGTTTCAGACCCTTACTGCAAGAACGGATATTTATAAAGAATCGTTTTTCCCCCGAACCATTAGAGATTGGAATGCCCTTCCCGATTCTATTATTTTGACGGCTGAAGGTGCTGAGGATTGTGTAGCTAAGTTTACATCTTTGGTTAGAGCTAGGGACTAACTTCCCATATCACAGGTCCTGGTGTATGAATGTCATTTGACGTGTCACCAGTAACAATTCTGATTCTGATTCTGATTCTTGGCCGTCAAGTACAACTTGTTGAGAGCGCCCCGAGAGCCATGAGCTAATCCAATTATGTGTGGATCCTCTTATCCCATAGTAGTTCAATTTGTACAATAGCCTTCTGTGAGGTACCTTGTCAAAGGCCTTGGCGAAATCAACTTTTGGGGAAATGATTTTATTCTATTCTATTTAAATTATTTGCGACAATGATCAAGGTCAAATAGACGCTCATTATTTTGTAATTATATCAAGCTCCTTATTTGTCTAAGACGTCTGCGGCCACTTTGTGGCAAACAATTATAAACAAGTCACACTTACAAAGCATTTTTAAGTGAAAAAATCCCCAAAAAGGACAAGAATGGCTAACGTCGGTCATGAAGTGAAAGTCTACATATATGACATTTCAAAAGGATTAGCAAAAGCAATGTCGCAAGCATTTCTTGGTAGGATTTTAGAAATTATCACAAATATTTTTATTCTGATACAAGTGTAGCTTTCTAAAATTCAAAATTCATTAAACATTATGGGAATGAGTGTGGTTCACATTTAATTAAGTACTACATATTCTTTGATGTTTTGTAATCATTATCTATATTCATGGTTATATCTGAACGGCGGGAAGTGGCCGACACGGCTGTACCTGGTCTGAGGATATACATAAATTTATCATACATTATGGGACTGAGTGTGGTTGACCTTTAATTACTACATATTCTTTGATATATATATCAATCATTATTTTTGGGGCACTCGGTTGGTTTTTCTTTACAGATTGTTCTCCTCAGATGCAGTGGTATCTGGTGGGTAGGTTGCCCGTGGGTCCTGGGGTGGGTGCGGATGCAGCGGAGTCAAAGAAATCTGGAAATGTGATTCATTCTGCAGGTGGTGCGGTTGGAGTGTGTTTGGGCGTTGGCCTTTTGTGGCCGCTGCCGATATCAAGCCCAGGACCTATGGTGTCCGGGGCAAGTGGATTAACCACTGAGTAATCACGCTCCTTTAATCATCGGTCGGGGCACTAGACTGGATTTTTTTTTTTTTTTTCTCCTACTACAGTGGTGCCTGGTGCCGGGATGATTATTGCTGCAGCCCATGGATGGACCAGATTAAGCGGAGTCAAGAGGATCTAAAAATATGACATGTTTAAATGAGTCTCTCTTAAACATATTGGTTTCTTTGTAGGATAGAGGAATGAAGTAGCACTCCATAATAAATCGCCTTATTTGGAGTGCATAACTGATCGGTCTGGCTGGCCCGAACCTTTTGGCCTGGTGTTTGACTCGCTTGCTTTTTGCCCCAGGGTATTGGGCTCGGTCCCCGGTCGGGGCACTTGGTGTTTTTCTTTACAATTTTTCTCCTCAGTTTGCAGTGGTGCCAGGATGGTTACTGATGAAGCCCAGAAGAGGTGCAGATGCAGCAGAGTCAAATGAAGATGGAAATGTGATATGATTACATGAGTATCCCCTGAACATTTGAAAATAATAATAATGATAATAATAATAATTGTCTCTTTGTAGGATGGAGTGCAACAATAAATACATGTATGTATTTAGAGTGCATGATTAATGGTCTCATCTATATCTTAACCCTGTTGATTGCTGTTTATGTCTGATTTTCATCATGTTGGGTGAAAGAGGGAGGGAAAAAAAAAAAATAAATAATCCTCTATACTATGAGTTATTACGCAGACACTACTTGTGAAAGATTATACTTGTGAGTTATCTCGGCCAGTAGAAGGCTTTGAAATGAAATGAAATTTCTAAAAGTATCCCTAATAAAAAGAAAAAAGGTAAAAAGAAATGGCAAGAAATGTGGGAGAAATCAGAAAGGGGCAGAAATCTATTTGGCTACAGACCGAATGTAGGATACAAGATAAAGCAAAAGCATAACTTTGAATCAAGAAAAGGAGAATGTTTGATTTCACAACTGCGAACCGGCTATGTCAGTCTAAATGAATACCAGAACAAAACTAGTGTCACCCCAAGCAATAAATGTCAATGTGGTGAAATTGAAACTGTCCAGCACTACCTACTAGAATGTGAACTTTATGAAAGCGAGTGAGAACAGATGAGACAGAAACTGTTTGAAACCTGTGGCATTGTTCACTTAGACATGAATCTCTTACTGGAAGCAAAACATGATGAAGAATTCATAGAGTGGAGAAGTTTTATTTTATCACAGTTAGAGACCTTTGTGGTTGGAACAAATCGTTTCACCACTCTTAAGTCCAATTAAATACACTAAAACCCGGCACGCACCACCAAAATACCGAGAGAAAATACAAGAGTTGAAAGTACCGGGCTTAAGAAGATTATACCAGAGAGGATATATGGCTTTTTGGCCGAATACCGACAATAATACCAGGCTTACCAGCTATAGGAGCTTTTTTCGTGACGTACTTCCGGTTCTAAAAATAGAAAGGGAAAAGCCCTGGCCGTCATCTGTTGTATTGCTTCAAAGGCAGTGGGACAGATAAAGTGTTAATTACAGCATAAAACAGTGGAATTCTTTTATACTTTTGGGGAATTCTAATGTAAGATAATGGGAGAAACATGATATGCTGCCAGATGTGAAATTTCGCATTAGAAAATGATATATTGTACATACGATCTCTCTCTCAGCGTAAATTACAGTTTGTCCTTAAATGACGCAACGTCAACCGACATGTAGCATGTCAACAACGTCGTGTCTACATCAAACCAACTTCAAAGCGATGCATTGAATTTGACATTGCAACGTCGATGAAAAGTCACAACGTTTCGTTAGCGATAATACGGCGTTGCTTAATAAAATATCATTTGCCATATGCTCGGACCCATCAAGACTCAGTGGGATTGGACCATTAAATTCAAAACAAACGTAGAACACCCTTTCAGAGCATAAGAATGTTAAACACTCCTTCGCAAGTGCAAGATTTTACAGTAAAATCTGGTGGATTTGTAGATTGGTTCAACCTGCCCAGCCCTTAGGTCTACATTAACCCATTTGGTACCGGAAACCACAAAAGGGGTAAGTGACAAACAGTGCAGGCCCAGATCAGACGCCATAGAACGCGGCGTCTGATCAGGGCCTAAACTGTTTACAAAAAGTTCGACCATTTTCCAAATAAATTTTGAAGAAAACACAACCTGACACCCCGAAATTTTGAAAATGACTCCTGCTATATATAAGGAGGAAGATTCCATTATGGTACAAAAAGGGTTATGGCCTCAGTCAAACCATCTCAACGGTCACGTGCCATTGAAGTGAGTTGGAGTGGTTGTCGACGGCATGACGTCGAGCCAATGTTGATTCGAGGCCCGTCTGTAAGTTCACTCATTGGTTGTTGTTTTTTTTTCGACTGTCAGTATGTTTATTTGTCTGTCTAACAGTCCGCCCGTCTGTTAGTCAGTCATTCTGCCAGTTTGTCAGTCAACCCTCTCTCTCTCTCTGTCTCTCTCTCTCATGACGTCAAAGCCCCTCCGTCAGTCCACTCATTAGTTTATTTCGGCTGTCAGTATGGACATTTAAATTGCACATATAGACAGATCGTTGGACATATTTCTCATGATAGATAGATAGACAGATAGATCTAGATAGATAGATAGATAGCGAATAAAACGAAAGTTACGTAAAAACTTATTTTGTGAATAAGGGTATCTCAAGCCATTGACATGGGTCATTCACAAAAAGATTTTCGTCAATTAAAAACGGATTTAGGATAAATGAATTTCGGTAATGAAAGTAAAATATTCTTTCCTTCTCAAGGCATTATATCAATGAAAACGGGTATATTTTCTCTCAAAATGTCTGAATATTTTTAGCATTTTAAGTTCCTCCAATACATTTGAATAGCGATGGCCGTTTCAATTTACGGCCAGTACTTTGCGCATGCGCAAGAATGACGTCATAAACGGAATTCCTAAAACCTCCTATACGGACAGCCACACCCTTAAGTTCGTGAGTTGTCAGGGAGCTAGAACAAAAGTACTGGTTACCACCCAGGAAATCATGCTCGTAATGCTCAGATGTGAGCGAGTAGCAGTAATAGGAAAAAAAAAAAAAAGAGAGAGAGAAAGTACCACAAATCAGGACAGGTCCTGGTCACAGGAATACCTCGGGGCTCTGTCCTGCAAGGTTGGCAAAAAAAGTGGGAAATACTCATATTTCCCAGGATGGCAGGAGTTCCCAAGAAATACAGGGAATTCCCAGGAAATAAACATTTACATAGATGTTACCAATTGAGACAGCTTAATATAAGTTAATATTTACATTTCCAGTGTAAAGTCTAATGTAAACCTGTAGAAAACGATTGCGTTCATACGTCAATGAACGCATCAAATCACATGATTTTCAGTGACGTTAAATGACGTCATTCTAAACCATTGTTCTCTACGGGCGTTGATGACGTCAACGCTGCTCCGCTATATGTAGAAAAACAGCGTGTAAATGTTTTTCAGCTTTAAAAGTTTGCCCTACAAGCATTTTTTCGCCCAGTGATGAGGGGCAAATAATGTAAATATAAAAAATAAACTTAATTTTTCTGCTTTTCATGAAAGTATGAACGACAGTGGGTCGCTAGCAAAGTTTAAATGAACCCCTTCGGGGTTCATTTACTTTGCACGCGACCCACTGCGTTCATACTTCCATGAACTGCAGAAAAATAAATTTCATTTCTTAAATATACCCCACCTACCTAGCTATTTGCGCAATATTGTAGGTACCAGTCCTACAGGGATGCCCTGATAAACTCTTTCTTTCCTAGAACTATTCTTCAATGGAAAAGTCTTCCCTCTTCTGCGATAAATGCCAAGACACAAAGGAGTTCAAAGCCTGTATAGTGTACATGTAAGATTGAGACTCAGAGGAATGCGTTTTAGGATACCTCTATTATTCGGATAGTAAATATTTTATGGACTTATCCAGTGACTTTTTTTTATCTTTAACTAAATTCTAAATTAAGCCACCCGTCCAACTGAGGTAATGGCCAAATGTGACAGACTCAATATAAGAAGATAGATAAAGATGGATAACCCCATTTAAGATTTTTATGCTTGGTTTAGTAAGACTGTTGACATATATGTATGGGGAGGTATGTTGCAAAATAGCTAATCGTTCATTATTTCAATTGAGTTACACAAATAAAGAGTGTTTTTCAATTAAATAAAAAATCATATTTCCCTCTTTTTCCCATTTTTACTGAATTTGGAGTATTTCCCAGGACGGTAATTACATGTACCAGTGGGAATTCCTGCCACTGGTATTTACTAACCAACCTTGCTGTCCTGGGCCCAAGTCATGTCCATGTCATGTATCTGGTCTATGGGCCGATATAAGACGCAGCATTTAATGCAGGTATGTTAGGGATAGATGCATGTAGAAATAAAGGAAAGCACCAAAATACTGGAAAGCAACCAAAATACCGGAAAGCACAATAGAAATACCAAAAAGCACTTTATAAATCCTCTCCCTTTGTTCAGCAGAGGAAGCGAAAGAAATGAATTCTTACAATGGGTGATGTCAAGGCAGCAGCCAGACAATCAGGTAAAAAGAAATGGCAAGAAATGTGGGAGAAATTAGAAACTAGAATGTAAAATATATGAAAGCGAGAGAGAACAGGTTAGACAATGATGTTGTGCACTTGGATGTGAACCCCCTACTGGAAGCTAAACATGATGAAGAATTTAAAGAGTGGAGAAGTTTTATTTTATCCCAGTTAGAGACCTTTGCGGTTGGAACAAATCATTTCACCACTCATAACTCCAATTAAAAACACTAAAGCGCGGCACACACTTGAAGTCACATATTCCATGGATTTCTTGTGCATTGTGCTGGCTAATCACAGCTGAGCACGGAAGTAATCATGTAGGAAATACAGTGCTCTTGCTCAAGTATTGTCTTAAAGGTGCATTATTGAGCTATCTGGAAAAAATGCTTCCAAAAATAAAATATATATAGCCTGTGTTTTTCTTTATAACAATACAAATGAATGCATTTTATGCAAAAATGCAAACAATTATTGACAGGTAAACGAGTTTGAGAGGGATTTCCTAACTAGGTTTCGAACACTAGTTAGAGCTATTTTTAGCTCGTGACAAAAATAGAATCCCCATATATGACATTATGCGACGTTCATTTTTGGCCTTGTTTGCTTAGGCCATGCCTGAATCAGAAAATAATGTGATGCTGAATACCATGCCATAAGTTACAACACTCAGAGACGATACAGTCGCCATGTATGTGTAAAGTGACAGATTTATTTTTAGAACAGAAATTCCGAACACATGTTCAGAGCGAAGGGTAAACACGAATGAAAACGACCATTTTCACAAAGTTCTGAAGCTGTATTTGGCTCCAAAAGTGTACACATGACAAACGAGTATGAATTGAAGATAAAAACCAGAAAAAAAATTTGAGACACGGTAGCTCAATAGTGCACCTTTAAACTATATTGATAAGTTTTCTTTGAAATACACATAGGAGGCTATTAGCTGGGTACCGACTACAGACATCTTTTCCATGTAGAACCAGATGAAATGGCTCATGATGAACTCCTCAAAAATCTTCTCTGGAACCAGTAGGCCAATTGTCATGATTTGTTTGTTTGATTTGAGGTTTAACGTCCCAGTCAACACTATAGGTCATTTTGGAGACGTTGCTTCCAATTTTGTGGGACTTTCAACCGACATTGTGAATTTGAGATTAAATGACATCTCAAGCCCTGTCGCCCAATGAAACCAGTATGGTTTATATGCATGGCCTTGCATTGCTTTGCCTGGGCAGGCTTAGATCCTCTATGTGGTTTACAGTACTCATGTGTGGTCGGTTTCAGCTGTGCGTGGAAGCAACCTGCAGCCGGTATATTTCTTGAAGCCCCGATGGGCGGGGGCTTTCCATTATCATGAAACTTGTTTTGTACATGTAGCGTTGGGGACTTGGACCCATCAAAGTTTGTTAAAATTGTGACTGTCGGACGACCTTGACCTATTTTACGCCAAGGTCAAATTTGGTCACATAGACTTTTGCGTGGGGAAAAGTCAAAACCGTGTATTTTTCAGAAACTATTGCAGTCTCTGATCTGAAATTTGGTAGATGCAGTACGCTAAATGAATGGATGAAACTAGTTGAGTTTCCTTGGCCTAAGGGTTTTTAGATATGAAGATTAAAACTTATTCTCTTCTGGAACCTCTGGACTATTTGTGACCAAATTTTTTATAAAAGTTTACAGAAACAAGGAAATGACAATTTATTACTTGTAATGACACATGACCAGTATAGCCACATGCCCATATAAGGTAAAAACACTTCAGAACTCTTCATCTCGGGTACCAATGGGCAGATTTTCATGAAACTTGATATTTAGCATTGGGGGACATAGGCCCATTATATATTCTTCAAATGATGACCCCTGGATGTCCTTGACCTATTTAATGCTGAGGTCAAACTGGTCGCATAGACATTTTATGGAAAATTACAGCATTCCCATTTACCCTCTGTAGAGGGTATTTTACCCCCAAAATTGGACCATGACCCCCAAAATTGATGAAGTCCCATATATTTTACTATACTCTATTAATACATTGAGGGTTCAAAAATGAATTAAAAGACCAAATTTACCCCCATCTTCAAAATGCTGTGGGAACCCTGTGAAAAAGTATAAACCATATATTTTTTGGAAACTGTTGCAGCCTGTAATCTGAAAATTGGAAGATGCAGTTAGGTCGTTGAGCGGATGGAACTATCTGAGTATTAAAGGTCAAGGTCATACTCTGACCTTGGCCTAATGTCATTCAAATATTAAACATAGGGGCTTGAAGAAATATATTG
The DNA here is from genome assembly GCA_963580285.1 of Lucinisca nassula. NCBI lineage: Eukaryota > Metazoa > Mollusca > Bivalvia > Lucinida > Lucinidae > Lucinisca > Lucinisca nassula. Next base: position 74,221,207 of record OY757011.1, on the reverse strand, counting down.
GCTGCATGATGCTTCCACGCAGAGCTGAATCCGGCCCGCACACTAGTACTGGTAAACCGCTTAGAGGATCTAAGCCTGTCCAGGAACCGGGGTGCGAGGCGGACCGTCCATGCTAATAAACCCTATTGGTTTCATTGGGCGACAGGGCTTGAGATGTCATTTCATCTCAATGTCGGGTAAAAGTCCCACAAAATTGGAAGCAACGTCTCCAAAATGACCTTTACAGTGTTGACGGGGACGTTAAACCTCAAATCAAACAAACAAACAAAATCAAATATTAAAATCAAACTTACTTTTACAGAAACCACTGCTCCATTTGTAACCAAATTTCATATGTCATAATGAAAGCTTTTAGAAACAAACAAGTGAAAATTTATTACTATGAGTTATATGCCAACATGCCCATATAAGGAGAACCCTTTTTTTTTCAAGTTATTTTTGCATTTTGCTATAATTGGAAAACTTACCATCATCATAAAACATGTTTAGAAACTTCTAGACAAGGTTGTCTGTATGGTTCTAAACATGTTTTATGATGATGGCAAGTGTTCCAGTTATAGCAAAATGCAAAAAAAACCTTGAAAAACAGTTAGCAAGTGACCTGACCCCAAGCATCTGCGTGATCTACAGCTATGAAGGTCACCCTTATAGCACAGTAACTAAGGCTGTCACTTTTAATCGTGTAATCAATTAATCATTCGATAAATTCCACAAAAATGATTATCATTTCTGATTTGCTTTTAATTGATTACTTGATGGGTACAATTTATTACCAAAAGTTATGTCTAAAATAGCTGGATGAGTGGCAAACAGAGCAGATCCTGATGAGACGCCACATTCTGTGGCGTCTCATCTGGGTCTACATTGTTTGCTCAGGCCTGTCTGTTCAAATATACATATGGTAAAGTGCAACATATGGTAAGAGTCATGCTCAAGCAAAAAACCAGACAGGTAAAATAATGACAAAAATCCTATTAGCCATTACTAATCGATTATCGATCGCAATGACAGGACTGATAATCGATTATCTTTTCAGCTCCAAATTAGCCAGCCCTAACAGTAACTATGTACATGGGTGTGTTTTCGTCATGTTTCAGGCAAAAGACTTGAAGGTATCTGGCATACTGGTATTGTGGTGTATGGTCAAGAGTTTTACTTTGGTGGAACAGGTGGTATCGAATGTTGTCCACCGGTAAGTTTTAAAGGGAAATTATAAATTTCTTGGGTAGCACTTCTTTGGGAAATATTTTTGTCTTGCTTATGGGATAGAGGTTAAGTCTTAAAGGAAAGAATATGTTCCTAATGAACGGATCCTTTCCTTTAAGAGTCCCCTTTGATAAGGTTAAGTTACAGGACAATATAATCGTAGCAACAGATAAGGTATTAGTATTTTATGATAATAGAAGAATAGTTTTTGTTAATTCTCCATAAAAACCAACATTGTATGTTGTGGGTATTCATTAGAACCGTTCTAATGAATACCCACAACATAGATTTAATGATTTATATGAGGAAATAAGAAAATCTATCCTTCAATTTATATCACAAAATACTTACTTTTCTACTGCTATGATAAGTATCATCTATGTTTTTAACCCTTATCTTGCTGAATATTCATTCAAGCCACACCCATTTCTGTCTGTCAACCAATCAAATTACTTGATGTAGTTTATTGCTACAAATTCACAAACTGAATGCAAAACAGTGTTGATCCTGATCAGATGGCTTCTTCAGAAGTCATCTGATCAGGATCTACACTGTTTGCAAAGATAGGGGTTGTCGTGAACAGCAATATAAGGGTTAAGACTTTTTCTTTCTAATTTGCGTACAGGTGCATTTATCTGTTTATAATCAAAGATGATTTGTTTGAGATTTAACATCCCCCTCAACACTATTTAGGTCATTTTAGAGATGTTGCTTCCAATTTTGTGGGGCTTCTTCCCGGCATTGAGATGAAATGACATCTCAAGCCCTGCCGCCCGATAAAACCAAAAGGCTTATATGCATCGGACAGTCTGACTCACACCACTAATGAAAGAGGAATGTTTAATATTAATAGATTATGATACGACTATTTATGTATTAACCTATTGTATACTAGTGGACTCTTCCAGTGCTATACATGTGTATGTTGGACACATCCATTTGTCATATCTGATCTGGGCCTGCACTGTTTGCAAAGGTACTCCTTTAGGGGTTTTCCACATACAATGGGTTAAAATATGAAAAAAATGGTGTCGGATACTTATGATTATTATGTCTCCCCCGAAAATTTTTTTTTCGGAGAGACATATTGTTTTTCCCCCGGGCGTCTGTCTGTCCGTCTGTCACACATTCTTGTCCGCTTTATAACTAGCTATTGTCACGAAACTTTGAATAACTCTCACATTTATACTTTTTGAATTATCTCCCTTGGAAGTTTGTTGGTATGTATATATGTATGGGCAAATCGTGTCCGGTCAATAACTTTCTGATTTTCTAATCGATTTTAAAATTACTTGGCAGAAATATTAACAACCATAATACGATGTGTGGTGCGCATGAGGCAGGTCGGTACCTCAAAGGTCAAGGTCATACTTAGAGGTCAAAGGTCAAAAAAGGGGCCTTTTTTTCGTATTTGGTCAATAACTTTCTTATTTTGAGATGGATTTTAAAATTACTTGGCATAATTATTAACAACCATTCGACGATGTGTGGTGCGCATGAGGCAGGTCAGTACCTCAAAGGTCAAGGTCATACTTAGAGGTCACAGGTCAAAAAAGGGGCCTTTTTTCGTATTTGGTCAATAACTTTCTTATTTTGAGATGGATTTTAAAATTACTTGGCATAATTATTAACAACCATGAGACAATGTGTGGTGCGCATGAGGCAGGTCGGTACCTCAAAGGTCAAGGTCATACTTAGAGGTCAAAGGTCAAAAAAGGGGCCTTTTTCGTATTTGGTCAATAACTTTCTTATTTTGAGATGGATTTTATAATTACTTGGCATACTTATTAACAACAATGAGACGATGTGTGATGCGCATGAGGCAGGTCGGTACCTCAAAGGTCAAGGTCATACTTAGAGGTCAAAGGTCAAAAAGGGGCCTTTTTTCGTATTTGGTCAATAACTTTCTTATATTGGGATGGATTTTAAAATCACTTGGCAAAAATGTTAACCAATATAAGACGATGTGTGGTGCGCATTAGGCAGGTCGGTACCTCAAAGGTCAAGGTCATACTTAGAAGTCAAAGATAAAAAGGGGCCTTTTTTTCTGGTTTTGTCAATAACTTGCTTATTTTTAGATAGAATTTGAAGTTACTTGGCAAACATGTTAACTATCATGAGACAATGTGTTGCAGTCATGATTCAGTTTGGTACCTAAAATGTCAAGGTCATACATAGAGGTCAAAGGTAAAAAAGGGGCCTTTTATCGTGTTTGGTCAATAACTTTCTTATTTTTAGATGGATTTTGACATTGCTAGGCAGAAATGTTAACCACCATGAGATGATGTGTTGCACGCATGACCCAGTTTGGTACCTGAAAGGTCAAGGTCATACATAGAGGTTAAAGGTAAAAAAAAGGGGCCCTTTTTGTGCTCTGTCAATAACTTTCTTATTTTTAGATGGATTTTGAAATTACTTGGGAGAAATGTTAACCACCATGAGACGATGTGTTGTGTGCATGGCCCAAGTTGGTACCTCAAATGTCAAGGACAAAAGGTCAAAGGACAAGAGGTCCAAGGACAAAAAGAGGTCTTTTTTAGTGTTCAGTCAATTACTTTTTTCTTCCTGGATAGATTGTGAAATTACTGGGCAGAAATGTTAACCATCATGAGACGATGTGGTGCACGCTAGACCCAGGTTGGTACCTCCAAGATCAAGGTCATACTAAGAGGTCAGGGTAAAAAAGTTTTTTTTTTGGGGGGGTCCAGTCATTAACTTTTTTATTTCTGGATGGACTTTATAAAGTAACCATGCAGAAATGTTCACCGTCATTAGACCATGAATCATGTACAAGATCAAAGTCCATACCTCCAATGTCCAGGTCATACCTAGAGGTCAAAGGTAAAAAAAAAGGGACAGTCAATAACTTCCTTATTCTTTGATGGATTATGAAATTACTTGGCAGAAATGTTAACCATCATGAGACGATGTGTTGTACCTCAAAGGTCAAGGCCATACTAAGAGGTCAAAGGTAAAAAAGTGCTTTTTTGTTTACGGCCAATAACTTTTTTATTTTTCGATGAACTTTTTTAAAGTTACTATGTGGAAATGTTCATCTTCATTAGATGATGTGTTGCACACAAGACCCAGCTCAATACCTCCAATATCAAAGTTATACTTAGCAGTAAAAACGGGGGAGACATCTGTGTTTTTGTAGAAAAACAAATTCTAGTTTGATATGAAAATGGTTCTCACCAAGGGATTGTCTAAAAAATTTAAAAGTAAACGACCACTCAAGTAAACTCTTTATTTTCAGACATAAATCACATTAACAAGTCTTTGTTATGAACAGCCCTCTAAACCCCACTGTATATAGAGAACACTGGGGCTTACATAGAGAACACTGGGGTAAACAGAAGTATAATACATTATTTTTCTTATTTCTACTCTGAGACATACATGTACATGTAGGATGTGACCATGTGTGTTCTTGTAACCGATTCTAATGAGCTTACACAACTTATGTTTGGAGTGTATGAAAAATGTCACATTCTTCACGTGAACAAGTACATGAAATAAAGACCTGCCTAAACCCCACTTTATATAGAGAAAACTGGTCTTTACGGGGGGTTAACATTATTTTCCTTATTTCTGCTCCAAGACATTGGTTGTGGGTACTCGTTAGAACCGCCTCAATGAGGCGGTTCTAATGAGCACCCAAAACCTATGTTTGGAGTATAAATAAGAAAAATGTAACAAATTTTCATCAGAAAAATTACCTTTTTTGTATTTTGAAAAATTCACTATATCACATGGATGTGTTATCGTAATGTTTTGTCAGAAAATTTTGGAGATAATGTGAAAAATGCACTATGTTGCACCGCTGTGTTGTAATATCCATGTAACGTACATGTTTTTATCTCAGTGTGGTACTATATTGGGCCAGCCAGATGTCAAGCATGCTGTGGGGCACACTCAAATACCATATGAAATATTCATTGACTACCTGATGGAATTGTCAAAGACAACATACAGGTAATTTTACCATTTGATTTCTAAACTGTCCTCCTATATAAAAAATACTTTCTTGATGTTTGATTGTTTTCTTTTGTAAAATAAATTCTGTATGCAACATACCGTAAAAATCCTTAAAATTTGGAGAACTTAAAGACTTCCAGTAATTCTCCTAAAATTATACATGTATTAAGAAATTATTTTCATGATCCAGCAAAGAGTCTAAAAGGTGCAGATGGAAGGGCAAACAGTGTAGACCCTGATCAGACTGGAGCAGTCTGATCTGTGTCTACACTGTATGCTTAGGCCTATCTGTCCAAATACTAAGGATCATTACGGTATTCTCCTTTAATTAATTTTTGTGTTAATCTATGGATGCATTTCTGTAATTCATCACTTTGCAAAATCAGTGAAATGAATACCCTTGCAAAATAAAAGTGAATGCAATGATCAGGAATCAATAAATTAACCCACACCACCCATTAGAGACACCAAAGGGAAAGAAGCACTAACATTAAATAACTAGACCCTTATGGAAACATCAATGGCTTTCCTAAAGGCAGTGTTCTGCCAAGAAATTCAAAAACATGGGCCAATGGCCCATCAGACAGGAAATTGTCGGGCCATTTACAAAAAAGTGGGGCCATTCACCAAAAAAGCAGGGCCATTCACAAAAAAAAATCAATTTATACAAAGGGCGAGTATGACCTCTTGAAAGGGCCATTTATCAATCAATATTTTATTTCTGTCCGACTTTTAAATGTGGAAATACAATGTTAAACAGGTGTTGTAGACTTTGACATGAAAATCATGACCTTGCAGTCGGTACACAAAAAAGATCAAACAGAATTTTTTTCTTGGCCTTCAGCTAAATGTGTCTCATTACTATTTTTAGCCTAAGGAAATATAATTTTGGGGAACACTGAAACATGGGTTGATCAAAAAGAGACAGATCAGCCTGCGCAGCCTGATCAGAACATTCGCTGTTGGCTCTACAATTAAGTAGGAATCTGTTACCATAAACAAATTATTATAAGAGCGTTGGGTATTATCAAACCAAAGGCAATATTTACGGCCACTGACACGTGACCAGTCCACAGGTGTCAGGTGTGAAAAACGTGTTGGGTTAATTTTGAGAGGCTAAAAATATATATTGGGCTGCAGATTAATAGACTTCAAAGGAAAGCAACCGGATCAAGACATGATGACGGTTCGTTCCTCGAGAAAAAGGTGCGCCCGGCAATAATTTGGATGCGCCCACAGGCCCATGGATGTCAACTTTTCTGCGCCATACAGATTTTTTCCGCGCCAATGGCGCAAGGGCGCGGCCTTGGCAGAACACTGCTAAAGGACAGTTACTTTCGTACGAAATGGCCAATTGGCTATCCAAAACAAGAAGATATACCGGTAACCAATACAATCATTCAAATACGTGTACAGACATGTTAAGTTTTGAAAATAAAAATGAGGGAGACAGCGCGTTCGAGGAGGATTGGCGAGTGCCAAAGGCGCGAAGTCTCGGTGGCAGGCTCTCAGGATAGGCTAGAAAATGGTGCATTCTGAGAGCTTTTTGAACATTTTTTGTTTATTCTCTACCCTCCTGTCCATAGATAAATAACTAATAAATATTTTAAAATCATTTCATTGAGACGATGCCTACAAACTAACACCTAGCCATACCAGTGCCCCCATCCCCCCCACCCCAGCCCCAGGTGTATAATGGTTCAGCACAAGAGCATATCTTATCATTTATGCCCAGATAGGTCACAACATAAGTAGCCCAATTGATTCTATATTCCAAGGCAGTGATTTTTTTACAAATTTTCAACTATGCGTCCTGGGACTCGCTCAACCAAAAAACTGTGCGTCCGAAATCTGAAAGTATGAGTCCCAATATTTGGAGGGAAAAAAGGAAGTACAAAAAAGATCGGTTCAGAATAAAAAGCCATTATTCATAGTTAAAAATAATGCGGTCTAGTATCTATTATTTGCAATGAACAGAATCAATCATCAACTTGTGTTGTTTACTAGCCCAAAGAAATCCTGCTAAAGTGTACGTTTTTTAGTCTATTTTCCGTAATGTTTTCTACTTTCGTTTTCGATAAATGCGCACCGCAACCTGTGTGTGAAATTTACTTCATGCACAATGGAGATAATATTCCGAACCATTATCGACAAACGTTTCCTCCCCTGATTAGGACACCAGCTATCTAGGTTCAGGGGCTGACAAATCCATTGCCCGGCCGCCTGGTACAAGTCCGAAATCGCGCTGGGCAGGTGCACTTATGACCTTAGGACGCCCGGTCAGGCAAGTGCAAAAAAAAAAAATCGTCTACAGCTGTCAGTCTTTTGGGTCCTTAAAATACAGTAAAACTAGAGTAAGTAAATCACAATAATTGTGCTGCACTGTCCTGCTTTGTCGACAATTCAGAGACAAACCGTCTGTGTATTTATAACAGTTCAATTATGAAACTATTGTTAATCCCTGTCATATAATTGCCAAGTAAACATGATTGCCCTGCGGAGCGTGTCTTTCATTTCTGGCGATAAGCCAACTTGAACAAGGTGTGAAAATATGGTCAAGTTATGTCTCTTATTTGCGTTTATTCCCCAATCATAAAATTTAACCCACAATCAAAGTAAAAATGATTTACTCGCACCTCAGACAATTAGCTACATCTAACGGTAGATGCATTATAACGGTAGATGCATTATAAAAACGGATCGTGAATGGTTATGTTTTGGCGCCAAATAGCAGACGCTCGGCTTGGCGAGAAAAGTCAAACACTGTTGTTGGAGCTGCTGGGGATAATTCGGGGGCTGTGCAAAGCACTGTTTTCTATCCACCTCCATTCACAACCGTTTAGCTATCGAGAAAATATTTTTACCGGTTCCAAACATTTTTTTAAGAACAGGATACAGCCCATTACAATAAAACAATGGCATTAAACACGTGCGGGGTTGCTGGCATCGGATGACGTCATTTGACACATTTACCGATCACATGCAGAAAAATGGTAGAGTTGGTTTGTAGGCGGCGATTTGGATGGCGGAAAACTTTGATGTTCGCATTGAACTTGTTTATGTGAAAGTTTGGGCTCATTTTGGATGGAGGGGATTCTTGTCTTGTGGTTGGATCATTAAATTGTACCTGTATTGATTTTTCAGTGACTCGTTGGGCTGTTGAAGGTTCGGTAAAAGTGCAGTATTTTATCACTTCCGCCGATATTTACAGCAGTGAAAACGAAAGTTGGATTTTTCGCCCATGAAATATTTGCGTCCGACGGACGCACATATTTTATGATCGTGCGTCCTCAGTCCTATTTGTGCGTCCTGGACGCAGGACGCAGGGGTAAAAAAATCACTGTTCCAAGGGCCATCCAATAACCAAAGTTTCAGAAGTGTAGCTCCAATAGTTTAGAAGATATGGCAAAATAATACTTTTTGACCTTTGACCTTGGGGTCATGTTGAGGTCGAGGTCATCCCAAAAGTATCCCAATATATTCTATATTCCAAGGGCCATCCAATAAGCAAAGTTTCAGAAGTGTAGCTCCAATAGTTTAGGAGATATGGCAAAATAATTCTTTTTGACCTTTGACCGTGTGGTCATGTTGCGGTCGAGGTCACCCCAAAAGTAGCCCAGTATATTCTTTATTCCAAGGGCCATCCAATAAGCAAAGTTTCAGAAGTGTAACCCAAATAGTTTAGGAGATATGGCAAAGCCATACATTTTTACCTTTGACCTTGGGGTCATGTTGAGGTCAGGGTGATGTCAAAAGTAGCCCAATTCATTTTATATTCCAAGGGCCATCCAATAACCAAAGTTTCAGAAGTGTTACTCCAATAGTTTAGAAGATATGGCAAAATAATACTTTTCGACTTTTGATCTTGGGGTCATGTTGAGGTCAAGGTCACCCCAAAAGAAGCCCAGTTTATTCTATATTCCAAGGGCCATCGAATAAGCAAAGTTTCTGAAGTGTAACTCCAATAGTTTAGGAGATATGGCAAAGTCATACTTTTTACCTTTGACCTTGGGGTCATGTTGAGGTCAAGGTCACGCCAAAAGTAGCCCAGTGTCATCTACATCCCATGTACTATCCACAGGCAAAGTTTGAAAAGTGTGCCTTAATCGGTTTCAGAGGAGATCCATTCCACAGAAACGCAACAGACGTAAGTACACTCACATACATACATACATACATACATACATACATACATACATACAGACCCACTGACTGACAGACACTCGACTCTGACACGAAAATAATATACCCGATTATTCTTCGCAAAAGCGGGTATAATAGTCCAAAATTTCGATCAAGTCTCAAGCACAACAACTTTATTCCCCTCCGACTTTTAAGTGCGCAAATACGGTAGATAATACTGTAGTTGTCACGGTCAATAACGGTACTTTTTCAAGTTCAAATTAATTGCAGACATGTCATAACAGCTTGTCCAATTAGCAATTAAAGATACTGAAAGTTATATAAACTTGACACGCATGATTAACACAAGCTGCAGCCGATATACATGTACTCAAAAGATCATAAGTGTCAGGTTAGCGAGAAAAGAGATTAAGAATGCAGATTAGTTTATAATTTAATGATCCAGCCACAAGACGAGGACCCCTCCATCCACAACTTTCACACCCGCTCAACAAGCAAGTCAAAGGCGAACATCAATGATCTCCACCACCAAAATCGCCATGAAATCCACCCTCCACAAACAGCAGCTACCGTTTTTCTGTACGCGCTCGGAAAATGACGTCATCCCACCCCAGCAAGCCCACACGTGTTTAATGTTTAATCGTTGTATTTTATTTTAATGGGGCGTATTTCTTTCATAAAAATGTTTGCAACCGGTAAGAGCTGGATAGGGAACGTGCCTTCCACAATTCCCGACTTATCCCTGGAAGCTCTGTGTCAATCACCAACAGCAGCATATAGATGTGTTTACACACGTTAAAGGGTTCGACTTTTCCCGCCAAGCATCTGCTATTTTGGCGCCAAAACATAACCATGCACGAGATGGTAGAAAAGTCTGTTTTTATCATGCATAAATCTACCGTTAGATGCTGCTTAACATCTTAGGAGCGATTACATCATTTTCACACTGATTGTGGATTAAATTTTATGATTGGGGGATAAATGCAAATTAGAGCCATAACTTAATCTTATTTTCACACCTTCTCACATAGAAGATTGTAGGCTTATTGAGACCACCGGAGGCTTTTGTTTTGTTGGTTGAAGGAAATTAACCGTTATGATTTACTTTCATTTTTGCAATCACTTCAAGAAACGACTGTTTTCATTTGTAAATGCCCATCCACAGGTGTGGAACCGTGTTTTAATCCCCAATAATACTCGACAGTGCATTAATTATTATCAGTTTTACTCACGGATTAACTCGGATTTTTCCGTTGGTTTGCACACATGAAAATACAAGCACAGCTTTTCAAATATTTGCCCAAAAACGGTATTTTCATTTTTCCGGGAGTTTTATCCTGAATTTCGTGAGGCGTGAGGAAAGCTATTTTTTCGGGAGTCTCCCGCGATTTTCGGGAGACTTAACATGTCTGCGTGTATAAACTATAACAAAAAAATAAACTGTGACAGAAGAATGGTCAGTGAAAAGTATTTCACCGGGTGGGGGGCTTAAATCTCTTCTTAAACCGTCATAGCAATTAATAAAAGGGGGGGTCTAAAATTGATTCTTAAACTGTCAAAGCAATTAAGGAGGGAAGCAAAGTTATCAGTCATGATTTGGTTAATTACCATGCATGCAGTCTGTCATATACATGTAACATCTGTGTCATAACCATCTTTTTGTGTTGATGAATCGTTTTACGCAATTGGATATTTAAATCATTGCAAATATATATTTTTGTGAATTTATATATTAAATCACCATAAAATTTGGACTCCGAATACTTCTGATAGGCCTTGTTGCAGAAGAGATTTAAGTTCAACGTTGAACTTTGAAATTAAATTGGAATGATGTCTATAAAATTTATAAAAGGCTTAGGGTCACTGATGAGGCTTTATTAGCCGAAACTACGTAGTATGACCCATCTTCTTTCTTATGAATGTTTTCATTGCTTTTAAAGGAACTCATTTTTGATTTTTATTTGCCTTCACTGCAGCTGGTGTTGTGCCGTGTGGCGGCCGTAAAACGTCTCCCCGTACATCAACCATAGTGCAGTTTATATTTTACTTTTGGTCCTTTGAGATCAGCGTGAATATTCTGAGAAATCGGAAATAAATTATTGGTTTACACTCATATTCTAGACAGGTGTTTAATTATTGGACCCCATTTTGATTTATATCAGTCTTTGAATCGACTGCCTATTCGAAATTCGCAAAATTGCAGTATGTTTCCTCTGGCTTTCTTTGCAGGATCATTATAGGGTCACTGATGAGGCTTTATTAGCCGAAACTACGTAGTATGACCCATCTTCTTTCTTATGAATGTTTTCATTGGTTTTAAAGGAACTCATTTTTGATTTTTATTTGTGTAGTTTACTAGTTTATGATACCAATAACCCTGATTTAGAATTTTAGCAGCTAACAATTTATAACAAGTGTTGAAGTCAGTTATGTGTTACTCAACACTAGACAAGAAGAGAGAGGCTAGGATTTACAGATAACTCTCTTTAGCCCCCGCCCATCGGGCTTGAAGAAACAGATAGGCTGCATGATGCTTCAACGCAGAGCTGAAACCGACCCTCACACGAGTACTGGTAAACCGCTTAGAGGATCTTGGCCTGCCCAGGCAATGCGGTGCGAGTCGGTCCGTCCATGCTTATAAACCCTATTGGTTTCATTGGGTTGCAGGGCTTGAGATGTCATTTCTTCTCAGTACTGGGTAAAAGTCCAACAAAATTGGAAGCAACGTCTCCAAAAAGACCTCCATAGGAGACAATTTGCATGAGATGTCAAATCTTTTTTTCTGGGAAAACAAGAAAAGTATTTCAAGTCTGCTGAAAAAAAATACTCAGCATGCATAGGGTTAAAGAGTTACCTAAATCACTCATCGCTGAATACAGTTACATGTATGACTATCAAAACTTATTTTCTTTCAGACCGGTTGACTACCAACTGTATGCAGTTACATGTATGACTATCAAAACTTATTTTCTTTCAGACCGGTTGACTACCAACTGTATGCAGTTACATGTATGACTATCAAAACTTATTTTCTTTCAGACCGGTTGACTACCACCTGCTAGATAAAAATTGTAACTCATTTAGCTCTGAAGTTGCTAGATTTCTTACGGGAAATGACATTCCTTCGTATGTTACTGGTCTTCCTGCGGAAGTAATGAGCACGTAAGTTTGTCACATTGTTTGATTATACCTGTAGTAGGCTTTTGGTAAAAGGTGACAGTTCAAAGGTCGTCCTTCTTATTTTCCATCAAAGTAGATTTTGTGAGTACATGTACTTAACCCATTGTATACTAGTAGACGGTCCCATTTCTTTATGTTGGATATGTCCATTTGTCATATAATGGGTGTCAGGCCAATTTATTCTATTTTTGATGGAGAATTCTGTTAGCAAATAGTGCATGCCCTGATCAGATGCTGCGGTGTCTGATCTGGGCCTGCACTGTTTGTCACGATCAGATGCTGTGTTCTGCAGTGTCTGATCTGGGCCTGCACTGTTTGCCAACATATCCCTTTAGGAGTTTCCCGCATGCAATGGGTTAATGAGTCTTACCTCATTGGGGTGACACTATACCATATGATTTAATGGAGAATATATGAGACTTCTTGCACCCTCACCCATTGGGGCATAGAGATGTAGATTTAGCTGCATGTTGCTTCCACTCAGAGCTGAAACTGATCAATGTTTTAAGTACCAGTAAATGGCTTAGAAGGTCAAAGTCTGCCAAGGAAAAATAGTGTGAGTAGGACCTTCCCTTATACCCAAGTAGCTTTTTGGGATAGTAGTGCTTGGTACATGTATGTAATTTCATCACAGTGTCAGGTAACAGTCTCACAAAATCACAAGCAACATCTCCAAAATGACATTAAAAGTTTTGATGAATTAAACTTTCATTGCCATTGTCCACATGACTATCAATGACCAATAAAATTAAACCATGCAAATAGCGTTTGTAACAAATTGAGATATTTACATTCTCAGTGCATTTACGAAAAAAAAACATTATATTTAACTACTGGGAAGCAATGTTGTTCATACTTCATTGAATACATTTAGGATCTTACATGAGTGTTCATGTATTATTGGATTTATTAAACAAGTTGATGAAAAGGGATAAAATGCGAGGCTTTGCCCAGCATTTTATCCCTTTTCCTCAACTTGTTTAATAAATCCAATAATACATGAACACGTATGTAAGATTCTATTTATCATATGACATTTAAAACGCATTTTATTCACGATAGTTTGCAAAAATATCAATATTCCGCCATTAGTAAACGGGACGTCGTTAAGGACGTTGTACATTTCACATTACGGAATGTATCTAGCTAATTTGCATATTTAATCCACCAGTTGATTATCGAAAATATTACATGGCGTTATTACACTCTCAGACGCGACATCATATGATAAATTGAGTTACTTGATGTCAGCGATGTTGAAATAAACAATGATTGGACGATGGCAACGTTATGGCCCCAGCGGCGCTGTTCCGGTGTCAAACTAGGAAAACTGGCAATTGTTTTTTTCTTTCATTTTAGCTTGGCCCCCGCCCATCAGGGCTGGAAGAAATAGGTGGTCTGCATGATGCTTCCACGCTGAGCTGAAAACGACCGCACATGAGTACTGGTAAACCGCTTAGAGGATCTAAGCCTGCCCAGGCAAAAAGGTGTGACTCGAACCGACCATGCTTATAAACCCTATTAATATCATTGGGCGACAGGACTTGAGATGTCATTTCATCTCAACGTTGGGTAAAAGTCCCACAAAATTGGAAGCAACGTCTCCAAAATGACCTATACAGTGTTGAGGGGGATGTTAACACTATCACTGAGGTCCAAAGCAGAAACCATGTAAGTAAAACAACCATGTTATATCTAAACAAAAATGTATAGATTATATAGAAAAATGGCCATTTGTGGTCATTTTTTTTCTTTCTATATAATCTATCCATTTTTCGGATCCTTGTTGAAATCGTGCCGTATCTCAAAACTTGTTGTAAAGAACAGCGATATAATGAGGTTGTGGTGTAATGGTTATTTAAAACATTTTTGTCCCACTCTTGTGGTTGTGAAGTAAGATAGCTGTGCATAAAGCCTATTCTGTAAAACCTGGACTGGACTGTTGGCTGGGCAAATAAGTTCAACACGGATCAGATTGTCGTAGAAAGTGGCATCAGATCATGGTCCACACTGCTTAAAAAACAGGGGCCAGTTCAAAACTAATGATATTGTTATTTCACCTATCTTTAAAATTTTGATCATTTAATATGACAAATATACTTACATGTTTTATATTTTTGCTGAAAAAATTTGAGCAGCTTTTGCTTTTTGCCCAGCCACAGTCCAGTCCAGGTTTTACAGAATACGCTTTATGCACAGCTATCTTACTTCACAACCACAAGAATGGGACAAAAATTTTGTTTTTTTGTTTGATTTGAAGTTTAACGTCCCCGTCAACACTGTAAAGGTCATTTTGGAGACGTTGCTTCCAATTTTGTGGAACTTTTACCCGACACTGAGATGAAATGACATCTCAAGCCCTGTCGCCCAATGAAACCAATAGGGTTTATTAGCATGGACGGTCCGCACCGCTGTTCCTGGACAGGCTTAGATCCTCTAAGCGGTTTACCAGTACTAGTATGCGGGCCAGATTCAGCTCTGCGTGGAAGCATCATGCAGCCCATATATTTCTTCAAGCCCCTATGGGCGGGGGCCGGAATGGGACAAAAATGTTTTAAATAACCATTACAGTAAAAATCACACTATATTAGATATTGCACTTGCTAGAACAGTTAACAATTTGACCACTAATGAGCTCGTTAAGCTAATGATGCTTTGAACAACTGAACCCAGGAATTTATGGTTAATGGACAAAGTGTTTAATTCCATTGAGGACCATTTTCCAACAAGACACTCAGCGACTGTTGACCTACCGGTGCTGTCAGTACTTTTGAGCTGTCAGTACTTTCGATTTTTCATTGTTATTTGTATGAATTGAGGCTTTACAACACCATCAATACTATTTAGGTCATAGAGGATCTTACATGAGTGCTCGTGTATTATTGAATTTATTAAACGAGTTGAGGAAAAGGGATAAAATGCGAGGCTGTGCCGAGCATTTTATCCCTTTTCCTCAACGAGTTTAATAAATTCAATAATACATGAGCACGAATGCAAGATTCTATTTATCATATGACATTTTAAACGCATTTTATTCACGATTGTTTACAAAAATGTCAATATTCCACCGTTAGTAAATGCGACGTCATTAAGGACGTCGTACATGTAACGTTACGGGACGTATCTAGATAATTTGCATATTTAATCCACTAGTGGATTATCGAAAATAATGCATGGCGTTATTACACTCTCGGACGCGACGTCATATGATAAAATATGGAGACGTTGCTTCAAATTTTATGCTACTTTTACCTTACATTGAGATGAAATGACATCTCAAGCCTTACCATCCAAACAAACAATAGGGTTTATATGCATGGAAGGTCCGACTCTCACAACTTTGCCTGGGCAGGCTTAGACCTTCTAAGTGGTTTACCAGAACTTGTGTGCAGTTGGTTTCAGCTCCGCATGGAAGCACCATGCAGCACAATCTATTTCTCCAAGCCTCATGCGTACTGCTATATCTGCCTTTGTCATATTTGGAGGTTGATCAATACTTTACCCTTTTTCAGCCCCTTTGGCCAGATGATAAGACCATTCATAGATTCAATGTCAGTCCAGCCTACAGGAGGACATGCCCTGTTTCCAGATGCTCCTCCTCCAGCCCAAGCACCAGCCGGTGGGACACAGAAGCCTCAGACATCCAGTCAAACAGCTAGTTCTTCAAGCAAGACTAATAAAGAAAAAACAAAGCCATTTGTGTATAAACAGGTATATTAGAGAAATGAAATGGGGAAAAAAATCATATCAATTACAGCAGAACTTTGATGGCTAGAACACCGATGGCTCGTTTACTATGGCTGAGTCGAACGCATTCTTGAGACCCCTGGTGGAAGTCTCTACATTAGAAATACATGTGTAGTGATGGAAAAATTTAAGATATTCTTGTATACTACCTTGCAAATGTATGCTGTTTGTACTCATTAGAATCGCCTCAATGATGTTATAGAACACCGAAAAAAGAAAAAAAAGTCCCAAACATACCCCCTTTATGCTTACTGTCTCAAACAGATTTTCGTGGTCCCAAAGGTGTTCGAGCCATTGAAGTTTGACTAAATAAGTGTTCTTACATGCTAAAATTGCCTCCAATCTCTTATACCTATTCTCTAAGGGAGATGTGTGTGAATAGCACCCTTGGCAAACTTAAGAGTTTTATTATAACTTTGTGATGATATGTCTACTTCCAAGATTTTGCAGAGAAGCATTCTGTTTGCAGTTTTGTCTTAGTTGACTTAAAAAAACAATTTACCATAAAAATCTTAAAAATTCAGACACCTTTAGGACTTGCTATAATTCTCCTTAACCCTTGTCCTGCTGAATATTTATATATGCCACACCCACTACTGATTATCAACCAATCAGATTACCTGATGCAAATTATTGCAACAAATTCACAATCTGAATGGCAAACAATGTAGATCCTGATCAGATGGCTTCTTCAGAAGCCATCTGATCTGGATCTACATTGTTTGAAAGGTATGGCATATCCGGGCTCAGCAGGACAAGGGTTAACTTTTAACAAATTTGTTTCATGATCCAGCAAGGAGTTCAAAAGGTTCCAACGGAATGGCAAACAATGTATACCCAGATCAGACTGCTCCTTTAGGAACAGTCTGATCTGAGTATTAGGCCTATCTGTCCCAATACTTTAGATCATTATGGTAGATTGTCTGTTCTTTAATTGCACCCAGGTCTTCAAAGTCAGGAACCAGCCTGTTTGCTTTGAGATAACAGTAGTTTGAGAAAAAAGGATGGTGATGTAAGAAACATAGCAGACATTCATCTGTCTGATCTGGGTATTAGGCCTATCTGTCCCAATACTTCAGATCATTATGGTAAATTGACTTTTCTATAACTGGACCCAGGCCTTCAAAGTCAGGAACCAGCCTGTTTGCTTTGAGATAACAGTAGTTTGAGAAAAAATGGATGGTGATGTATGTCTGCTATGTTTCATAGCAGACATTCATCTGCTGTTTGTGACATTGTGAACTTATGATATAGGGATCATCAACATTAAAGCTCTAGGCTGAATGTTCAGATATCTTCTGAGGGACCCAGGAAATGTAGTGAAATTCCTCTTTTAAGACCACCTAAAATTCAGACTAATTCTGCTTTAAAAAGCTCATTTAGTAGGTTGCAGTTATTCTTTCTTTGTGTTTTCTCTGTACAATGTCCTCTGGTCAGAGAACACCTTTGGGACTGTTCAAAAGTGGTCTTAAAGACCACTTTTGAACAGTTCCAAAGGTGGTCTTAATACAGGAATTTTACTGTATTTGCTGGCCCCCACCCATCGAGGCTTGAAGAAATATATGGGCTGCACGATGCTTCCACACAGAGCTAAATCCAACCCACACATGAGTACTGGTAAACTGCTTAGAGGATTTAAGCCTGCCCAGGCAAAGCGGTGTGAGTCGGACCGTCCATGCTTATAAACCCTATTGGTTTCATTGGGCAACAGGGCTTGAGATGTCATTTCATCTCACCGTCTGGTAAAACATATAAACTCTTCAAATGCGGTTGTAAATTGTTTGATTTGAGACTGTAAAACCAACATGGCAGCTAGTTCTGAATGTTGTTAACAATGACATAAGTTCCACAAAATTTTAAATACTACGTTCATGACATCAATATTAAGATGCTGGAGGTAACATAAACAAAGCAAGCCCCATCTTGTGTTATCAAAATTTGAAAACCAGTATAATTCAAACAGCACACGAAATTCATGATTTAACAATGGGTTTTGTAGTTAAAATGGCTTATGGCTCATGCTCACCTTGGCTGAATGGAAATGCCTTCCATCAGTTGATGAGAAATGCAGATATACTCAATTCATACAACACAATAATTTTCAACTAATAAATAAATAGAAACTTTTGATTGTTTTCAATTCATTCTGTTCTTTATTCCATTATTTTCCGTTATAAACTCTTATTAAACATTTTCCCACTGAGGACCATGATCAGCGTACATATAGTGCATGCAGAAGGAAACATTGATGACGTCTTCTGTAAACATTACGAAAACATGCCTATACATATACACTGTAAATTTTACCGCAGTAAAAATAAAAAATTTAAGATAAAAAAATGTGATATTTTTCTTGTTTCTGGTCAAAATATAGATTGTGGTACATGTTAGAACCCACAATCTATATTTTAGAGCAGAAATAAGAAAAATAAGGTTTACCCCTGTAAACCCCAGTTTTACTGCAAAAAAGTGGATTGAAGGGGGTCAAAACTATAGGTAACAAGACGTTTCGCCCCCAAGACGTTTCCCCCCTGGTCGTTTCCCCCCTAGTCGTTTCGCCCCCTTTTTTGGCCCCTAGTCGTTTCGCCCCCTAACCCTAGTCGTTTCCCCCCCAAACCCTAGTCGTTTCGCCCCCAAACTATTTTACTATATTTTATATAAAAAAGATTCGTATATGACAGAAAGAGAGAGAAGAACCTGTTCTTTGAATGAAAATGTTTATTAGGAATTATTACCTGTTTTGATCAATATCGTTAATCACATTGTTTATTTGATTTGACACATTAAACACGCAATTAATGCCCTTAATGATAAGGTGTGAAAACACGCGCTCTTTGCAAAGTTAAACGTCTTTAATTATCGCTTAAGCACCTTTACCAGTTTTGTTTTAAATTGGTTGGTTGGTTCGTTAACAGAGTCGACCAGTAATACATTGTTGAAGATTGCCGCAAATGCCGTCTACGCAACATCGCCTCAACGCCGATGCAACGTAATAAAATTGCATCGCCGTTGATACGATGTTGCATACACATTGTGTGCCCACTAGGTAATACATGGTTGAGTATTGCCGAACAGATACAGATACTTAGGCTGACGTGACAGGGCGATGATGCTACTTAAATATTTGCCTCTTCTCACCTCTAATAAAAGTTCAACATTGAAAATTAGCCTAAGAGTGAAAAGTGGGCGAAACGACTAGGGGGACGAAACGACTAGGGGGACGAATCGACTAGGGGGGAAACGACCAGGGAGGAAACGTCTTGGGGGCGAAATGACTAGGGGAGGAAACGGTTTGGGGACGAAACGTCCCGGATTCAAACTATATAGGTGTGTTTGCATGATGAATGCACTTCGCATGACTGTCATGAAAAAGCTTTGCAGTATAACAAATTCATTATTTTGATTCCCTACCTAACAGCGATATTTGCTCTTGCTTAAAGCAAATAATGCTCACAGGCGGCAATGTGATCCCATGCTCCCTGTCAAGAGTCAAAATAGCTAATAACCATTACGAAAACATGGCTATACATATGTATTGTAAACTTTACTCCAAAAAATGAATATTTTGAGATGAAAAAATGTGATAATTTTATTTCTACTCAAAATATAGATTATGGGTTTTCATTGGAACTGCCTCTTTGAGGCGGTTCTAATGAGTACCCACAATCTATATTTTAGAGCAGAAATAAGAAAAATAAAGTTTACCCCTGCAAAACCCCAGTTTTACTATATATAAAATAAGGTTCAAGGGGGTCAAAATTATATAGGTGTGACTTTGTGATGGTCTTTGTTTTTACAGAGTATAGCCTCAGAATCAATGTGGATGGAGGATGGTTCGGATCTGTCAACAGTAGACAAAGCTCTAATGAAAGAAATTTACGAGTACCTATCAGAGAGGGATCCTTCATGGTCACTGGGGAGAAATCATTTAAATCTTCTACATAAACTGGTGTTAGAAAATGCTCACTGGGGTGTAGATGCTCTATTTATATTACAAAAGCTGGCTTTGATAGAAGATATAATTGGAGTTGTTAAGAATGATCCTAATTGTTTATTAAAAGACATTTTAGGAAAGTTTGATGATACTCTGGAAACTAAAAGAGCTGAAATTACAAAACTGGTATGACATTTTTTTTTCTCTTTGACTGTATGGGAAACTCCATTGTTTTTGGCCAAGCTGCACATGGCAAGGTCAGGGTATGATAACACACCCAAGTGCTGCAATAGCATCTTTCATATTTGTAGACATTACAAAATCATGCCAATACAAATACATTGTAAATTTAACTGCTGGCCAAACCAAATATTGTGTGATATTTTTCTAAATTCTGCCCAAAATATAGATTGTGGGTACATGTTACATCAAGGCGGTTCTAATGAGTACCCACAATCTATATATTAGAGCAGAAATACAAAAAATAAGGTTTGTCCCTGTAATCCGCAGTTCTAGGATATAAAATGGGGTTAAAAGGATCGGAATTATACGGCATGTTTTTGTGATGGCAAGCATTTTTGAGATGAAAAATTTTGATATTTTTCTCTTTTTTCATTTGCTCCAAATATAGTTTGTGGCGTGGATAGTTTTCAGAGTTGCCTCATTAGGGCATTTCTAACAAGTACCCTCGGGCATGGCTGCATCCAATTCACGTTAGCTTGCAGTGGACAAGGCCTGCTGTCTTAGCAGCAGGTAAGGGTAGAGGGAGGCTGTTCTATTTCTTCTGTTTCTTCACTTCCATTCATATACCTCCTCACCTGTCCATCTCTTTCATCTCCTCTACTATCTCATGTCTTTTTTCTCTTTTCTTGCACACCAGATAACGAAATCCATAGTTTTAGCTTGGGATAGAAATTCTGTTCTAACCCTGATGTTTTTACCCAAAATTGAATATTCTCGCGTGTTTGATTAATGCACTGGTTGACTACCACCTCATATGCTCTGTCCTTAAGGTTGATGTCACTGCATGATACGTGATGTCACTAAACATCACTGTAGTGTCATCACAATATAGCGGACGTCGGTAACTGAAGTGACTGCAGTATTAAAATCCCATGCTCAGAAATGGAAGGTATGCAAGAAAAGAATCCTTCATGGGCATGTGAAGGGTGGATAGAAATATCTGTCTCTTGGGATCACTGTCCCGCATCACTTGGCAAGCCTTGTGATGCCAGACAGTGACCCTTGGGACGGATTTTTCCATCCACCCCTCACACCCATATAAGATTCTTATAGTCTTCCTTTCTCTGGGAGATCATCATGTAAACATGTCCGTGAAATGAACACCCCTGTAAGCCCCACTTTATATAGAGAAAACTGGGGTTTACTGGGATATACATTATTTTTTCTAATTTCTGCTCCAAGACATAGGTTGTGGGTACTCATTTGCACTGCCTCAATGAGCACCCAATACCTATGTTTATAAGAAAAATATCACAGATTTCTTCAGAAAATTATCATTTTGGACATATGAAAAATGCACAGTGTCACATGGATGTGTTATCGTAATGTGACACAAAATAATCCACAAGGGTCAACATGTTGTTAAACCCTAACACAATCAATCAATCAATCTAACAAGTACCCAAAATTGTTTTTTCTGAGCAAAAATAAGTAAAACAATGTGTATACTTGCAAACCCTTTATTAAATGCAAAATAGGGTTTACAATGATATACTTTACATGGACTTGTTTACATGATAGTCACAGACCTTTTGATCAAAATATTGTTTTTAGTGCAGATCCCGTTGGCATATGCATAGGCGTAGGGGTATGTGTCAGTGTGACACTTTCTTGTGTGCAAGTTACCTCATGAATTTCTGGGTGGATTTTAATCAAATTGGCATGGATATAACATTGGGACAGGCTGAAGATCTGATTAGGTTTAGGTGGCCTTGACCTTATTCTCAAGGTCACAGCAGTGATGTTAAACTAAGCTTGTTTTGAAAGGGATATGTGGTGAGGGGACATCAGTTTTCTCAGAAAACAAGTCCATTTGAATATATATATATATATAAGTCCGGTAATCCATCCATCCATCAAGCGGGTTGTAAATCAATCAACATTTGCATCAACCTTATGTTGACACAAATGTTCAAGTCCATACAGTAGAAATCTTAATTAAAAAAAAATATATGAGCCGGGGCACAGCATTTACTACAATTTATGTGTGCCCAGTGAAGAATCAGATCAGCCTGCACATCCATATAGCCTGACCAGAGACCTTTCTTGCTGCAGAAGGAGCATTGGGTCCTTAGCTATCCTTAGAGCACAAAATGAAGACTGATCAGACTATGCAGGCTGATCTGAGTCTTCGCTGAGTGCACATTTAAATTCTAGGAAATGCTGTGCCCGGCTAATTATGCAAGCCATGTTTTGCTGGAATCAAACCTGTGACCTCCTGATCACCAGCCAAACATGTAGTCCATTGAGTCACCATGGCTGGCCTGCTGAAATGGAGGTCCTTAAATATGACAGGGTGTAAACCTCATGGAGGACAACTTCTGTAAGGTCCTCTATTAATAGCATGTTCAGTTATGTGTGTGTAGTGATTTTGTATCCATTCTGCTAACATGTTTAACCCAGAAGACCAGTACAGATACCTATGCAAACAGTGTAGACCAAGATGAGATGCTCTTTGTGAACCATCTCATTAGGATCCACACTCCTGGGCATTCTGTTAATGATTTTGACTTTAAACCCTATTGGTAACTATGGATATGTCTTACTCTAAAAATTGTAAAAAAATTGGACACGTTGAGGACTTGCTGTAATTATCCTAAAATTTTAACAGATTTGTTTCATGATTCTGCAAGGAGTCCAAAAAGTGCAGATGGAATGGCAAACAGTGTAGACCCTGATCAGTCTGATCTGGGTCTGCACTGTTTACTTATTCCTGTCTGTCCAAATACTTAAGATCATTATGATAGGCGTGGATAGTGCAGAAGTATGTCACTGGCTTGTCACTGCCACTGCTTGGACAGGGTTCACTTCCAAGTTTACCTGTGGCAGGGTCGTGGTTGCCCATCCAAGGTTGTAAGAACTTTATTCAGAAAGGTTTGTAACATTTTATTAACCTTATTTCTTTGTTTTTCACCTCCAGCTTTGCAACTACTGTAGCAGTGATTCAGGCCAGAAACTTGTTCTACAAGACAGTAGAGAGCCACACTATAGCAGATTCACCACTAGTATATGTGTTTCTTGTGTTCTTAGTGACAGTGTGAACTTACATAGTGCTGGGGCAGCACTCTGCTACAATCTCAGTTTATATAAGGTATGTGTCACCTCTGGACTGTTTTTGTTGTTGCCAGGCACGATATAGGGTCCACTTTTCTATCTATTGGCCCATTCTTTTGTTGATCAAACCTAGTGTCAAGCCATAGGGGCACTCCATAGCCTTTGGCAAAATTCTTCTTTTGGAAGAAATAAGCAAACCATTTTATTGTTGCGCCTGCTTTAAGCATGGCACGATATCGGTTTTCAGTCCGTTCGTCCATCCATCAATTTGTCAAGCCGTCAACATTTGCAACCACCCTAACTTTCACCTTCTATAAGTCTCAAGCACTATAAGACCTTCCTTAATGATACTTGTTACAAGCTTGCATCTGTGACTAGCAACTTCCAAGCAAACATCCATATCTGACCTTGACCTACAATTCATGGTTCACTGACTTTGTGAATTATTGCGACCACCCTAACTTTCACCCTAATGTAAGAGTCCATTTCTCGAAAACTATAAGAGCTCCATTAATGATATTTGGTACAAGCTTGCATCTAGGAATAGCAACTTCAATGCAAGCATCCATATCTCACCTTGCCCTACATTTCATGGGTCACTGACTTTGTGAATTATTGCAACCACCCATACTTTCACCCTTGTGTAAGAGTCCATTTCTCGAGAACTATAAGAGCTTCATTAATGATACTTTGTACAAGCTTGCATCTAGGAATGCAGCTTCAATGCATGGATATCTCACCTTGACCTACATTTCATAGTTCACTGAGTTCGTGAATTATTGCAACCACCCTAAATTCACCCATATGTAAGAGTCGATATCTCAAGAACTGTCAGAACTTCATTAATGATACTTTGTACAAGCTTGCATCTAGGAATGGCAACTTCAATGCATGCAAATCTCACCTTGACCTACATTTCATGGTTCACTGACTTTGTAAATTATTGCAACCACCCTAACTTTCACCCTTATGTAAGAGTCCATTTCTCAAAAACTATAAGAGCTTCATTAATGATACTTGGTACAAGCTAGCATCTAGGAATAGCAGCTTTAATGCAAGCATCCATATCTGACTTTGACCTACATTTCATGGTTCACTGACTTTGTGAATTATTGCGACCACCCTAACTTTCACCCTTAAGTAGGACTCATTTCTTGAAAACTATAAGAGTTTCATTAATGGTACTTGGTACAAGCTTGCATCTAGGAGTGACAACTTTTATGCAGGCATCCATGTTTGACCTTGACCTAGATGTCATGGTTCACTGACTTTGCGCCTCCACAGGCACAACATAGCCTTCAGGGGAATTCCTGTTGTACCTCATTAATATTCATGAGCTATTCAAGAGTTCTGATTTGTCAAGAGCAAACATCATGCCCATGTCAATAATATTCTGCATTGATGTCACTGCTCTTGTGCATTGGTAGTCAGGTGCACTGATAGAATTCAGTATAATTAAACATTTTTTGCCCTTGTGTGAAGGGAATATGACAATTTGTTCACCTGATCAGATAATATTGCCTACTTTATGGGGAAAGGGGAATATGACAAATTGTTCACCCAAGCAAGTAATATCCCCCTCTAACAATATTAACCTGCTTGGGTGAACAAATAGTCATATTTCCCTCACACAAGGGCAACAAACGAATAATGTGGTCACCAGAAAATCTGGAAAAGTCTGGGATCGAACCCACGACCCCTGGTTTATAAGGTGAGTAGCATAACCACTACACCACAGAGGCTTCTAATCTGATCAGAACCTACACTGCTTGTCATGCATTTTGTGAATTAAATGAATATTTTATATCAAGTAATTTGATTGGTGAGTGTGGCTTTATTAATATATTCAGCAGTATAAGGGTAAATTGAGTTTCTGAATTCCTGTTTAATCATACCTGCCAACACTCCCGATTTGGGTGTGACTCTCACGATTTAATGTGTGTCTCACTCCCCCACGATCATGTTTTGAAAATGGCCCGAATCTCACGAATTTCAATGCATTTAACGCCTACCATAATAATTCGCCATACCGGATATTTACCTATGGGAACTGGTTATTGTCGGCTTTTTTGAATCGCTATTGTATGCAATTAGAGCCGGGATACAGAACTATCCAGGTCAAAGGTGTATTTGGACTATTATTAGCAAATCTATTATTGAGCAGATAAATAAACAAAACTATCCATCTTGTCTACAGACGGATCCAATGTTTTGACACGTGACTCTGTTTACATGTCATTACGCATGCGCGAAATCACTTTTCCTTTTGAAAACGATCTTTCGTGGTTGGCAAAAAGCCGCTGTCTGGTTCCATATAAACACATTGTAAATAGGTTTAATATCACGGGCATATTTTAGTTGAATGTCACAGAAAATCGATCGAAATACACTTTAAATGAGTAGATAAATATATATTAGCGTTCATTCATGCATCTTCCGCATTTAGTCATTCGTTTTGTGCATTTTTATTACAAATAATTAAGACCGTCCAGGCTCATTACCTGCATAAGTTTAACAGGTAATTATCATCAAAAACATCCTCAAATCTTCTAGAAACTAATAATTACTAGCTAAGAAATGTCTATTATAAAAGTGTAAAGGTCAATTTTGTCATTTCAAGTTCAAACAAAATACAAGTTTACAGAAAATAAGATCGCATTTACAATGGGCGATAAGCGATCAAAGACGTTTTTGCCCACCACCGATACGTCCCCGCAAATAGTACTATTGAGTGATGACGTAGTGTTTGGATGTGTCTATAATCTATCGGTAAATTTCTAAGTTCGGTCATCAGAATATTCAGATATCAAGGCATCCCTGCGTTACAAAAATATTACAGAAATCATATTTAACCATTTAATTTCTTCATTACATACTAATAATTTTCCATAATAACGATCTTTTTCATTTTTTTTTTTTTTTTTTTGACATTTTACAAGGCACCCAAAATATTGTGTTGACCGATGTCCCATCTTGCAAATAAAATGGTTTATTTTGTTTATGAATCTATGAAAACATTAGCAAAATCACTCAAAGTATTGATCAATGATCCATTTTAGCATAAATATGTTCAATTTTTAATAAGATTTGTTGAAGTTCTGTGGTAAAATTAATCATTGTATCCTACTTGTAAATCGACCATTAAAATTAAGTAACATATATTCGGACAGTACACAGTTTCCTACATTTTACCCCTGCTAAAAATCCACATTTTTATGCTAGGTGGGTAGGCTAACACTTTCTTTTTAATGGGTGTTTGGTCTGGTTAAAAATTGAAATTTGATGGTGGTGGGATTCAATTTATTTTTTTTATGGGTGGTGGGTCTTTAAAAACTGTGGCACCCATCCCCACCCCCATACGGTTAATTCTGGAAAAGCCCTTAGCATTTTTTGGAAAAAAATCTCACTCATTTTTTTCCTGAAAATTCCCTGCGAGCCAGTTACTAAAAAAAGATGGTGAAAAATGGTCTGTCATGCGCAGTCTCACTCGTTTGATTTTCTCAAAGTTGGCAGGTATGCTGTTTTGTGGAAAAAAAATAACATGTTATATTGTAGAGCTCAGAATAATCTTAACACTTATCCTGCTGAATGCAACAATCCTTACTTTTGCAAACAATGTAAATTCCAGATCAGATAAGCCATCTGATCAGGATCTACACTGTTTTCCATGCAGTTTGTGAATCGAATGAATGCATTGTATCAAGTATTTTCATTGGTTGATAGTCAGCAATGGCAGTGGATTGATTGATATATTCAGCAGTATAAGGATTACCTGAGTTTCTGAATTCCTATTTTGTGAAAGATTTAACACATTATATTTCAGACTTCAGAAGATACTCAACTTGAACTGGGAAGTGCTCTATTAAACTGTCTGAACAAAGAAATGAATGAAGAAACAGGTATTGTTGTTATCTAAATCTACCGTAGAAATTCTTCAATATTGGACACCGTTAATTATGTACTTGCCGTAATTCTCCTAAAATTTTGACAAATTTGTTTCATGATCTAGCAAAGAGTCCAAAAGGTGCAGGCGGAATGTCAAACAGTGTAGACCCTGATCAGACTGAAAGAGCAGTCTGATCTGAGTCTTCACTGTTTGCTTAGGCCTATCTGTCCCAATACTTAGGATGATTACAGTACACATCAAGGATGGATTAACATCATCCCTTTAAACACTGTAGACAGGTACGTAAATCTACAAAAATAATGTAGATGCAGAAGAGCCGGCCTCGGTAGCTCAGTTGGATGCACATCAGACTGGCTATAGAAATGTGAATCGGATGTTAAGCTAGAAAACACATGAACTTGCAAATGCCCATACCTTTCTGCAAGAGTTGTTTTGCAATATGTGCCTAGAAAGGTTTTGCAAGGAAATTAGCATTGCGCATGCGTAAATAATAGATGAAAGGCCTTATCCCGTGAACATAGAACGACTCTTTACCTTTGCAACATCTCATGATCTTGCATGAGAAGTAAGGTTTCTTAGATTATCTCCTTTTCAATTAAAAATACAGCAATTTTTGAACAGTTTTTATGAGCTCACCTGTCACATTGTTAGCTTTTGTGACCGCCCCATGTCCATCGTCCATCATGCGTCTGTCAACACTTTATTAAAAATCATCTCCTCCTTAACCAGTGAACGGATTTCGAAATAATTTTACAGACAGGTTTCTTTGGTGTCTGTCTACCAAAATTGCCTAAACGGTTCCAGTCTGCTGAACAAGTTAGCCACCAGAGCAAAAAATAGAAAAAAAAAATAAATAAAAAAATAAAACACCATCTCCTACTTGGCCACTGGCCCAATTTCAAAATAATTTTACCACAATTGCCCAAACAGTTCCATCTTGGCCACCAGAGCTAAAAATAGAAAAAATCTTTAAACAACTTCTCCTCCTTAACCAATGGATGGATTTTGAAATGATTTTACAGGAATGTTCCTCGAGTGACCCTCTACCAAAATTGCGATGTTTTTTCGGTCTGCTGAACAAGATGGCCACCAAAGCTAAAAATAGAAAAAAAGTAATACCTTAAAGCACCATTTCCTTGTAGGCCACTGGCCTCATTTCAAAATAATTTCACATGAATATTCCTTTGCCTCTCAGAGTTAAACAACATCTCTTTAACCAGTGGATGGATTTTGTAATAATTTTACAGGAATGTTTCTTGGATGAATATGGTCACCAGCGCTAAAAATAGAAAAACCTTTCAATGACTTCTTCTAAACCAGTGGATTGATTTTAGAATAATTTTACAAGAATGTTGCATGGGGCCATCTTACAAAGTTGCTAAAAATACTTTTGCTCCACTGCACATGATGCCAACCAGAGCTAAAATATAAAGCCTTTTAACCCTTATCCTGCCGAATATTCAGTTTAGCCACACCCATTTCAGACTTTGAACCAATCAGATTACTTGCTGTAATTTATTCTTACAAATCCAAAAAACTGAAGGTCAAACTGTATAGATCCTGATCAGATGGCTTCTTCAGAAGCCATCTGATCTGGATCTACACTGTTTCCAAAGATTGGGGTTGTTGTGAACAGCAGGATAAGAGTTAAATGACTTCTCCTCCTTGACAGGTAGACTGATTTTGAAATTATTTCACAGAAATGTTTCTAGGGTCACCGTCAACCAAAATTGCTCAAACCCTCCACTTCACCTTGTATATGTATTACCTACTGTTCATTTGCACAATATGGGCCAGGTGAGCGATTCAGGACCATCGTGGACCTCTTGTTTCTAAACCCGTCAATCAGTTTTTGCAATTTTTGTAAAAAGCACTTTGTTACCACCATTGTTGATTACCTTGATGTAGCGTGTTGCCATACTGATTTTCTATGATGTTTCCATTGAAAGCAGCATTTGCACAAAACTTCTAAGATTTAAGAACCATACAAGATTGCCTTTTCTCATAGCCAATGGAACAAAAGTTCCTTTCTGAATAGGCATACAGAGTATCTAATGAAATGTAACATGTATCATAATTTATAAATGTTGGGTACAGTGCAATTTTTGTAATGTTAAATCTTTAATAGAATTTTAATGATTTTCTGTGTGAATGTGACTCAGTGATCCCTTTGGTGATTGAGCGTGATAGCTCAGTCGTTAGTGCACTTGCCTCTGATGCTAGAGGTCCTGGGTTCGATCCCCGGCAGCAGGGGTGAAAATTTCGGTGTTCGAACACGCTCCATTGGCATCATTTGCAGGGATGAATGCCATAAAGTGCACCGTTCTCCAGATTTTAACTGGAGGCCCCCTGTGCAAGGAGAACCATCCCCTGTGCAGGTTAAAGAACCCTACCGTAATTACATGATTACTGTGTAAGCTTTCATCCTGCAAAACTGGAGTGTATGTAATGTACACCATCTGTGTCCCCTCCTGGGGTTAAGGGGAAACCGGAAGAAAGAAAGAAAGAAAGAAAGAAAGAAAGAAAGAAAGAAATAAATGAATGACCATGTATATAATGTCATTAAATCATATACATGTACTTTATTTTATTTCAGCTTTCCATATATTAACAGCCATAGTAAATTTTATGAAAGGAAATCCAGAGGTAAATATTTTTTACATTTTGTTTTAGAAAGGATACACCTTCAAATGAGATGAAACATTCAAAAGTAATTTTGTCTCCTGGCTGGCTAATCAGAGTTGAAATCAGTCCTCCCATTGTGATCGATATTAGATTTAACACAGTCGAACTTTAAAGCCCCCGCCCATAGGGGCTTGAAGAAATATATGGGCTGCATGATGCTTCCACGCAGAGCTGAATCCGGCCGCACACTAGTACTGGTAAACCGCTTAGAGGATCTAAGCCTGTCCAGGAACCACGGTGCGAGACGGACCGTCCATGCGAATAAACCCTATTGGTTTCATTGGGCTACAGGGCTTGAGATGTCATTTCATCTCGATGTCGGGTAAAAGTCCCACAAAATTGGAAGCAACATCTCCAAAATGACCTTTACAGTGTTGACGGGGACGTTAAACCTCAAATCAAACAAACAAACAGTTGAACTTTAATGGCTTGAACACCTTTGGGACCATGAAAATCTGTTCGAGACAGGGGTAGTTCGAGCCACTGAGGTCTAATGCCAGGAGGCATAACAACAAACTTTAAGACATTTTGTTCTGTGTTCTATATTGAAAAATGTATGCTGTGTGTACTCATTAGATTCGCCTCATCGAGGCGATTCTGATGAGTACACACAGCATACATTAATATTTGCAAGATAAAAGAAAGCAAATATCCTAAATTTTACTCTCACTATTACTTACGTACAGAAATTCCCTAGGGACTCAAGAACGGGTTCGACGCAGCCATGGTAAATGAGCCATTGGTGTTCGAGCCATCGAAGTTCTACTGTAGCAATCACTGAAGTTTTGTCATATTTTTACCTTTCTGTCATTCTGTCTCAGCATGACTCTTACCACATGTTAAACTTTACCCTATTTATTCGAACATACAGGCCTGAGCAAACAGCGTAGACCCAGATGAGATGCTGCATGATGCAGCATCTCATCTGGGTCTGCACTGTTTTCCACTTTTCGAGCTGTTTTATGCACATCATCGGATAGTACGAGTAAATTATACTTTTCAAATAAAATTTTTCTAGCAAATTGGTAATGATAATTATTTGTGTGGAATTTATCAAACAATTAATTGATTTTCCCTTTCTTTCGACTGATACTGCCATCTGTCACATTTGACCATTACTCGCAGGTGTATATTATATACACTCCAGTTTTGCAGGATGAAAGCCTACACAGTAATCATGGTAGGATTATTCATGACCTTAACCTGCATAGGGGATGGTTCTCCCTGCACATGGGGCCTCCAGTTAATGTCCTGAACTGAAGGACGGTGCACTTTATGACATTCATCCCTGCAAATGATGTCAGTGGTGCGTGTTCGGACACCGAAATTTTATAGCCGCTGCCTGGGATCGAACCCTGGATCTCTAGCATCAGAGGCAAGTGCACTAACCACTGAGCTATCACGCTCCATTGATCAGATTAATCATGCCAGCCAAAGTCATAAAGGTCTTATCTTTAAGTATTTCTTGTGTTTGGAGTTTAGCTGCCCAGTCAACACTTTATTAGTCAAATTGAGCCAGTCATTTTACCTAAACACACTTTTCATGATCATATGTTTATACATTTTAAAGCATTTAACCAATACAGTGCACATTCTTGGCCATAAACTGACAACTGCCCTTCTTGAATTAGCAGAAGGGAGAGTATGGGGGCAGAAAAGATTTCATGATCAATCTTCATGAAAGAATGTGCCGACCCAGCAGATATTGACCCTGAGACCCCCTGATCATCAGTCGGATATGCATCCAACTGAGCTTCCTAGGCCAGCACTGTTAAAGGAAATAAATTGCTTTTGAAAAGCAAATTGTTAACTTAAAAGCTTTAGAAGTAGACCCTTTTCTCGTAGGGGCTGTGTTAAAGGAGAGCAAACAGGAAGTCTCAAAACTTGTCTCCCTTGTAAAAGTGATTCCAGTTTTAATCCTTATCCTGCTGAGTAATCTGGTGTAGCCACTCCCATTTTTGGCAATCAGCCAATCAAATAACTTGATACTCCACAACCTCAATATAACACTATTACAAGGGTCCAAATGGCCCCCACCCATCAGGGCTTGAAGAAATAGATGGGCTGCATGAATTTCCATGCAGAGCTGAAATTGACCCGCACCCAAGTACTGGTAAACAGCTTAGTGAATCTAAGCCTGCCCAGCCAAAGCAGTGCCAGTCGCCCCGCCCATACTTATAAACTCTGTTGGTTTCATTGGGCGGCAGGGATTGAGATGTCATCCAATCTCAATGTCGGGTAATAGCGCCACAAAATTGGAAGCAACATCTCCAAAATGACCTATACAGTGTTGACGGGGACATTAAACCTCAAATCAAACAAACAAATATCCAAAACAGTGTTATAACAAACAGTGTTATAATGAGGTTGTGGTGTAGAATGTATTTATTTAAATTCTCAAATTGAATGACAAACAGTGTAGATCCTGATCAGATGGCGAAGCTGTTTGCAAACCTAGTGTTTGTCGTCTTCAGTGGATTACGAGTTAACAATATGGTAGCTAACAACAAAATTAGTTACGAGCATCTGGCATCTTCCTTATGAATGAAACACCATTTCTTACATGCTTTTCAATGAAATAAAGAGATTTCTCAGAAATTGAAATCAATATTGTCACTGTTTCAAACAGTAAAAATAAAATTTTCGTTGTGAATTTGATGTATGATTGAAAACATGTATTTTCTGTTTGTTACATGTCAGTCCACTAAAAGTTATAAATGTGTGTCAGAAATTACATCATGCGTGTTTTCATGTTGTTCAGATGTTGATGACATCACTTTTAGCACCTACGCAAGGTAAATAATGCACATGACGCCAGAGGAACTTAGCAGCTGCGGAAATTATTTGAATGCAAATTTCAAGCGAAAAATTTGATAAACTAACATTCCAAGCTGTTTTCCAGGTGCAAACTTTCAGTTTACACCCAATATTATACCCAGTTAACACACTGAACACCTCCTCTAAATCAACGAAAATAACCTTGGAAAATGTTTGTTCCCGGTGGTGATTGCTGATGCTTTAAAATTGCTTTAATAATTACTGTATAAAGCATTTAAGAAAGAGAAAATTTGATTTTTTTTCAGTGTAAGACCTTTGGTTTGTTTGAGTTGAGGTTTAACATCCCTGTCAACACTACTTAGGTCTTTTGGAGACACTTCTTCCAATTTTGGGGGACTTTTTACCCGACATTGAGATGAAATGACTTCTCAAGCTCTGCTGCCCATTGAAACCAAAAGTGTAAGATAAATTTTATTTCACTCTTGAACACCAAACAAAGTATTTTCAACCGTGACTTTGCCACTCGTGAAAATACTTCTTTTGGTGTTCATTTCATTACGAAAACTGACCCGTACGATATAGTGCATTTTTCACATCTCCAAAATGGTTACGTGTCTGATGAAAATCCTTGATATTTTTCTAAAAAATGCTTGTAAAAATAGGATGGGTGTGCTCGTTAGAACCGCCTCATTGAGGCGGTTATAACGAGTACCCACAACCTATATCTTGGAGCAGAAAGAAGAAAAATGATAAATACCCCCGTAAACCCCAGTTTTCTCTATATAAAGTGGGTTGTAGGGGGTGTTCATTTCACAGACTTGATCATGTGATGTGTTGAAATAAAAATTGATCTTACACTGAAAAATTCAAGTATCCTCTATTTCTTTTCTTTCCAGGTTCAAGGTTTAGCTGAGGTTCTTGATATAGATCTACAACCACTTAGACAACATTCAGACAGAGTTACTGCCCTTTGTGATCAAATTCAAAGCAAACTCGGGAGATAAATTCATAAACAAAAATAGATAGCAGTTCAGAATATCCATGCTTTTAAATAATTTTCATATTATACATTTTTCTTATTTCTCTGCAATGGGGTTATCACACATCAGCGTATAAGCCAAACGCAAAAAAAAAAATGAAATGTCCAAAAACTTTCAAAACAAGCCGTCACTTATTATACCCCCACAAATGAAATTTGGGGGGGTATATAGGAGTGAGCTTGTCGGTAAACAAACTAGAGCTATCACTAAAGCTGATGAATACCCCCACAAAAACTGCCTTGATAGTACAACAGCGCCATTTTGCAATTTTTTCACTTGAAAGGGGCCATAACTATGTCGAAAATTGACGAATTGTATTGGAAATCGAACTTGACCTGTATTTTATGATGTTACATCAGTGTACCAAAAATTATAAAAATTGGTGAAGCGCTTTTTGAGTTATCATCTGGAAACCAAGTCAACAAACCAACCGACCGACAAATCTCCCGTCTGAAAAACGATTGTTATCAAGGTGTGTGTTACTAACATTGAAGACTTATGGAATGACCCCCAAAAGACTTATATTATTTTTAAGCTGCTTTGCTGATAGGAATCTGTGATATTTTGGTTTGTGAAGTTTTATACGTATGTTTTTAATTAAAGCAATATTTCATAGTTTGTATGTCATATATTTTTGTGTGTGAAATGATTGATATCAGAAGTATTTCTGAGTTTTGTATGAAGACATATCATGAAAATGGTTGCTCTGTATTTAAGAAATAGATTTGTTCGTTTGATTTTAGGTTTAAGATCATCTTGTCAACATTGTAGAGATCATTTTGGATACGTTGCTTCCAATTTTGTGGGACTTTTACCCGACATTGATATGAAATCACATCTCAACCCATAGGATTTATAAGCATGGATGGTCCGACTTGCACCACTTTGCCTGAGCAGGCTTAGATCCTTGAAGCACGTGACCCAAGCCAGGCTGGAACCACAGCGGTTAGAGACCTAATGATTAAGAGTCCATGTTACCCACTAGACCACGAAGGCCCGTCATGTGCAATTGTATATTAGATTTGAAATGAAAATGCACCAATTACATGTGTTCAATATTAAAGCAAAAGTGTGAATATGACAATGTTTCTTTTCTTTTCTCCGAGATCGGATGCCCAGTGTTATCCTGCACCAGTGTATGGTCAAACCTCTTTATACCTACCTTCCATTCGATTCGATTTGAGGTTTAACGTCCCTGTAAACACTGTAAAGGTCATTTTGGAGATGTTGCTTCCGATTTTGTGGGACTTTTACCCCACATTAAGATGAAATTATATCTCAAGCCCTGCCGCCCAATGAAACCAATAGGGTTTATAAGCATGGACGGTCCGACGTGCACCACTTTGCCTGTGCAGGCTTAGATCCTCTAAGCCGTTTACCAGTGCTCATGTGTGGGTCGGTTTCAGCTCTGCGTGGAAGCATCATGCAGCCCATCTATTTCTTCAAGCCCCAATGGGAGGGGGCCAACCTTCCATATAACAACAAAACTCATTTGTTGTCTTTGTTTGATTTGAGGTTTAACGTCCCTGTCAATACAGTATAGGTCATTTTGAAGACGTTGCTTCCAATTTTGCGGGACTTTTACCCGACATTGAGATGAAATGACTTCTCAAGCCCTATTGCCCAATGAAACCAATATGACAAAACTCGAAATGACAATTTCAATGGAAACGATCAGATGGATTAATGAAGATTAATCAAGAATGCTCTATAAACAAAAGTTGTGAATCTTTGTTAGAATGGCTTTGGCATGGGATCTAACAAATATACCCTAGGCACAAATGTTATGGACATTCGTTAGAATAGCCTTAGTGAGGCAAGCGATTCGAACAAATGTCCATAACATTTGTTACATTTGTTTCTTTAAGGAATTAAAGATTGATTGATTGTTTTGGGTTTAACGACACATCAACCCTTGTGGGTCATTTTGTGTTGTTTCCCAGAGAAAGGGAGAAACGAGATGAAAGTGAGGGACAGGGGTGAAAGAGGAAAATGAATGGAAGTTTAGAGACAGAAGAATTAACAATGCTCCCCCTCTTCCCCTACCTGCTGCAAGGACAGCAGGCCTTGTCCAACTGTAATCCAATATCAGTTGGACACCCCAGTGACACAAGATATATGTCACCTTTGCCTCACCCAACCACCCCCGAGGGAATTAAGGAAAAATGCCCTTTACTTCGCTGTATACATGTACTACTCCTTATTGGGATTCTTTATAACAGCCATTCTTATAATGGTAAAATATAAAGGAACATACTCTGTCTTTATGACGAGGATCCTCTGTACTGGGTCATTTAGTCCGATTTCTTTACATTTGCTACTATCTCCATATGACCTAAGCTGTTGGTGGGATGTAAAACTCAAACGCACACTCTTTACAAAGTCTGGATAGAGCTAATTGAAATTCATTGCGATATATTTACATTCTTAGTGCATATACAGAAGAAAAAAATCATTTAAATTTAAAGTTAAATGTTGGGAATAATATTGTTCATACATCACGAAAACATGCCTATACAACTACATTGCATACTTTACCGCCAAAAAAAAACTAAAATTTTAAGATGAAAATTTGTGATATTTTTCTTATTTCTGCTCAAAATATAGATTGTGGGTACTCGTTAGAACAACCTCATCGAGGCGGTTCTA
The DNA here is from genome assembly GCA_963580285.1 of Lucinisca nassula. Lineage (NCBI taxonomy): Eukaryota > Metazoa > Mollusca > Bivalvia > Lucinida > Lucinidae > Lucinisca > Lucinisca nassula. The sequence continues at coordinate 74,184,663 of OY757011.1, read as the reverse complement.
ATGAGTACCCACAATCTGTATTTTAGAGCAGGAATAAGAAAAATAAGGTTTACCCCAGTGTTACTACTGGTATATAAAAGTGGGATACAAAAGGGCCAAATTTATATAGGCAGGTTTTTGTGATGCGTATGCTCATGCATTTACGTCAAAACAAACATTGTTCTGCTGACAATAGAAAACTATGTGCAATTGCTTTCTTGCTTCAGTTTCAGAGCTCAAACCAGAACTTTTCAAGAAATAATGGATAGAAAATATGTAATCCTAATGAGTACCCACAGTCTATATTTTAGGGCAGAAATAAGAAAAATAAGATTTAACCCCTGTAAACCCCAGTTTTACTATATAAAAGTGGGGCTCAAGGGGGTCGAAATTATATAGGTGTGTTTTCATGATGAAGAAATAATGGATACAAAATATGTAAATATAAGTATTAAATAAAGGTAATTTATTTGGCATGTGAGTGTGTCTGCAGGTGCTTCCAATGAGGATATGTGGAACAACTCGCCCCTGTCCATCGGGGCTTGTAGAAATAGATTGGGCTGTATGATGCTTCCACACAGAGCTGCAACTTACCACACATGAGTACTGGTAAACTACATGTACTTAGAAGGCCTAAGCACGCCCAGGCTAATTGGTGTGAGTCGAGCCATCCAATACATTTAAGCCTTTTGGTTTCATGCAGGCTTCAGATGTTATTTCATCTCAATGTCGGGTAAAAGACCCACAAAATTGGAAGCAATGTCTCCAAAATGACCGAAATAGTGTTCATGGGGAAGTTAAACCTCAATTCAAACAAACAAAAAATATGGAACATCAAGACAGGCCTGCTCAAGCAGCTGAGGAGGTGTGTGGCACAACTCTGGGACTCCACCATTGGTATCGTAAAAACGTGGAAACAGCACGTTGATTTGCAGCCAAGCGGCAAGCTTTTAAGGCATGGAAGACTGAAAAAGGCACTAGTCGCATCATACGATGTGGCCGAACGCATTGCCAGAGGTGCAGTACTAGTGCACCATGCTTGCCAAGAAGCCGACAAGATCTATAAGAATATTGACCCTAAGTCTTCAGAAGTATACCAGGCCCCAGTTGTTCAAAACAAACGACGTCGTTAGTTAACGTATCATTAAAACTTTAATCATTTATTATGCCAAATGTGCTACTATTTTTGCTGAAAAAATGTGAGCAGCTTTTGCATACGCAAAAGCTGCTCACATTTTTTCAGCAAAAATACCAAAATTTTAAATATTAAACTTGCTAGAGGAGTTAACAATATGACCACTAACGAGCTCGTTAAGCTAACAATGTTTTGAACAACTGGCCCCAGTTTGCTAACCAGTTGAGATATTGTAGAAAGAATGATGCAGGGGAGATGTCAATGAGTGAAGACTTAAAACAGAAGGCCTGGTTAGAGCACTAACAAAGGCTACTTAATGTTAAGTTTGACTGGGTAACTTGCCATCACATGATTACAGCTCCGAGGTCACGGATCACTGAGGCATCCGCTGCTCATATACTCTCCACCATTATGCCAGATGGGCCTGGTGCTTTGCCAGCCTTCATCTGAGAGATAGCCTTCTTAACCATGTCAACAGTGATTTGGACGGGCGGCAATTCCACTGGTGGTTCATCAGACAGGTGGTCCAGGTCCCCTGACTGGGAGCAGAGTTTCATTGTCTGTCTTTACAAGGACTAGGAGGATGCATTGGAAAGGAGCAACTACTGTTGTCTCCAGCTGACAGAACAGGCCATTAAAGTCCTGGAGAGGATTGTGGATAGCTTCATCAGGCAGTTGGGGTGTGAAGAGAGCATGCTTATATTGCTTTCCCCGACCTTTTTTCATCTTTTGCTATTCTTTCAATGTCAAATAATAATCGACCTTATTTATAGAGGGTAACACATTTAGTAAACTAGTACTAATCTTCCATGTGGCCCTCTTTTCCTGGGTAGAAACCAGTACTATGCAAAAAGTGTTGTATATTTATGTTATCTATAAAAACAAAAGATTCCAATTATTCATAATACGGGGTCATTAGTTCTAATGGATAATATTTGTTTCTTGGAACCGACTGCTCTTTCTGACATTCGTGGTGTTATGAAGAACATAAAGGTTCAGTCTCGCCAGTTAATTATTCCAAGTCGTAAATAATGAATCAGGTTAATGTCCCGACATCAGAAAGTAAGATTTCCAGTGTTCGTGTTTGGTAAACGTTTGGACATCATCACGCGTGAAATGAACATTCCCTTAAACCCCACTTATTTTAGAGAAAACTGTGGTTTAAGGGGGTATATATTATTTTTCTTATATCTGCTCCAAGACATAGGTTGTGGGTACTCGTTTGAACCGCCTCAGTGAGGCGGTTCAAACGATCACCCACAACCTATGTGTGCAGTATAAATAAGAAAAATATCGCGGATTTTCATCAGAAAAGTAGCTAATTTGGAGATAAGAAAAAAAATGCATTATGTCGCACGGGCATGTTATCGTTACTGTAATGAAAATGCATTGCGATAGCATATCATTGCGAAAAAGTGCATTCTTTTATATCTCTAAATTGATGAAAAATTGTGATTTTATTAAAAGATACTTTGTGAGTGCACGTTAGAAGCGCCTCATTGAGGCGCTACAACCTATGCATTGGAGCAGAAATGAGATAAAAAAAAGATGTATACCACTGTAAACACGAGTTTTCTCTATTTAAGTTGGGGTAAATGGGGTGTTCATTACACGGACTTGTTATCATGATATGTAACCCAGCAGGCACTCAACGTTGAACTAACGTTGAAACAACGTTGAAAACGTTGTTTCAACGTTAGTTCAACGTTGAGTCAACGTTTTGTGCCTGCAGGGAAGGTACTCCAAATGAAAATTAATACAGCACTGGTGAAAAATTGTTTTGCTTGAAAAATGGCCCTGAGCGGGAACTAAAACTGTTTCGTTCAATCCTTTAATTCCTGTTCTTAAAGTAAACAGTGGAGACCCTGATCAGACACCGCCATCTGTGGTTATTGATCATGAAGTTAAAAGGTCGTGAAGACAGATCATGAACTCTTTTCTACGACCGTTCTGTCCCTTCCACCGATTCCAAAAGGGCAGTTATCAGCTTCTGGCAAAACATTGTGCACTGTACGGGTAAACTGCTTATATGTATAATGAGCCAGCGCATGACAAAATCTTCAAGAAGTCTTGAGCGACGAGCGAAAACTCAGATCAGTCTGCACATTTGCGCAGTCTGATCAGAGTCTTCGCAGATCGCATGCACCTACTATAGGCTGATATTTCTGCAAAGAGACATTAACAAAAGGTCTGCGCAGGTAATTGATTTGAGTCTCTGTTGGTCGCACCGGTCTTATTGTAGGTTTTGTCATGCGGCAGTTCTAATGTTCTATAAAAAGGGTTAATGACCTCAAAACAAAACACGAAAATACGCCTATACAAATACATTGTAAACTTTACCGCTGAAGAAAACGAACATTTTAAGATGTAAAATTGTGATATTTTTCTTATTTCTGCTCAAAATATAGTTTGTGGGTGCTCGTTAGGACTGCCTCATCGAGGCCCTACGTAGATGACAAGCATTTTCCCATAGTAAGTCTATGGGAAGTTGTGGTTGCCGTAGGAACCAAAGTTTTAGAGCGATTTCGAAAAAAAGTTTATGTCATCAATACCCCACCAGAGGCATGCTACAGATGAGAAATGATTTAGATCCGCCTGCAGGATACAGAGATATAGCTGCTCAAAAGTGTGAACGGACGACGGATGGACAACGGAGGACCCACTATACTATAAGCTCCCCTGGAGCCTTCGGCCCAGGTGAGCTAAAAATAAGGTTTATACCTATATACCCTAGTTTTACTATAGAAAAGAGAGGTCCAAGGGGTCAAAATTATACAGGCGTGGTTCCGTGATGCCTGCCCATGCAAGAAAAGCGTGGTAAGGAACTGACCGGCTCAGTATGACCTATACGTGTTACATATACCGTTAAACTCCAAACAAACAGACAAGCCATGAAAGGTAAAACTCTGAGATTATACAAATCCTATAGTATCCAAACATTTTTCTGGGTAAACTGGGGTCATTAACCCATTTCGTACCATATGGATTCAGAAAGATCCAATCAAAACTGAAGGCGTCTGATCTGGGCCTGCACTGTTTGCCCGGGTACCCGTTTTGGGGTTTCTGGTACTAAATGGGTTAAAGCGATCCAAACAATTTCTTGGGGCTTGAAGAAATAGATGGGCTGCATGAGTCTTCCACGCAGAGCTGAAACCGACCCGCACACGAGTACTGGTAAACCGCTTAGAGGTTCTAAGCCTGCCCAGGCAAACCGGCGCGAGTCGGCCCGTCCATGCATATAAGCCCTATTGGTTTCATTGAACGGCAGGGCAGGGCTCGAGATGTCATTTCATCTCAATGTCGGGTAAAAGTCCCACAAAATTGGAAGCAACGTCTCCAAAATTATCTTTACAGTGTTGACGGGGACGTTAAACCTCAAATCAAACAAAAAAAAAACAGACAAGCAAAACTAGGAAAAGGCAAAACTCTTATATTATCAAAATCCTTTGTTATCCAATTTCTGGGTAAACTGGAGTCATTAGATCGATCCAAACAATTTCTTGGAATGGTTGCCCTTTCTGACATTTGCGGTGTGACCATGAACATAAAGATTCTGTCTCAGAAGTCAATTACGTAAAGTGTTGTTATATTTCTAGCCGTAAATAATGCATCAGATTTTCTGACACCAGACAGTGTTCGTGTTGTATAGAGAACCTACGTTATAACCAAAGTCATCATTACAGAAACACGCCTATTAAACTACATTATTTTGTACCGCCGAAAATCAAAGCAATGAGAGTACTGGTGGGTCGATTGTCTCCGAGTGTAGGTTGGGAAAATAGTCCTGAAATGAGAATCGAACTATTCATTTAACCCTTAAATTCAAGTAATTTAAGCAAGCACAGAAGCCCTGATCAGACAGTTATGTGGTGTCTTGTTTGCCAATGCCCAAGTTCAAGAGCACAGCCCAGAATTTACGTTTTACGCAGCGCTCTTACGTCTTAGGGAGGCGACTACCGACGCTATAAACTGGATTTTGTTCAGGGTCGGAGGCAGTCAGATTGTCAGTATAGCAAGCTTTATAATGTAGACTGTTGTAACTCGTTAAAATGCTTCATTATAAGTTTTCAGTACCTTTTTTGTGGTAGCATTTACCGACAAAGCTTTCCAAATTATTTACTTGCCATTTGTAAATGTAATTATTTCCCTTCTGTATACTGCAACACAATCTGTGCTGGAAAAGTTATCACATGTATAACATTTTATCCAGCAGCAAACAGTGTAGAGCCATCCATACAATGTAGTTTCAACTCTCTCTCTCTCTTCTCCTCGCTCAGTCCCACCAATGCATCCCAGCTCCTGAAAAACAGTACTAGTGATCTGGGCCTGCACTGTTTGCCAAGGTACCCGTTTTGGGGTTTCTGGTACAAAATGGGTTTGTGTGTGTGTGTGTGAATTCGGGTTTAACGTCGCTTTCAACAATTTTTCAGTCATATCACGACGGTGTCTGGTTGCGACAGGGAGCTCAATGCTCACGTTTATAGTGCTGCCTCACTGAAGTATCATGTCCGATACCACACCCAGTCACATTATCCTGACACTGGATCGACCAGTCCTAGCTCTACCCCGTAAACCTGAGTGCCAAACGAGGAGCAGCTAGTACCATTTTTAACGACTTTGGTATGTCGCGGCCCGGGATCGAACCCGAGACCTCCCGTTCCCCGGAGCGGACACTCTACCACAAAATGGTTAAATATGATATGATAAGCACTATACATGTTCCCAAATCAGTCCACAGCTAAGACACAAGAGTCGCAAATCGCACAGTATACATTTCTGTCACTTTTGATTTTATTTTACAACCATTTATTAGCTCGCCTGGACGAAGTCAAGGAAGAGCTATTGCACTACCCGGCGTCGGTGTCGGCGTTGGCGTCAGCGTTGGAATCGACGTTGGCGTCCACATTTACGTTAAAATTTGTAAGAGCCACATGATGGATTATTTGGTATGGTGACAGATATACTAACCCATTTACTAACCCGTGGCAAGTGCACGCTTTCCACATATTATACATCAATGCTTTATATATGGTTATACAAAATTTTATCGGTCATTTGTAGTCCGTGCGAGGTAAAATAACATGATGAGGATCAGTGTTCTGAATTTTCTTCACAAATTGAGTACAGAGCAGCGATAAGATATCTGTTATTTTGAAAGAAAAAAAAAGATGAACCAGGAAATTTATGAGGAACTGTGTGAAGTTTACAGAAAGACCCCTACTTTATCCCTTATTTTCAAATGTTAGAAATTGGGTGGCTGATTTTAAACGTGATCGGGTAACGTTGGAAGACTACTGATTACGCCACTAATGAAAGTCTAAAGTCCAATGATTACGCCACTAATGAAAGTACAGCAGAACCTGCGAATACGTTTAAGATTTCTGAGGTTAGCATTTTTACCATTTTACATAAGGTTGGTCGCTAAACACCTTAGTAAAGAGCAACGAGCTCTCCGAGTGTCCATGTTTGGAAAGTTACGAGTCTGATCCGGAAGACTTTCTTGAAAGTATTGTTATCGGGGACGAAACTTGGATCCATCACTATGATCTGAGACTAAACAGCACTGGTCACGGTTCACCGCGTCCAAAATAATTCAAGACTCGGCCTTCAGTTGGCAATGTCATGGCAACTGTGTTTTGGGATAGCGAGTGGGTTCTGTTGGTAGACTATTTACCGCGTAAATAGACAATTAATGGACACTATAATGCTAATATTTTGATACAATTACATGCAGCTATAACACAGAAGCGGCGTGGAAAATTTACAAAAGGTGTGATATTGCAACATGGCAATGCTAGAGTCCATACTTGCAAAGTTTCTGTGAAGACAGCGAAGCGGAACGGTTTCAAACCCTTTCCCCATCCACCCTATTCTCCTGATCTGGCACCCAGTTATTACTTTTTGTTTCCGAACTTGAAGGAAGAATTGCGTGGACGTCACTTCCGGTCAGATGAAGAGCATAAGGCAGCGGTCGGAGGGTGGATTGACTCTAAAGGCCCTGAATTCTACAAAGATGGACTTTCAACCTTGGGACACCGATGAAGGAAGTGCTTGTTGCTGTGGAGTTACTATGTGGAAAAAGAAGAAGTCAAGCGTGACTCTAAGTAGGTAAGGTCAGGTATTTATTGAACGAAACTTGATATAGGTTCAACGTTTCATTCAGCTATACCCCCACCCATGCCCATGAACTCATGGTCAAGTTCATGGGCTTAGAAATTTTTAATGTTAATTTTTTAAGAGCTAATACTTTCCAAACCATATTACAGATTTGGTTCGTATTTGGTATTATGTAAAGATATATGTCCAAAATTTAATTCAATAATTCCCTGTCCATGACCTCATGGTCAAGGTAACGGACTTATAAATTTTATGCTAAAGATTTTTTAGATCTCATATTTTCCAAACTATAAGATGGATTTGGCGCATAATTGGTACGATGATAAATATAGGTCCAAACGTTTATTAGGCAATACCTCCACCTATGCCCATGGCCTCAAAGACACTTTCCCAGGTGAGATTTACTTCCAATGACAGCTCTTGTTTGCCTTCTTCATTGTATACTAGCGAAAAAAAGAAACTGTGCATTGCTAAAATGTTATGCAACGAGGAATGCCGTTCCAGATGCGAACTAACGCGGGAAAGCTCAGCCAACGTCACTGGCTGATTTGGCAACTAACATAGACGACGCTCCATCTCATCCCATGCGTGCTCTATCGGCGATAAGTCTGGTGATACCGCAGGTCATGGCAACACATCAATATTCTGCTGAGTAAGAAAATCAGCCACAATGCGTGCAACATGTGGTCTGGCGTTGTCCTGTTGCAGCGTAACGGCAGGTTGACGCACAAACGGGACGACGTGGGCTTGCAGAATCTCATGCACAGTTTCTTTTTTCCGTTAATATATATACTAATGATGCGAGAACTTGTAGCCTAACCCCATTGCTATATTTAAAGGCAATAAAATATGTTTATACGTATTCCTGTACTCGACACCGTGTTCTGCAGCGCATAATCTGGATCTGCACTGCTTACCAATATACCATTTTAGTATATATGGATGTATCAGTTCAATTCAATCCATTATTCCCCATTTAACTCTCAAAGTACTCCGTCGTTACGGCGACAAGAATAGAACCATATCTGCATTTTACGGAACCCGGGCAGTACGGAACCCGGGAAGGGACATGCATTTTCGATTTTAATATGTTCTGCGAACAAGATAATAAGTTATGCGGACAACATAAAATATCTTGTGCGGACAACATGATGTCTTTTGCGCATAAGATATAACATAATATATTGTGCGCACAAGATATTATCTTGTTCCACAACATAGATCTTGTGCGGACAACATAATATCATATACGTCTGATTAAATTGTGTTAACAAGATAATATGTAGTGCAAACAAGATATTAAGTTGTGCGAACAAGATATTGTCTTGTGTGCACAAGCTATTAAATTGTGCGAACAATATTATCTTGTTCACAACATGTATGTTGTGCAAACAAGATAATATGTTGTGCGAACAAGATAATATGTTGTGCAAACAAGATAATATGTTATGCGCACAACAACATATGTTGTTGTCCGCACAAGATCTATGTTATGCAAACAATATAATATCTTGTGCGCCTTGTGCGCACATATTGAAATAAATTGCATGTCCCTTCCAGAGTTCCGTAGTATTTCGTACAAACACGCGGTGGAGTACATGTAAGCACGTGGCCATTAGCAATGTAGCTCAGATCCGTTATTAACTTTGGGTCAAAGTAAAGCACAACCTTTAATTCTAGTTCTGATCAAAGCATTGAGAGTGCTGGTGGGTCCATTGTCTCTGAGTTTATGCTGGGAACATAGTCTTGAACTGAGACTTAAACTGTTTCGCTTAATCCTTCCAGTATTTAAAGCAAACATTGCAGACCCTGATCTGGGACTACACTGTTTGCCAATGACCAAGAACACAAGCCGAGTCCAGATTTTTTTAGGCCTGAAAACAAGATAGCCGTGTTTCCGCTAACCCGACTGACCCTGTTTCAGACCCACGACTTTACTATTTTTATCAGTAAAAGAACAAAATAAATTTTAAAACACCGACCCTACCATTTTCAATTTCCGACCCTACCCAGTGTCGTCTTTTCATTTTGCCATAGTAATTTTGCGTTTTAATTACATTTTTGTAGATTTTGGCATTTATTACCTTCCAAATTACAGAGCTGACTTTTTTGGAGCATCTAAAGTGAATTATGATACAGTATAGTGCAAGTCACAATTTTATTAACAAAAAAAAAACGTACAAAAACAATAACACATGAAACATACAGGCCCGACCTTTTTTTTTTCGGGAGAAAAAATAAAAAAATAAAACAAAAAGTTTCTCCTACCTACCGACCAAATTTTTTTCAGCATGTTAGTAGAAATACAGCAATCGTTACTTTTTTGCAAATGGATGTCAGTAGTTTTTTAACAGGAAAACTGAAATCCCGTCTCCTCAAGTCCTAGCTCTTAAAGGACGTATAAATGAAAGACACCCCACCTTTCCCTCACCCCCCCCCCCCCAAAAAAAAAAAAAACACACACACACACACACACACACAAACTCCAAACACACACACCACCACCACCAGCCAACACACACAAACTTCGTTCTCTTCTGATCTGCCAAACCGCACATTTTTCATCAACTGAGCCAACAAAATCTACGAAATACGAGTATCGTGGCATTGTGAAATGTGAAATCCTCTGCAGATCTTGCCAATATGATAAAAGTACAGTTTAGGCTTTAGTCAGCCTACGGTGGTGTAAAGGCTGATCTGAGTCTTCCAACGCATTCCGATGGACCAGAAAGCATTGGCTCAATGTTGTTTCAACGCTAATTCATCATTTTGACAGTGAAGGCAATGATCAGGAATCGATACAATTACCCACAGCTCCCATCAGAAACACCAAAGGGAAAGAAACACAAACACGAAACAACTAGACCCTAATGGAAACATCAATAGCCGAAAGCCAAAAGGACAGTTACTTTTCCACAAAATGGCCAACTGGATATCCAAAACAAAAAAATATAAGCGATACACACACTCAAATAGACAAACCATAACAAAAATTAACCGCGACAGAAGAACCGCCTTGGAACGGTCAGTGAAACGAATTCCACTGGTGGGGGGGAGGGGGCTAAATCGATTTTATTGCCACAGTCCTCGACCTTATTTCCGTCGCGATTTAGACAAAAACCCACTTTTATACACTAAAAGTTTAAAGGGGTATACGTATTTTTCTAATGTCTGTTGAAAACCATAGATTGTGGGTACTTGTTAGAACTGCCTCGTCGAGGCGGTTCTAACAAGTACCCACAATCTATATTTCGAGCAGAAATACGAAAATTATCAGAAATTTTATCTGAAAATTTTGATATTCTTTAGTGGTAAAATTTCCAGCGTGTCGAGCACTTGTGGTGTGTTCTCACAAGGCATTTTGTGGGTTTTGCCACAATCCAGTCTCGTTTGTCTTGAGACATCCTCGGAGAAGTGAAATATTTTTGTTTCCACTTTTCCCAGAAAACAAGCAATTTGTTTCCGAGTAAAACTGATTAAAGTCACACTTGGCTTTCTTAAATTATGTTGGCATTTCCTCTTGGGGTTTCGTAAACCATACTTCTACCGTCTCGCTGTCTCATTACCAATTTCACCCTTTCACACCTTAGTTTCCGAAATGGGATCTTACATCTCTGAATCTGGGCACGTTCACCTAAAAATATGGGGTTTGGAAGAAGAAAAAAAACACTGAGATGGCAAACTGTGCTAATCCAGATGAGATGGCTCATTATGAGCCATCTCATTTGGATCTACACTGTTTGCATAGGCATTTGTGTCGGTCAACGGGGCTGAAAGTAATAAATATGACCAGGACATGATGTCCTGTAATGTTATGGCCTTGAACCATGCCCATGTAAAACCTCATGTTTGGCAGAACTGTTTTTCACAGACATGCTTACATAAGGCATGTTTTCCATGCAAAATATTGAAAGGACGAATGCTTACGGATTGTACAACAGAAGGAATGACAGAATAAGAAATACCTTGGATTGCGCAACAGAAGGAATGCTAACGGACTTCACAAAAGAAGATATCACCTAAATAGTGTTGACTTGGCCGTTAAACAATAAACAAACAAACAAAAATCACGGAAGAAGGAATGTTTCGGGCTTCACAATGACAATAAATGCAGATAGAGAAAAAATCCTCTGGCAACAAGATTGTTATGTAAAAGTTAAACGCTGATTCAAGATGGGCAGTTGTCAGTTTCTGGCGAAAGAATGTGCACTGTACTGGTTAACCGCTTATAAGCCTGCCTAGGAAAAGTGTGGATGGGTAAACTGACCGGCTCCAAAATTACCTAAAATAGTGTACAAACAAACAAAAAAAATGTAAAAAGTTAAATGTATATCAATACTTAGCCCCCGCTCATCGGGGCTTGAAGAAATAGATGGGCTGCACGATGCTTCCACGCAGAGCTGAAACCGACCCGCACACGAGTACTGGTTAAAACCACTTAGAGGATCTAAGCCTGCCCAGGCAATGCGGTGAGTCGGCCCGTCCATGCTTATAAACCCTATTGGTTTCATTGGGCGACAGGGCTTGAGATGTCATTTCATCTCAACTTCGGGTTAAAGTCCCACGAACTACAAAATGACCTTTACAGTGTTGACGGGGACGTTAAACCTCAAATCAAACAAACAATGTCTTGCCATCACGTTAGCAAGTAATTGCAATGCGCATCCCACTATACCCCACTTTTTATATAGAAAAGTGTGCTTTACGGGGTATTCAATATTTTCCTTATTTCTGCTCCAAGGTATTGGTTGTGGGTACTCGTTAGAACTGCCGAGCCCCCGCAACCTATATTTAGAGTATAAATAAGAAAAATATCGAAAGTTATCATCTTAAAATGCTAGTTCTAGATTTAAGAAAGACGCCAGATGTTATCGTAATGCTAATTGACCCTTACAAAATGAAAATGTCGTCTGCTAGTCGTGATTTGCGCTGAAACGGTTTGGAGAAACTGAACATGATTATTAAATATTTATCTGAGATTAAATACGAAGAACCCCTGGTCATTAATAAATCTATGTCATACTGTGCCACTCTTATATAAATAAAGAGAATGACATTTTCGGTTCCATCATAATAACAAGTCTCTTGCACACCATTCCTTATAAATAGAAATTCAATGTCTCCCGGTAGAAGCCTCCGTGGTGCAGTGGTTACGTTACTCGCCTTGTAAACCAGGGGTCGCAGGATCGATCCCGGGCTTCTCAAGACTTTCGGATGAGTCTTTAAACCGAGGTCCCGTCTCCGTATGACCTTAGCTGTTGGTGGGACGTAAAACACAAACACTCACTCACTCAATGTCTCCCGGGAAGGGACATGCTGAATTCATTTTTTAAGTTGTCTGCACAAGATAATATCTTACAAGATAATATCTTGTGCGAACAACATAATATCTTTAGCGCACAAGAAAATATCTTTGTCCGCACGACATATTTTCTTGTTTATATAACATGTTCGCACTTTATATTACCGTGTTCGTGCAACATAATATCTTGTTTGCACAACATAATATCTTTTATCATATGACGTCGCGTCTGAGAGTGTAATAACGCCATGTAATATTTTCGATAATCCACTAGTGGATAAAATATGCAAATTAGCTAGATACGTCCCGACGTACATGTACGACGTACTTAACGACGTCGCGTTCACTAATGGCGGAATATTGACATTTTTGTAATCAATCGTGAATAAAATGTTTTTTAAATGCCAAATGATAAATAGAATCTTGCATTCGTGCTCGTGTATTATTGAATTTATTAAACTCGGTGAGGAAAAGGGATAAAATGCTCGGCACAGCCTCGCATTTTATCCCTTTTCCTCAACTCGTTTAATAAATTCAATAATACATGAGCACTCATGTAAGATCCTCTATGTCTGCACAACATATTATCTTGTTTGCACAACATATGATCTTGTTCGCACAAAATAGCTTGTTTCTTAAAAAAGAAATAATATGTTGTGCGAATAAAATATTGTGTTGTGCAAAAAAGATATTATGTTGTTTGCACAAATTAATATCTTGTGCGCACAAGATTATAATGTTCGCATAAGTTAATATATTGTGCGCACAAGATATTAGCTTGTGCGCACAAGATGTTATCTTGTACAGACAACTTTAGAATAAAACTAGCATGTCCCTTCCCGGGTTCCGTAATGCGACCACGTGTGAAATAATATTTTACATCCTCAAAACATCGCGAAAGCACGCCTATATAATTTTGACCCCCTTGAACCCCACTTTGTATATAGTAAAACTGGGGTTTCCGGGGGTATACCTTATTTTTTCTTATTTCTGCTCTAAAATATAGGTTGTGGGTACTCGTTAGAACCGCCTCGATGAGGCGGTTCTAACGAGTGCCCATAATCTATATTTTGAGCAGAAATAAGAAAAATATCAAATTTTTTCCTTATAAAATTTTCATTTCTTCGGCGATAAAGGTGGCAATGTATTTGTATAGGCGTGTTTGCGTATAAATGCATGGTCATTTTTCTGAAGATGGTTTGTAATAAATTTCTTATTTTCAGCAATTTTGGGTTCTAACGGGTACCAATAATCTATGTTTTGAAACAGAAATAAGGATAATAATAAGGATCATTACAGTTCCAAAACACAGATTGTGGGTACCCTTTAGAACACAAAATTGCTCAAAATAAGACATTTATTACAAACCATCGTCAGAAAAATGACAATGTTTTGAGGCTCTTAAATATTACTTCACGTGGTGGCTTTTTTATTAATTCGACTAAAACGTGTCTCCGAGACATTTTTTACCCAAAATATATATGTAACAGAGATGAATGATGTATCAATCTCATGGATATCAATCTCATGGATAAAATTCTGTGAAGTGTACTGGTGATGCCTATCGATTTCCCCATAAATAACTAGTGAAAAAGAATCAATGAACAGCATGGTTAGCCAGCTTTGGCATTCGAATAGTGGTAAATCACACGGCGAGGTCAGTATGTGACAACGTGGTTGATATCATAACGGAAACACGTCTATTCAGATACATTACAAATTTTACCACCGAAAAAACGGACATTTTTTTTTTCAGATAAATTTTTTCTCATTTCTACTCAAAATATATATTGTGTGTACTCGTTAAAACCGCCTCATCGAGGCGGTTCTAACGAGTACCCACAACCTATATCTTGAAGCGGAAATAAGAAAAATAATGTATAACTCCCGCCGACCCAAGTTTCTCATTTCACAGACTTGAGCACGTGATGATATTTAAGAAATGAATTTTATTTTTCTGCTGATCATGAATGTATTAACGCAGTGGGTCGCGTGCGAAGTAAATGAACCCCGAATGGGTTCATGTAAACTTTGCTAGTGACCCGGTTGTCGTTCATACTTTCATGAAAAGCAGAAAAATTAAGTTTATTTTTTTTATATTGACATTCTTTGCCCCTCTCCACTGGGCAAAAAGAAAAAAAAATGCTTATTGGGCAAACTTTTAAAGCTGAAAAACATTTACACGCAGTTTTGCGACAAAGAGCGGAACAGCGTTGACGTCACCAAATCCCGTAGAGAACCATGGTTTAAACTGACGTCACTTGGCGTCACTGAAAATCATGTGACTCGATGCGTTCATGGAATTATGAACTACATTGTTTTCTATAGATTTACATTATATTACACTGAAAATGTAAATATTGTGGTTTGTTTGATGTTGTACGTCCCCGTCAACACTATTAAGGTCATTTTGGAGACGCTGTTTCCGATTTTATGGGACATTTACCCGAAAGTGAGACGGAATAACATCTCAAGCCCTACCACCCATTGGAACCGCTAAGTTTTAAGAAGGGGTCCGACTCATATTTTTCCCGGGCAGTGGCGCGGCGGTTCTAACGAGTATCCACAACCATTTATTTTGAGCAGAAATAAGAAAAATAATGTATACCACTGTGAATCAAAATTTACTGTATAAAAGTGGAGTTTTAGGGGATCAAAATGATATAGGTATGTTTTCGTAATGAAGAGCATACTAGTGTGACAAAGTAAAGTCTTTCTTGGCTCCAAAACACAATTTTCCGAAAGACATTACGATAACACACCCGTGTGACATAATGCTTTTTTCACATCTCCAAAATGGCTACTTTTCTGATGAATGTCCGTGATATTTTTCTTATTAATACTGCAAACATAGTTTGCGGGTGCTCTTTAGAACCGCCTCATTGAGGTGGTTCTAACGAGGACCCACAACCTATGTCTTTGAGCAGAAATAAAGAAAAATAATGTAGACCCCCGTACACCCCAGTTTTCTCTATAAAGTAGGGTTTAGGGGGGACTTGTTTACGTGATGAGTTTTGATATTTTTCTTCTACCTGCTTCTAACATAGACTGTGGATGCTCATTAGAACCGCCCCATCGTTACCTTTACTAAAGTCTCCCTGTCCTTCATCATAGTGTAAAGTATGATTTCTAGTCACTTGGGGTCATTGATTTATTTGTGGAGTTTTGGAAATATTTCAGGGTCAATGACCAGGCCCCATACTGGTCGAAACTATCTTGTCTGCCCCAGAAAAAATGAACACTTCACAATTTTCATTGCTACCAAAAGATTAATTTTTTATAGAACGTATTGAACAAAAAATCCCCAAGATTACATCCCCAGTGTTACCATCTCATATTACTGTGAATGAAGGGCTCTTTCATGCAATGGAACTGGTAAGAATGTATCGATCATAAAAGAGCTGTGTTTATTTTAAGTGTATGTAGCAATTTACAGGATTAAGTTGACAAATATTACAGTTTCAGGCCTTGTTATTGCTTTTGATTCCAAATTCTAAACGTAAAAATTGGAAGTGGTTTTCAATTCTGGAGTGGATATGTTTCTTTCTGAGTATTGACTATCCATACTTAAAGGTCAATACCAAGTGTCCTTGATTTCATTTGATTAAAAAAAGTTGTGATTCCATTAGTTTATTGAAGATGGCTGCTAATTCTGACATAACAGTACGGGGCCAACAAAACGGTAAATCAACAGGACAAGAGGACAGTTCGGATAAATATGACGAGACCATTATTCATAAGGTAGGATATATTGTACTTTGCAGCATTAAAGTATGGCCCGGTCCCCGACCCCAAAATCCAAAATATCAAATCAATTCGGCGTTAAAGACATTGCGGGCCTTAAAAGTAGCATACATATATCCCAAATCAATCCAACAGTTAAGTGGGTTACTTTCAAATATTATTGAACTACTTTAAGGTCCTGTTCAGCTGCTGAAAATGTAACGTTACAGTCGAACTTCAATGGCTCGGACACCTTTGGGACCTCGAAAATCTGTTAAAGACTGGGGTAGTTCGAGCCACGGACATTAATGTCAGGAGGCATAACGAGATCTTTTAGACATCTTTTCGATGTTCTATTATGAAATGTATGCTGTGTGTACTCATTAGAATCGCCGATTATATTCACATGGGCATCAACGATGAAGATATCGAGATTCAATATTCATAGCTTTTTATAATGGACATTAGGGGCACCCGCCCATCGAGGCTTGGAAATATAGATTGCGATGCATGGTGCTTCGACGAAGAGCTGAAACTGACCACACATCAGTACTGGTAAACCACTTAGAAGGACTGAGCCTGCCCAGGCAAAGTGGTGCAAGTTGGACGGTCAAGTGCATATAAGTCATATTGCTTTCATTGGGCGACAGGGCTTGAGAAGTCATTTTGTCTCAAGGTCGCGTAAAAGTCCCACAAAATTAGAAGCAACTTCTCCAAAATGACCTAAATAGTGTTTACGGGGAAGTAAACCTCGTCGGTTAAAAGAAACAGTTTGTTGCTCGTGGCCGACGTTTTTTACTATACCCAAAGCTGTCATTAGGTAACTGTTTATCAGTTACCCCCTATATGTTTTGTATTGAAACGCATTGACCTGAAAAAGATATGCTATCTCAGGACAAGTGAGCTTTATCACGTCAACGTGACATTGCACTTTTAAGAAATGAAATTTATTTTTCTGCAGTTCATGGAAGTATGAACGCAGTGGGTCGCGTGCAAAGTAAATGAACCCCGAAGGGGTTCATCTAAACTTTGCTAGCGACCCACTGTCGTTCATACTTTCATGGAAAGCAGAACAATTAAGTTTATTTTTTATATTTACATTATTTGCCCCTCATCACTGGGCGAAAAAAATGCTTGTAGGGCAAACTTTTAAAGCTGAAAAACATTTACACGCTGTTTTTCTACAATGAGCGGAGCAGCGTTGACGTCATCAACGCCCGTAGAGAACAATGGTTTAGAATGACGTCACTTAACGTCACTGAAAATCATGTGATTCGATGTGTTCATGGAAGTATGAACGCAATTGTTTTCTATAGGTTTACATTAGACTTTACACTGGAAATGTAAATATTTATGAATGAACCGGACTACTGGAAAAATGACAAAAATGGTATTGTTACTGGGAAAACTAAAACAAAATGCTTGAAAAAAATATCATAGGAACAATATAGTCAGCTGATACGAAATATATCGACCGCCCGAATGCTGGGACGCACTGAGAACCACCAATAAATGATCGTATATTGCTAATTTAAGAGTGTACAAGGGGATAAACTAATAAATAGAATACCAGATTCGTGTCATTTGATATCAAGTTTATCAGGCCTGGCTTCGAGAACGCATGTAAAATCGCTCGGCAAGCCTCACGATTCTACAAGCGTTCTCGAAGCCTTGCCTGATAATTTTGATATCAACAGACACTCACCTGGTATTCTCTATATATTATCCAAATGTATGATATTATATATAATAAACGTTTGGTTCCAATATGTAGTGTACATGTCATGAAGTCTTGCAGTTGGAGTTTATGCCTATCTGATGGTGATGGGCTTCAGTGCATCTGCAATTCGTTTTATCAGTTGCCCCCTGTATATATTGCATTGTAACGCATTGACCTGATAAAGATATGCTGTCTCAGGACAAGTGAGCTTTATCAGGTCAACGGGACATTGCACTTTTACGAATGAACCGGACTACTGGAAAAATGACAAAAATGTAATTGTTACTGGGAAAATTGAAAAATAAAAAATACCTGAACAAAAAAAAATATCATAGGAAAATATGGTCAGTGGATAATAAATATATCGACCGCTAGAATGCTCGGATGCACTGAGGATCATCAATAACTGATCGTAAATTGTTAATTTAAGAGTGTAAAAGGGGATAAACTGATAAATAGAATACCAGATTCAAGTCATTTGATATCAAGTTTATCAGACTCGGCTTCGAGAACGCATGTAGAATCGCTCGGCAAGCCTCGCGATTCTACAAGCGTTCTCGAAGCCTTGCCTGATAAACTTGATATCAAAAGACACGAACCTGGTATTCTCTATAAATCAACGCCTTTGTAGAGCTTTGGAGTTGGACTTATAAGGAATGAATTTCATTTTTGTGGATTTTATCTATGTGTATACTCCGGCGAATCACCCACAAACTGTATGAGATTTTATCGATAAAATCCACAAAAATGATAATTCATTCCTTGTAATTCCAACTTTGTCATCGAAATGTTTTAAAATGACACCAAAATGGTAATGTTTAGGAATTCTTCCGGAAGCGTAAGGATGACCTTAACAACGGCCACGGCGGAAGGATTATTGAGTTAGAAGCTGCCATCTTTGAAAGAAACCTAAGCGAAAAAACACAAAGTCATTAAATTCAGTTTATTTCTCTTCTAGCATTTACTTTTTCAATAATTCTCCTTCTTTTGACTGAACGCTGTTGACGTCGCTTCATAAACAATGACATAACGCGCGGGATCTAAACGTACTATTTGACGTCACGTTACATTTCTACCTGTCGCTACGGGAAACTTACTCATGGAATTTGTTTGACGCGTACTGGTAAACCGCTTAGAGGATCTGAGCCTGTCCAGGAACTGCGGTGCAAGGTGGACCGTCCATGCTAATAAACCCTATTGGTTTCATTGGGCGACAGGGCTTGAGATGTCATTTCATCTCAATGTCGGGTAAAAGTCCCACAAAATTGGAAGCAACGTCTCCAAAATGACCTTTACAGTGTTGACGGGGACGTTAAACCTCAAATCAAACAAACAAACAAAATGACCTACAAAGAGGGTTGACGCGTCGTTAAACACGAAATCATCATCATCATCACTCATGGAATTTATCAAAGTATAAAACTTATTTTAACCCGTCAAATCGCTTGACTGTACATAATGATAGAAAATTAGAATTGTATGGCAATATTATTTCTGTATAAAGGCTAAAATTACCTCGGCAGTAGACCGTAAATGACAGTCTATATCAATTTTCAAGAAGAGCATATGAATGAAACAGGTTTATTTCTACTTCCTTTCCCTTGGGAATTAATGCCATTGATTCTTTTGATGAAAATGTATTAACCTGACCTGGATGAGAGTCACTGTTTATTCTGTTTTGCTCTGATATATATTAGCAATTCGAGCCCCTTAAAAAGAGGCGTTTCTTTAACACTTTCACCCCTGATTTTCTGAAGTGGGCGTTTTGAACGGAATTTAATCAGAATCATTCAGGATCACAGATGCTTGGGGTCAGGTCTGATTACCTTTCTAGCCCGACAGAACAGGCCTACTATCGATAAAACTTGTTTGAAGGCCTTAAAACAATGTTTTAAAAAGGTCCCCATCACTGATAGGCTCTAATATAGGGATCAACCATGGTTTTTCATGCATTAACATTTGCCGGGTCCCGAGGAAACTGTTTGAACATGAGGCCGCTAGGCCGAATGTTCAAATATCTTCCGAGGGATCCGGCAAATGTTAATGCAATGGAATAACCATGGATGATCGTTGTTCTTGCATAACTTACGATTCCGACCGCATTTTTTTACGAAATCGCCCAAAAGGTCCATATAAACTCTTCACATGCGACCGGCAAACCAAAATGGCTGCCAGTTCAGAATGTTGTTTACAATGACGTTGTTACGCAGTAACCATCTGACG
Source organism: Lucinisca nassula (assembly GCA_963580285.1). Classification (NCBI taxonomy): domain Eukaryota; kingdom Metazoa; phylum Mollusca; class Bivalvia; order Lucinida; family Lucinidae; genus Lucinisca; species Lucinisca nassula. The sequence goes on along the minus strand of OY757011.1, from coordinate 74,164,464 downwards.
TCATCATAGAACCCTAAAATGCTGCGTTCAGGGCGATGACGTTACGTCGCTCAACGTAACGTAAACAAAGCAAGGCCCGTCTTTAACATCAAAAGCTCAAAATCCATGTTCAAACAGCACGCGAATTTCATGATTTGAACATGGTTTTTGCTGTTTGAGCACGGCTTTGGGTCCATTTGACAATTGCTTCAAACAGCCATGCGCATAGGTATTTATGCAAGAACGTATATTAGAGCCTATCAGTGATGGGGACCTTTTTAAAACATTAAGGCCTTCAAACAAGTTTTATCGATAGTAGACCTGTAAAAAAGGTCCCCATCACTGATAGGCTCTAATGTATATTAGAGCCTATCAGTGATGGGGACCTTTTAAAAACATTGTTTTTAGGCCTTCAAACAAGTTTTATCGATAGTAGGCCTGTTCTGTGTTCAGGATGGCAAAGCGTATTGTTCCGTATGAGGTGGATCATACTATGTACTGTCTCATCAGGATCTACATCGTTTGCAAATGTATCCGTAATGGTCACACGATTGAAAGAAAGAAAAAAAAACGTAATATTAGTGTACCTTTCTGCTCTATAAAAACATCCATACCCCCGCCAATCGGGGGCTTGGAGAAATAGATTGGGCTGCACGATGCTTCCACGCAGAGCTGGTACCGACCGCGCATGAGTGCTGGTAATCCGCTTAGAACGTCTGAGCCTGCCCAGGAAAATTGCTACGAGTCCATGCTTAAAAACCCTATTTGTTTCATTGGGCGACAGGGCTTGAGATGTCATTTCAACTCAATGTCGGGTAAAAGTCCCACAAAATTGGAAGCCACGTCTCCAAGGTGACCTCTATTTTGAACTTCCCTCAGTGGTTCGAACTACCCTCAGTAGCTCGAACTACACTCGGTAGCTCGAACTACACTCAGCAGCTGAAACTACCCACAGTGGCTCGAACTATAGCTGGAACTACATTCAGTGGTCGAACTACCCTCAGTAGCTCCAGCTTCCCTCAGTGGCTCGAACTACGCTCGGTAGCAGGAACTACCCTCAGTCGCTCGAACTACAATGGTGATCGAGTGATTGAACATCATTTGTATAAAGCTGGGCTACTACTTGCTAGGTTTGGCAGCGGAGGTTTTGTTTGTTTGTTTATATTGGAGTTTAACGCCCCAGTCAACACTATTTAGGTCATTTTTGAGCCTGTCAGTATACCTACTCACCTTTTTCCTGGGCAGACTTATACGTAAGCGGTTAACAAGTACAGTGCACATTCTTTCGCCAGAAACTGAAAACTGCCCTTGTCGAATCTTGGCAGCGGAGGTAACAGACTAGTAGGTCTTATTAAAGTAACTGAATAATGGCTGAAAAGACTTAGCCGACAGATCATATGTAACAATCTTATCTTAGTTGTCAAAGAATCTGAGCATGAATAGGAATGACAGAGTCTCATTCGACAGTCCTTCCTATGGAAACTGAATACAATATAAAATATTGCTCTGATGAAAATCTGTTAACCTGACCTGGCTAGGAGCCATTGTTTCATCCATTTTGTTCTGATGTTCCCGTTGTTATGACGATAACACACCTATATAATTCTGACCCAATCAAAGCCCACTTTTATACAATAAAACTTAGGTTAACAGGGGTAGACATTATTTTTCTTATTTCTGCTCAAAAACATAGATTGTGGGCACTCGTTAGACCCGCCTCACCGAGGCGGTTCTAACGTGTACCCACGATCTATGTTTAAAGAAGAAAGAAGAAACATATCGGATTTTTAAATCGGAAAATTTTCATTTTTGGTGGCAAAATTATCAATATGTTTCAATACGCACGTTTTCCTATTGATGAGCCAAAGGATGATGCTACCTAAGAGCAGACATTTGTTTGTGTGTGTGTTTTTTTTTTTTTTTTTTTTTTTTTTTTGTTTTTTTTTGTTTTTTTGTTTGAGGTTAATCGTCCCCGTCAACACTGTATTGGTCATTTTGGAGACGTTGCTTCCAATTTTATGGGACTTTTACCCAACATTGAGATGAAATGACATCTCAAGCCCTGTCGCCAAATGAAACCAATAGGGTTTATAAGCATGAACGGTTTGCCTTGGCAGGCTTAGTCCTTCTAAACGGTTTGCCAGTACTCATGTGCGGTCGGATTTCAGCTCTGCATGGAAGCATCATGCAGCCTATCTATTCTTCAAACCCCGATGGGCGGGGGCCGAGAGAAGACATTTGTATGTGCGAGTAAAAACTCTGATAAGCCTGTGTGTCAAGTAAGCATGGCCAGAGATTTTTCTTATTGCACTTTTGATCACTCTGAGTCTATAGAAGGATTATGTGAACAGAGAAAATTCAGATCAGCTATTACGAATGCTGAAAACATTCGCACAAGCTGATCCTCAATGAGGCGATTCTAATAAGTATACAGAGCATACATTTTCATGACAACGAAAGGTTGTTTGAATTAACGTTTAACGTCCCCGTAAACAATATTAAGGCAATGTTGGAGACATTGCTTCTAATTTTGTGCGACTTTTACCCGACACTGTGATGAAATGACATCTCGATCCCTGCCGCCCAATAAAACCAGAAGGCTTATATGCATTGGACGGTCTTACACACAACAATTTGCCTCGGCAGGCTTAGGCCTTCTTAGCGGTTTACCAGTACTCATGTGTGGTCATTTTCAGCAACATACGGCCCAATCTATTTCTTAAAGCCTCGAAGGGCGGGGCGGTAAAATACCCCTAAATATTTAACTGGAGCAATCGAAAGGATTGCTTAGGGACTAAAGAAAAAGTTTGAATAATCCATGGTAAACGAGCCATCGGTGTTCGAGCCATCGAAATTCTTCTGTACACATAACCCAGCAGGCACATGACGTAATTGTGACGTCACATCAACGTCGGTGCGACGTCTTGATGTTCATGCAACGTCACATCAACGTCGGTGCAACGTCGTGACGTTGCACCGACGTTGATTTGACGTTGCCATAGCGACGTGTGCCTGCTGGGAACGTAACATTTTGGGTTGATTGTTTATCAATCGACCCAAAGTTACTAAGCACAGAAGGTCTGTCAGAACTGATGCCCGTGTGAATATCAATAATTTGTAGAAAATCCAGGTAAGGGTATTATATAAAATAGCCGCGGTATTCTAATCGTTGTGTAAGAAGGTTATTTGTAGAATCTAGACTGGAATCATGGGTTGGGCTTGGCAAACAGTGTAGACCCAGATCAAACGCCGCATGGCGCGGCGTCTGATCAGGGTCTACACTGTTTGCTTAAAGTACATAAAAGGCATCTTTCATCTGTGCCCATGCATGTTTTATTTGAAACTTAGTATATAAATAACTCAGCAAATACAACCTATGAAAATGTATTCATTGAATTATATAAATAAAAGTATTATATAAATAAAAGTAGGACTCAGGAGGCAACCCTGACTGACTCCCTCCCTGAGCTTATGTCTGTGTCTAAATAAGTATGTCTTAAATCTGAAGTTTTATTTAGTTCAAGATTTGTGAACTGGATTGAATGCATAACTCCACAGGCATTCTTTTGATACCACAAAACCTTTTGGATTAGTTAAAGTGTACATAATCTGATAAACCAATTATCAAAAATGGCATTTTTAATCAAAATTTCAAAACATTATCCGATTTCAATTCCTAAGATAAATATGTTTTAGTCTTTGTCAAGATATCATATTACCAGGACAACTTGCCATCTGTATCTTCTGTAGCTATGACAAATTTCATGAAAATTAAAAACTGGTAACACTGTAAATTATTTACTTTTAATGGATGTAGGTCGTATTTGCAAAATTAATCCTTTTTGTTGAAATCAACCAAGAACCTTACAGAAATCCACTGCTTTCAAAATTCCCTAACACTTATCTAATAAAAAGAGTTAATACAGATCAAAATAAATTCATCATGAGCTGACCTAGCTAAGAAACCATTAAAATGTCATGAACCTTCCATTTATGCACTGTGGTCTATCCAAATAGTAGATAGAAGAACACAATAAATTAAAAAAATTCTATTTAACAAAGTAGGCCTAACAACATCTGCTGCTTTTAATCTTAGCAGCAGAATTATTGTGAACATGTACAACTTTGTTTAATTACTTTACAGACGTCATGTTACTAAAATATGTGTAAGGCAAGGAGATCCATTATTTCCTTTGCTATACTGAGATGATGTGCTAAGACGCAATGATCAGTGGTTGGTTGTTACTTGTACACAAAGTCACGTTGGCCTATAGGCTCTACTGTTCCTATATATTCGTGGCCAGTTTAAGCCTTCAATATACTCTATCTTTATGTACACTGGGTTTCTTATTCTAACAAACACACACACATAAAAAAAAAACGAAAAGTAATTATTGGTCAGTATTTCCCAAGATTGAAACTCAAACTGATATTGAGTTTTTGTTCTCTGTTGCAAAAGATATCATTGATGAATGCGGAACTGAATATTGTATAAAATTTGAATGAATACAAAGCTTGCAGCTGAAATATGTGGACACCAATGTAGAAAACTGAATGCCCAGCCACTATTACAACACATATAAAAGCCATTCATAGTATCAGTTAACTCACCAATGATGGCTTTAATTGATAAAATATTTCAGCATTACATATATGAAATTCTGATAACTGAAGAAAGGTTTATATCAGAGTATCCTCCTTTTTTGTGGTAACATCGTACAAATCATGATAAATTTACAATGGGATTGCATTTGAAAGCAAATGCATCATAATTACAAAGGCTATACCCGAGGCAATTAGTGTGTATAATTCATCAAATTCCAAGCGTGGACAGAAACCAATGTAAATTTCCCAAAGACGGCCTTTAAGGGTTAAAAGAAACAATCTCTGTCTCCCAGCAGTGCTGTCAGTGCTTTGATTAATATCTTTTGCTTATAAATCCGGCACAGCTTCATGCTTTCTTCTGTTTTTGTCGATTTTGCCAGTTTAGCTCCCACGACACCAATTTACTGTTCATTTATCTATTGTTGTAACAATTGCATGGCTGATAGCTCTACTTCCAATCTATCATACTCGCCAAATGTCCTATTTCACCAAAGCGTGCCGGCTTTTTTGCAATTATTACCTTTTTTAGTTCTGCTGGTTATTAAGGGAACTAGATGCACCTTCAAAGAAGGATCTTACATGAGTGTCTATGTAATATTGGATTCATTAAACGAGTTTAGGAAAATGCGAGATTCTGTTTGTCATAAATATGGCACTTAAAACACATTTTAATCAAGTTTCCTTTTTTTTAACAAAAATGTCAATTTTCCGCCATGCAGTAACGTTACGGGACCTATCTAACTACATGTACATTGTAACTGACATATTTAATTCACTAGTGGATTACCGAATTTAATACATGTCAGAAGCAAAGTAATATGATAAATATAAATAAAACAAGTGCTGAAGCCGGTTCTTACGACATGCAAGTCGTAACAAAAGAAAGGAGTATAGCCTGCAAAAATCCCTACCTATGGTGGGATGCGAAACCGGGTCGCTCGGGTGATAGTCCAGTGCTCTAACCGCTGAGCCAAAGAGTCGACTCACGTTGTTAGAGAGTGGCGATAAACCTATAAGCTATGCATGTAGATAACTGAAGGGAAGTAATGCGGTCCATACCACACCTCCTCTTCAAGGAAGTCATCATATATGATGACGTGTCGCCAACTTCGGCACGAAGCCATTTTCGGCATATAAAGTCCGATCCCGGACGAGCGCCCATCTTACAACATGAAAGGCGTAACAAAGGAATGAAGCATAGCCTGAAAAAATCCCCGCCTATGGTGGGATTCGAACCCGGGCCGCTCGGACGATAGTCCAGTGCTCTAACCGCTGAGCCAAAGAGTCGAGTGCTCTAACCGCTGAGCCAACTCTTTGGCTCAGCGGTTAAAGTACTGGACTATCACCCGAGCGACCCGGGTTCGAATCCCACCATAGGCGGGGATTTTTTTCAGGCTATGCTTCTTTCCTTTGTTACGGCTTTCATGTCGTAAGACGGTGCGCCTAGAAAACAGATAGGCACTGAAAACTGGAGAGCCTTGATTTTTGTTTGTTTGAATTGACGGTTAACGTCACCGGCAAAACTATTTAGATCATTTTGGAAACTCTGTTTCCAATCTTGTGGAATTTTTTCCCGACATTGAGATGAAATGACATCGTGAGCCCTGCTGCCCAATGAAAGCAAAATACATATGCATTGGACGGTCTGACTCACACCACTTTGCCTGCCTTCTAAGCGGTTTACCAGTACTTGTGTGTGTTCATTTTCAGATCTGCGTGGAAGCATCGTGCAGCCTTGACTTAATTTATCTTAAGAATCTGGAATCGCTCCAATGTCATCTACTTTAATGCGGCTTGTCTTAACTGACAAACATCACATTCCAGAAGATAGGTTTTTATATAACGTCTAATAATCAAATAACTCTAAGACGGCAAGTGCCATCCTCTTAATCAAAATGCACCAAAAATGTACGAGGGTCGTTCAATCAGTACGTGGCCTTACCGACTTAGAGTTACTCTTGACTTCCTCTTTTTCCACATAGCCATCCCGCAGCAATAAGCACTTCCTCCATCGATATTCAAGGCTGAAAATCCATTTTTCTAGAATTCAGGGTCTTTAGTGTCTAATCCGACCTCCAGCCACTGCCTAAAGCTTTTCATCTCAACAGAAATGACGTCCATGCAATTCTTTCTTCAAGTTCGGAAACAAAAAGTAATCATTGGGGGCCAGGTCAGGAAAAAAAGGTGGACGAGGTAAGGGTTTGACACCGTTCCGCTTCATTACGTCCACAGAAACTTTGCAAATATGTAATTATTTGACTCTAGCGTTATCATGTATAGTGCGAACAATCTGACATGAGACTGACCTTTATGCAACGAATAAATTAATCAGTGCTATCGCCTAATACGTCGGCCTTCGTAAACTTCTCGCGAATTTTCGGCATCACGTGAATAGCGGCCCATTTAACGACCTCTATGTAGTGTATAACAATATCGCCATCTTCGTAAAACGACGAATATATGTATATGCATTCAGTCGGGTGTGAAATTATGTTAATAGAGTTCACCAGTCTCAGGTCAATTTGTTCGAACTATAGCAACAAGACACCTTTGATAATTTTCCCACGCCTTTTCTGTACTATAATTCCAATTGCACCATTATGTGCATTTCAAGCGATTTTATTGGTTAACCCTTGTCCTGCTGAATATTCATATATGCCACACCTACTACCGATTATCAACCAATCAGATTACCTGTAGCAAATTATTACAACAAATTCACAATCTGAATGACAAACAATGTAGATCCTGATCAGATGGCTTCTTCAGAAGCCATCTGATCTGGATCTAAATTGTTTCAAAGAAAAGGCATATCCGGGCTCAGCAGAACAAGGGTTAAAATAAAGTTTTATAGACTTCGATAAATTCCATGAGCAGGAATCGCAGATCTATTTCACATAGCGACAGGTAGTAATATAACATGACGTCAAGGCGTTTGTTTAGAACCCGCGCGTTACATCATTGTTTATGAAGAGAGGTCAACAACGTTCGATTAAATAGAGGATCTTACATGACTGTTCATGTATTATTGAATTTATTAAACGAGTTGAGGAAAAGGGATAAAATGCGAGGCTCTGCCGAGCATTTTATCCCTTTTCCTCAACGAGTTTAATAAATTCAATAATACATGAGCACGAATGCAAGATTCTGTTTATCATATGACATTTAAAACGCATTTCATTCACGACTGTTTACAAAAAATATCAATATTCCGCCATTAGTAAATGCGACGTCGTTAAGGACGTCGTACATGTAACGTTACGGAACGTATCTAGCTAATTTGCATATTTAATCCACTAGTGGATTATCGAAAATAATACAAGGCGTTATAACACTCTCAGACACGACGTCATATGATAAAAGATGGAAAACTATTGGAAACGTAAATGTAAGAAATTTAAAGACATGATTTTTTTTTTCGCTTGGGTTTCTTTCGAAGATGGCAGCTTTCAATTGAATAATCATTCCGCAGTGGTCGTTGGTATTAAAGTGCATTCTTACGTTTTCGAAAGAATTCCTCAAAAACATACCATTTCAGTTTTGTTTGACTTGAGGTTTACTGTCCCCGTCATCACTGTATGATGTCATTTTGGAGACGTTGCTTCTAATTTTAGGGGACTTTTACCCGACATTGAGATGAAATGGCATCTCAAGCCCTGTCGTCCAATGAAACCAATAGGGTTTATAAACCTGGACGGTCCAACTCACACCACTTTGCCTGGGCAGGCTTAGATCTCTAGACGGTTTACCAGTACACGTGTGCGGTCGGTTTCAGCTCTGCGTGGAAGCATAATGCAGCCCATCTATTTCTTCAAGCCCCGATGGGCGGGTCCAGTATTCCATTTTCGTGGCATTAGTAATGTTCCGATGAGAAAGTTGGAAATGTAAGGAAGGAATTATCATTTTGTGGCTTTTATAGATGTGTAAACTCCGGCAGTTTGTGAGTGATTCGCCGGAATTTACACATCGATGAAATCCACAAAAATAATATTCATTCCTGTAATGTTCCAAAATTTAGCATAATAGTTCCCACATGAGGTAAATAGTCCAACAACAGAATCCCCTTGCTATCCCAAAACACAGTTGCTGTAAACTTGCCAACTGATGACAGAGTCTTGAATTTCTTTGGACTCGGTGAACCGCGACCAGTCCATTGTTTAATCTGCTGTTTAGTCTCAGGATTATAGTGATGGATCCAAGTTTCGACCCCGGCAACAATTCTTTCAAGAAAGTCTTCCGGATCAGAATCATATCGTTCCAAATGTAACTCAGACATGAATACTTGGACAGCACGTTGTTCTTTACAAAGGTAGAAGCCTCCGTGGTGCAGTGGTTACGCTACTCGCCTTGTAAACCAGGGATCGCAGGGTCGATCCCGGGCTTCTCCAGACTTTCGGATGAGTCTTTAAACCGAGGTCCCGTCTCCGTATGATCTTAGCTGTTGGTGGGACGTAAAACTAAAACTCACTCACTCTTTTCAAAGGCATTTTGACACTTAACGCGCTGGAAGCTTCCTCGTGTAAAATGGTAAAAACGCTACCCTCAAAAAATCTCCAATCTTCTAGTCATTTCTGAAACGTTCATTCGCCTTTCCTGCTTTACTAGTTCCCTCAGATTTTCACTAGTGACGTCATCAGTAGCGTTCACAGGTCTTCCACAACGGTCCTCGTTTTCCAGTTTTCCATCGTTACCCGACCACGTTTAAAATCAAACACCGAATTTTTAACAGCTGGATATGAAGGAGCAGTCTTTCCGTAAACTTCACACAATTCCGGTTCGTCCTCTTTTTCAATAACATTGACAACAACAACAACAACAACAACAAAAAAAAAACAGGTATCTGGTATTCGAGCAAAACAAACATTACGATAACACATGCACCCATGCGACATAGTGCATTTTTTTTACATCTCCAAAATTGCTATTTTTCCGATGAAAATTCGTGACATTTTTCTTATAAATACTACAAACATAAGTTGTGGGTGCTCTTTAGAACCGCCTCATTACCGCCTCAATAAGGCGGTTCTAACGAGTACACACAACCTATGTCTTGGAGCAAAAATAAGAAAGATAATGTATACCCCCACAAACCCCAGTTCTCTCTATATAAAGTGGGTTTAGAGGGTCTTCCTTTCACGGACTTGTTCACGTGATGGACAAGAATATCAAAACACTGACAGCACAGGTGGGTCGACAGTCTCTGAGTGTCGGCTGAAAAATGGTCACGAACGGGGACTCAGCCTGTTTCGTCCTGTTTTTGTTTGTTTGATTTGAGGTTCAGTGTCCCCGTCAACACTGTATACACCTGTGGACACAAAACCGTTCAAACTCCTATGAGATAACTTTCAATGAATCTCTTTGCATCAAGTTAGTTTGACAAGCAAATGTCATTCATCAAAGAATTCTAAAACTAGATCAAGCAATTGATTGGTCTCATTTTGGAAAACACTTTCTGATTGACATTTGAGATGTATTTTGATTGGACAGTGCAGGAGTCAGCAATGAAATGTACACCACCTTGTGTTTTGAATTTATTTCTGTCGATAGGATGTTAGGATATATTGAATGATGTTTCAAGTCAGAATAAAATGAAGCTCATCAAAGTTTGAACGCTTTTGTGTCCACAGGTGTATGTCATTTTGGAGACGTTGCTTCCAATTTTGTGGGACTTTTACCCAACATTTAGATGAAATGACATCTCAATCCCTGCCGCCCAATGAAACCAATAGGGTTTATAAGCATGGACGGGCCTACTCGCACCGCTTTGTCTGGGCAGGCTTAGATCCTCTAAGCGGTTTACCAGTATTCGTGGGCGGGTCGGTTTCAGCTCTGCGTAGAAGCATCATGCAGCCCATCTATTTTTTCAAGCCCCGATGGGCGGGGGTAAGCAATAAGTGTAGATCCAGGAACTACACATAACGAGTTCGTTAAGCTTACGATGCTTTGCACAACTGGGCAAAGGGAAATTGGTTACATTTAGCTCCGGTTTAGCCGTGTTCAGATTAGTCGGGTTGAATGCATCGGTTCAAGTTGAGTTCTATACGGTTCCTAGGTACCAAGTTGATCCTGTTCAAGTTGTTTCCCATAAAGTCGCGTTCACCAAAGAGGCCAAATTTGTGCCATGTGTGCAGTAACTAAAAGAACTTGGTCCAGTTATATTGGATCCCTAGGGAAAACGCAGCTTTGCATTGATCTACTTGTCCTAGACCATCTTTGCCTCTAGTATAAACGCCTCTTAATGCGGATCAACTAGACCCAGAATGAACTTGGCTCCTAGAGTACGCGACACTTAATGTGGTTCGGCTTGGTCCAGACCATTTTAGCCCCTATATAGGGAGAACACTGTTAAATGTGGATCAGATTGATCTAAATTCAACTTGGCTCTCAGAGTAAACGCAAATTTATGCGAATCATCTTGATCCGGTCAATTTGCTACATGATCTCAACAACGTGTAAACGCAAGTTTGGTGTGGATCCGATCACGTGCCTAGCGTGAGCGCGTTGGGAGGTCTTTTATCCCTGTAACCATGGAATTCTGCAATTATCAATAAAAGTCCTATTTTTACCATGCGCTAACATTATTGCCTACTCTAAGACGGAAGGAGAAACGATTATGGCCTTGAATGAAATCTAGTTAAACCAGGAAAAAATGTAGGACTTTGGTATTGATCCGACCTAGAGCGGGATGTTGAGTGAGGAATTAGCTGATTTTGGTTTTTTTCTTACTATGCAAGGTCATTAGGAAAGAGGCATAAGCGAGTCGTTATCAACAAAGGCAAAAGCGAGTCGTTATCAACACAGACGAGTCGTAATCGACAAAGGCGCTGGCGAGCCTGCGCATACGCGCAGTCTCGCCAGTGCCTTTGCTGCTCGGAAACATGCAGTGGAGGCATTGAGGGAGTTTCATCCAACTCCAAGACGTCAGGCATCAGCCCTTTTAGTTGGATGCGCAGGCGGGGCTGAACGTTGTCCATTTTTCATTAGTTATTAACGCAAATACATTAGAACAAGCTGCGAGAATATTGCAATTATCGCATTCTGCAACCGACAAAGTCCTGCCAAGCCCTGCACAGGAAGTAAATTGGGCTTTAAGCATGGCTTCGTGCATGAAGCTCAATCAAGGTCTCCAGTACATGTCCGCGAGCAGCAAAGGATGTATACGCAGTCTCGCCCGATCCATTGTTGGTCGCCTATGCTTTGTTTGATTTGAGGTTTAACGTCAGCACTTTTAGGTCAATTTGGAGATGTTCCTTCCAATTTTTGTGGGACTTTTACCCGACATTGGGATGAAATGACACCTCAAGTCCTACCGCCTAATGAAACCAATAGGGGTTATATATATGCATGGACGGCCCCACTCGCACAGCTTTGCCTGGGTATGCTAAGAACCCTCTAAGCGGTTTACCAGTACCCCTATGCGATCGGTTTCCGCTCTGCAAGCATCGTGCAGCCCAATCTATTTCTTTAGGCCCCGAATACGGAATTGGCGATAGTAGCCTTTTTTCATAAGCTGACGAGGCGAGACGATTCTAATGAGTACACATGACATATCTTTATTGTATAGAAGACGGAACAGGTATCCCTAAATTATCCCTTTATGCCCCCACCCCCTGATCTGGCGTTTAATTATCTCTCAGTGACTCGAACTCCCCCTGTCGATCACAAGGGTGATACATTTGAATAAGTGTGTTTTCGTTATAAAGTGAATGCAATGATCAGGAATTAATCCAATTACCCTGCACCATCCTTCCAAGACACTAAAGGAAAAAAAGCACAAACAAATAGCAACAGGACAATAATTAACCCTTATCATGCTGTTCACGACAACCCCTATCTTTGCAAACAGTGTAGATCCAGATCAGATGGCTTCTGAAGAAGTCATCTGATCAGGATCTACACTGTTTGGCATTCACTTTATGAATTTGTAGCAATAAATTACATCAAGAAATTTGATTGGTTGATAGAAAGAAATGGGTGTGGCTTAAATGAATATTCAGCAAGAGAAGGGTTAAAACATTACAAGTACATGTTGCATGCAAGAAGTACGGAACCCGGGAAGGGACATTTCTGTTCCAGTATCTAGCAGAACAGAAATTAAAACAATACAATTAGAATGGAAAAGAAAACAAGAAATAAGTCGTTTAAACGATTTAATACGTCATATTTCTTGTTTTCTGTTCCACTCTGAAAAAGTGGGGTGGAATTTAAAATGGAAAAAGGGACAGTTTGTTTCCCACAAAATGGCCAAAACGGCTATCCACAATAAAAGTTATAAACAGCACACACAGCAAACTTAGTTTAAAGACAATGACAATATTTAACCACATCACGTGAACAAGTCTGTGAAATGGTGAAATGAACGCCACTCTAAACCCCATTTTACACAGAGAAAAATGGGGTTTACGGGGTTATACATTATTTTCTTCATACATGCAACAAACATGTTCTTGCATACCAGAAACATTTCCAAAGAAAGGTCATAACATCTGATATGAGGTTCTGTTGTAGGTTGGCGTTTCCGGCCCGAAACAAACGGTATAGAAATTCCTATCTGACCCTGCTTATCTCCATCTCCTTATCTCACCCTGCTGTCCACTACTTGGAGGAAGTGTTAGAGATAGGTGATAAAACAGCAATTGAAATGTTCATGTGATGTGTTAAAAACAATTACATGTAATTACCACATTTTTGCATTTGTTGCTTAATCTATCGATTTTGGCGTCTTACCTTAGGCCTAAAAAATAATAGCTGTGTTTCCGCTAACCCGACCAACCCTGATTTTTTTGTGCCAACCCTACAATTTTTATTGCCATCCAGAAAAAAAAAATACAAATAATTTCTTACCTACTGACCTTAATATTTTTTAGCACTTTTGATAAAGCTGTCAAAAAAGCAAAACTAATACTTAAAATCCTGTTCTGTTGCTTCCTTGATGCTCTAAACCTCATTATTTGAATGTTTTCTGGTAATATGGCTGGAATAAAGCTCTTTTAAAGTTTTTTTTTTTGTTTTTTTTTTTGGCTCTTTTTCCATCATATAAAAAGTTGGCAAAAAATAAAAAGTCTTATCGACCTACCGACCCTAATTGTTTTCGACATGTTAGCCGCTGAAAAACAAAGCTATTTTCTTTCACAATGAATGCAAACACTTGATAACCTCTACCTTAAAAGTAAAAAATCAGTGACTCAAATGTCGTCTAGACTTTAACCCATTGTATACTAGTGGACTCTTCCATTGCTATATGTTGGGCACGTCCATTTGTCATATAAGGAGTGTCAGGCCTTTTTTCGTTTTAATTCTACTTTTGACAGAAAATTCTGCGAGCAAATAATGTAGGCCCCGGCCTTTGATCTGGGCCGGCACTGTTTGCCAAGATACCCCTTTTAGGGGTCTCCCGCATGCAATGGGTTAATACGACATTTGCGTTATTCAGAAACATTTTATTCCATTACATCGGATTTTATCGTCACATTAAGAAGTGAAGTATATAAAATGACGTCCTCTGTACTCAATGGGGTCCGAGTGTAAACCAAACTGTTTGTTTGTTTGTTTGATTTGAGGTTTAACGTCCCCGTCAACACTGTAAAGGTCATTTTGGAGACGTTGCTTCCAATTTTGTTGGACTTTTACCCAACATTGAGATGAAATGACATCTCAAGCCCTGTCGCCCAATGAAACCAATATGGTTTATTAGCATGGACGGTCCGCCTCGCACCGCGGTTCCTGGACAGGCTTAGATCCTCTAAGCCTGTCCAGGAACCGCGGTGCGAGGCGGACCGTCCATGCTCTAAGCCTGTCCAGGAACCGCGGTGCGAGGCGGACATGCTAATAAACCCTATTGGTTTCATTGGGCGACAGGGCTTGAGATGTCATTTCATCTCAATGTTGGGTAAATCCTCTAAGCCTGTCCAGGAACCGCGGTGCGAGGCGGACCGTCCATGCTAATAAACCCTATTGGTTTCATTGGGCGACAGGGCTTGAGATGTCATTTCATCTCAATGTTGGGTAAAAGTCCCACAAAATTGGAAGCAACGTCTCCAAAATGACCTTTACAGTGTTGACGGGGACGTTAAACCTCAAATCAAACAAACAAACAAACAGTTTGGTTTACACTCGGACCCCATTGAGTACAGAGGACGTCATTTTATATACTTAGTAGAATGAATAAACAAGTGGGTACGTTATTTACCCTAGCACCAGGTTAACAAGTCCATGCAAAGAATATCCCTCTAAACTCCACTTTGTAACGATAAAAAAGAAAAGTGGGGTTTATAGCGCTGTTCATTAGTTCCCTTATTTTTGCTCAAAGCATAGATTGTGAGTACTCGATAGAACCGCCTCATGAGGCGGTTACCGCCTCATGAGGCGGTTCTATCGAACACCAAAAATCTATATTTAGCATTGAAATAATAAAAATAATAATGAACATCTGAAAAATGCTAGTTCTAGAGCTAAGAAAGACGCCAGTTTAGTACACGCGTGTGGTGTGCGTGCGTGCGTGCGTGCGTGCATGTGTGTGTCTGTGTGTGTGTTGTGAGTTTTTCGTCCCATCAGCAGCTAAGGTCATACGGAGACGGGACCTCTGTTCAAAGACCCATCCGAAAGTCTGGATAACCCCTGTACCCGGCTGGTTTAAAAAGGCGAGTAGCATAAGAGGATTCTAGCATACGGGAGTGTTATCATAATGGTTATATTCGAAAGCATAATTTGTGTGTACCCGAAAAAGGCGATGCTAACGAACACACGAGTGTGTTGAGTGTGTGTGTTTGAGTTTTACGTCTCACCAACAGCTAAGGTCATACGGAGACGGGACCTCTGTTTAAAGACTCATCCGAAAGTACAGTAAAATTCATATATTAAGATCACCTCTGACCAGAGGACACTGTATGCAAAAGAATACAAGGAATGAATAACTGCAACCTACTAAATGAGCTTTTTAAAGCAGAATTAGTCTGAATTTTAGGTGGTCTTTATAGCGGAATTTCACTGTGCTCACTTTACTTCCAGAAGTAATAAAATTACCAAAAACATTTTATTGAAAAATAATGTTTGAAGGCACATGTAAGTGTGTTACCTTACGTACTCATATAAGTGTGTTACAGTTAAGATTGAGAAGAACTTTACAGCGCACACGCATTTGTTTCGCATTTGTAACGCGCGAGATTCGCACTCGTGATTCACGCGTTTCACTTGCGAATGACGTTTTAGCCAGTCAATTGCTTTTATGAATAACGCGATATTGCGTGTAAATCGCGATTGTTGACCAGCCAATCAAACATGAGTGTCGAAAACGCAGATAGTGCACATTCACAGACTGCTTCGCGTTTCAAAAGCAACCAATCAGTACCGCGTAACTATTTCACACTTATCCTTCTTTTTTGTTTCTTTTTTTCTATTTCTTAAAATATTCCTTATTCCATATATTTTTTTCAGTTTGAACATAACAAATCTGGCGGACTAGTAAATTATCCATTTACATTTGCCTGGGGCTAAAGGGTAAAATACAGGTACTGAGTCGTGATTGAAGTTGACTGTCAAAATGCAGGATGTTTATTGACCAAAAGTTTTATGACACCCAGGTGCAACTTGGGGGGCTATAAAGATATCAGCTTAAAACAACATCTCATTATCGTCATTTATTCTAGATGTCCGAAATAATCAATGTTCTTTCACTCATAGAAGCGGCCCAATTTTCAATTAATTATTTTTGCAATTTTCATTTATTTTGTTTAATTAACTCGGAGAATCAAGTTGCATTTTCTTCGATATTTATTTGGAAATGCCTGAACCTTTTGCATTAAATGTAGGCCCTGATCAGAGGCCTACGTCTGCTGCGTCTGATCTGGGTCTGCATGGTTTTTGCCATTTGGCACAAATGGAATCTTCCACCTTATTAATAGAGCAAGTCCATTTCAAAATTAAAGTTGAAGTTTTGTTTTCTTTGTTCATTTTGGCATACCGAGTAGGTCCTGATCAGACGCCTACTCCAACTAGGTCTGATCTGGATCTGCACTTTATTTTGCCATTTGGATCTTTCACCTTGTTAAAAGCACAAGATCGTTTCAAAATTTAAGAGTGTGAGGGTGTGTTTTCTTCAAAATTTATTTTGAAAATATTTGAAGCTTTTTGAAACAATGTAGGCCCCGATCAGGTGCCTATTTCTGTTGCGAATGATCTTGGTCTGCACAGTTTGCTAATTGGCGCCGAATGGCATCTTCCACTTTGTAAATAGCACAAAACCATTTCGAAATATAAGAGTGTGAGGTTGTCTTTTCTTCAAAATTTCCGAAATAATTGATGTTCCGTCACTCACAGAAGCAGCTCATTTATTTAATTACTTATTGCTGTAATTTTCATTTATTTTATTTGCATTAACACATTTGTTTTACCAAATGGAATTTTCCGCCGAACATACATTTTTTTTATCGAAATTTATTGGGAAATAACTGAACATTTCGTAATCTTCTATAATCTAGGCCCTGATCAGACACCTACTTCTGCTGCGCCTGACCTGGGGCATTTTTACTATTACCATTTTTCCCATTTTCTTCAAAATTTAATAAATTTGAAAAAAAAAATCCTGAACTTTTTCCAAACAGTGTAGTTCCTGATCAGACGTTAATTCTGTTGCGTTTGATCTGGGTTTGCACTTTTTTGCCAATTGGCGCCAAACGGATTCTTCCACCTTGTAAATAGCACAAGACAAGTTCAAAATTTAAAAGAGTGAGGTTATGTTGTTTTCAAAAATATTATGAAAATGTCTGAAGCTTTTGGAAGCAATGTAGGCCCTGATCAGACGCCTAGTTTTTCTGCATCTGAACTGGGCCTGCACTGTTTGCCATTTGGCGCTAAACTTTATGAACTTTAAGAAATGTGCGTATTTCAGCCTTTACCCTTTTCCTTATTTTTTATTTATGTGCTTATATATTCATTTATTTGTCTTTGATCCAAACAGAGATTGTTGGAACTTCATTGCAAAAATACGCCTATACAAATCTATTGATTTTTCACCACCAAAACTGAACATTTTCCGTTATTTTAATATTTCTGCACAAGACATAGGTTATTGTACTCGTTAGAACCGACTCGGCGAGGCGGTTCTGACGAGTACCCACAGTCTATATTTTGTGCAGAAATATAGAAGAATATGTAACCCCTTAAATTCCAATTTTACTATTTAAAATTGGGGATTAACGGGGTCAAATATGTATAGGTGTGTTTCAAGATGTGTTAGAAACACCATAAACACCCATTAAATGGCGGTTCTGATGAGCGCCCACAAACAAGTAAATAGACGTGACTTGTCAAACAAATATCCCAGGATAAACGATTACCCTCTTGGTTCCCTACACCATATGCATCAGAATACCCCGAGTGTTTATTATCTCTAAACTGCCAGACATTAGGGTGTTATGCAATCTAAAATATGTCTTTAAATGTAAATATTATTGTGTGTGTTTATCCGAAGAAATCACTACTGATAAGAGAGGCCAATACCGCCATTAATTTGTGAATGAATAAAAAAAATAAAATAAAGAATATTGGTCAAACATACGAGCTAAGAGGATTTTGATTGGTCCGTGCTCTTTCGCATTCACGCGGTTTATCTTCGCTTACCTGTCTTATTCTTATTGGTTGGAATTCTCTCGCAAAGAAACGCGTATTGAGTTAACCTAACGCGTTACCAATAATCACTTTCATTGGCTGATATTAAACGCGCTGCAATCGCGTATGAACGCGATGAACCGCGTATTGAAACCCGAAAATTTTACACGCACGCAATGCGCGTATGTCCCGCGGACAAAACGCGAAAATGGTTAGGTTCTTCTCGAGCTTAACTGTACCTTACGTACTTGATCACCTCAGCCAACAAAGTTGATTAATTACTGCCTCCTTTTAAGCAAGAATCAGGAATTTCACCAATATCGTCTACTTTAATATGGCTTGAGCGTAATTGGGAAACTTCTTATTCCATTTTATCGGATTATGCTCCAGTTACTTTAAGATGGTGTAGCGCTAAAGCTTCTCACTTCACAAACAAGTCCCACAAAATTGGAAGCAACCTCTTCAAAAAGACCTAAATAGTGTTGGCGGGGACGTCAAACCTCAGATCGAACAAACAAATTGACCCGCACTTTAGAACAGAGGGGACAGATACAGATGTACGCACGAAATATTTCAAAACAAATCTTTTCACCTCGTATATCCAGTTTACACTTACTTATTGACTGTTTTATCTATTGATGGAATCAATTCCGTTTGTTCTAATACGGCTTGAGAGACCCGTATCATCCATAATTCTTTCAAGTCTCTGGTAACACTGTACAGAGCATCGTTTCTAACTTAACCTTAAACCTTATATCTAGATATAGAGTAAAATTGCTATATTAAGATCAACTTTGGGACTGTTCAAAAGTGGTCTATAAGACCACTTTTGAACAGTCCCAAAGGTGGCCTCTGAGTAGAGGACATTGTGTGCAGGAAATTCGAAGAAAGAATAACTACACTCTTCTAAATAAGCTTTTTTTGGTCTTATGAGCGGAATTTTAATGTAGCAATCACCCTTTTCTGCAGACATATGGATTTGTTTCTAAATATAATTGGTGACTCGTTCGGTTAAGGCAAGATCAAGAGAAAAGCTCATGAGTTTCCACTGATCCCTTTATCAACTGCAATACCACGAAGTGCCCCCTGATATGTAATTTTTCTACTGGCCGCCCCAAAGTGGCGGGTCCTATGACGGCTACTGCGTAAAGGCTTACTTAATTTGTAGGTAATGTCGGTTGGTACCTGATGCTCTGTCTCTGGTTGGGAGCACCGGAGTCTAACTGTTGATTTTCTTTTGATCAAGTATTTCAGTTAATTCATGCTGTCTAGTACTCGTCGTTGTTTCAGCTCTGTAGTCGTTTTTTATTTTTATGTTCTCGCCTTCATGTGGACTGAACAAATTATTTGCCTTGATCGCGACAGGATTCTGGCCATCTAAAATCGATTTAAGCCCTTAACCCCCACCCCCCCCCCCCCCCACCCACCGCGCAGTGAAATACATTTTACTGACCGCTCCAAAGTGGTTCTTCTCTCGCGATTTATTTCTGTTATAGTTTGTCTTTGCATATATGTATTGCATATATGTATCTTTCTCATTTTGGATAGGTAGCTTGGCCATTTTGTGGGGAAGTAAACTTCCCTTTTGGCTTTCCGTTTATGCTGTTTTCTTTAGGATTTAGTTACAGTCAATTTTCAATGGCTCGAACACCTTTGGGACCTCGAAAATCAGTTCGAGACAGGGGTAGTTCGAGCCACTGAGCTAACTGTCAGGAGGCATAACGAGATGCTTTTAGACATCTTTCCGGTGTTCTATAATGAAAATGTATGCTGTGTGTACTCATTAGAATCGCCTCATCGAGGCGATTCTAATGAGTACACTCAGCATACATTTGCAAGATAAAAGACTAAAATCTCCTTAATTATCCCCCACTATTTCTTATGTAGAGGATTTCTCTAGGGACTCAAGAATGGGTTCGACACATCCATGGTAAACGAGCCATCGGTGTTCTACTGTATTTCACATTCGTGTTTCTTTCCCTTTGGTGTCTCTGATTCCTTATCATTGCCTTCACTTCTATATTCTTTTGCATTGTGTTATGTTTATTTTTTATTTTACCTGTCTTTGTTTGGTTAGTGCGCGGATTGTTTATGAAATAGATCAGCTCTAGCTGTGATTTGGAGGTCACAATTTGGAGGTAAAGTAGACCAAATCACGAGCGCGGAGCTGATCTATTTTGGAGATCTAACACGCTGAAAATCGGCAAAAATGTTTTTGTTTCCTTCAAATTCTCAACCTTTCCCCATTGTTAAAAGAAATCTTTCAAAAAGTATTGGCCTTTAACACATGCATTTTATGTCCCTTTGTAACGTTTTCGGTGCGAGAATGTGACGTTACACCGTCTAACGTCAAAAAATCTATATGAGACGTCATAAATCGGCAGCTTTTAATGACGTCAATTGACACGCACTTCCGCACCGTATTTGTTACATAATAAAACACGATTCCTTCCCATTGCCTATATAAGCGCACTGCGTTAGAATTTATAGTTATCATCCATGGATTTTAATGCATTTACATTTGCCGGGTCCCGAGGAAGCTGTGTGAACTCGAGGCCGCTATGCCGAGTGTTCAAATATCTTCCTAGGGAACCGGCAAATGTTTTTGCAATAAAATAAACATGGATAATCGTTGTCCTTGCATAACTTACGATTTCAACGGCAAATTTTGACGAAAACGCCTAAAAGCTTCATATAAAACACCATATAAATTCTTCAAACCAACATGGCGGCTTGTTCAGATGTTTATTACAAAGATGTTGAACATTACGCAATGACCCTCTGACGTTATCATAAAATTCTAAAATGCTACGTTCATGGCGATACCGTTACGTAGCTCAACGTAACGTAAACAAAGCAAGGTGACGGCCTGGATAAGAGTGCTGACTCTTAATCATTAGGTCTCTCACAGCTGTGGTTCGCGCCTTGCTCGGGTCACATGTGAGACGCAAAGTTCTCGAATGGAAAGTCAGTTTTTTTTTCTCGTGTACTCCGGTTTTCGTCCACCTCTGATTAACGACTTGCTCAATATAAGTGAAATAATCTTGAATGGACCGTTAAAAATAAACTTCACCCCCCACCCCCACCCCACAGACACACACTGAAATAAATTTATAAATAAATGACAAAGCAAGGCCCATCGTGTGAGATTAAAAAAGCTCAAAATCCATGTTCAAACAGTCCGTAGAAGCCTCCGTGGTCGAGTGGTTACGCTACTCGCCTTGTAAACAAGGGATCGCAGGTTCGATCCCGGGCTTCTCCAGACTTTCGGATGAGTCTTTAAACCGAGGTCCCGTCTCCGTATGACCTTAGCTGTTGGTGGGACGTAAAACTGAAACACTTGATCATAGAGAAGAAGATCATATTTTCTACCCCTTTTGGATTATTAGTTTCACTGTTAAACTTTGAAAATATCTATGGGGTAAGCCACGACAAAGGAATACATGTCTTCGGGCGCAAAGAAAAGAGCCAGATCGCACAATCTTAACAGAGTCCTCGCTTTCTTAGCGTAGGCACTTTTGTTTATTTGGGTGCGTATCATATGGCACTAAGAACAGTAAGCTGACCCTATATATTGATAGCAGGACAAGGAGACCGTCATCTATTTACCGAGTAACAGAATCTTGTCCATCCTTTCAAAATCCTTTTTCGTATAATTGATAAAACGTCTCATTCCATACCATCAGATTTGATGCTTTTATGATGCGTCTAATGATCAAGCTATTCTTTGACGTCTTTTGTCGCTGTATCTGGGAAGTAGAGAAACTAAGGATCGATACTTGCACTCAATAGCTAAATGGCCTTGGATAATGCTTTCACTTTCCATCTAAAATGATTTACACAACAAGCTCGCTATAACACGGTTCGCAATAACACGGTTTGGATATAACACGGTTTCAAGATGGATCCTAAAAATGTAATATAATATGTAGAAAATGACCATTAATGGTATTTTTTATATAAAATCTATACATTTCTGTTTGGATATAACACGGATGTAACTAACACGGTTTCTGCTTTGGATCCAATTAATAGTGCTACAAAGAGGTTGTGGTGTATTAAGTATAGTAATAGGCCCCCGCCCATCGGGGCTTGAAGAAATATATGACTGCATGATGCTTCCACGCAGAGCTGAAACCGACCCGCACATGAGTACTGGTAAACCGCTTAGAGGATCTAAGCCTGCCCAAGCAAAGCGGTGCGAGTTGGCCCGTCCATGCTTATAAAAACCTTTTGGTTTCATTAGGCGACAGGGCTTGAGATATCATTTCGTCTCAATGTCGGGTAAAAGTCCCACAACATTGGAAGCAACGTCTCCAAAATGACCTTTACAGTGTTGACGGGGACGTTAAACCTCAAATCAAATAAACAAACAAACAATTAAGTATAGTAAATCCCACTATTATAAGACCACCTAACTCCTTGAGCACCCGACTAATGACTATAGAAGGTTTTCTGTGACGGCTCTTCTGTGGCGATTTATTTATGTTGTTGTTTGTTACTTACTTTGTGTATCACTTGTGTCTTTTAATTTTGGATGGCCATATGGCCATTTTGTGGGAAAGTAACTGTCCATATGGCCTTCCTTTGTTTAGGTTTCCATTATGGTCTGGTCGCTTAATGTTTGTATTTCTTTCCCTTTGGTGTCTTTTATGGACGGAGTAAGTTAATTGTATCAATTCCTGATCTTTGTTTTACTTCTACTTTTCAAATACTGTCAGCAAACATCTCTGGCCACAAACCTTTTTGGGTGAATGGAAACCGCAATTGATTCTTGATCCATTGCTTACTACAGATATGAAATGTTGGCAAGGTAGTGCAAACGCTGCTTGTTATGAGTTTATCTCACCTTCAGGTACTTGTAAGTGTTCCCTGTCAGTAAGGCTGACACGATTAATCGTATAATCGATTAATCGATAGATAATTTACACAAAAATGATTATCATTTCTGATGTGCTTTTAATCGATTACTTGATAGGTACAATTTACTACCCAAAATTATGCCTAAAATAGCTGGATGAGTGGCAAACAGTGCAGACCCTGATGAGACGCCGCATTCTGCGGCGTCTCATCTGGGTCTACGCTGTTTGCTCAGGCCTGTCTGTTCAAATATACATATGGTAAAGTGCAACATATGGTAAGAGTCATGCTCAGGCAGGTTAAATTATGACAAAAACCTTAGCGATTTCTAACCGATTATCGATCGCAATGACAGGACTGATAATCGATTATCTTTTCAGCTCCGATTAGCCAGCCCTACCTGTCAGTATGCCACTTGTATTCTCAATACCGAAAACCAAACCCCCGGTAAAGAAGCTCGTTTAAACTAGTCCGAAGAGGAATGCTTTGTTATTGGGTCGATTGCCTACATAGTTTCACCAAAGTTATATTGCTGATGTTCACGTCACTACCAATGACCTACGCGCAGCTAGCGTTTCTATGAAAACTAGATAGATAACGGTGAACCGGGTGGTTCTCGTCGCTGTAACGTCTAGATGCAATATAAAGAGAGTTGTCTGTGAAACACGGACTGGTCTCAAAAGCTGTGACTATGCAAAACATTGTACTCGCAGATCATATGCCACAGAACGCGGCATCTGACCAGGTTCTCGTAGTAGTCCTGCTAAAACTATAGGAACTTTTTTTATTTTGCAATTAATTCTAGTCATATAACTGTTTTCTTAATGTACAGGAATTTAGTGGTTATACAGAATTTTTTGTCTCATCTAATAAAAGATCATCCTTTGGCATAGTCCACCGAAACGAATTTTAAGTATGAAATAAGATTTTCTGGTTTAGCACCATTTCTGGGTCTATTTTTTTTTTATAAATAAACCAAAAGCTACTATGCACAGAAACTCTTCAGTGCTAAAGTCAACGTGACTATTACTGATTTATAGAAAATCGAGATAACTTATTGATATGATCTAGCAGCATTATTGTTATCGCAGGAAGGTCAGCGTGTTGCTTAATAGGGTTATCTATAGGATTTGGATTTGAATCATGGGCTGGGCTAGGCAAACAGTGTACACCCTGATCAAAAACGCCTCATAATGAGACGTCTGATAAGGCCGGTCTACGCTGTTTAATAAAAAAAACTTGAAGGGTTGAACTTAAGTTTAAATCTTAGCCCAGGGCTTTTTTCCCAGCCTGCTTTGTTTGTTTGTTTGTTTGTATTGGAGTTTAACGACCCAGTCAACACTATTTCAGCTAATTATTTAGCCGGTCAGTTTACCTATCCACACTTTCCCTCGGCATGCTTATACATAAGCGGTTAACCAGTACAGTGCACATTCTTTCGCAAGAAACTGACAACTGCCCTTCTTGAATCAGCGGAATGGGGAGACTGACCGTACGAAAAAGATTTCATGATCGATCTCCACGAAAGAATGTTGCCGACCCCGGCAGGTATCAGACCCGCGTCCTCCTGATCACCAGTAAGACGCGCATCCGACTGAGCTACCGAGGCCGGCTTTCCCAGCCTACACTCAGAGACAATCGACCCACCAGTACTATCAGTGTTTTGATTTGACCTATCCTCAGAGACAGTTGACCCACTATTGCTATCTGTGTTTTGGTGTGATTATTTCACACATTTGCTTTACCCTCTCCATGCTGATCCCGGATGATCCTTTTTTGAAAGCAGTATAGATCCAGATCAGCTGGCTTCCCTGAAGCCAGCTGATCAGGATCTTTACTGTTTTCCGTCCTGCATCTGAATCCATGGTAAAAATTGAAATCATGCAACACAAATGGCTGAAAATTGGGGAGGAGTGTAGCATATTAAAATATTCAGCATGACAAGGTTTAAAACAGAACACGAATTCATGATCACACTATCAAACTTATTTTAGTCGTTAAATGCACTAAAGATAGCCCCCGCCCATCGGGGCTTGAAGAAATAGAGGAACTGCATGATGCTTTCACGCAGAGCTTAAACCGATCGCACACGAGTACTGGTATACCGCTTAGAGGATCTAAGCCTGCCCAGGCAAAGCGGTGAGTGTCGGACCGTCCATGCTTATAAACCCTATTTGTTTCATTGGTCGACAGGGCTTGAGATGTCATTTCATCTCAATGTCGGGTAAAAGTCCGACAGAAATGGAAGAAACGCCTCCAAAATGGCCTATACAGTGTTGACGGGGACGTTAAACCTCAAATAAAAAAAAACAACCAAAAACAGTACACGAACGCTCAACTTTATTTTAGTCGTTAAATGCACTAAAGAAACAAGAACGCCTTCATCGGGTCTTTTCCATCGTTTATTTTATTTGACCTTTTACAAAATGAAAATATATCTTCGAAAAGATGCCGATTATAGCCAACGCTTCGTAGTATGATTAAATTGTTTTGTTAGGAGAAATGGCAAAGCTTCAGCACGTTTAAAGCAGACAATAGGATGCAATTGATAAATCTTATAGTAATGCAGACGATCCTAGAAACTATAAAACTTCTCTGGAAATTCTAGATTGGAGATGAAAATACTATGCTATAAATATATGAAATAATACAGCATGAATGCACGTTGTCATGTCTGTAACCTTAGTCATTTTGCTGTCCCGTTAGTTTTTGGTCGATCGACTCTAAGTTGTTGTTGTTGATTTGCGGTTTAACGTCCCCGTCAACACTGTATAGGTCATTTTGGAGACGTTGCTTCCAATGTTGTGGGACTTTTACCCGACATTGGGATGAAATGACATCTCAAGCCCTGTCGGCCAATGAAACCAAAAGGGTTTATAAGCATGGACGGTCCGACTCGCACCGCGGTTCCTGGGTCTGGGTAGGCTTAGTTCCTCTAAGAGGTTTGTTTACCAGTACTCGTGTGCGGCCGGTTTCAGCTCTGTCTGAAAGCATCATGCAGCCCATCTATTTCTTCAACCCTCGATGGGCGGGGGCCATGACCCAAAGTTAAAAAGGGCAAGCTGAAGTCCACGTGACTATCACTGAGTTTTAGGGAATCCAGGTATCGTATTTATAGAAAACTGCAGAGCAGCTTTAATTTTATCGCAGTGAGGTGAGCGTGTTGCGTAATATGATAAAATCTGTTATGGGTTTGGTTTGGCAAAGAGTGTAGACCAAGATCAGAACGCTTCGTCTGATCGGGGTCTAAACCGTTTGCTTACAATACAGACATTTAAGGGTCAGACGCCGAAGAACGCAGCGTCTAATCAGGGTGTACATTATTATCTTACAGAAGTGTAAGGGTTAAAGGAAATGTTAACCTCTCGTAAAACGTCGAGAAAAACTACAACTGAAAATGTCGTCTGCCTATTTCGTCTGCTGAATGTTTTGTAAACTTTTTAGAAATATTTTGCGATCACGCAAGCTATGGGCCCGGAGCAGTCTGATCTGGGTCCACACTGTTTGCAAAAAATACTTTTAAGGTAACAGGCAGACGACAAAGCAGACGCCAATTGTCGTGATTGGCATTTTATGGGTTAACAGTCTAAGCCACCGTTCAGAAAATTTTTTCCAGCCCATCACGTGAACAAGTCCGTGAAATGAACACCCCCTTACACCCCACTTTGTATAGAGAAAACTGGGGTTTACGGAGGTATATACACTTTTTCTTATTTCTGCTCCAAGACATACATTACGGTAACATACCCGTGCGACATAGTACATTTTCGCATCTCCTAAATGGCTACTTTTCTGATGAAAATCTGCGATATTTTTCAAAAAAAATACTGCAAACATAGGTTGAGGGTAATCGTTAGAACCGCCTCATTGAGGCGGTTCTAACGAGTACCCTCAACCTATGCCTTGGAGCAAGAATAAGTAAACTAATGTATACCCCCGTTAACCCCAGTTTTCTCTATATAAAGTGGGTTTTAGGGGGTTCTTCATTTCACGGACTTGTTCACGTGATGGGTTTTGGGTACTCGTTAGAACTGCCACATCGAGGCGGTTCTAACGAGCGCCCACAACCTATGTTTGCAGTATTTGTAAGAGAAATATCACGGATTTTCATCAGAAAAATAGTCATTTTGGAGATATGAAAAATGCACTATGTCGCACGGATGTGTTATCGTAATGCTACACTCGGAGACAATCGACCCACCAGTTCTGTCAGTGCTTTGATTGAATTTTCGTAAGCTTCACAATTCTAGTTATATATTATAGTCCTTACTTCCAGTCTCATAGTGCCCGCTACGGAGATAACCGAAACATTTTTTACGAACAATCACGATTATTTTTTG
Source organism: Lucinisca nassula (assembly GCA_963580285.1). Lineage (NCBI taxonomy): Eukaryota > Metazoa > Mollusca > Bivalvia > Lucinida > Lucinidae > Lucinisca > Lucinisca nassula. Next base: position 74,137,075 of record OY757011.1, on the reverse strand, counting down.
TTTTTTGTTTTTAATAACATATTTTATCAGTCATTCATAGCTAGCACACGATGTTCAAGCTTGTTTCGGCTTACATTCTGAGTACGCGCAAAAACGTAGTCCGGGTTGTTTTCAGTTTTTGGCACAATATTGCTCACTCCATAGTCTATTGATTTTTTTTTTAATTCTCTCGCACATATTTGAATACATGTATTGGTTTTAGGTTTGAAAATGCCTTGGATAATCATTATACAATGCGTTGTAAATAAATCCTTTGACCCTAAAAGTGACATGCGAATTTTTCAAATTTTCACAGAGAAGTCACGCTTTTAGGTATTTCATCTGAATCATCTGCAAAAGGGTGATTCACTTGAAGACTGAAGTCGGATTTTCTCTGAAAATATAAAATATGCGAAAAAATACAAATGACATCTGCTACAGACGTAACAGGCACAGACGTAACCAAAAGCAATGGACTAAATACGTGGCAAGAGAAACTTGGACCGCAAGTCCACAAGATTATGAGAACGTTTGAATGCCGGATAAGCCAATGCAGCTATAGCTATGTGTTTGTATGTGTATTACACGCTTGAAAACGAGATTTCTTATAAGAATCTTATATAGCTGTGAGGGGTGGATGGAAGAATCCGTCCCGATGGTCACTGTCCGGCATCACGAGGCTTGCCGAGTGATGCCGGACGGTGATCCCGAGGAACGGATTTTTCTATCCACCCCTCACACCCATATAGGTTTCTTTTTCTTGCATACCTTCCATTTCTATTGCGAATTTTTAATGCTGCTGTCACTTCGATTACCGACGTCCGCCATTTTGTGATGACACAACAGGAATGGTTAGTGACGTCACGCATGACGACGCCGCGCATGAGGTCGAAATCAACCAGTGCATTTATCAAACACGCGATTATATTCGATTTGGGGTCGGAACACCAGGGTCAGAGCATAAATTTCTATCCCAGGGTAAAATCACGGATTTCCTTGTCTAGTGTGCAAGAATATAAGAACCTTATATGGGTGTGAGGGGTGGATAGGAAAATCCGTCCCGAGGGTCACTGTCCGGCATCACGAGGCTTGCCGAGTGATGCCGGACAGTGATCCCGAGGGACGGACTTTTCTATCCACCCCTCATATCCATATTGGATTCTTTTTCTTGCATACCTTCCATTTCTTAGCGCTGCTGCAGTCACTTCGGTTACCAACGTCCGCCATATTGTGTTGACACTGCAGGAATGTAAAGTGACGTCACGGATCGTGCATGACGTCAACCTTAACGACGGCGCACACAAGGTCGTAATCAATCAGTGCATTTATCAAACACACGATTATATTCGATTTGGGATCGGAACACCAAGGTCAGAACATAAATTTCTATCCCAGGGTAAAATCACGGATTGCCTTGTTTGGTGTGCAAGAATATAAGGTACATGTAGTTTGTAAGTTGAGCTGCGCGGGTGACTTGAATGATTTTTGGGTTTAGCGTGGACGATGAAACAATATATTATGGGTGCAGGGAATAAATGCAATATAACGTTATTTTCGGCGAGACATTTGTGATACATGTATGTTTATATCTGTATATGTGATATATAGGTCGATGAATGTTTACTGAACATTACGTCACACGGGCCGGTCCATCTAATACCGTTATCTAGGGATGACAATGTCACCAGTGAATGCAAACTTCTTAAATAAAAGCTGAAACTCATTCTCATGCGCAACAATAGAACACATTGTGTGAATTATAAAAGATAGAAAATAAAAATTATGACAAAATTGTCGAGAAGAACTGGAAACTTAAAAACAAATACCTTAGGCAATAATTTGATGGTAGGCATCGTTTTGAATATAGGTTTACTGTGCGCAAAAATGCTCGTGAATAACAAATAGCCGAGTGGTTACAGTTACAGCTCAGAATCATTGAAGTCTTGGGGGTGGTGAGGGCGAGGGTGGAAGAGACACTCTGACGGTGTATTTATTTTTAAACTTTTTTTCTTTTCTTTTTTTTCTGTATTATATTTTCCTGTTTTTTGTTGTTGTTTTTTTGTATTTTTTTATTTGTTGTTGTTTTTGTTTTTAATATTAGTATGTAATTCATTATTTTCAAATTTCAGCGAATCATATTAAAATGAATTTCATAACTTTAGAGTTTCATATTTCGAAATTGCATTACAAAAACAGTTTTGGTTGTTCGGCAGTGTCGGTAGATTCATCACCCTCAGAAGCAGTCTCTGTAATCTCTAACGTCACTGTCAGAGTCCATGTGGTTAATGATTAGTTCCATTTCAACAGCGATGTCACTTTTACAATTGTCCTGTTCAGGCCCCCGCCCATTTGGGCTTGAAGATGGGCTGCACGATGCTTCCATGCAGAGCTGAAACCAACCGCGCGAGTACTGGTAAACTGCTTAGAGGATCTAAAACTAGAAGTGGAGGCAATGATCATGAATCGATACAATAAGCCCACAGCTCCCATCAGAGACACCCAAGGGAAAGAAACACAAACATGAAACAACAGACACAAATGGAAACACCAACAGCGGAAAGCCAACATGACAGTTACTTTCCCCCAAAATGGCCAATAGGCTATCAAAAATAAAATAATATACACAAACACCCGACGACAAAGCATAACAAAAATAAACCGCGACAGAAGAACCGCCTTGGAACGGTCAGCGGAAACGAATTCCACTGGGGGGCTTAAATCGATTTTACGTGGCCACAGTCCTCGCCCTTACTTCCGTCGCGATTAAGACAAATGATTTGTTCAGTCAGCATGAAGACCTCCTAAGCCTGCCCAGGCAAAGCGGTGGGAGTCGGCCCGTCCATGCTTTTAAACCCTATTGGTTTCATTGGGCGACAGGGCTTGGGAAGTCATTTCATCTCAATGTCAGGTAAAAGTCCCACAAAATTGGAAGAAACGTCTCCAAAATGACCAATACAGTGTTGACGGGGACGTTAAACATCAAATCAAACAAAACAATAGTCCTGCTCAGCCTTTTCGACATGTGTTAAGCAAGCAGACCATTCTTTTTCAACAATGCCTCCAATGCCTTCTCGATCAGAGTCTTTATATCTGCCACGCGAAGCTGAAAATTTCATTGGCCAACAACATAACCGTTCAAATTTCCCCATATCATCTTTTTTGCAATCAGATCAGGATGGTATGGTGAAAGCCGCAGAATTGTGTGCCCGTGTCTCTTCAAAAGCTGGTCAACTCGATAAGGAGGAGCTGATTTATTTCGTTTGCAAAGTTCCAAAAGCTCAGGCTTGAACGTTTTTTTGCCACAGGCTGCATAAAACTGTGTATTAAAGGAAAAAAAAAAGAACGAAAAATAAAAAAAAAATATTCAAAATTTGAGATTCGAACCTAGGACCTTCGGGAACTAGGTCGTTAAAGTTTATGCATCTATAACTAATACCGCCAAACTATACTCCTGCAACGATGTCATATCAGAATAATATACAGCAAAGATTTTGTGAATTAACCGAGGGAAAAGTTGGTAACCCCTACATAACGGTTTCCGATGGAATAGTCCGTATGACGTAGTGTTCAGTAAACAGTCATCGATCTATAGGTCGTTACATGATAAATATCTGGGGCCAGTTGTTCAAAACTAACGATGTCGCTAGTTAACATATTGTTAAAACTTAGATCATTTATTATGGCAAATATGCTAATATTTTTGCTGAAAAATGTGAGCAGCTTTTGCAAAATTTTAAGATATTGAACTTACTTGAACAGTTAACAATATGACCACTAACGAGCTAATTAAGATAACGAAGCTTTGAACAACTGGGCCCTGGTAAATTTATAAAACTTTAACTTTAAATTACTTGGCTTTGCAACTAAGTCTCCCCGTACATCCATCATAGTGCAGATTATATTTTCTGGTCCTTTGGGATCATTGAGTTCATTTAGAATCATTTTGGAAATAGAGTACTGCTTAAGCCGGTGATAGGGGGCGTGGCCGGTGTAGCACATTTCAATACTGGTCATGAACAGGCTCAATAAAACCGAGTCTGCTATTTTTGTTATTTTGTGTATTCTTTGCTTCTAAAGGATCTAACTATTCAGAACTTATTTATCTTCACTGCAGCTGGTGCTGTGCCGTTTGGTGGCCGTAAAAAATCTCCCCGTACATCCATCATATTGCAGCTTATATTTTCTGGTCCTTTGGGATCATTGAGTTCATTTACAATTAATTTGAAAATAGAGTTCTGCTTAAGCCGGTGATAGGCGGCGTGGCCGGTGTAGCACATTTCTGGTCATGAACAGACTCAATAAAACCGAGTCTGCTATTTTCGTTTATTTGGTGTATTCTTTGCTTCCAAAGGATCTAACTATTCAGAACTTATTTACGAGAACTGCAATTACGTTTTTCATCGATGTCTGGCATCGAAGTCTGGCCCCTGCCAATCGGGGCTTGGGGAAATAGATTGGACTGCTAGTGTTGTGAATCGGACTTGCCCTACATCATAGTGTAGTTTATATTTTTTTGTCCTTTGGGATCATTGATTCCATTGTGGAATTTGCAAAATATTTGAGGGTCACTGATGAGGCCTAATTTGCCGAAACTAACTAGTCTGGCCCAGAAAACATGCACACTTCATATTTTCCAGTTCTGTGGTGTATTCTTTGCTTCAGAAGGATAACCCTTTTATAGAACATATTTGCCATGCATACAAACCCTATTGGTTTCATTGGGCGTCAGGGCTTGAAATGTCACTTCGTTTCAATTTCAGGTAAAAGTCCCACAAAATAACATAAATGGAAATGACGGTACGTTAAACCTAAATTCAAACAAAAGCATCGACGCCATTCTTCAAAATTGAACGTTTTGTCCAAACATACATGCAATTCTTTAGGAAACTACCGATTTTAGTCAGTTTTGTTTTTTAAACGTACACAGGTTAAGATCATTTTTTCATCTGAATTCAAATAATAAATGACGCTTCATAGTGCAATATAAACATTTGCAAACAATTCATTACATAAAATTCGTAGTACTGCTTATAAAAATGAATCTTTTCGGCATAGGGCACATATAAGTAAAGATCTTATATGGTAGAATGACGATTCTCTACACGTGTAGTCCACGTATACGCTCAATCACGAGAAACATGCCCATATATACATACTAGCCGAAATGAACAGACCAAACACACCCGGTAATATGCTATGTCAGGACAATACTTTCTTGCTATTCTTTCAGAAACGAAAGAAAGTATTAAGTCTTAACTATACCAATCTTTTGTAAAAAAAAAGAACACGGAGCAAATTAATGCAATGCCCAGTCGGATTGTGTAGAATTAAAAAGAACGGGCTGAATTGAGCAGGCTGAAGGAAACTGTAGGTCTACAGATTTAAATTTTTTGATATACTTAATCTACGCTCAAGCGAATCTGCTACATAACCGTCTTTACTGCGAGCACTTTTCCATCCCATCGCCCATGCCGTTTCAAACATCTATCATTTACACCTGAATTCGCGGCTTCAGTTGCACCTCCGGCCCGCTTAGAATGTAAACCAAGGTCAATGTCACCTGCTACTTCCCTCAGCCTGGTCAAAACACATTCTCTAGCACGTGTATAGCTGAGAGTTTTTCTTTGTGAATCAAAGAGCAAGTGCCACTAGCTTTAAAGATTGGCCGAAACAAGAATTTGGATGAACTTCAATTTTGTTGGCTCAAATCCAAAAAACGTTTCAACATGAGGAAAGGACAAGCAATTGTATTGCCTTTGCTAGTAGGGATTTCACTGCCTAAACGATACTGATCTGTCTTGCTTCTGTTAATCCTTAAGACAAAATAATAGTCAAATATGGCTATGTCATTACATCTTAAGGAGCTCAGCTCGTTATACCTGAGGAAACCTCAGAAACTTAACAAAATCATACATAAATCTTTTATCACAAGTAGGTCTTTGGAACTAGAGTATTTTACACACAGCATTTTAATCATGTCGGAAGTAACTGGTTGTTTCTTATTGACTCTTTTAACAGAAATTCTTTTCGCTGTCTCAATTAAATTGGATACAAACGCATTCTTCGTAGGGTCTTGTAGATCACATATTTAATGTACCCATTTTACACCGTATAAGGCGAAAAACACAACACTGACTGATCTACCACTGTCTAAAAGATCAGTTAGGTATAATGCTACATGAATACGACTGTCTGGTAAAGCACACCCACCTTTTCTCCCAACGTTTGAATGTATGAAAGTATTTATATACCGTATTTTCACTTTTGGACCGCAATAAATAGTCAACCATCTTTGATTCGAGGAAAGGAAAACTGCTGGGCGAAATTCCAGCTTCTTGAACATGGGAGTGGATTTTCGTTTCTAAGCCGAGGTCTGAAAAAGGCAAGCACATAAACAACATATTACAAATACTGTTACACGTACTATTCATCCACACGAAAACCGATGGTTTGATACCCAAGTCGTCCGAATCCGTGAAATCTACTCAAGAAATCTGCCTTATCAATGTTTTCTCTTGGTACCCATATGGTTAATATGGTAATTTTTCTGCTCGTACATATTTCGTTTTCAGCTATAGCTTTTTTCCTGTGTTACGAGCCAGGCGTAGCAGAAAGAAAAAGCAAACAAGCCTTTTGGAAAAAATTAACAAAATTTATTTACAAGTTATTTTTAACCTGTAGAAGAAAGAAAATTAAATGTACTTAGCTCTGAATTAAATATCCTGAATGAATCTATTTTCCTTGATCCCACAGAATTCACAGTCCAAAATGAAAAGTAATATCCTTTGACAATCCAACACAGAATTTAGAAATAACTTTTCTTAAAAGCCCAAACTTCAAACTCCAAAGTCTGACTCAATGAGAAAAATCAAGCTCTTTTATAGACCCTAAGATTTCTCTAGAATGTTCCACAGGGCTGTGGAATAAGATGATGTAATTTTCTAAAAATAATGCAAACCTGAACTTTCTGGAAGGTTCTGATGTACTTTTCCTTGTAAACATGTTGTTTTCAAAAATGAAATTAATCTGTGACTCAGTTTTCTAGAATCTTCTATATGAAGATAAACAAGATATTTATAGCACTATTAGGTCAACAGTGGGGTGAAAGTGGGAATCAGAAAAATAAATTCTTATGCATAACACCTGAAGGTCAGAAATACGACTTCCTGATTTCAAAATGCTCATTGCATTTTTGCTATCTGTTTTAATAACAGCTGACTGCCCTTCTAGGCTACCCTCATGATTTTCTACAAGCCTTCTGGCGCCTTCAAGCTAACGCCAGGGCGAATTTGGCTTGCTTTCAAATGACTAACAGCCTCCAATGAGCTCACTTTCAGCTATATCTTCGATGTAACCACCGTAGCCGATATCAGAGGCATCACTAACAAGAGTTTTGTCAAATTATCTGATTCCCTAAAAGCTTTCCGTTCAATGACAACATGTTTTTCTTCCAGAAAATCATCACACTTTATCCTAACCGGTGCATCCCATCATGCTCTTTCTAATAAGCATTTGCATAAAGCTCTAGTTCTGAGACGGACTACCGACCCAAAGCCGCACTGCAGAGAAATAATCTGGCCTATTAACCCTGCTAGTTTTCGTGCTGTTACCAACAAATTTCCTTTACTGACTTGTGCTATAAACCAATTTAATGTGCCTTCAAGTTTATCAAGCCTTTCTTTTGTGACACTTACCTTGCCAGAAATCATGTCCCAAACATGCCCAAGCAAGACCACTAATGGTGCTGGATCCCATACACATTTTTCATTTGCCGGTAAAAACCCGAATGCTAACAGATCTTTGCGTATAAATACACTGACCTCTAACGCTTTCTGTTTTCCTTTAGCTCCCCCAATACCATCGTCTAGAAAAACAATTACCTTTAAATGTTTAGCTCTCCAGTGTTTTACAACCGCTCTTATGACTTTGGTAAATATATAACCTCCAGAACTGACTCCAAACGGCAGAATATTGAACACAAAATAACATGTAGACTCACCTTCTGCCCAATGAAATCCAAGGTAGGTACGGAGGCTTTCCATGATCATCACATGGTGGTACGCCGATTTGAAGTCGAACTTAAATAAGAAATCAACCAAGTCAACCCTTGCAACTGTGTGATTTTCAAAACAACACTTATATATGAAGAGGTGTGGGTTACTGTGCCGACAATTCAACACCAGCCTAGGCTATATGCCACTGTAAATGAATTGACAACTAGAGGGATGTCAAATACTTCACTTACACACCCCTTTTTAATGAGAGTCTGTATCTCAATGAAAACAAAAATGGAGTATTTCTGGCTGATTTATTATTTTGCAGTAAAACCGGCTCTGGTAAATCTTTGAAGGGTGATTTGTAACCGTTACTGATAATATCTAGTACCTGATCAGATGCCCCGGCTGTCCTTCTTATCGGTGTTTTCACGGCTACGTCACCAGTATGCGTAATGTGCCCCAACATATTGCTTTCGACTGAATCAGGACATTGCAACACCCCACCTTGGCTCATATTACATGTAACCTGGTCTTTGTAAATAAGATTTTCCCAAATTCTCAACATTAAATGAAAGTGACTGCCCTAAAGTAAATGGCTGAAATGCCTCATTTATTTTCAAATAATTTTCAGTATTTCCCTTGCATGTTTTACCCCCTGTACAAATATTAAAGTCACAAGGAATACTTATCTGTACATTTTCTTCGCCTGTCAGACGACTCAGCAGACGACTTGGACACTCAAACCGCCAATAACCAATTTTCCCACAGAGGAAACATTTCCCTGGTTGTCGTCCATGTGGATAAGCCGATGGTTGGGTCGATTGTGCGGGTTGAGTAGCCGTGGAAGGAATGTTGTACGGGCGTGGTTTTCCAGAGAAACGTCCTCTATCTTGACGGAACTTCCTGGTAGCGCGCGCTACTGCCCTATACATGCGTTTTTGATCTTCCTCGTCAGATGCGAGAGGATGAGCTTCCTACTCCTGTACCACACGCCCGCCAAGCTCGGAAGAGTCAGCTAGCTTTACAAGTTTTTGTCTATGATTAAGAATGTCAATACCTTCTGTTATCCTGATTGTTGCTGCCACGGCTGATTCTGCAAAATTAAAGACTCTTTCTTGCATTAATATCTATGCGCATGGCTGTTTGTAGCCATTGTCAAATGGACCGAAAGCCGTGCCCAAACAGTAAAAACCGTGTTCAAATCATGAAATTCGCGTGCTGTTTGAACATGGATTTTTGAGCTTTTGATATCACAAGACGGGCCTTGCTTTGTTACCTTACGTTGAGCGACGTAACATTATCGCCCTGAACGTAGCGTTTTAGGGTTCTGTGATGACGTCACATGGTTAAGTACTGCGTAACAACGTCATTGTAAACAACATTCTTACCGGCCGACATGTTTGTTCGCCGGTCGCATTTGGAGAGTTTTTATGGAGTTTATATGGAGCTTTTGGGCGTTTTCGTCAAAATTTGCTGTCGGAATCGTAAGTTATACAAGAACGACGATCATCCATGGTTATTTCATTGCATTAATATTTGCTGGATCCCTCCGGCGGATCATGTTCAAACAGCTTCCTCGGGACCCGGCGAATGTTAATGCATAAAAAAACATGGTTGACCCCTATATTCGAATGCGAGTCAGCTTCTCTTAACTTGTCCAAGACACGCACGTTGGCCTTGAATCGCTCCTCGTTGCCCTTGCGTTTGAAAGAATAACTGTCGTTCAAAAGAATATTCTGCTGAATTTAGCAAACTGACTGTCCGAAATGTCTCTCTGATAGAACTAATTTTCTGCTCAAACGACACAAGCTTTGTAGAAATCAGAATGTCTATATTAGATAAAATGTCGTTCTAAGACTGCTGTATCCGCTGCCCTAAAGCTGCATCAACTTCATGAGAAGGTCCGGCTTCCGAAGCCCTAATAAACGAGAAAAGATGTGAAGTCTAAGGCGACCACTGGTAGAATGACGATTCTCTACACGTGTCGTCAACGTATACGAGAAACATGCCAATATATACATTCTGGCCGAAATGACCAAACACGCACGGTAATATGCTACGTCACGACAATACTTTCATGCTATTCTTTAAGTATGCATTGTTCAATCCACCGGTCATTACTAATTCTTAATTATACTACTGTTTATGAATATTTGGCGGCAACTTTGCGAAATACGCGGCCGCGCAGATACGAGTATGCTTAGCAGTGAAATCAATCTGAAAGAAATAAAAAATAATATTTTGACTTTGCGAGAAATAGCATAACCATAGCATAACCATGTCTCTGAATCATCTCATACTCGTTTTTTTCGCCAACATATAAAACAAAAATAAAAATTAGTTTTTTTTTTTTTTTAATAATATCAAAATTATGGCTCTTGATTGTTTTCAACACACTCGATGAAATGTTGTTGGTATTCACCTTAAAAAGTGATCATGATATAACATTGCTGTTATCTAGTTGATAACATCATGTAATTAAAATCATATGATCCCACGTGTAATTATAACACATGGTTACTGGCGTTCGGTTTTCTTTTTAACTTCTTAAGCTATAAAATCTCTTAAAAGTTTAAATAAAAATCGAAAATGAGTTCCTTTAAGAGCAATGAAAAAATTCATAAGAAAGAAGATGGGTCATACTACGTAGTTTCGGCTAATAAAGCCTCATCAGTGACCCTGAAATGATCCGGCAAAGAAAGCCAGAGGAAACATAAACCTTATTATGATAAACACTTTCTTATATTTGCGGTCATTCTGAAATTTTAAGCAATGAACATAGAGACACGCGAAACATTTGTAGTCTGTTTGGTAAATAGTCCAATTTTACAGCCCAGCTGTATCCGCCGACTCTTTTTGCAATGCTAGACTTCGTGGACGACCCAGAAACCGCAACTTTTGGTGACAAGTGTGTAACACTGGTTTCGTCCACGGGTCTGCCTAGTGTGGTCTGGCTGACTTCGGGTCAAAGGCAAGTGATGGGAGGATGAATGTGATTGCTGTATTTAATATATCATTACATCAGCCTTGCTGAAGGAGCTGGCTTGATCCGCAGTGCGGTAAGAGTGGTTTGCTTTTTCACAAAAGTTAGCAACGGCAAGGGCAGATTATACTTAAATGGGTAACCACGATGCTTGACTTAGTGAACAAACACACATACGCCATCTAAGAAGAAAATGGAGTACACGTATATCAATTTTTCGTTTGTAAAGTTCAGTGCTGAATGTTATATTTACTTTTTTTTCAGAAAATAAAATTAATAAGACTCTGGTGAGACATACACAAAAACTAGAACACGTTAATAAATTATAAGTTTGTGCACTTAAATGTTAAGATATAGAGAAGACCAGGCGGGTGTCTTTTGATATCAAGCTTATCAGGCAAAGCTCCGAGAACGTTTGTAGAGTCGCGAGGCTTGCCGAGCTATTCTACATGCGTTCTCGAAGCCGAGCCTGATAAACTTTATATCAAATGATACTCACCTGGTATTCTTTTTATCAGTTAATCCCATTGTACACTCTAACATTTTTTGGCAATTTTTCTAGCAGTCCAGTTCTTAGAAGTGCAATGTAACGTTGACCTGATAAAGCCCACTTGTCCTGATATAGCACATGTTTATCAGGTCATTGTACTACAATTCAATTAATATAGGGGGTGACTGATAAATACATGTTTTGCTACAATCCAAAGAAACCAAAGATGTGCCTAAGTGATAAAAACAAAATGTTTTACTTTGTTTCATTCTGTGTTATATGTTGTCAACACTTGTTTTATAATTTGTTTTGGTTGGCTTCATAAAACTTCATTGTTACTAATTTTGTTCCATACCGTATCCTTATAATGCGATATTGATACTCTTCATGCGAAAATTTGCCTAGCCGTATTTCCGATCTGCGATATTTTAAGCGCACATGCGCAAAGTTCTATGGGAGCGGAAACCTCACCTCACTTACTCTAGGCACATGTCTGATGTCGAAAGTCCTTATCGCATAACACTTAATTCTCTGATGAGACTGCGCAGTGCCGTAGTCTCATCAGAGAATTCAGTGTTATGCGATAAGGACCCATATGCCTGCTGTTCAAGAATTTCAATAAACCCGTTCAGAAACAATTAAATAAAGAACCACAAGCTATGAATATTGATTTAAGCGTCTATGGGTGGCTTAATTGTGACAGATAGCTTTTTATGAAGATTTTATACATTAAAGATTTGAAGGAGAAAACCTGCAGCTTGGCACAAGTGTAGCTGACAGCTTATGTCATTGAAAAGGGTTGGCAGGAATAACAGGTTATTGATTTTATATTGTGAAATATTCGGCACAAGTTCATATGGCGAAGGACGCACGAGCTTGCTACAAGCAATATGGAAAAATATTGACCGGTAACTTCTGTACAAAGTAAACGGGACATTTTCTGGGTATATAATAAAAAAGTTATACATACCGTTGAGGAAATGGAAGCACGTGCAAACAAAGCGGCAAAGAGACAAGGGAATACAAGATAAACTGCAGTTGTAATTAAAACAATGCTTAAAAACGTAGAATGACCGTTGCATAAATTCCACTGAATGCAAGCAAACAACAACACGCTCTTGGAGAAATAGAATGGGCTGCATGTTGCTTCCACGTAGAGATGAAACCGACCGCACATGGATGCTGGTAAACCGCTTAGAAGGTTTAATAAAAATCAAAAATGAGTTCCTTTAAGAGCAATGAAAATATTCATAAGAAAGAAGATGGGTCATACTACGTAGTTTCGGCTAATAAAGCCTCATCAGTGACCCTGTAATGATCCGGCAAAGAAAGCCAGAGGAAACATACTGCAATTTTGCGAATTTCGAATAGGCAGTCGATTCAAAGACTGACATAAATCAAAATGGGGTCTAAATAATTAAAAGCCTGCTTAAGCAAAGTCCATGCATATAAACTCTGTCGGTTTTATTGAGCGGCAGGGCTTGAGGTGTCATTTCGTCTCTATGTCGGGTAAAGTCTCAACATTGGAAACACCGTCTCCAAAGTATCTCAAACAAACAAAACCACGCTGTTTATGTTTACATTACGACAACACAGCCGTTTGCCACATTTGCAGCTTTCTTGTCTATAGAACTAGCATTTCATAGATGAATTTATTTTATCCCCCGACCGAATAGCTATCTATCTATCTATCTATCTATCTATCTATCTATCTATCTATCTATCTATCTATCTATCTATCTTCATATACTGAGTCGGTCATACTTGGCCATTACCTCAGTTGGGTGGTGCGCTAAATTTAGAATTTAGCAAAAAAAAAAACAAAAAAAAACACCCACTGGATGAGTTCTTAAAACTATTTACAATCTGCTTTCAGAGGTGTACTAAAACGCACACCTCTGGATCCCATTCTACACCATGCGGGCTTTTAACTCCTCTGCAGTTTTGGCATTTACCACAGGGGGGGAGACAATTCCACTGAGGAATAGTTCCAGGGAAGAATGAATTCTTCAGGGCATCACTATATGCCTGGTACCTACGATATTGACTGTTGTTTAGTTTTGATGCCCTTGTTTGAGTTGAAGTAGCCACAGGGGTCAAGTATTTATCTTTATTAAGAGACACTGTGTCAGAGGGTATCTTATAAAAGAAGGTTAAAGAGGACTGCTCGCGACGGGCCTCCAACGATGGCCACTCAAGCGCATCGAGCATTTTACCAACACTACTTCTGTTCCGCCATCGCCTGCAGGTCCATCGGGCAGCCGTCCTCTGAACCGTCTCAACCTGTTGAACCAGAGTTTTAACATTTAACTAGTTGCTTTAGAGGTAATCTCCGAAATATGTTGACCCCAATCAAGATTATCAGTAATTGTGATACCAAGATATTTTGCGGATTGGACATGTTCCAAAGTATGCTGATGTAATGAGTAGTTGAATTTAATATGCTTGTCTGGAGGGTGCCGTGACACCCTCATTGAATGACATTTGGCCACATTGAACTTTATTTGCCAATCGGCCTCCCAACGTGCTAGGCTATCCAGGTCATCTCGTAAGATAAGACAGTCAGAAGTAGTATATATATTCCTATACAAAACACAAAAATCAGCAAACAAGCGAACAGATGACCTGATAATATCAAGAAAAGGACCGGTCCAAGTACCGAACCTGGTGGGACACCGGACAAAACAGGGACTGGATCCGACGCTTGGCCATCAAGTACAACTTGTTGTGTGCGTCCAGAGAGCCATGAGCTAACCAACTTAAGTGTGGGTCCTCTAATCCCATAATGATCCAGTTTGTACAATAACCTCCTGTGAGGTACCTTGTCTAAGGCCTTGGCAAAATCGATGATAATCAGGTCAGTCTGTTTGTGGCCACGATTAATGGCCCCATCCAGATTGCTCACTATGTCATGGTAGAACTGAACTAATTGAGTTTCACAAGACTTTCGACTTCGGAACCATGTTGACAGTCAGCAAGAATGCTTTCAGAGGCTAGGTGTTTGTTAATGTTGCTAACTAATATATGCTCCAGGGTTTTGCAACAGATGCATTTGAGCGACATCGGTCTGTAATTCGCAGCATCATATTTTTCTCCTTTCTTAAAGACCGGGGTTACGTTTGCTTGTCGCCAGTCATCTGGTACAGTGCCCCGAGCAAGTGATTCATATAGCTTCGGGGGATATAGCGATCAGTCTGGCGTCCGTCCGTCCGTCCGTCCGGTCGTCCGCCCGTCCTTGGACGCAACCTTGTGATGGCCATAAATCCAATACTCTTTGAGATTCACTGTTGGTTCTTGGCAGATTTGTTCACAAGTCTGAGACGACGTGTCATGCGCATAAAAACAAAACTAGAACTCTGGCTTCCATAGTTTTTTTAGTTATCTCCCCTTTTAATAAAATAGAATGACCACCTTTTGATGGCCATAACTCCAATACCCTTTGAGATATATTGATGGTACCTGGCGTGTCATGTGCAAGAACTACAACTCTGGCTGCCATGTTTTTTTTAGTTATCTTCCCTTCAAATAAAATATAGTGACTATCTTGTGATGGCCATTACTCCAATGCCCTTTGAGATATATTGATGGTACCTGGCACAGTTGTTCACAAGGCTAAGACGGCGTGACATGCGCAAGAACTACAACGCCGGGTGCCATGGTTTGTTTAGTTATCTCCCCTTCCAATAAAATAGAATCACTACCTTGTGATGGCGATATCTCCAACACTCTTTGAGATATATTGATGGTACTTGGTACAGTTGTACATGAGATTAAGCAGGCGTGTCTTGTGCAAAACCATGATTCTGGATGCCCTGGTATTTTAGTTATCTCCCCTGACAACATAACCTTGTGATGGCTATAACTCCAATACCCTTTGAGATATACTGACGGAACTTGGCTCAATTGTTTACAAGGTATAGAAGGCATGTCATGTACAAGAACCACAACTATTGGTGCTGTGATTTTTTAGTTATCTCTCCTTTCAATACAACAGTACGACCATCTTGTGATCACCATATCTCCCATACCCTTTGAGACATATTGATTGTACTTGGTACAAGTATACATGAGGTTAAGCATGTGTGTCATGCACAAGAACCACAATTCTTCCCCTTACAGTATAATCTTGTGATGGCTTTAACTCAAATACCGTTGATATATTGCTGGTACTTGCCACAATTGTACATGTATAAACACGATTGAAAAGGCATTTCTTGTGCAAGTATATCTACGCTTTGTTCATTGGAAATCTTGGATCTGTATCATGTAGAGAAGCGATCCTTTGTATCATTAGGCGAAGATAGTCTCAATAAACATAACATATGGAAAATATACTATGGACTTACCAGTGTGTTTTAATTTAGTTGCACTTTCTATCAGTGAACAGTCTTCTAAGGGCCCTTTCTATCAGTGAACAGTCTTCTAAAGGCCATATTGGCTTTGCCATCTTCTCTGATGGCTATTTTCCTAATATTTCTTCTCAAAACCTAGATTATGGTGCTCGTTAGAACCGCCTGTTGAGGCGGTTCTAACGAAAACACATAATCTATGTTTCAAACGTTAAGGAATAAATCTGTATGTCCCACAAACCCAACGTACAAAAGCAAGACCATGTAAAAGGTCCCCTACCACGAAGTCTATAATTAACTTCGCTGTATTTTGTTTTTGCTGGAAGAGTCTATTTTTTGTGATGTTTGGCTGTGGTTATTACACCGCATTCCACGGTGGGTCAGGGTTATCATAGAAATTTGTTGTTACTTCTGTGTACCTTTAATTAGAAACAGTGTCCCTTTGCTTTAAATAAGTATAGAAGCATTTATTTCTTATCGGGATTCGGGATTAACACATTCAGTACTAGAAACCCCAAACGGGTACCCTGGCAAACAGTGCAGGCCCAGATCAGACGCCGCAGAACGCGGCGTCTGATCAGGGTCTACACTGTTTGCAAAAGATTCAGCTTAACCCATTCAGCACCAGAAACCCCAAAACGGGTACCCTTGAAAACAGTGCAGGCCCAGATCAGACGCCTCAGAACGCGGCGTCTGATCAGGATCTACACTGTTTGCAAAAGATTCAGCTTAACCCATTCAGTACCAGAAACCCTAAAACGGGTACCCTGGAAAACAGTGCAGGCCCAGATCAGACGCATCAGAACGCGGCGTCTGATCAGGGTCTACACTGTTTGCAAAAGATTCAGCCATTTTCCAAATAAATTTTGAAGAAAACACAACCTGACACCCCTAAATTTTGATATGGACTCCTGCTATATATATATATATATATATATATATATATATATATATATATATATATATATATATATATATATATATATATATATATATATATATATATATATATATATATATATATATATATATATAAAGAAAAATCAATAAGTCCGAGTTTGCCAAATAACACTATATTTTCAGTAAACTTCTACCGCGGTTTCACTGCATTTACAACAGATTATCAAGAAGACATTTTAAATTACTAAGCAACGAAACGTAACGTCATAATTAACGTTTCCGTTTCAAATAAAATATATATATAAGGAGGAAGATTCCATTTGGTACAAAAAGGGTTAAGCTACCCATCTTGTAGATTGTGTGTGTGTGTGTGTGTGTGTGTGTGTGTGTGTGTGTGTGTGTGTGTGTGTGTGTGTGTGTGTGTGTGTGTGTGTGTGTGTGTGTGTGTGTGTGTGTGTTCGGGTTTAACGTCGCTTTCAACAATTTTTCATTCATATCACGACGGTGTCTGGTCGCGACAGGGAGCTAAATGCTCACTTTTATAGTGCTGCCTCACCGAAGTATCATGTCCCAGACACATTACATGATACCACACCCAGTCACATTATCCTGACACTGGGTCGACCAGTCATAAAAGTCATACCAGTCATACGACCCCGTAAATCTGAGTGCCAAGCGAGGAGCAGCTAGTACCATTTTTAACGACTTTGGTATGTCGCGGCCCGGTATCGAACCCGTGACCTCCCGTTCCCCGGAGCGGACACTCTACCAACTGAGCTATCGGGGCCTGTATCTTGTAGATCGGGAACCGAAAATTCGATTTTAGGCTTGCTTTCTTTTTATCAGGATGGGGCTGTAAGCATGGGCATTCAAAACACGGGCTTATTCCCTGGGAGATTCTAAAAACGTCACCCTTATGTGAGCTTTCAACGAAAGCAAGAGGCGATATGTGATGAATTTAAGCCCATATTTGACACGTAAAAGCCTTTACCCACTACTTGGGAACAGGTCCATTTCAAATTTCTAGGGTGTCATATTCGTTTATTTGTTGCATGTTGTACAAATACCTGGTACCTGGTAACCGCATATTCATATCGACAGTGTATACTCTTATCGGACGCCAAGTTCTGTGGCATCTTATCTGGGTCTACATTAATTGTTTTCCAGTGCCTACTTTCGGGATTTAGTAACGACAGTCAGAAGTTAATAAATCTTACTTGTACACTCCACAGTACATGTATTTAGTTCTGCTTCAAAAGGATTACATCTGTAAAGAGCATTTTAATTTGTCACAGCTGGTGTTACGGGAATGTGTCGCGGCCGAAAAATGTCCTTCTACCCTTCATCATGATAGTTTGGGTTTTATTCTAGACTTTGGGCTCATTGATTCCATTGTGGATTTTTGAAAATAACTGAGGGTCACTGATAAGGTATGAACGACCGAAATTAGCTGGTCTGGTCTAGAAAAAAGTGTACACTCCACAGTGTTCAGTTATGTGTTGTAGGCCTTGCAATAGCACGTTAACCCTTGTCCTGCTGAATATTTTAATCTGCCACACCCACTACTGATTATAAACCAATCAGATTACTTGATTCAAATTAGTGCAACAAATTCACAATCTGAATGACAAACAATGTAGATCCTGATCAGATGGCTTCTTCAGAAGCCATCTGATCTGGATCTACATTGTTTCGAAGACAAGGCATATCCGGGCTCAGCATGGCAAGGGTTAAGGTCATATATAAGTTAATAAATCAAAATGGAAATAATTGTTTCGACAGCTACGTTTATTGCATATTTAAAACAGGTCCCAGGGGCGTAGCTAGAAGAAATCATTTGTACGCAAACCAAAGAAAATGCTGAAAATAGTAACTCGGTTTACCAAATGGGGACCACTTTAACAGGAAAGAAAATTCTTCGTAGCAAAGGAGGAAACTATGCTAGCTAGTAAATAGTGTTGTGTATATCCTAGACACATAGTTTTCTTCTTCTTCTTCTTCTTTTTCTTCTTCTTCTTCTTCTATTTTATACGTTTGTAATGTGTGCGCGAGTGCGTATCTGCGTACAGGTAGCTACGTCTCTGAGTCTTAAGTACCCTCGACAAAGCGATGTCATTGAAAGAGAAGAACTGCAGCTTTAGAATATGCAAAGCTCTGTTCGCTCGAATATTATTTCGGGAACGAGAACCAACCATCGCATCGAGATACTCCAACCAAACAAGGTGCTATCATATTCGTTTGATCACTTGACAAGAAAACTTCACCACATCTTGAAAACTAATTCTGTTTCCAGATTCATCCTCTGAAAACGCATATTGATTCAGAATTTCAATAAAATAGTCTGGAAGTAATTATTTTAACGAAACAGTTTGTGATTATATTGACTGATGTTCCAACGAGAGACGTTTATTGTAACTAATGGTTTTATTATCCATAATTTACTCAATTAAGGTTTGCATGATATTTGCAGAATACTACAAATGCTTGCACTTTCCTCTATCAGTATTAAACATTTTTTATAAATTCTTTCTGTTAGAAAAGAAAAAAAAAACACGCTGGTCACGTTACGCGTATCAAGATGTCGCAGGTTTGAGTTCTTCTGTCGCGGTTTATTTTTGTTATGGTTTGTCTGGGTGTTTGTGTCGCTTATATTATTTTATTTTGGAAGGCCTATTGGTCATTTTGTGGGAAAGTGACTGTCCTTTTGGCTTTCCGCTATTGATGTTTCCATTAGGGTCTGTTGTCTCAAATTTGTGTTTCTTTCCCTTTGGTGTCTCTGATGGGAGCTGTGGGTTAATTGTATCGATTACTGATCATTGCCTCCACTTCTTTTTCGATCACTTTTCTGATTTTGGCTTTAATAATAGCTTGATGTTTATTTTAACCACCTTATTTAGAATGTTCAAGCGAATACCCACAATCTATATTTTATTTGTTAGAGCAGAAAAATGGGTATTGCATGGGTATTTGTTCCACGGACTTGTTGACAGTATGCTATTTTTTACAGACCTGAAAGCATATCCAAACCGTTTTCTTCCATTTTTTTCATGTTGTCCTCCCGTATTCCGTTTTCACAGGGAACTTAATTTTGGGCCCTGAGTTTCAGTTAGGATAATTTCGCGCATCCCAAGTGCGTCTAATTAAGAAATGAAATTTATTTTTCTGCAGTTCATGGAAGTATGAACGCAGTGGGTCGCGTGCAAAGTAAAGGGGTTCTTGTAAACTTTGCTAGCGACCCACTCTCGTTCATACTTTCGTGAAAAGCAGAAAAAAGTTTTTTTTTTATATTTACATTATTTGCCCATCATCACTGGGCGAATAAAATGCTTGTAGGGCAAACTTTTAAAGCTGAAAAACATTTACACGCTGTTTGTCTACAAACAGCGGTGCAGCGGTGACGTCATCAACGCCCGTAGAGAACAATGGTTTGGAATGACGTCACTTAGCGTCACTGAAAATCATGTAATTCGACGCGTTCATGGAAGTATGAACGCAATTGTTTTCTATAGGTTTACATTAGACTTTACACTGGAAATGTGTCTAAAATAGAAGTGAAAGCAATGATCAGGAATCGATAAAATTTACCCACACCTCCCATCAGTGACACCAGAGGGAAAGACACACAAACATGAAATAACTAGACCCTATGGAAACATCAATAGCGAAAAGCCTGAAGGACAGTTACTTTCCCACAAAATGGCCAATTGGCTATCCAAAACAAAATGATATAAGCGATACACACACTCAAAGACAAACCATAACAAAAATAAACCGCGACAGAAGAACCGCCTTGAAACGATCAATGAAAAGAATTTCACTTTGGATGGGAGGGGGCGCGTGGGGAAGGGGGTGGGGGTGGTAATCGATTTTACGCCGCCGCAATCCTCGCCCTTAAATCTTGTTTCGAACTTTCTCGATACTAAAATGGCCTTCGAAGGAAATATTCAACAGTCTCTGATAAAACTCTTGTCTAAAATAGTTTCCCTTTCGGTTCCTAGTAGGCTATAGTGCCTAAAATAAGACAACCTTTGATACTATTCAAAAGTGGTATTTCATATCACTTTTGAACAGCTCAAAAGACGGTATCTTGCAAGCGGACACTGGGCAACACACAAAACCAAAAACAGAACCTTTTTTAAGAAAATTTTTTAAAGCAAAAATAGACCTAATTTTGGGTTAGTCTTGATGGCAGAATTTTTCTGTGTAACGATGTAGCTCTCAAAGACATAGAAGAAGATAGGCTGTAGGGTGCGTCTACGCATTAAGCGTAATCTTAGGAGCAAGCAAGGGTATCTGTACCATAAACTGCGGACTTTTGTCGTAGATACCTTGAACTGATTTCTAAATACAATAAAAGACAAAAAGACACTTTTGCAACAAGGTCTGTCGGAACCTGAATTTTATGGTGACTTAGTATATATCATTCGAAAAATAGTAGGAAAAAAGAGAATTTTCTGATCATTTAAAAAGAATACCATGCGATAGCATTACGAAAACATGCCTATACTAAAGCATTTTAAATTTTATTGCCAAAAAGTGATAATTTTATGCTGAAAAAAAAAGATATTTTTCTTATTTCTGCTCAAAAAATAAATTGTGGGTACACGTTAGAACCGCCCCATCGAGGCGGTTCTTACGAGTACCAACAATCTATATTTCAGAGCAGCAATAAGAAAAATCAGGTTTACCCCTGTAAACCCCAGTTTTACTATATTAAAGTGGGGTTCAAAGGGATCAAAATTATATAGGCATGTGTTCATGTATTATGTAGCTGTGATGCGACAGTCTGCATGTTTGGTGATTAAGTGTTCCCCCTTAATTGAACGCCGATGGGTCGTGGTTCAGACTATGGTAACCTCAACATAATGCTATATGTTTGTTTAGTTACGGCTGATCACTTGTCTTCTTCTTGGCTCAAATGGTGGTCTTCTTTTGGTGCAGTTTCCAGTGGGTGTTGCTGGCGCCCGAGGGATCTCCGTGTGTCTCAACGCCATTACGAAAACACGGCTATACAAATACTTTGCAAACTTTAACGCGGGAAAAAAATTAAGATGAAAAATTGGGAAATTTTTCTTATTTCTGCTCAAAATATGGATTGTGGGCACTCGTTAGAACCGCACTCATTAGAACCGCCTCATCGAGG
The DNA here is from genome assembly GCA_963580285.1 of Lucinisca nassula. Lineage (NCBI taxonomy): Eukaryota > Metazoa > Mollusca > Bivalvia > Lucinida > Lucinidae > Lucinisca > Lucinisca nassula. The sequence continues at coordinate 74,115,234 of OY757011.1, read as the reverse complement.
CGGTTTTAACGAGTCTCCACAATCTATATTTTAGAGCAGAAATAAGAAAAATAAGGTTTACCCCTGTACACCCCAGTTTTCTATATAAAAATGGGATTCAAGGGGGTCAAAATTATATTGGCGTGTTTTCGTGATGCGTTGTAACTGTCGAGTCATCATCCTTGCTTCGGCGGCCTAGGTTGCTCAGTCGGATGCGCGTCTAACTCGTGATCAGGAGGACGCGGGTTCGATATCTGCCGGGGTCGGCAACATTCTTTCGTGGAGATTGATCAAGAAATCTTTTCTACGGTCATTCTCTCCCTTCCGCTGATTCAAGAAGGGCAGTTTTCAGTTTCTGGCGAAAGAGTGTGCACTGTACTGGTTAACCGCTTACGTATAAGCCTGTCCAGGAAAAGTGTGAATAGGCAAACTGACCGTCTCAGAAATGACCTACGTAAAATAGTGTTGACTGGGTCGTTAAACTCCAAAGCAAACAAACAAATTATGCCCTTATGTTGCTCTTGATGACACATTGCTGATCTAGGAGACTTCCATGCGAGCCGAAGTGTCTTTAATCATGTGATCCGAATGCTAGAAAATTACAACAGCCTATATTTATCTTTCATTATACCCCTGCATATTGTTGTCTAAGATTCCGATACATTCTTCTAAAGTGCAGTGCAAGCAAATGGAGCTATTGATTTAAGTATTTTAACAAATAATCTTGCAGAGTTCTTGATGATGTGCAATATGTCCAACAAAAAGATAAATATACGAGAGGACGTAAAATATTCCATTTTTGACAGTTTATTTTCTTAACCAACCATTTAACTCTTACTGTATATAACAATATTGTTTATCAAACAGGCTGTCGAAGTTATATATGACTCTAACACCTTTTTTATTGGTCCCTGTCCATATAGGTGGGCTGGATGATGCTTCCACGCAGAGCTGAAACCGACCACACACGAGTACTGGTAAACCGCTTAGAGGATCTAAGCCTGCCCAGGCAAAGCGGTGAGTCGGACCGTCCATGGTTATTGGTTTCCTATTGGTTTCCTTGGGCGACAGGGCTTGAGATGTCTTTTCATCTCAATGTCGGGTAAAAGTCCCACAAAAAATGGAAGCAATGTCTCCAAAATGACCTATAAAGTGTTGACTGGGACGTTAAACCTCAAATCATGTTTGTTTGAGTTCCCATCAAAACTGTTTAGGTCGTTTTGGAGACGCTGCTTCCAATTTTGTGGGACTTTTATCTGACATAGGGTTGAAATGACTTCTCAAGTCCTGTCGCCCAATGACACCAAAAGGCTTGTATGCATTGGCCGGTCTGACTCACTCCCTTTTGCCTGGGCAGGCTTACATGTAGTCCTTCTAAGCGGTTTACCAGTACTCGCGTGATCAGTTTCAGCTCTGCGTGGAAGCATCATGCAGCCCAATCTATTTTTTCAAGCCCCGATGGGCAGGGGCGAATACGATGTTTGGTATCTGATGTAAAAGAATAATCTAGACTGACCAGTCCTGATAAATGAGTCATTGGCGATCGACTCATTAAAACATACACATTTTGCATTTCAAATTTTGCATTTACATATATTGGAAATTTTACCACCAAAAAAAAAATAAAAAAAATCTGATGGAAAATTGTGATATTTTTCTAATTTCTGCTCAAAAAATAGATTGTGGGTACACATCGGCGAGGCGGTTCTAACGAGTACCCACAATCTATGATTCTGAGCAGAAATAAGAAAAATAGTGCATACCCTGTAAACCCCAGGATTTCATTATGAAAGTGGGGTTCAAGGGGATCAGAATTATGTAAGCATGTTTTCCTGATGTAGGCTTACTTAAATTTTAGGTAATATCGGTTGGTACCTGATGCTCCGTCTAGGGCCAACCGGAGTGTAACTGTTAGTTTTATTTTGCTGCAGAATTTCAGGTATTTCATGCTGTCGAGTCCTCGTCGTGTGTTAGAAATTCTTCATGTGAACTGAACAGACTATTTGTCTAAACAACGACGGAACCAATAACGAGGATTGCGGCCACGTAAAATCGATTTAAGACCCCCAGTGACATAATTTTTACAGACCGTTCCAAGGCGGTTCTTCTGTCGTGGTTTTATTGTTGTACGGTTATACTTCGTCTTTGCATGTATGCTTTGCTTATAGTGTTTTACTACTATTATTTTGGAAAGCCGTCTGACCATTTTGGGGAAAAGTAACTGTCCATTTGGCGTAGTAGGCTTTAGTTATTTCCTGTTTTTGGCTTCCCTAATGGGAGGTGTGTGGTAATTGTATCGATTCCCGATCATTGCCTTCATTTCTATTCTACTAAGCGTCTTAAAGGTCATATACAAAGGTATAAAAATCCATTACATTAAAATAACATTGATTCAAGGAAGCGAAGGCCGAAAACCGCATCAAATTATCTTTATTAGATTCCGAAATATTACAATTTGAAGTGTGAAATATTTCATGGAAACAGAGCAACTTCAGACTGTCTCATTAATATTAATGAGGTATTCTATGACGTCATAGATGCGCATTAAACATTTTAAACCTTTCAAATATGAAAAACCTTGTGTTTTATAGTCCTCAGGAACTGTATAATCACCTTTTTGAATTATGGAAACCGATCTCAACTGATATGCTAAACCAGTTTTCGCTTTTCTTTCAATTGCAAACCTTAAATTCAAACTTTAAATATTGTTTGAAATAATTTAAATTCCTGTTCCTATAATTGTAAGTGCTGGAAATAACGTACAGAACTTACTGATCTGTTTAAAAGGCATGTAAAAACACTTACATTAAGTAATCTAAATGAAATTTTGAATTAAAAAGACTTTAAATGAAAATTTAAGTTTGAATTTCGAAATCAAATTTCTCATTCTATCCTAAATTATAAACAACATACACAGTAATCAAAGGGCTTGAGAAAACTGCATTAGGCAACTGCAAATCGGAAAATATGGTAGTTTAAAATTATTTAGAAAAAAATTAAAGCCACTATGACATCACATAATATTGCATTGTGGGTTAAAATCAAACTTGACAAATTCAAGGCAAGTTACTCTTTGGAAAATAGGTATGTATCACAAATAAATGAGAAAAACTTTAGAACAAATGTGACTTTTTCCATGTCAATAAAATGACAATCTTTGTGTCTGCTTTCACCTTGCTTCATACTAAGAAATTTCAAAAAAGAAAAAATTGTAATTGCTCAAAAATTAAGCCTATGCTAAACAATGGAAGTTACACTAATGCAAAAAATGTCACAGACGCACTAAAACACATTCATATATAATAGAATACCACAAGTGAAAACCGTTCACTGAACTCTTCAATCAGCCTGAACACAAGTGTACCTCCATTACGGTAAAACATCAGTGTGCAAAAATGGCGTCTATCTGATCTCAAGAACGAACATTTCAGATGAAAACATTTGATCATTTTCTTATTTCTGGTCCAAGTATTGAGCTGGTTCTAACGAGTACCAACAATCTATATTTTTGAGCATAATATGGAAAATAATGAATGCCCCGTGAGCCCAGGTTTTCTCTATATAAATTGGGGTTTAGTCGTCGGGGGTGGTGGTGGGGGTGGAGGGGGGGGGGCGGTCTTCATTTCATGGACTTTTTAACCTGGTGTGTATTGAGACATTTTAGTAATGACGATTCCAACACTATTTTTACCCTCTCTAGCAAATGCTTGAGAAGAACTATTTTTCAAATATATTTTTGAAAATGTAACTTCGCTACGATAAGATATCCGTCTAACACGGTGCATTCTTTCATATCTCCCACAGTGACAGTCTATGATGAAAACTTTTCAGATTGTTCTTATTTTTTATATAAACATAGATTGAGGAGATTCTAACAAGGACCATCAGTTTATGTTTGGAGCAGAGACATCACGAAAACACGCCTATATAATTCTGATCCCTTTGAATCCCACTTTTATAAAGTAAAACTGGATCCGGATTAACAGGGGTAAACCTTATTTGCTTGTTTCTGCCCTAAAATATAGATTGTGAGTACTCGTAAGAACCGCCTCATCGAGGCGGTTCTAACGAGTACTCACAATCTATATTTTGAGCAGAAATAAGAAAAAATATCACAATTTTTCATCTAAAAATTGTCATTTTTCGGCGGTAAAATTTACAATGTATTTGTATAGGCGTGTTTTCGTAATGTAAAACGAAAGTGTATATACCTGCTAGCCCCAGTTTTCTCTGTAAGATGTGCCTACAAGAGTGGTCATTACAGTGGTTTGTTAACGTAATGTCCTTGTAATTGCACATTGGGTGTGGCTATAGAAGAAACCAGCCTTAGACCAATATTCACATGAGTCATTCATCGGGAAGGGAGATTTGTCATTTTGTGAGGTAAATCATCGGATTTACGGTCGCCGATTTTTTACCCATTTAGTACCAGAAACCCCAAAACGGGTACCCTGGCAAACAGTGCAGGTCCAGATCAGACGCAGCAGAACGCGGCGTCTGATCAGCGCCTCCACTGTTTGTTTAAAGATCAGTCACTTTCCAAATAAATTTTGATGAAAACACAACCTGACACCCTTCAATTTTGAAATGAACTCCTGCTATATATAAGGAGGAAGATTCCATTTGGTGCAAAAAGGGTTAAAATCGACCATTTACCATCCAAAAGTGTCATTTTAATTTTAATCCAATTATATCCATTTAAATGTTAGATTATAGCAACAAGTAAAGTACTGTCAGTGGCGTATTTGCGGCGATGAAATGTACGGAACCCGGGAAGGGACATTTCTTTTCCAGTATCTCACGGAACAGCCTCGAGCACCCACAACCTATGTCTTGGAACAGAAATAAGAAAAATAATGTATACCCCTATCAATCACAGATTTCTCAATATAAAGTGGGGTTTAGGGCGTGTTCATTTGACGGACTTGTTAAAAGTCTTCCCATTATTTGGATAGGTCCGCTTTCTATTAAAGGGATACCAGACATATTTTATTTTTGTTAGTTTTACACAAACTCTCCAAGCCGCAGTTTAAGCAAACACTGTACATGTATTATAAGAATCTTATATGGGTGTGAGGGGTGGATGGAAAAATCCGTCCCGAGGGTCACTGTCCGACATCACCCCTTACACCCATATAGGTTTCTTTTTCTTGCATACCTTCCATTTCTTAGCTATGTATTTTAATGCTGCTGTAAGGTGCTGTGAGGTACTATTCAACCAGTGCATTTATCAAACACGCGAGAATATTCGCTTCTAGGTGAGAACACCAGGTTAGAACAGAATTTCTTGCACACTTGACAAGCAAATCCATGATTTTACCCTGGGATAGAAATTTATGTTCTGACCCTGGTGTTCCGACCCAAAATCGAATATAATCGCGTGTTTGATAAATGCACCGGTTGATTACGACCTTGTATTCGCCGTCGTTACGGTTGACGTCACATCACAACACAGTGTCAACACAATATGGCGGACGTTGGTAACCGAGGTGACTGCAACATTAAAAGTCCGCGCTAAGAAATGGAAGATATGCAAGAAAAAGAATCCTATATGGGTGTGAGGGTTGGATAGAATAATCCGTCCCTCGGGATCACTGTCCGGCATCACTCGGCATGCCTCGTGATGCCGGACAGTGTCCCTCGGGACGGATTTTTCCATCCACCCCTCACACTCATATAAGATTCTTCTTTTTTTTTTGTTAGTCCTATTCAGTAAAAGGTCAATTTCTCTTCTAGAGTAGTATCGCAAACAGTGATTTATTCTTTTTTTTTTCTTTTGTATTAAACATATTGACAATGAAAGAAGATAAGAAGCGAGATTTTTTACAGTTTACAGTTCGACCTATAAAGGCTTTTGTCCTTGTTTTTTGGTAGAACAAATAAAAGTAGACTGAAATTTTTTTTAGAACATTTTCTAAACCTCATGTCGTCTGAGATTCTGATTCTAGACATTCATATTTACTTTTTTCTTTCAAATTCAAAATATAAGTTTTCCGTAAAGTTTATGAAGTGTTTATTATTCAAACTTTCAAAACGAGCTTTAAAATTCAAAATTCATACCCTAGTCCTCTTCTTAGAAAACAATTAAGCGTGAGAAACATGATTTGTTTGTTTTCCCATAACCGATACTACGCTAATAATTTGAACTCGAGAAATTTACCTAACAGTGAAGACGCAGAACAGACTGCTAATGTAGGAGTAAAAAGACATTCCTTGATCAAACCGCGTTAGGAGAAGCCGGTACCCGAGGTTGCATAATTTCAAATTTCAACTTATCTGCGCATGAAATTTATCCTGCGCATACATTCTAAAATCTATGGGCATAACTACAGAGGACCCGCGTTATAACGACAGTATTTGTTACCTATAATTGTGGCGTTATAATGAATTTGCCGTTATAAAGAATCCCAGTTAGGTTATAAAAGGTCTTTTCCAAAGCATTACTCCAAAAAACAAATGTTATAGACTTTTGTTAGAATCGCCTTGATGAGGCGATTCTAACAAATGTCTATAACATTTGTTTCTTGGAGTTGCATCGAGGCGATTCTAACAAATGTCTATAACATTTGTTTCTTGGCGTTCCATCGAGGCGATTCTAACAAATGCCTATAACATTTGTTTCTTGGAGTATTAAATTACAAGAATCTTTCATGACTATGGATTCGATTTGGGCATTTCCAATCCGAGGGAAGCCCAAGCCGCTCGGAATTGAGGCTAACCCTTGAGCTAAGAATTTATGCCATTGAAATTGTCGTTATAACGAGTTTTGCCGTTAGAACGAATGTCGTTATAACGCGGGTTCTCTGTAACAGCATTCTTTGCAGCTTTGAGCAGTGAAAAAAATGCACCATCTGTTTGTGTTAAGATATTTGTGAGCATTATCATAGCCTAACTCAGCAGAGTTGAGCATAGATAATATGACAACGTCGTGCCTAGATAATTTTCCTTCTTCCAGCAGTCTCTTAGTAAGGACGAGGATTGCGGCAGAGAGTAAAATCTATGTAAGCCCCCCTCTTCCTCTTCCCCCCCCCCCCCCCCCCCCCACACACACACACACACCAAATGAAATTCTTTTCAATGACCGTTCCAAGGGGTTCTTCTGTCGCGGTTTATTTTTGTTATGGTTTATCTTTGAGTGTATGTATCGCTTTGGCCATTTTGTGGAAAAGTAACAGTCTTTTTGGCTTTCCGCTATTGATGGTTCCATTAGGGTCTAGTTATTTCATGTTTATGTTTCTTTCCCTTTGGTGTCTCTGATGGGAGCTGTGGGTTAATTGTATCGATTCATGATCATTGCCTTCACTTCTATTCTTAATAATCCGTTAAAAGCATTTTTTCTTGTTCATTTTTTTAGCAATTACAGTAACACGTAACGGTTTCCTGTTTTAGAGTCATTACAGTGGTTTAGAATTCATTTATATTCATATTGCAAAATGTGGTCTCAACCAAATTTGACTGTCTTCGGAGTAAGAAGTTGTATGTTTGAAGGAGACAAAATATGTTATTTCTTTTTGTGTATAGGAAGTTTTGTTTGTTTGTTTGATTTGAGGTTTCACGTCCCCGTCAACACTGTAAAGATCATTTTGGAGACGTTGCTTCCAATTTTGTGGGACTTTTACCCGACATTGAGATTAAATGACTTCTCAAGCCCTGCCGCCCAATGAAACCAATAGGGTTTATAAGAATGGACAGTCCGACTCGCAATGCTTTGCCTGAGCAGGCTTAGATACTCTAAGCTGTTTACCAGTACTCGGTGCGGGCCGGATCCAGCTCTGCGTGGAAGCATCATGCAGCCTATATATTTCTTCAAGTGTATAGGAAGTAGTCACCCAGCTAGCAGCTAGCACGCAACAGGGGGCCAACGTCGGCCCGTCATTCTTTTCTGGCTGGGCAGGATCCACACAATACAACATGACGATGACTTTGATATACGTTTATATAGCATATTATCGACATAAAGCACGTATGTGTTTAAAAATAAAGATAATAAAAACTTTCAGAAACGGCAATCATCACGAAAACACGCCTATATGATTTTGACCCCCTTGAACCCCACTTTTATATAATAAAACTGGGGTTGACAGGGGTAAACCTTATTTTTCTTATTCCTGCTCCAAAAATAGATTGTTGGTACTTGTTAGAACCGGTTCTAACGAGTACCAACAATCTATATTTTGAGCAGAAATAAGAAAAAGCTCCAAAAAAATAGATTGTTGGTACTTGTTAGAACCGCCTCGATGAGGCGGTTCTAACAAGTACCAACAATCTATATTTTGGAGCAGAAATAAGAAAAATGCCGCAATTTTTCATCTTAAAATTGTCCCTTTTTCAGCGGAAAAGTCAACAACATATTTGTATAGGCGTGTTTTCGTAATATATTTTGAAGGCTGGCCAGTTTTTGCAATCATTAATTTCTTTCGACAGTCTACTGCACAGTTATGTTGGTTCTAGTTAGATTAACAGAAATAGCAACAATACAAACATAGTGTATATTGTAAGACAAATTCTGCATGGATGCGTAAGTGTTGACATTGCTCTATATACATGTACATGTATATGATATATGACTAAATTTTCCTCCAATCGTGGCAGTACTGACGGAAGAATAAACGTTACACCATGAAACGGGACACGCTTTGCCTAAATGAAACTAGCATTTTGCTTATTATCTTGGTTATTTTCGCACCATTGGCTGCTTCTAGTTTGAAGGCCCCAGACTGGAACGTTAGCAAGAGAGAAACTTGGTTTGATTATGGAGAAATGACAACCGTCACAGGGAGAAGTGCTGGAATCAAACCAGTGGCTGTAAGATCTGTCATTTCATGTGCAAGTGTGTGCAGCCTTGAAGCATCAGATTCCTTCATTTTTGATAAGGAGCGCAATTCTTGTTCCTGTGTGAACAGGTTAAGCGCTGATCAACACGATGTGGACGCTGCGACTGGCAGAACCTATTTGCAGGGCAATATTTCAAAACAGGTCAAAAGTTTTACAGATATGGGTTCTACGAAAATTGAAGTGAGCGGTCTTCAGATGGAAAAAAAGAAAGATTGTTTGTCACTTTTGTCAGCAGGTCTTGTACACGACGCAATATACTCAATACAACCCGAGACTGACAAGAAGACTGATGTTTATTGTGACATGTCAGGTGGTGGATGGACAGTTGTACAGAGACGTCTAGATGGTAGCGTAAATTTCTCACGTGGCTGGGATGATTATGTCAGTGGATTCGGAAATGTAGATGGGGAATATTGGCTGGGGCTAGATGTCATTTCGCTTCTAACAAGAGGCAATTCTGAAATGTATCTTCATTTGGAAGCGTTTCCCGATTCATCTGATCAGCACTTCGGTTATGCGAGCTATGGTGTTTTCAATGTATCCCCTGCCTCTAATGGTTACAGTCTTCGAATCGGAAATTACACAGGAGACGCTGGCAATCCACTTGAAAGTCTGAATGGGGTTACATTTTCTACATACGACTATCCTGTTGATAGCATATTGGGAAAATGCGCAGAGAGGTGCAAGGGTGGCTGGTGGTATAATATATCTGACACCATCAGTTATCCTAGAAATAGTTTCAATGAACCATACAACAAGAGCGCTGTCTTTGAACGGTCCGCAGAAACACCGTGGTATAAACGCATCTCTTTAAAGACATCACAAATGAAAATAAGACGACTGCAAACTGAGCGAGGCCCACTTCGTTACCCGGCAGTAAATCATAAAAACAGTGAAAGCAATACCGGTAAATATGCGCAGCCGATCTTGAATTACCGTGAGCGAAGGTTATTTTAAATTTGAGTGCAGTTGTTTGAAGCTAACCAACTCGTTAATTGACGTGTCGTTACAATTCTTTGTAACTGCAGAAGCTACCAACAAATGCCAACAAATACCATACTATACAGTGAAATTCCGTTATTAAGACCACCTAAAATTAAGACTAATTCTGCTTTTAAAAGCTTATTTAGAAGGGTTCGGTTATTCTTTCTTCGTGTTTTCTGCAAACAATGTCCTCTGGTCAGACGCTCACTTTGGGACTGTTCAAAAGTGGTCTTAAAGACCACTTTTGAACAGTCCCAAAGGTGGTCTTAATATAGGAATTTTACTGTATTTAGTAGAACAGTTAGCATTCTGACCACTCGTTAAAGTAACGGCGCTTTGAACAAATAGATCCACTACTAGTTGGAGCATTGTCTAAAATGTACCAACTTCTCTAGTTTTTCCTTACATCACTGCGTCTTGATTACGTGCTTCAACTATGCGTTTATTGTGCAAATGCGAAAATCTTGCTCAGATTCAAACGAAAATTTGGAACTTTATTCGGGCTTACCCTACCAGAAGAGTGGTCCTTTCCACAGTACAAAGGACATCGTTATTACCACAGTAATTGTTCCCTAACACTCTACTATTACACAGAGCTTATGAATCTTCATAAGGTGTAGATTAATTGGCAATAAAGGGAGTTTTCCAAGCCCCCGCCCATAGGGGCTTGAAGAAATATATGGGCTGCATGATGCTTCCACGCAGAGCTGAATCCGGCCCGCACACTAGTACTGGTAAACCGCTTAGAGGATCTAAGCCTGACCA